>CM031376.1:67165259-67765259 GCA_018208015.1 Medicago ruthenica | reverse complement strand
CCAGACATCTTATCCTAGCTGTCATATACAAGTCAAAGTGATCAGTTTTAACTGAATATAACATTTAGAATAATGTCCTGGATCCAAGAGGTTCACAAACTTGGATTGTACTTTAATGACCCAAGGCACGGTCTGAATCGACCTGCTCTGATACCATATTGTAACACCCATATAGAGATTGCCTAGGATCTCTTACGAGTATTAAAATTTCGTACTGGATACATTAAATACAATACAGAAAAGTAGTTTATTGAATACTCAACATATAAGTTTATGATACAACTCAAGATCCGATACATAACATCCTTTATAATACATATACATCATGATACAACGTCCATATAATAAACATAATTCAGCACGATCAGTCCGTAGCTTTCTCTTTACCTTTGCGTCGTGCTACCTGAGAAGAACCTGCACCAGAAGGAAAGGGATGAGACATAATGTCTCAGTGAGCTCCTACCCTACCTACTGTTTGGCAACCACAGGGAACCTAGGGTCACCGTGCCTACCTCGGCGATCTTGGGGATACCTATGATCGCCAAGTCTTATCTTTACTTATTTCGCGATCAAGGGAAAAAACTAGGATCGCTTATACTTAGTGATCAGGGAAAAAGAACTATGATCACGTCTTATTACTAGGAACTAATTGTCCTATTCCTCAATACTTATACAATAAATGTATTAATCTTCTCATAACTTAAGTTAGAGGTTAGCGTTGAACAATCAATAATTATCTGAGTTCATTTTACGGAGTGCATCCGGGTGGAGTAACCCCGAAGTACATCTCCCTTCTAACCGGTGAAAATTCCTATCGTATCAGGCTAACACCGGACTCCTCTTGTCGTCGTGCGGTCATCCTTGCGGAATAACACGTCCCACTAGCGTGAACCTCCTGTGTCCCACTAGCGTGAACAGCAGAAGACACGACTTAATAGTCTTAACTTACGCGCATACCTCCCAAGTCCCACTAGCGTGAACAATGAGAGACGCGAATTAATATGTTTTAACTTATGCATGAACCTCTCGTGTCCCACTAGCGTGAACAACGAAAGTCACGACTTAAACTTATTAGTCTATACTTTGCTTGGACCATTCATGTTCCACTAGCGTGAACAACGAAGGCCACGGCTTAATATCTGAGTAATTCTCGGATACTTAACCTATAAAAGGTTTTAACTTGAATATGGTACATACTCATACTTATTACATATAGAGTATCTTCTAAAATTCATTAACCTAAATAGGTTCTTGACTCATCGTTCTCATGAGCCAATCTTAGGACTTCCTTAAGCTTCTAGTCTTTAATTCATAAAATTCCAAGCTTTGCTTGATCTTTGCTCATGTAATTTCTCAACCTTTGGAAGCCTTTGGAGTGGACTAAAATGGTGGTTTAAGTT
Source organism: Medicago ruthenica (assembly GCA_018208015.1). Lineage (NCBI taxonomy): Eukaryota > Viridiplantae > Streptophyta > Magnoliopsida > Fabales > Fabaceae > Medicago > Medicago ruthenica. Next base: position 67,763,859 of record CM031376.1, on the reverse strand, counting down.
TCTAAAATATGTTAGGAGAAAACATTTTCAAAAAGCCATGCCCACGCGCTCCAGGACCCCCAGAACAGCCCAACTGAGTGGTGCTGTTCTGGCTTGGTCGCTACAAGCGCAGAGCCGTCGCTACAAGCGCGGATAGACAGAACCTGGTCGCTACAAGCGCCCAGTTGGTCGCTACAAGCGCAGGCTTGTCGCTACAAGCGCAGGCTTGTCGCTACAAGCGCAGACAGACAGAACCTGGTCGCTACAAGCGCAGGCTTGTCGCTACAAGCGCAGACAGACAGAACCTGGTCGCTACAAGCGACAGCCCGTCGCTACAGCGACCGTGACAGCATAAACATGTATAAAAATGTGATTTTTCACCATTTTTGACCATTCAATGATACCCAAGCTTCCTAAACATGATAAAAATGATTTTCCTTCATAGATTAACAATTATAAACACATATGAGCAAAGATCTAGCAAGCAAGGAATTTAGGGTAAACACTAAAACTTTCTATAACAAGTATAAGCTTGCAAAACTCATAAAATTCATCCTAGATGGGTTCTAAAATCTGAAATGAGCTCACCTAAACCTTAATTTGGTGCTGGTTATGCTTGATTCAAAACCCTAGCTTGCTCCTTTACTTATTTCTTCCTTGTTCCTTCTCTATTTGTTCTAATCTCCTCAAAATTTACTTGCTAGCAACTTCACAAGGATTAAGGTGTAAGCTTGAAGGATTTGGGTGAGGGAAAGTGGCGTGAGAGTGAGGGAAAAATGAGGGAGAGAAACTGATTTGAGAGAGTGGAAGAGAAGAAGAAAATCACAATGGAAAATATCTCTTCCTTTCCATTTAAATTGCTACTCCCTTTTTGAATTAATTACCAATTTGCCATTGCCACTTATTACTAAATTGCCACGCTTATTAATTGCTTCTAATACTGATACTAATAAGCGGGATATTACAATCTACCCCCCTTAAAGAAATTTCGTCCTCGAAATTTAGAATTTACCTGAAAATAGATGGGGATAGTTCTCTTGCATCTCTGACTCTAGCTCCCACGTTGCTTCACCGTCGGGAGAACCTTTCCATACCACTTTAACAATAGGGATTTCTTTGTTCCGCAAAGCCTTAACATCACGATCAATTATCTGATCTGGCTCGGGTTGAAAAGTCAAGTCTGATCTCAAATCAATACTGTCCAATTCCACTGGTTGAAAAGGATCAGGAATGAACTTGCTCAGTTGAGAAACGTGAAATACATCATGCAAACCCGACATAGCCGGTGGCAGCGCTAACTGATAAGCTGCTGGACCGACCCGCCTAAGTATCTGAAAAGGTCCTACATATCTTGGACAAAGTTTCTTGGTTCTGAATGCTCCTCTTAACCCCAATTTGGGTGTGACCTTAAGAAATACGTGATCTCCCACTTCAAACTCTAAAGGCCTTCGCCTTTTGTCTGCATAACTTTTCTGGCGACTTTGGGCTATTCTCATCTTGTCCTGAATAGATTTAATCTTTAGAGTCGTCTCCTGAATAATTTCAGGTCCCAAAATGCTCTTATCTCCAACCTCAGCCCAACAAAGCGGGGTTCTACATTTCCTACCATACAAGCTTCATAAGGTGCCATTCCAATGCTAGAATGGTAACTGTTGTTGTAAGAAAATTCAATCAATGGTAGGTGATCGTTCCAACTTCCTCCATCTTCTAAGACACACGCGTGTAGCATATCTTCTAATGTCTGAATAGTTCTCTCTGATTGTCCATCTGTTTGAGGATGATGGGACGTGCTCATCTTTAATCTTGTCCCCAAAGCTTTCTGAAAAGCTTTCCAAAAGTGAGATGTGAAGATCGGATCACGATCAGATACAATACTAGCAGGTACACCATGGAGTTTCACAATCTCTGAAATAAACAACTCGGCATACTGAGAGGCTCGGTAAGTAGTCTTAACCGGCAAGAAATGAGCCGACTTGGTTAACCGGTCCACTATTACCCAAATGGAATCATGTCCTCGCTGTGTTCGAGGCAATCCACTCACAAAATCCATGGTTATATCTTCCCATTTCCACAATGGAATTTCCAACGGTACTAACATTCCTGCAGGCCTTTGATGTTCAATTTTCACCTGCTGACATACAATGCATCGTGACACAAATTCCGCAATATCTTTCTTCATGCTAGGCCACCAATAATCTCTTTTCAAATCTTGATACATCTTAGTGGTACCTGGATGAATGCTGAAACTGCTCTTATGCGCCTCTTCTAGAATCAACCTTTTCAATTCCTCATCGTTCGGAACATATATTCTTCTTTCAAACAGTAGTGTTCCATCATGTGCAAAAGAAAACTCCGGTTGGCCAATTTTCCTTTGCAGATCCATATCCATGTTTTGTGCTTGTGCAATCCTAGATCGTAGGTCGCACGAAATCTCTAACTTGTTTAACAAGGTGCCACCATCCAAATCGGTAACATGGAGATTAAGGTCTCTAAACTTTTCATACAACCCACACGTGTGCATCATCACCTCAGCTTTAACCAAAGCCTTTCGACTCAAAGCATCTGCCACCACATTTGCCTTTCCGGGGTGATATTTCAAATCAAAATCAAAGTCTTTAAGGTATTCCATCCATCGCCTCTGCCTCATATTAAGATCTCGTTGGTCAAACAAATATTTCAAACTCTTATGATCACTAAACAAATCAAACTGCGCACCATACAAATGATGTCTCCATATCTTCAATGCAAAAACTATTGCTGCTAACTCAAGATCATGGGTGGGGTAATTCTCCTCATGAGTCTTGAGCTGTCTAGAGGCATAAGCTATCACTTTATCTCCTTGCATAAGAACACTTCCCAGTCCCTTGGAGGATGCATCGCAGAAAACGGTGTATCTCCTTTCAGGATCTGGTATTGCCAACACTGGTGCTTTAGTCAATTTCTTCTTTAAAACTCTGAAGCTCTCTTCACACTCTTCGTCCCAAATAAAGGGCACGTCCTTTCTAGTGAGGCGTGACAGAGGTAAAGCAATCTGAGAAAACTTCATGATAAATCTTCGATAATAACCTGCCAAGCCTAGGAAGCTCCTGACTTCAGCTACATTCTTGGGTCTTTCCCAATTGAGAACAGCTTCAACTTTAGATGGATCAACAGCTACTCCTCCTTGAGAAATAACATGACCCAAAAACTTAATCTCAGATAACCAGAACTCGCACTTACTAAACTTAGCATACAACTGCTTGTCTCTAAGGACATCCAATACCATTCTCAAATGTTGAGCTTGCTCCTGAGGATCCTTAGAATAGATCAAAATGTCATCGATGAAAATCACTACAAACTGATCGAGATAAGGCTGAAATATCCTGTTCATGTAATCCATAAATACTGCTGGGGCATTAGTTACACCGAAAGGCATAACCAAAAATTCATAGTGTCCGTAACGCGTTCGAAACGCCGTCTTAGACACATCTGACGATTTAATGCGAATCTGATGATAGCCCGATCGAAGATCAATCTTGGAAAATATTGTTGCTCCCTTGAGTTGGTCTAGGAGATCATCAATCCTTGGAAGAGGATTTCTTGATAGTCACTTTATTAAGTTGGCGGTAGTCAATACACAGCCTCATGCTTCCATCTTTTTTCTTTACTAACAAAACTGGAGCACCCCAAGGTGATACACTGGGTCTGATAAAATGCTTCTGGATTAAATCCTCGAGTTGAGATTTCAGCTCTTTCAACTCTGTTGGTGACATTCTGTACGGTGCCACAGACACTGGCTCCGCTCCTGGAATCAAATCAATTGAAAACTCCACCTCACGCTCTGGAGGTAAACTAGTTATTTCTGAAGGGAAAACATCTAGGTACTCATTCACGATAGGAATATCACTGGGACTTAATTCTGATTCCGAAGCCACAGTGAGCATAACATAGAATCCCTTATCTTGAGCACAAATAAACTGGATTAACTGATGGGTGCGGTTAATCAATTCAGACAAAGCCACACCTTCTGTCGTATCACTGGTAGGCATATAAATACTCTTCTCTGAACATCCTATATACACATGGTTAGCGGAGAGCCAATCCATGCCTAAGATCACATCAAGTTGCTCCATCGGGAGGCAAACTTAATCAACATAGTAAGTCTTACTAGACACAGTGATAAGACAGCTTTCACAAACATACTTTGCCTCAATTCCGCCTTCAGTAGCGGTAGATACTAACATGGGAGGGTTCAACGGAGACAAAGGTAATTGCAGCGTCTCCACACATTTATATGAAATAAAAGAACATGTAGCGCCGCAATCAAAAAGAACTTTTACTGGATTTGTACCCAAATAACACATACCGGCAATTAAATCTTCATTGGCCGAAGCCCTTGCGCCGTCAAGAGAGTACACTCTACCCCTACTAGTAGTTGTTCCTTCGGTTGTTCCTTTAGCACGTCTATTAGGACACTCTGTGATAAAATGCCCTGGCTGCTTACATCCACAACAAATACCAGCTCCCATCAAGCACTCTCCTTTATGCATCCTACCATAAGTCTTGCAAGTAGGATAAGGCCGTGAAGGATTATGTTGTGGAGAGTATGCCTGTTTCCCTCTCTGAGGGGAACCTTTAGGTTTAAGCTTGTCATGATACTTATCAGACATTCTACTCTTCTTTTTCTCAAAAGCTGCCGCTCTTTCTTTCGAAGCTTTAGCAAGTCCGGCCTCAACCACTAAGCTATCATGTACCAGTTCATCATAACTTGCCGTTCTTTGGAGACTCACAGCAGTGTCAATCTCGCCTCTTAAACCTCTTTTGTACTGATTCATTTTCCACACTTCATTCTCAGCATATTCATTGTGTGTGGAGTAATAGGACAACTCTTCAAACTTCTTTGTAAACTCAGCAACCGACATACTACCTTGCTTCAATTCCAAGAACTCTTGCTCCTTCTTTACCTTGTAAGACACAGGTAAATACTTCTCCAACATTACTTCCTTAAAATTCACCCAATTCACTTCTACACCATTGGCTTCCATCCTGCGCTGAGCAGATTCCCACCAATCTTCTGCTGCGCCTCTGAGTTGGTTTGTGGCGTAAACCACTTTGTCTTCCTCTAAACATTCAGCCATTCTAAAGATCTTTTCCATTTGCTTAATCCACTTCCTTGCTTCTTGTGGTTCACCTTCTCCATTGAACTCCGGAGGGTGATGTCTGTTATATTCCCTGAACACTGGGTTGCCAATTACAGGAGGGGGTGGTGGCTGTGGATGGAAACCTTGACCTTGCTGCATCATTTCCATCCATTGCTGTTGAGCCCGGGCCTGTTGCTGAGATTGTTGTTGCATCATCAGCATCATTTGCTGATACTGTAATGCATTCTGAGCTTGTTGCTCCTGATACTGCTGCTGCCAGGCCTGTTGTTGTTGAATCATTTGTTCCCAAGAGTTCATGCTGGGTCCACCACTTTCGTCACTGGCTTGATTAGTACGAGGTCTACCTCTTCTTCTCCCAGACATCTTATCCTAGCTGTCATATACAAGTCAAAGTGATCAGTTTTAACTGAATATAACATTTAGAATAATGTCCTGGATCCAAGAGGTTCACAAACTTGGATTGTACTTTAATGACCCAAGGCACGGTCTGAATCGACCTGCTCTGATACCATATTGTAACACCCATATAGAGATTGCCTAGGATCTCTTACGAGTATTAAAATTTCGTACTGGATACATTAAATACAATACAGAAAAGTAGTTTATTGAATACTCAACATATAAGTTTATGATACAACTCAAGATCCGATACATAACATCCTTTATAATACATATACATCATGATACAACGTCCATATAATAAACATAATTCAGCACGATCAGTCCGTAGCTTTCTCTTTACCTTTGCGTCGTGCTACCTGAGAAGAACCTGCACCAGAAGGAAAGGGATGAGACATAATGTCTCAGTGAGCTCCTACCCTACCTACTGTTTGGCAACCACAGGGAACCTAGGGTCACCGTGCCTACCTCGGCGATCTTGGGGATACCTATGATCGCCAAGTCTTATCTTTACTTATTTCGCGATCAAGGGAAAAAACTAGGATCGCTTATACTTAGTGATCAGGGAAAAAGAACTATGATCACGTCTTATTACTAGGAACTAATTGTCCTATTCCTCAATACTTATACAATAAATGTATTAATCTTCTCATAACTTAAGTTAGAGGTTAGCGTTGAACAATCAATAATTATCTGAGTTCATTTTACGGAGTGCATCCGGGTGGAGTAACCCCGAAGTACATCTCCCTTCTAACCGGTGAAAATTCCTATCGTATCAGGCTAACACCGGACTCCTCTTGTCGTCGTGCGGTCATCCTTGCGGAATAACACGTCCCACTAGCGTGAACCTCCTGTGTCCCACTAGCGTGAACAGCAGAAGACACGACTTAATAGTCTTAACTTACGCGCATACCTCCCAAGTCCCACTAGCGTGAACAATGAGAGACGCGAATTAATATGTTTTAACTTATGCATGAACCTCTCGTGTCCCACTAGCGTGAACAACGAAAGTCACGACTTAAACTTATTAGTCTATACTTTGCTTGGACCATTCATGTTCCACTAGCGTGAACAACGAAGGCCACGGCTTAATATCTGAGTAATTCTCGGATACTTAACCTATAAAAGGTTTTAACTTGAATATGGTACATACTCATACTTATTACATATAGAGTATCTTCTAAAATTCATTAACCTAAATAGGTTCTTGACTCATCGTTCTCATGAGCCAATCTTAGGACTTCCTTAAGCTTCTAGTCTTTAATTCATAAAATTCCAAGCTTTGCTTGATCTTTGCTCATGTAATTTCTCAACCTTTGGAAGCCTTTGGAGTGGACTAAAATGGTGGTTTAAGTTTCTAAAATATGTTAGGAGAAAACATTTTCAAAAAGCCATGCCCACGCGCTCCAGGACCCCAGGAACAGCCCAACTGAGTGGTGCTGTTCTGGCTTGGTCGCTACAAGCGCAGAGTCGTCGCTACAAGCGCGGATAGACAGAACCTGGTCGCTACAAGCGCCCAGTTGGTCGCTACAAGCGCAGGCTTGTCGCTACAAGCGCAGACAGACAGAACCTGGTCGCTACAAGCGCCCAGTTGGTCGCTACAAGCGCAGGCTTGTCGCTACAAGCGCAGACAGACAGAACCTGGTCGCTACAAGCGACAGCCCGTCGCTACAGCGACCGTGACAGCATAAACATGTATAAAAATGTGATTTTTCACCATTTTTGACCATTCAATGATACCCAAGCTTCCTAAACATGATAAAAATGATTTTCCTTCATAGATTAACAATTATAAACACATATGAGCAAAGATCTAGCAAGCAAGGAATTTAGGGTAAACACTAAAACTTTCTATAACAAGTATAAGCTTGCAAAACTCATAAAATTCATCCTAGATGGGTTCTAAAATCTGAAATGAGCTCACCTAAACCTTAATTTGGTGCTGGTTATGCTTGATTCAAAACCCTAGCTTGCTCCTTTACTTATTTCTTCCTTGTTCCTTCTCTATTTGTTCTAATCTCCTCAAAATTTACTTGCTAGCAACTTCACAAGGATTAAGGTGTAAGCTTGAAGGATTTGGGTGAGGGAAAGTGGCGTGAGAGTGAGGGAAAAATGAGGGAGAGAAACTGATTTGAGAGAGTGGAAGAGAAGAAGAAAATCACAATGGAAAATATCTCTTCCTTTCCATTTAAATTGCTACTCCCTTTTTGAATTAATTACCAATTTGCCATTGCCACTTATTACTAAATTGCCACGCTTATTAATTGCTTCTAATACTGATACTAATAAGCGGGATATTACAGGGAAGGTGTAAAAAATAAAACAGGGGGTGCTGGAAGTGAGAAAAAAGTTCAGATTTAAAGAAATAGGCCCAAAATGTATTGGGCCAGCGTAAATTGATCTGGGCCGTCTGATTAATCAGATGGCCCTGATCTGATCATAAGGTGGAAAAGGCCTAAGCCGTACGATCTGAAATCAGAGGGCCAGGAGGGCGAGGGTGTACGCTAACGCGTACACCCACACACACAGAATCAGGGAGGGGTATTTAAACCCTTTCCCTTCACAAATCTCTCATTTCTCACAAACATTTCTCTCACTTCCTTCTCTCTTCTAACCGTTCCTCTCTCTACTCTCTCCCTTCTCTCATGCCTTGGCCGCCGGAAAGGTTTTCCGGCGTGGTGGCCGCCGGCCTAGGTGGCGGCGCCACCGCGCCGGAGAGGAAAAAACTCTCTTTTCTTAAAAAAACACTTTTTCCTATATCCTTTCTTCTTCTCATCCCAAATCCACACTTAGATTTCTCAAAAAATCTCTCAAAAACTCTAGATCTAGGTTTAAAAAACACACAAAAAGCTACCTTTTTTCTTGTTTTGTGTTCGGTTTTACTGTTGCTTCGTGATGTTATGTGCGTGTGTGTGTTGTGTTGTTCTGGATGTGTGGGTCGTGTGTTGTGGTTTGGCCGTGTGGGTGTTAGAGGAAGAGGGGAAAAACGTGTGTTTTTGGGTGTGTATGTTGAGGTTTGGCCGCGTGGGTTGTTGTGTTGTGTTTTTGGGCTGAGTTAGTGTTAGGGGGTGGTTTGTGTTGGTGATGAGAGTGGCTGGGACGTGGGGGGTTTGTGAGGGCTGGTGTGTGATGTTGTTGCTGGGACGTGGGGGGTTTGTGAGGGCTGGTGTGTGATGTTGTTGCTGGGAAGTGGGGGGTTTGTGAGGGCTGGTGTGTGATGTTGTTGCTGGATATGTGGCTTTGGAAATTTTGTTGTGTTATTTTGTGTTTGCAAAGAAAAATCTGTTTTGTTTAAAATTTCTTCCCTCTTTCTCTTTGTGTTTGATCCCTGTTTTATAGAGATTTTTGAGCTGCTTGTTAACTCAGAGGATAAACTTGCAAGTTGGTTTCTGCAGATTTTTGGATAGGATTTGAGCAAACATTAATGGGGATGTGATTTTGTGGGATTTTCTGCAGATTTTGTGAGGATTTTTGAGGATTTGGATGAAATGAAATGATGAAAAACCTGGTGAAAGGGGCGCTGCAGTGTTGGCCTTGTTTGACTATTGACTTTGGACCAAAAATAAAAATAAAATAAAAAATAAAAATAATAATAATAATAGTAAAATAAAAATAATGATAATAATAAAAAGAAATAAATAAATGGTAAATATGGCAATAATAAAATTAATGATAATAAAAACTGAAATTAAAAGCAAAAATAAAAAGTAATAAAAAATAAAATAAATAAACGAGACAAAAAATTGACATGAGGTATTTTAAAATACCTCCCTGCCGAAATTTCGTCTGAAACGACGAAAATGCTCGGCTTCAAAAAATGAGTAAAACGAGACGAAAATGGGTCAAAAAATGGGGTATGACAACATGTACTAGTTTTAGCGATGCAAGTATGAATGCAAGACGGCAAAAATGACCTGATTGGGGGTAAAAAGAGACAAAGGGATACCCGGGTTCGTTAAAGAAACGGGATCCGACTCTACTGGGGATAGTGTTCCACTGGGAAAAAAGGTTAGCTGCTCGGGTTATTGCCGAACTGTTCACTGGGGAGAGTGAGCAATTAACCACAGGAACCAAAGAGGGTAAAATGTCAGCTGTTCGGGTTGAATTCCGAACTGCCACTGACGACAAGGAATGAAAGTAAAGGTCAGCTGTTCGGGTCGTTGCCGAACTGTTCACGGAGGACAGGAAATAAAAGAAATGTCAACTGTCCGGGTTGGTTACCGAACTGTTCATTGATGACAGGAAATGAATGTCAACTGTCCGGGTTGGTTACCGAACCGTTCATTGACGACATAAAATAAAAGAAATGTCAACTGTCCGGGTTGGTTACCGAACTGTTCATTGACGACAGGAAATGAATGTCAACTGTCCGGGTTGGTTACCGAACCGTTCATTGACGACATGAAATAAAAGATAAATGTCAATTGTCCGGGTTGGTTACCGAACTGTTCATTGACGACAGGAAATGAATGTCAACTGTCCGGGTTGGTTACCGAACCGTTCATTGACGACATGAAATAAAAGAAATGTCAACTGTCCGGGTTGGTTACCGAACTGTTCATTGACGACAGGAAATGAATGTCAACTGTCCGGGTTGGTTACCGAACCGTTCTGTCGCGGTGATTTTCGGAGATCAAGCTATTGATTAGCGTTGACTCACCAATTTTAATTCACGACTGAACTTTTAATTTTTTCAAATGAAAAGTGGAAAAAAGTTCTAAATTACCACATTTTTAAAAATTAGGGGTTCGGGGGTTAGTTACGTTTAGGGAAGGTGTTAGCACCCTAAACGTTCGTAGTACTCTACGAGAACCTCTTGAGTTTATTTATTTATTTTGGGCTATAACTTGCTTATTTTTTTTTTTAAGAGACAGAATTAAAGTAGTGAGAAAAAAGAAAATGTTTTTTTTTTTTTTGTATTTTTTATGATTTGGAAGGACAGGGTCCTCTGCCTACGTACCCGTGAGGGATCAAAACCTCGTAGTTCGGGGTAGAAAATGACGGTTGATTTGTTTGGTGTTTTTTAATGGTTTTAAAAAAAGTTTTAAAAATAAAAGCCAAATGGCAAAATGGGATTGGTTTGTGTTTTTTATTTTTGAAAATGATTAAGGTGTAGTTAAAGTAGATTAATGGTTATTTAAAGAAAATAAAGAGAAAAAAACGGACACTTGATTGAAAATCAAGGTTTATTAAGAAAAGATTTTTGATTTTTGATTATTTGAATTTTTTTGTTATTTTTGAATATGGACTAAGACTAAAAATATAAACGCGAGGAATTTTCGTGGTGACGTTGGATCACCACGAAATCCTTTGAAAATTAAACTAACCTAATATTTTTGTATTTTTTTTTTTTATAAAGCGGAATAAATAAAAAAACGTAAAGCAAAAATAAATAAAGTGCGAGTGTCGGTGCAAATTCTCATTTATGATTTTTACATTGATCCTAATTACATTCTAATAAAATGAAAATAAAAACGACAAGATGATAAACAAGGAAAGAAACCAAATTGCAAATGTATGAAAATAAATATGCTAGAATAAAACTAAAATGCATGAAATAAATAAAAATGAGAATGCATGAAAATAAAAAGAAAAATAAAAAAATAAAATGCATGATGTACTATAAGATGAATTCAATGAAATAAGATGCATGAAAATAAATAAGAAACTAACAAATCAAAATGCAAAAAAAAGATAAAAGAATAAAAAAGAAATAAAAAAGGGACAGGGGGTGCTGAAGCAGAAAAAGGGGTACAGAAAGCAACCAGAGGAGAGGGGGGAAAGAAAAGGATTGGGCCGAGTTAGGCCCAAGGGGCCAAGGCTGGTTAAAATTCAGTCTTCATTTCTTCTTCCTCATTTCTCCTCTACTCTTCTCTCTCCTTCTTCTTCCTTATGCGATTTTTCTTTCCTTTTTTACCACAAAATCAGAAAACCTAAATCTAAAAAAACCTTTACCTCTTTTTCTTTGAATTCAGACCTGGTTTTGTTTGGGGTGGTGTTTGGTTTTGGTTTGCGATTTTGGTACGGTTTTGGGAAGAGGGGCCGCGGCTTGGTGGTGGTAGTTTATGACTGGGTCGTGTGGGTTGGTTGCTAGGGGGTGATGGCCGTGTGGCTATGTTGTAGGAGGGTGTTCGTGTAGTTGCTGGAGAAAAACGTGAAGCTTGGCCGATGTGGGTTTGGGTGGTTGATATGGGTTCTGAGAATTTGAGTGTGTGGGAGGAAGGATTTATGGTTGTTTTGTGTTTTGATAAGGGTGTGTGAGGGGTTTGTGAAGTTGCTGGTTGTGGGTTGGGATTGTTATGAGGGCTGCGGTCTGATTTGTATGAGGAATGGGGGGTTGTATGGCTGTGTTGTGGTGTGGTTGTGTGGTGATTGGGAGGTTGAGTGAAGGGGCCGTGTATTGTGAGTCTTGTTGGGCGTATAGGTTTGGGTTGTTTGCGGCCGTACGGGTTTGAGAGGGTAGCTGTGAGTAGTTGTTTTTGGCCGTATGGATGTGAAGGGGCGTGTGAGGGTGTGTTTGGTGATGGCTGGTACCGTGGTGGAGGAGTGGTGGGCGTGTTGTTGCTGGGTTGTGCTGGGTGGTGGTATGGAGAGGTAGTGGTGATGAGGCCGTACTGTGTGTGCTTTGGATGGTTGAGGAAGCCGTTTGTGTGTGTTTGTTAACTGATAAAAATCTCCTTGCCTTGCGTGTCCTCCCCCGTTGTAATTCTGATGCCTAGTTTTAATACACTCATTGTCAATTACTCACCATAACAGCCAATAAAAGCCAATTAAGTGACACATCAAAGCAAAATAAAAATAAATAAAAAAAAGTCAGACTGTAATAATTAAAAAAAGTCAAATTGTGCAAAGTCAGATTGTAAAATTAAAACAAGGTAACTAGTAAAAAAAACAAGAAGAAAATTAATAAACGATAAAATGCTAAACACTAAAAAAAATATTTAAAAACAAAGATGAAAATAATAATAAAAACAAAACACAAAGACGGATTCGAATGAAACCAAACAGAAACGAGGTATTTTAAGATACCTCTCTGCCGAGTAAAAACAGAGAATTTAGGTCAAAAATTGGGGTATGACAGATGCCCCTATTTAAGTCTCTTCGTCCGGAGATTTGAAGATGAAATCCTGGATTCGACGGGTCGAAGGGACTTAAATACAGAGTACGCCAATTTTGGACCTAAAAGAAAAAATGTGAGATGCTCGTGATGCAAATGCAAATGCAAGACGGCGAAGTTGACCCGACTGGGGGTAAAACAAGACAAAAGGATACCCGAGTTTGTTAAAGCAAGGGATCCGACTCCACTGGGGAATAACATAGTTTCACTGGGGAAGGGATCAACTATCGTATTGACAGCTGAGAAAGGAAATATGATATGGGAAAAGACACCGACCACAAGCTGCCCGTTTGTAGAGCTTGCCACTTGAGGTGAAGACGGAAACAAAAGTAATATGTTACTGACGACGAGAAACAAAGGTGAATGTCAGTTGTTCGGGATGTAGCCGAACTTGCCACTGACGACATGATAAGAGATAAAATGTCAGCTGCTCGGGATGTAGCCGAACTTGCCACTAACGACAGGATAGATGATAAAATGTCAGCTGCTCGGGATGTAGCCGAACTTGCCACTGACGACAGGATAGATGATAAAATGTCAGCTGCTCGGGATGTAGCCGAACTTGCCACTGACGACAGGATAGATGATAAAATGTCAGCTGCTCGGGATGTAGCCGAACTTGCCACTGACGACAGGATAGATGATAAAATGTCAGCTGCTCGGGATGTAGCCGAACTTGCCACTGACGACAGGATAGATGATAAAATGTCAGCTGCTCGGGATGTAGCCGAACTTGCCACTGACGACAAAGAAATAAAGGTAGATGTCAACTGTTCGGGTTGTTGCCGAACTGCCATTGACGACAAAGAAATAAAGGTAGATGCCAACTGTTTGGGTTGTTGCCGAACTGCCATTGACGACAAGGAATAAAGGTAGATGTCAACTGTTCGGGTTGTTGCCGAACTGCCATTGACGACAAGGAATAAAGGTAGATGTCAACTGTTCGGGTTGTTGCCGAACTGCCATTGACGACAAGGAATAAAGGTAGATGCCAACTGTTCGGGTTGTTGCCGAACTGCCATTGACGACAAGAAGTAAATGTAGATGTCAACTGTTCGGGTTGTTGCCGAACTGCCATTGACGACAAGAAGTAAATGTAGATGTCAACTGTTCGGGTTGTTGCCGAACTGCCATTGACGACAAGAAGTAAATGTAGATGTCAACTGTTCGGGTTGTTGCCGAACTGCCATTGACGACAAAGAAATAAAGGTAGATGTCAACTGTTCGGGTTGTTGCCGAACTGCCATTGACGACAAGAAGTAAATGCAGATGTCAACTGTTCGGGTTATTGCCGAACTGCCATTGACGACAAGAAGTAAATGTAGATGTCAACTGTTCGGGTTGTTGCCGAACTGCCATTGACGACAAGAAGTAAATGTAGATGTCAACTGTTCGGGTTATTGCCGAACTGCCATTGACGACAAAGAAATAAAGGTACGCGCAAGCTGTCCGTTAAAGAACTGCCACTTGGCGAAAAGAGGGTGACATCTCTAGACCAGACACACTGGGGATGACACTTGGGGAAAAAAGTCACAAATTGTTCATGATTGATTGACATGAAAAGCAAGACTCAGGGTGGTTAATGCAACCATGTATTGAATGATGTTATGTGCATGTTGTGTATGCATGAATGTGTATATGCATGAATGTATGAATGTATGTAAGACAATACGACTTGTATGACCGTTTGGAGGATTGACTTGTGGGATAGTACAACTGATGGACTTGATGAGACAAGACTGGACATGTAAGATGGAAAGTGGACCGACGACGCAGTACAAACACTCAGCAACCTTCATTGGGGGATGATGCCATTGGGGACATATCAAAGCATTGACGAGGTAAGGCCCGATGTATGCAACAACTGGTGGGGAGTAAACACTTCCTGGGGGAATGTGTTAATCCATAGACCTGGCAGAAGAACTGGCGTTTCTGTGGTCATGCTTATCTTTTTCTTTTTTTTTTTTTTAAAATCCCTAACTTTTGCCTGGACCGCCCTTTCGGGTTTTCAGTCCACCGGGAATATATTTTTTTTTGTATGCCCCTAATTTTTGCCTGGACCGCCTTTTCAGGTTTTCGATCCACCAGGACGCTCATTTTTGCCTAAGCCGCCCTTTCGGGTTTTCGACTTACCGAGCTCTTTTCTTTTTCTTTCTTTTTTCAAGCAATTGACCACGTTTAACCCGCAGAGTTTGTCCATTCTCAGGATAACCGTTGACGCATACTTCACTTATTCATGAGTTCAGAGTGAATGTGTTTGTTGTCTATGCTTTCCAAAAAATAAAAAAGATTTATGATTTTGAAAAAGGTTTTGCTTCAAGTACTACCATCAAAAAGTAGAAGAAATTTTATAAACCGAATAAATGAGAATTCCAAATAAAAGGCACAGGCTCAAATTTATTTTAACAGAGTGGTGGCCCGCCAATGGCGTTGCCCCACGGATCTCTCAAAAGTTTGGAAAATGGTAAATATAAGGGGAAGGTACATTGAACACAAATAACCGCTATTCTCCCTAACAACTTTGAATTCCGCCGTTTGGATGCTTCAGATTCAGAGTCTCCTTGACATTTAAAGTGCCCCAAGTGAGTCATGGCCAACCTGATGCAGTTACTTTGTCTTTTGATCCTTAACTTTTGCATAGACCGCCCTTTCGGGTTTTCGATCTATCAGGATGATTATCTTCTGTTTCATGTCTCTAATTTTGCCTGGACCGCCCTTTCGGGTTTTCAGTCCACCGAGACGCTCATTTTTGCCTAAGCCGCCCTTACGGGTTTTCGACTTACCGAGCTGTTCTTTTATTTTTTAGACAAAGTATTTCTTGACTGCATCGGCGTTCACAGGACGGGGAAGCTCATAACAATCCATAGTCGTAAGAGTCACTGCACCACCGGAGAACGCTCTCTTGACGACATATGGGCCTTCATAATTAGGCGTCCATTTGCCCCTGGAGTCCGGTTGAAATGATAAAATCTTTTTGAGCACAAGGTCTCCTTCTCGGAACACACGTGAACTGCCCGTGACACAAAGCATTCATGCGTTTCTCTGATCATATTTGTTTTGACATCATTCAGCCTCTGATAACTTAGGTTCCATTAAAACTCTCATTGATGGGATCTCAATCTCCACAGGGAGTACTGCTTCCATGTCATACACTAAAGAGAAGGGGGTTGCCCCTGTTGAGGTACGTACTGAAGTGCGATGTCCATGTAAAGCATACGGTAACATCCCATGCAGGTCCTTGTAAGTGGTTACCATCTTCTGCACCATCTTTTTGATGTATTTTCTTTCTTTTTGTTCTTTTTTGCTTTTGTTTGTTTGTTTTTTTTTTGTTTTTTTCTTGCAGCCTCGATGGCACCATTCATCTGGGATTTGACCAGGAATACTGTAATGGCAGTTTTTCGGAACCCAAGTTAATCATTTCGAGTGCTTCTTCCTGAGGCTGAATGATGTTTTTTTTTTATATTCTAGTAACAGAGAGATCTTTTCGGGAATCTGTTCATCCTCCTCCTCTTCAGCTTCATAAACAGGGAATTCAAAGTCGGGAGAGAGCACCGGGTTACAGTGTTCAACGGGCTTATTGATGTTCGGTCTACATATGATTGATGATTGATTTTAGAGAATGAGTGAAAAATGCAGACCTTTTGAAATTGATTGAAAATAAAATAAAAATATTTTTTGGGTTTTTTGTGTTACCATTTTCCAGAAAAAGCAGTAAAATAAAAATAAAAGTCGCGGAAGAAACGACAATTTTCATTGATAGTGGTAACTTGAAGACAAAATTAGAGCCCTACATGATTTCACTTTCGTATCGGGCGAAACGAAAGGATTTTTGAAGAGATAAGACAACTAAAACACATTCCTTGGACCCATGAGTAACTGAGGGAATGTCAACAACGATCCAATTGCAGTAACTTTTGCCATGTGTTACAGAATTCACTGCCACCTTCTTCACCAGGGTGAGCTTCTGAGCAATCTTGCACCAAATTAACAGATGGGGTCCCATGGCCAGGTGGTAGATTAGCTTGCACATCGGGATTCACATCTTTGAAGGACAGGACATTAGCCTGGATCAACCTTTGGACTTCAGCTTTCAAGGCGTAACAACGCTCAATGTCGTGACCGGGTGCCCCTTGATGGAAAGCACAAGAGAGATCAGGTCTATACCCACGTGGCAACCTTTCAGGTACCGGAGGAGGCACCTTAGTTTGGACAAGATTTTTCTCAAGCAAAGTGGGAAGCAACTCTGCATATGCCATGGGGATTGGATCAAAATGGGATATCCACTGAACTCGATTCTGTTGGGCGAGCTGTTGGGGAGCCCGCTGGGGAGCCTGTTGCCGAGGCTGCTGTTGGAATTGTGGCCAAGGCTGTCCATGGGCCACCATGCTCACCTCTTGCTCTTTCTTTCTTGAGAAGCCACTCCCAAACTCCTTTGTACTGCTGGCATTAAAAGCACTTTCCATAAATAAACGTCCCTCTCGGACTCCTTCCTCCAGACGCATTCCCATATTAACCATTTCAGTGAAATCACTAGGCGCACTTGCAATCATCCGCTCGTAATAGAATGAACCAAGAGTATTTAGGAAAATCTTGGTCATTTCTTTTTCCTCTAGAGGTGGGTTAATCTGAGCAGCAATCTCCCTCCATCTTTGGGCATACTCTTTGAAAGTTTCCTTATCCTTTTGAGCCATGGCCCGGAGTTGGTCTCTGTCTGGGGCCATGTCCAGGTTGTACTTGTATTGGCGGATGAAGGCTTCTCCCAAGTCATTGAAAGTTTGGATCCTAGTGCTGTCCAAACTCATGTACCATTTTAAAGCGGCGCCAGTCAGACTGTCCTGGAAGTAATGGATGAGTAGTTGATGATTGTCCGTCTGGGTAGACATCTTCCTAGCATACATTATCAGGTGGCTTTGAGGACAAGTGTTCCCCTTGTACTTCTCAAATTCAGGGACCTTAAACTTGGGCGGGATCTTGACATTCGGCACTAAACAAAGGTCGTGGGCATTTTTCCCAAACAGATCCTTCCCGCGGAGGGCCTTGATTTCTCGTTGCATCTCGTCAAACTTTCCTTGGAGGTCATCCATCCGATCTTGGGCCCCTACCCCTTCTGTGTGAAAGATAGGTTCATTGTCGTACTGGGTGGTATGAATCACTGGAGCTGAAAAAGCCATAGTAGCCTGAGGAAAAGTAATAGCGGGTTGAGGAGCAGAAGTTGCAGCAGGAATAGGGATGAATCCTTCACCGGAGCTAAAAGGCATGCCCCAGGGATATCCGTCGGGCATGGTGTATTGTGGAGCACTGGTGTGCGCCGTCGGAGCCGGAGTAGTAGCAGTTATCAACTGAGCTAGATGGCTAGGGGAAGGAGACGGTGGATGAACTTGTGCGGCTGCCAGTAGCTTTACCAACTCTGTCAATTCTTCAATCTTGGCCCGCATGGATGTCATTTCTCCCCGGAGTGCCTGATTCTCTTGTTCCAAATGTTCCATTCTTTTTCTCTGATATGCCCTAGTGTTGTAAGTTAGTTTCTGCTGAGGACGTCGGGCCACTTTCTTGGACTAGGCAGATAGACCTTTGGAAAAAACAAGACGTGAGACTCGGCTTGAGAAACTATGAATGCGATATGATGCATGATTATGCTTATGCAAAAAGAAGAACGATTTGTTATCGAAGGACTTTGTTGAAGTATTTGTAAACATCATGGTTTGAACATTTCATTTGAGCATCAAGGCATTACAAAATAATTCTTTTTTAGAAACTAAGCCAAGGGACCAATTCAAAAGTCCTTTAGTGGAAGCTAGATTTTAACAGGAATTTTTTAAAGACTCCTAGCTTCCTTAAATTCAACAAATCAGGGCTCTTGAAGGTGTACTTCCTAGTGCTCCTCTATGATGTTCACAAAAAAACTTGTTTAAGGCCTTCGATAAATTGGATGCACAAAAATGTTTATGGATGAATGCATGTATGCATGATTATGCTAAAGAACGGAGAAAACATGGTGAGGTTAAAGTCCAAAATGTTGGAGTCAAGGGTAAATACGCCATTTTGGTAAGGACTATGGTTTCAAATGTACCTGTATCACGGGTTCTACCAAGTTCCCAAAGTCCTCAACCCCTTCCAAATATCATCGGGTTACGAGATTGACTCCCGGTCCAACAATACTTGTAAGAAAGTCTCGTTTGAGTGTAGTATCGCGTATCAACTAATTCAAGATTACTCTTGGTTAGCCACCGCACTACGTCCTAAAAGGCCAAGATGGGTTAAAGGTAACTAAAGGTCCTCAACTTCATAGGTCACTTGAAAATATCAATGCCGGACACGACTTACTCATGCCAACATAATAATACTTCCAAGATTCCTCCATTGAGTGGGGTTATCACATGTGTCACATCCGAAATTTACCCTCGGAAAGCCACTTTGATTATACCACCATCCTATCTTATGTTTCCCTCAAGTCCGGGTGTAGGACTTATCTCACCACTCACGTAAAAGGAAAAAAAACACATATTCACATATTTACATATTTACACCTCTTATTTTTATTTTAAGCAAGTTATAGCGCAAAATATTTAAATAAATTCAAGTTAGGCTCAACCCTCGGGTGTCCCCAGTGAAGTCGCCATTTCTGTCGCGGTGATTTTCGGAGATCAAGCTATTGATTAGCGTTGACTCACCAATTTTAATTCACGACTGAACTTTTAATTTTTTCAAATGAAAAGTGGAAAAAAGTTCTAAATTACCACATTTTTAAAAATTAGGGGTTCGGGGGTTAGTTACGTTTAGGGAAGGTGTTAGCACCCTAAACGTTCGTAGTACTCTACGAGAACCTCTTGAGTTTATTTATTTATTTTGGGCTATAACTTGCTTATTTTTTTTTTTAAGAGACAGAATTAAAGTAGTGAGAAAAAAGAAAATGTTTTTTTTTTTTTTGTATTTTTTATGATTTGGAAGGACAGGGTCCTCTGCCTACGTACCCGTGAGGGATCAAAACCTCGTAGTTCGGGGTAGAAAATGACGGTTGATTTGTTTGGTGTTTTTTAATGGTTTTAAAAAAAGTTTTAAAAATAAAAGCCAAATGGCAAAATGGGATTGGTTTGTGTTTTTTATTTTTGAAAATGATTAAGGTGTAGTTAAAGTAGATTAATGGTTATTTAAAGAAAATAAAGAGAAAAAAACGGACACTTGATTGAAAATCAAGGTTTATTAAGAAAAGATTTTTGATTTTTGATTATTTGAATTTTTTTGTTATTTTTGAATATGGACTAAGACTAAAAATATAAACGCGAGGAATTTTCGTGGTGACGTTGGATCACCACGAAATCCTTTGAAAATTAAACTAACCTAATATTTTTGTATTTTTTTTTTTATAAAGCGGAATAAATAAAAAAACGTAAAGCAAAAATAAATAAAGTGCGAGTGTCGGTGCAAATTCTCATTTATGATTTTTACATTGATCCTAATTACATTCTAATAAAATGAAAATAAAAACGACAAGATGATAAACAAGGAAAGAAACCAAATTGCAAATGTATGAAAATAAATATGCTAGAATAAAACTAAAATGCATGAAATAAATAAAAATGAGAATGCATGAAAATAAAAAGAAAAATAAAAAAATAAAATGCATGATGTACTATAAGATGAATTCAATGAAATAAGATGCATGAAAATAAATAAGAAACTAACAAATCAAAATGCAAAAAAGATAAGAAGAAAAAATGAAATAAAAAAGAAGGACAGGGGGTGCTGAAGCAAAAAAAAGGGTACAGAAAGCAGCCAGAGGAGAGGGGGGAAAGAAAAGGATTGGGCCGAGTTAGGCCCAAGGGGCCAAGGCTGGTTAAAAATCAGTTTCATTTCTTCTTTCCTCATTTCTCCTCTACTCTTCTCTCTCCTTCTTCTTCCTTATGCGATTTTTCTTTCCTTTTTTACCACAAAATCAGAAAACCTAAATCTAAAAAAACCTTTACCTCTTTTTCTTTGAATTCAGACCTGGTTTTGTTTGGGGTGGTGTTTGGTTTTGGTTTGCGATTTTGGTACGGTTTTGGGAAGAGGGGCCGCGGCTTGGTGGTGGTAGTTTATGACTGGGTCGTGTGGGTTGGTTGCTAGGGGGTGATGGCCGTGTGGCTATGTTGTAGGAGGGTGTTCGTGTAGTTGCTGGAGAAAAACGTGAAGCTTGGCCGATGTGGGTTTGGGTGGTTGATATGGGTTCTGAGAATTTGAGTGTGTGGGAGGAAGGATTTATGGTTGTTTTGTGTTTTGATAAGGGTGTGTGAGGGGTTTGTGAAGTTGCTGGTTGTGGGTTGGGATTGTTATGAGGGCTGCGGTCTGATTTGTATGAGGAATGGGGGGTTGTATGGCTGTGTTGTGGTGTGGTTGTGTGGTGATTGGGAGGTTGAGTGAAGGGGCCGTGTATTGTGAGTCTTGTTGGGCGTATAGGTTTGGGTTGTTTGCGGCCGTACGGGTTTGAGAGGGTAGCTGTGAGTAGTTGTTTTTGGCCGTATGGATGTGAAGGGGCGTGTGAGGGTGTGTTTGGTGATGGCTGGTACCGTGGTGGAGGAGTGGTGGGCGTGTTGTTGCTGGGTTGTGCTGGGTGGTGGTATGGAGAGGTAGTGGTGATGAGGCCGTACTGTGTGTGCTTTGGATGGTTGAGGAAGCCGTTTGTGTGTGTTTGTTAACTGATAAAAATCTCCTTGCCTTGCGTGTCCTCCCCCGTTGTAATTCTGATGCCTAGTTTTAATACACTCATTGTCAATTACTCACCATAACAGCCAATAAAAGCCAATTAAGTGACACATCAAAGCAAAATAAAAATAAATAAAAAAAAGTCAGACTGTAATAATTAAAAAAAGTCAAATTGTGCAAAGTCAGATTGTAAAATTAAAACAAGGTAACTAGTAAAAAAAACAAGAAGAAAATTAATAAACGATAAAATGCTAAACACTAAAAAAAATATTTAAAAACAAAGATGAAAATAATAATAAAAACAAAACACAAAGACGGATTCGAATGAAACCAAACAGAAACGAGGTATTTTAAGATACCTCTCTGCCGAGTAAAAACAGAGAATTTAGGTCAAAAATTGGGGTATGACACGTTCATTGACGACATGAAATAAAAGAAATGTCAACTGTCCGGGTTGGTTACCGAATTGTTCATTGACGACAGGAAATGAATGTCAACTGTCCGGGTTGGTTACCGAACCGTTCATTGACGACATGAAATAAAAGAAATGTCAACTGTCCGGGTTGGTTACCGAACTATTCATTGACGACAGGAAATGAATGTCAACTGTCCGGGTTGGTTACCGAACCGTTCATTGACGACATGAAATAAAAGAAATGTCAACTGTCCGGGTTGGTTACCGAACTGTTCATTGACGACAGGAAATGAATGTCAACTGTCCGGGTTGGTTACCGAACCGTTCATTGACGACATGAAATAAAAGAAATGTCAACTGTCCGGGTTGGTTACCGAACTGTTCATTGACGACAGGAAATGAATGTCAACTGTCCGGGTTGGTTACCGAACCGTTCATTGACGACATGAAATAAAAGAAATGTCAACTGTCCGGGTTGGTTACCGAACTGTTCATTGACGACAGGAAATGAATGTCAACTGTCCGGGTTGGTTACCGAACCGTTCATTGACGACATGAAATAAAAGAAATGTCAACTGTCCGGGTTGTTTACCGAACTGTTCATTGACAACAGGATATAAAAAGACATGTCAACTGTCCGGGTTGGTTACCGAACCGTTCATTGACAATAAAAAGAAATGTCAACTGTTCGGGTTGGTTACCGAACTGTACATTGACAACAGGAAATAAAAAGACATGTCAACTGTCCGGGTTGGTTACCGAACCGTTCATTGACAAAAGGAAATAAAAAGACATGTCAACTGTCCGGGTTGGTTACCGAACCGTTCATTGACAACAGGAAATAAAAAGACGTGTCAACTGTCCGGGTTGGTTACCGAACCGTTCATTGACAACAGTGAGGATGCGGCTGACAAGCCGTTCCTTACAGAATTGCCCCTTTAATTGGGGAGAAAGGATGCACAAGCTATTCGTTAAAGAACTTGCCACTTGGCACAACACTGGGGAATATGCACAAGCTGTTCGTTTGAACCTGCCACTTGGCATAAAGATATGATGAAAAAGATGCGCAAGCTGTTCATTTGAACTGCCACTTGGCGTAAAAGGGTGACATCACTTGACCAAACGGACTGGGGATGACACTTGGGGAATATTTACTGGTGACTATGATGGGATGCCGAGCAAAGTCGGGCTTTGGTTATGATTTGGTATTTGTGAGTGTGAATGATGACTCACTGGGGAATGCCAATAAAATTGGGCTTTATTTTGTAACATCACTGGAGGATGACATTGGAGGAAAAGAAAAATGTAGATTGTTTATGATTGATCGGTAAGAAACGTGGTGGTTAAAGCAACCATGTACAGATGATATTGTGGTATGTTGCATGTGTGAATGCGTATATGCATGAATGCGTGATTATATGATTTGTATGATTGTACAAATGTACAAATGCATGAATGCATGAATGTATGAATGTACTAATGCAGGACCCTCACTGGGGATGTTGTGTGAAAGATTGGCTTGCACTGGGGATACCCTAAATGTTTGTTAAGGAATTGCCCCTTGGTATAAGAATATAATGAAAGATTGCACAAGCTGTTCGTTAAAGAACTGCCGCTTGGTTTACAAGAAGGTGACATCAACAGATCAGACACGTTGGGGATGACACTCGACTGTTTTGATTTATTTCATGACCGACAACTTGGTGAAACAAGATTTAGACCGGTAAAATGAAAAGTGGACCGACGTCGCATTGCAAACACTCGGTAATCTTTGATGGGGATGATGTCACAGGGAACACATCCAAAATGTTGACGGGGTAAAGCCGTAACCGTTGATGAGGAATACATACCTCATGGGGGGAAATTGTTACTTCATTGGGGAATCGTGTTAATCAGCTGGGGAAAAGAACTGGTGATTCCGCCGGGAATGCTTATGTTTTGTTTGGATGCCGAGCGAGGTCGGGCTTAGATTGGGGTGCCGAGCGAGGTCGGGTTTTGGTTGGGGTGCCAATGATGATTGGGCTTTTGGGGTTGAGACTCCACTGGGGGATGCCAATAAAATTGGGCTTTGTTTGTGACCCGCTGGGGATATAAGGATCATTTTGGAAGCATGATCGATATCCAGCCTTAGATGCCAATGGTGGTTGGGCTTTTGTGAGTAGGTGCCAATGACAATTGGGCTTTTGATTGTTTTGGACAAAGGTTGATTTCCTGGGGAGCTTGTTAATCCACCGGGGATTGGGCTAATCCGCCGGGGAGAAGAACTGATGATTCCAACGGGAATGCTACCTTCTTTGTTTTTTTCTCTGAATCGTCCTTTCGGGCTTTCGATTCACTGGATATTCCCTTTTGATTTACTGAGGATTTCGCTGGGGAATCCCTTGAAAGAAGTCCAATGTGGGATAAACATATGTCATGTTTAACACTGGGGATAATGATTGGATGCCGAGCAAAGTCGGGCTTTGATTGTAATTGGTTGCCGAGCGAGGTCGGGCTTTGGATGATTGGATGCCGAGCGAGGTCGGGCTTTTGATGATTGGATGCCGAGCGAGGTCGGGCTTTGATTGTAATGGGTGCCAAGCGAGGTCGGGCTTTGGATGATTGGATGCCGAGCGAGGTCGGGCTTTTGATGATTGGATGCCGAGCGAGGTCGGACTTTTGTTGACTGGATGCCGAGCGAGGTCAGGCTTTGGATGATTGGTTGCCGAGCGAGGTCGGGCTTTGATTGTAATGGGATGCCGAGCGAGGTCGGGCTTTTTGTAATGTGGGTGCCGAGCGAGGTCGGGCTTTTTGTAATGTGGGTGCCGAGCGAGGTCGGGCTTTTTGTAATGTGGGTGCCGAGCGAGGTCGGGCTTTTTGTAATGTGGGTGCCGAGCGAGGTCGGGCTTTTTGTAATGTGGATGCCGAGCGAGGTCGGGCTTTTTGTAATGTGGGCGCCGAGCGAGGTCGGGCTTTTTGTAATGTGGGTGCCGAGCGAGGTCGGGCTTTTTGAAATGTGGGTGCCGAGCGAGGTCGGGCTTTTTGTAATGTGGGTGCCGAGCGAGGTCGGGCTTTTTGTTGGATGCCGAGCGAGGTCGGGCTTTTTGTAATGTGGGTGCCGAGCGAGGTCGGGCTTTTTGTAATGTGGGTGCCGAGCGAGGTCGGGCTTTTTGTTGGATGCCGAGCGAGGTCGGGCTTTTATGTTTGATGCCGAGCGAGATCGGGCTTTTATGTTTAATGCCGAACAAGGTCGGGCTTTTATGTTGGATGCCGAGCAAGGTCGGGCTTTTATGTTGGATGCCGAGCAAGGTCGGGCTTTTATGTTGGATGCCGAGCAAGGTCGGGCTTTGATGATTGGTTGCCGAGCGAGGTCGGGCTTTGATTATGTTTTGTGAGTGGGAATGCCAATGAAAATTGGGCTTCACTTGTGATTGTGTTTGTAAGGGCCAATGGAAATTGGGCTTTTTGTAGGAGATTGAGGAATGTCAATGACGACTGGGCCTTTTGTGAATTGTGAGGGAGTGCCAAGCATGATTGGGCTTAATGTGAAATTGTAGTTGTGATCGCCAATGACAATTGGGCTTTGCTTGTGATTAGGTGCCAAACATGGTTGGGCTTTTTGGACGATTGTGTACCGAGCATGGTCGGGATTTGTGAATGGTTGGGCGCCAAGCACGGTTGGGCTTTGGTTTGATATTGTGGGTGCCAATGAGAATTGGGCTTTTGTTGGTAATGAGGATTGGTCGGAAATTCCCGAATGCATGATTCCTATGCAATTTTGATGTTCCCATTAATCCCAGATTGCACTAAAAATTTGAAACAATACCAAACACAAAATTTATCGTACAACTCAAGTTAATAATATGTTTATCAATGAACCAACCTATCACTCATTTAAGTTAAACAAATTGAATATTAATTGTGGGGGTATTGAACACTCATCCGGCAAGTTTGCTACATTCCGATCGAGTTATGTGTCCATCTAATCATTGTTTCTAAAAGCACGAAAGCATTGATCACAAGGTCCTCGAGGGTTGTAATTTGGCCTGGTTACAAAAGAAATGTCATATGTGGGGAAATTGAATTCAAATGGCCAAGCAAGAGGAACATTCTTTCTAAATTACACCCTTCCTCCTTTATTCAATCACAACTCTTGGTGATTTACAAATGTTTTTCTTTGATCCTCGACAACTGTAACACCCATACTAAATTATCTAGAATATTTAGCATGCGTATTAATCTGATACTGGGTACATTAAGATTTTCAATAATAATAATAAATACATCTGAATGAGTACAAGTTGTCTCGTTAATACATTTATCCAAACATCATCTAAAAATACATAAACATATCCTGATAACCTTCTGAGCTTCTCCGCGACGAGCAACTGCACTCCATCCAGCGTCTTCCTGGTGAAAATCTTCATAAACATCACTAGCTTACCTGGAAACCTGCACCAGAAGGATAGGGATGAGACATAATGTCTCAGTGAGCTCCTACCCTACCTACTGATGGCAACCTCGGGGAACCTAGGGTCGCCGTGCCTACCTCGGCAATCTTGGGGATACCTATGATCGCCAAGTCTTAACCTTACCCTTAGTGGGCTATCTGACTGATCCTGCTAAACTGTGTAGCCATAATCTGGACTACATCCTGCTAAACTAGTGATCAAGGGGAAACCTAGGATCACTATCTGAGTCGGATACTGAATAGTCCTGAAATCTAGACTATATCCTGATAACTGGGTGATCGAGGGGAATCTAGGATCACCGCCTGATAACTGATTATCTGATACTTGTCTGATAACTATTCTCTGTCTGATAACATATTAAAATATTAACTGATAAATGTCTTTATGTTAGCTGTTAGCGTTGAACAAGCAATATTATCTGGGTTCATTTTACGGAATGCCCCCGGGTGGAGTAACCCCGAAGCACATTCCCCTGATAACCGGTGAAAATTCCTATCATATCAGGCTAACACCGGACTCCTCTTGTCGTCGTGCGGTCATCCTTGCGGAATGACACGTCCCACTGGCGTGAACCTCCTGCGTCCCACTGGCGTGAACAACAGAAGACACGACTTAAATAATAATCTTAACTTACGCGTATACCTCCCGTGTCCCACTGGCGTGAACGACGGAAGACGCAAATAAATAATCTGTAAACTGATGCGTGAACATTTCATGTCCCACTGGCGTGAACGATGAAAGTCACGATTAAATGTAATATTCTTTAGTTTATTCTCTACGTGGGCCATTCGTGTCCCACTGGCGTGAACATCGAAGGCCACAGCTTAAACTTGCTAATTCTGAACTCTTAACCTATATAAGGTTCTAATCTGGTAACTTAGTAATAATCTTATTAACCTATCAAGGTTCTTGACCCATCGTTCTCATGAGTCATTCCTAGGGCTTACTTAAGCCTACAACTTAATTCATGAATTCCCAAGCTTTGTACAACCTTTGCTCAAGTAATATTTTAATCTTTGGAAGCATTTGAAATGAACTAAAACGGTGGTTTAAGTTTATAAAATGTATTATAGAAAATCAGTTGCCAAAAGCCATGCACGCGCGAACCAGAACCCCCAGAACAGCTCAACTAGGTTGGACTGTTCAAGGCTGGTCGCTACAGCGCCCTTCTGGTCGCTACAAGCGACAACAGGCAGAACTTGGTCGCTACAGCGTCCAGTTCCTCGCTACAAGCGACAACCGTCGCTACAAGCGCCTGTGTGGTCGCTACAAGCGCGGCTAGGCAGGGATAATCCCAGTTTGGTCGCTACAAGCGACCGTTCCGTCGCTACAGCGACCATATCAGTAAAAACTGTGTAAAAACGTGATTTCCACCATTTTTGCCCAAATACTAGTACCCATGCTTCTCAAACATGATAAATATGATTTTCTTTCATAAATTAACAATTATTAACACTCATGAGCAAAGATTAACAAAGAGGAATTCTAGGGTTAACTCTAAGAATTGTGATAACTTGGAAAATTCATACATAGCACTTGAAATGGGTTCTAAAACCCTAAATGAGCTCACCTTAATCCTCCTATTGGTGCTTGCTATTCTGATTTCCCCAAAGCCTTGGCTTAACTCTACTACTTCTCTCAAAATCCTCCTTGTTTCTCCTTACTTCTTGCTCTTGCCTCTAGCTACACAACCAAGCTTGCTTGTAAAGTTTCCTCTTAAGAATTGAATGAGGGAATGATGGGTTAATGGTGAGGGAGTGAGGGCGTGTGAGATGAGAAAGAGGGGAGAGGGAGAGCTGAAAATTGGGAAAGGAATGGAAATGGAAGAGTGTAGAAAATCTTTCTACTTCTTTCTTTTAAAACCTTCTCCCTTTTTGGCCTAAATTACAAAATTGCCACTTCCTCCTAACTTCTTATTTGCCATTGCTTGCGATTCAAGTTTCTAACACGGATAAACGCTACAATTAGCTGATACTTATGAGCGGGATGTTACAATCTACCCCCCTTAAAGAAATTTCGTCCTCGAAATTTAGAATCCACTATCATACATGAAAGAATCTTTCACACTACTTCTTCTACTTGCCCGAAACTCCAGTTTGTCTTGCTTATCGGAATCCCTTGGATTTCCAACTCTATACGTCGAATATACTCGACAACTTTTCCTTTAACTAAATGCTCATGGCGAATTTGCATAATTCTTACGTAGTAGGATGTAAAGTTATCTGAATCATTATATCCAACTCGCTTGACTTGATCCTGGTTCAAATACTTCTTGCAAACCAACTTAAGGTCTCTAAATCTCAAATACTTTACTGTATAATCTTATCCTCCTCAAATATTTTTCACTTTTAAGGGGTTACGGCACTGCATCTAACTCCCATGAATTATTATCTCTAACTTTCGTCTCATACGACGACAACTTACTTATAGACTTATATCACCATTCCATATAGAATCATCATTACACCGAAAACATCTGTTATTATACTCACACATACAAATGTAAGAAGTATTCTAACTTTGTTTAATATTCCAAGTATAAGCAGGAAGTTTCACCTCTAACACCTGCTCCTTTCTTTCTAACATCCCGATGTGCTTCTTATCGCAATCATAATCATTAACTATCTCAAGTTCTAACCATAACGTAAATACTTCTGCGTCGATAGTCCAGGACTCATAAGAGTCTAGCCCAAGTGATGAGTGGTATAAATCATCTTACATTTTATCACATGGTATAATTCATAGCATATAGTTTGCATATATAAGCGAGCACGTGTACACTACTGACGGGTACACATTACAACACCTCATCTTTGTCCGACTAACGGGACATCATTCTTAACCTTAACACATTTGAGGTACTACCTCATCAATTGGAATCTTTTCTTACTCTTAACTCGTCTTGTAACATCCGGGATTTGCCTTTCAACTGGCTTGCCAGGTTTGCCCCGCCAATGTTACTCATGTTTATCTCTTGAGTTTACATCAACCCGTAAATTACTGTTACATTCTATCAGCATCGCAAACTTATTTTCTCATTCTGGACGCTGAATTTCAAGATCCTTGTGTTTAAAAGAAAACTCCACTTGAGTACTACCAAAATAGCACATTTTAAATCCTTTAATCAAAACCTGAACTTACGTAGCCCCTTTTACTGTAGACTACGAGTGACTTTTAATCTGCATAAAAGTTCTTTTTCTTTTACTAATGAACATTAAGTACATTCATTTCCGAATTCTTCTGCTAAGCTATGGTGATATCACAATTCTGTTCCGGTAAAATCTTCATACTTAAACATTCCTGGTTGCGTACCACTAATGCCAAAACACATCCCTTAGTTGAAAATCTGCTACACTACTATTTGAGTAGTTTAAGTATTACCTGATAAGTATACATAATATTAACATAACCTGATACATGTAACATGTTGACAAAACGGAATACAACATGGATTAAACTCATATGTCACCGCATTGACGTTTCTCATCAACGCTTCAATTTCAAAGTTTCGTCTTGCAAGTGCAACCTTTACTGATATTGCCTTATACTTGATCCTGTTGATTAAACATTACTCTTCAAGTCCACCTAAAGTTACTGGGTTAAATTAGCTAGTTTACCGTATTAGTGGTGACTTTCCTTGATCTACACTCATCGTGCTAAAAGCATATTCTTCTCATTCTTATCACATAACCCTAAACTGCTTCGATTTCCGTTTCTCTTGTATTTCGAGGTTTGAAATATCCCTCGGAATAACCCTTAAAATTTTCTCCTAGAACTTATAACAAGTTCAAGTCGTCACTGCTTACTGATATTCCGTGGTTCATCTGACAAGGACTTCGCAAGCATCCTTGTTCTTTAAGTTTCAGCTTAGAATCGTTCATTAACTCATCCTTAAATCACCTTTCCGCTGCGCAACTCTGATTTACAGAATTCACTTCAGAGTAGGAATAATACTCCCTGCTCAAATCCTCCGGCTGACTTGTTCCTTAATGACTTATAGCTATAACAGCAAAATCATCTTACATTCGCTGATTCTTTTATGGCTTAAATCGCCTGTTGAACTTACTGATTGGTCATCATACGACACTGTGTTTCCTTTTGGACATAAACCATATACTTACCTCCACGATAATACGCCAAAACTTGTAAACGGTTTTCGGCAACTGTTACGAGCCTAACAAAGCTCCCATTAACGGCTCATACTCTGATTCTTACTTATTCTCCATGTCCTGATTCCTGTAACCATCTCATGGTCCATCCAACTTGTATTATCGTTTTAACATTATAAATACCGACCTAAGGTACACATGGAGTAGTTTAAATTTCAAACTTAATTCACTTGTAGCAACTTCTAAAATGACTTATGGTTTCGGAAGATTCACGTCTTTCATTCACTGGATCCACTGAGGATTTGAGTCCCATTACTAATCGTTCTATATCTATCCATAAGGAATTCATACCCATAATCTTTCCGAGGCAGCTACAGTCTCTATGGTTTTACCATACCTCTTAAATTTCCTTCGGTTAATTGATCTTAAGCTTCAAAACTTCATCATTATCTTCCAAATCTGGTCTACTACAACCATGAGTCCTCGTACGAAACATCTTGATGGTTCATCCTAATATAATAATCCAATTCTCTTCTCTTGGTATAAAACTTTTCATTGGACTTAGCTTATTTCAAATCTGCTTGTCAACAGAACATATCCTGAAACACGCTTCGATGTGCAACAGGTATCATCATTTCAACTTACTCATCCATCTTAGTTCTTAGGCTGCATACCATCTCCTCTTCTTCTTATTTCACAATTTAATTCAGTAGACGTGGCTGATCTGATGGAGTCAAACTTACTTGTGATTCATACTCAATAACCACCCTTGAGTGTTTAGTTTCATCTATCCAAATAACTCACGTAATCCATAATTAATTCTCTTAACTGTCCGGACATTAAAATCTCATCCGATTCAAATTCGTTTCTTCAACTCTGTACTTAGAATCGTTACTTAATCCACGCTTCGCTTTAAATTCTCAATCTGCGGTTCCCATCTAGGTTCTACGTCATTCCCTAGAGCATTCCGTGATTCCTTAATTCTTATGTCTTCCGCAGACGAGGCATCGTCCAATGATGCGTCCGACTGGGTTAAGGCTCTTCACCTTATCCTTAAATATTCCTGACCTAAACAGACTTAGTCACTTCACTGTTCGATGGCCACCATTTGGCGCTGATTTCTTCTTCGCTAAATCCGTCTTAGAATTCTGTCACCTTAAACTTCGTCTTTCATACACTTCATTCCTCCTTGGTCACATTCAGCTCTCGGACATTTATCCTAACTGTCATATTCTAGATTGAGTTGATCAGGCTCAACTAGATGTGACCTTTAGAACAACATCCGGAACCCAATGGTCCCACTACTTTTATTGAAACTTTAATGACCCAAGGCACGGTCTGAATCGACCTGCTCTGATACCAATTGTAACACCCATACTAAATTATCTAGAATATTTAGCATGCGTATTAATCTGATACTGGGTACATTAAGATTTTCAATAATAATAATAAATACATCTGAATGAGTACAAGTTGTCTCGTTAATACATTTATCCAAACATCATCTAAAAATACATAAACATATCCTGATAACCTTCTGAGCTTCTCCGCGACGAGCAACTGCACTCCATCCAGCGTCTTCCTGGTGAAAATCTTCATAAACATCACTAGCTTACCTGGAAACCTGCACCAGAAGGATAGGGATGAGACATAATGTCTCAGTGAGCTCCTACCCTACCTACTGATGGCAACCTCGGGGAACCTAGGGTCGCCGTGCCTACCTCGGCAATCTTGGGGATACCTATGATCGCCAAGTCTTAACCTTACCCTTAGTGGGCTATCTGACTGATCCTGCTAAACTGTGTAGCCATAATCTGGACTACATCCTGCTAAACTAGTGATCAAGGGGAAACCTAGGATCACTATCTGAGTCGGATACTGAATAGTCCTGAAATCTAGACTATATCCTGATAACTGGGTGATCGAGGGGAATCTAGGATCACCGCCTGATAACTGATTATCTGATACTTGTCTGATAACTATTCTCTGTCTGATAACATATTAAAATATTAACTGATAAATGTCTTTATGTTAGCTGTTAGCGTTGAACAAGCAATATTATCTGGGTTCATTTTACGGAATGCCCCCGGGTGGAGTAACCCCGAAGCACATTCCCCTGATAACCGGTGAAAATTCCTATCATATCAGGCTAACACCGGACTCCTCTTGTCGTCGTGCGGTCATCCTTGCGGAATGACACGTCCCACTGGCGTGAACCTCCTGCGTCCCACTGGCGTGAACAACAGAAGACACGACTTAAATAATAATCTTAACTTACGCGTATACCTCCCGTGTCCCACTGGCGTGAACGACGGAAGACGCAAATAAATAATCTGTAAACTGATGCGTGAACATTTCATGTCCCACTGGCGTGAACGATGAAAGTCACGATTAAATGTAATATTCTTTAGTTTATTCTCTACGTGGGCCATTCGTGTCCCACTGGCGTGAACATCGAAGGCCACAGCTTAAACTTGCTAATTCTGAACTCTTAACCTATATAAGGTTCTAATCTGGTAACTTAGTAATAATCTTATTAACCTATCAAGGTTCTTGACCCATCGTTCTCATGAGTCATTCCTAGGGCTTACTTAAGCCTACAACTTAATTCATGAATTCCCAAGCTTTGTACAACCTTTGCTCAAGTAATATTTTAATCTTTGGAAGCATTTGAAATGAACTAAAACGGTGGTTTAAGTTTATAAAATGTATTATAGAAAATCAGTTGCCAAAAGCCATGCACGCGCGAACCAGAACCCCCAGAACAGCTCAACTAGGTTGGACTGTTCAAGGCTGGTCGCTACAGCGCCCTTCTGGTCGCTACAAGCGACAACAGGCAGAACTTGGTCGCTACAGCGTCCAGTTCCTCGCTACAAGCGACAACCGTCGCTACAAGCGCCTGTGTGGTCGCTACAAGCGCGGCTAGGCAGGGATAATCCCAGTTTGGTCGCTACAAGCGACCGTTCCGTCGCTACAGCGACCATATCAGTAAAAACTGTGTAAAAACGTGATTTCCACCATTTTTGCCCAAATACTAGTACCCATGCTTCTCAAACATGATAAATATGATTTTCTTTCATAAATTAACAATTATTAACACTCATGAGCAAAGATTAACAAAGAGGAATTCTAGGGTTAACTCTAAGAATTGTGATAACTTGGAAAATTCATACATAGCACTTGAAATGGGTTCTAAAACCCTAAATGAGCTCACCTTAATCCTCCTATTGGTGCTTGCTATTCTGATTTCCCCAAAGCCTTGGCTTAACTCTACTACTTCTCTCAAAATCCTCCTTGTTTCTCCTTACTTCTTGCTTTTGCCTCTAGCTACACAACCAAGCTTGCTTGTAAAGTTTCCTCTTAAGAATTGAATGAGGGAATGATGGGTTAATGGTGAGGGAGTGAGGGCGTGTGAGATGAGAAAGAGGGGAGAGGGAGAGCTGAAAATTGGGAAAGGAATGGAAATGGAAGAGTGTAGAAAATCTTTCTACTTCTTTCTTTTAAAACCTTCTCCCTTTTTGGCCTAAATTACAAAATTGCCACTTCCTCCTAACTTCTTATTTGCCATTGCTTGCGATTCAAGTTTCTAACACGGATAAACGCTACAATTAGCTGATACTTATGAGCGGGATGTTACAACAACTTTTTGATTTAGAGATTTTCTCTTTTTCTTTTTTCTTTTTCTTTTCTTTCTTTTTTTTGTTCTTGTTGTCAAGATCAATTTAAAAAATTCACCATTTCTTGACATTCACAACCTCCTTTTTTCCAACTTAATCAAAGATGATACCCTAATTGAATGTTCCTTCCTCTTTCGGCAAAGGACAAAAATCATGATGGTTTAAGGGTTCAAAAAGAAAGAAAAATATCAGAATTCAAAAATGGTTTAACTATGAACTGAATTTTTTACAAACTTCGGCAATTTCAATAAGCAATTGAGCTTATGAAAGTTGACAATTCATAGTTAATGATTCTGATTCGTTAGGCTCAAAGGGGTTATCAAATGCTCACTTCTCACAGGGTGGGCTATTTGTGGCCAAGTGTTTTCACTCGTTTTCAAAAAAATGCCTTGATCCTATCAATGCTTTCGTACAATCTAAAACAACGCTCAGATTTAACATAACAAAATCGAGTTTAAACAAAAAATGCCGGTCTCCTGCATATATATAATGATTTTGAGGATTCCTCACATTTTGGCTGGTTCTAAACGGTTCACCGAATAAACATATTAAAAACGCAAGTTGCATGATATAACTTTTGTACTAAGTACGTATTCTCCTTTCAAGTTTAATCATGGAAAAAAAACAGGAAACATGCATCTTAGCTTTGCGCAAATTAATCAAATTTTATCACTATCATGCATTTGTGGTTGAATCATTGGATCAATCCATATGATGTGATTGGTTGCCGATCAAGGTCGGGCTTTGATTGTGGATTGTGCCAATGATGATTGGACTTTTGTTAATTGGGGAAAAGGCCGCAGTAGCCTGGGGGAAGGTAACCTCGGGTTGAGGTACCGAAATCCTTTGAAGAGTAGTGGGAATATGGATGAATTCCTCACCAAAGTCGAATGGCATGCCCCATGTACAAACGGGGGGATAGTTGCCCCTTGTTATATGTGCGGTTTGCTTTGGGACGACGAGCCACTTTTCTTGACGGGTATGTAGTGTTGCGAATAAAATGCGAACACTGACGACTCAA
The DNA here is from genome assembly GCA_018208015.1 of Medicago ruthenica. NCBI lineage: Eukaryota > Viridiplantae > Streptophyta > Magnoliopsida > Fabales > Fabaceae > Medicago > Medicago ruthenica. Next base: position 67,728,871 of record CM031376.1, on the reverse strand, counting down.
TTCGGATTGTAAGAAATCCTTAGGGTAAAAAGGAAAAGGAGTTTTGGACTCGAAGATGGACGTATGCATGATAATGAATGATGTATGTAAATGCATGAAATTTTTTTTTGTTTTGCTTTACAAGGAAATTAAAAAGTGCAATTAATTTCCTATAAAGCAAAGTGATATGCGAAAATTATTTTCATGCATGTAAATGTATGGTATGCATATGTATGTTCAAAATTTCCCCCCATCCTCACGTGTAGGCTCTAAAGATGGGATTTTCTAAAAGGTCCCTAGAGATCACGGACCTCACAAGGAACTATTGTCGTCAATTGCAAATGCTCGCAAGACCTCAATATATTCCAAGTGAAATCTACTCTAGGCGGGGTTTTCGCATCTTCCCTTCAAGACATACGTCAAGTGGGCCTCCGCTACGCAACCCCATCCTATCTTAATTTTCTCTCAAGCTCGGGAATAGAGCCTCACATGTCCGGCATTAAACCGAACAATGTGGAGTAACACCGCTCAAGTAACCCCACAATATATAACATGAATATAAAGCAAATATGAAACATATACATATAAAGCGAGAAAAGATAAACAAATAATGATAATAAGGCATAAGCGTGCAAGCAAAATAAAAACACTTTAGCCTAAAAGCCAACTAAGATAGGCTTGACTTATCCTACACAAAAACAAAGTGTTTAAGTGTTTTTCCCCAGTGAAGTCGCCATTTTTGTGAAAAAATGGTGACGAACGCAAAACATAAAGCAATATGAAATATATAAATATAAAACAAGGGAATAAAAGTATGTAAAGACAATAAAAATAAAAGCATGCAAGCAAAAAGATAAAAACATCTAGCTTAAAAGCTAACTAGGATAGGCTTGACTCACTAGTGAGGAAAAACCGGCATTCCCCAGTGAAGTCGCCATTTTTTGTGAAAAAATGGTGACGAACGCAAAACATAAAGCAATATGAAATATATAAATATAAAGCAAGGGAATAAAAGTATGTAAAGACAATAAAAATAAAAGCATGCAAGCAAAAAGATAAAAACATCTAGCTTAAAAGCTAACTAGGATAGGCTTGACTCACTAGTGAGGAAAAACCGGCATTCCCCAGTGAAGTCGCCATTTTTGTCGCGTCGAATTTCGGATATCAAGCTATTGGGAAGCATTGAATCATTAATTTTAAATCACGACTGAACTTTTAATTTTTCGGGGAAAAAGGAAAAAAGTTCGAAATTACCTTGAAAAAGATTTTAGGTTCGAAAGTCGATTATGCGAGGGGAAGGTATTAGCACCCCTCACATCCGTTGTACTCAACGGGAACCTCTTAGTTGACTTAGGCTTAAAATGTCTTTGACGTTTTGCTTGCACGCTTAATCATATATATATAAAAGAAAATGTAATGTGAGGTGAAGAAAGAGATAAAAACAAACGAAAGAGAAAAGAGAAAAAAAAAAGATTTTTTTTTTACGGGCTTGACAAGATGTCGATCTTGCTCCTACGTATCTCCCGGTAGTCGGAGAATTCAAAGCGTACGTAGTTCTTTGTTAGAAAAAGTTTGTACGCTGGTTCGTTTTAGTTAAAAAAGATTTGTTCGCGTCCGAGCGAAAAAGTTTGAAAAAAGAGAAAGTAATGAAAGTAAATGTCAACTGTTCGGGATGTTGCCGAACTGTTCATTGACGACAATGCATAAAAGTAAATGATTTGATAAAAAGATTTTGCACTCGGACTTAAACAAAGGTTTTAAAACGTACGAAGACGTACAAAGTTTTAACATGATGAAAGATGGACGCTAAGGCGATGAACTCGCGCAAGGCGTGAATGCTTTGACAAAGTAAATAAAAAGACAAACGCACAGGGGCGTAAAAGGTTTGAAAATAAAGACAAACGCACGGAGGCGTTAAATTCGCGCAAGGCGTAAAAAGTTGAAAATAAGCGCGCAAAAGCGCGAAAGGTTCGGATTGACCACAAGGGCCAAAATTAGTGATTTGGATTTGTTTTATGCCTCGCTTTGAAAATAGAATGACGATTGTCTAAGCAACGAGACATACGTCAAGTGTTTATCCAATCGGGGAAAGGAGAGACGTACGTCAAACCACCCTTTTTCATTCAAGTTTTGTTTGAATTTGAGAAAAAAACATATCTTTGGGGAAGCTGGAAAGGAATGACGATCGTCTAAGCAACGAGACATACGTCAAGTGTTTATCCAATCGGGGAAAGGAGAGACATACGTCAAACCACCCTTTTTCATTCAAGTTTTGTTTGAACTTGAGAAAACGTATTTTTTTGGGGAAGCTAGAAAAGAATGACGATTGTCTAAGCAACGAGACATACGTCAAGTGTTTATCCGATCGGGGAAAGGAGAGACATACGTCAAACCACCCTTTTTCATTCAAGTTTTGCTTGAATTTTTTTAAGGAAAATGTATAACTAACAAAACGCTCGTTTTTAGAACTCAAATGAAAAGAATTAAATGTTCAAATTAGTTGTTGCAACTAAATGAACAAGTGTTGTTCAAGTTATTGAAACAAGAAAGAAAATGTTTTTGTTGTTTTCGTTGATTTTTGTTTGGTTGGTTTGGAAGGACAAGGTCCTTTGCCTACATACCCAAATGGGATCAAAACCGATGTAGTTCGGGGTAAAAAAGCCGAGTGATTTGTTATGTTGATTTTAAAGTTTGAAAATGTTTGTGAAAGATAAAATGAGCCAAAGTGGCGAGTGAGTGAAGTTTGATTGATTTTAATTGCAAAAATAAAGTCTAATATGATTAAGATTGATTGAAGTTTGATTAAAAGAAAGTTGCTTGGTTTGAAATCCAAGGCTTTGTTAATGAAGAATATTTTTGATGAAGTTTTTGAATATTTGAAATGTTTTTGATTTTTATGATTTTTACTTGGAGTTAAAAAGAAATTAAGTGCGATAAAATAAACCAAACGCGGGAGAAATAAACAAACGATGTTGAATCAAAATGAAAAGGTTTTTTTCTTGGATTATGAATTAAACTATGAAAAATGAAAAATAATGCAATGCATATTTAAACATTTTGTTCCTAAATGTATATGCTAATGACATAAAAAAGATGCAAAATAAAATGAACAAAATAGAAATAAAAAATGAAATGCATGAGATAATATGATAGGTAAATAAATAAATAAATGAGATGTTAAAAAATAAAGGAACAAATAAAAGGAAATAAAAAAGGAAAATAAAATTGCAAAGAAAATAAATAAAAGAAATAAAATAGGGGAGGTGTAAAAAATAAAACTGGGGGTGCTGGAAGTGAGAAAAAAGTTCAGATTTAAAGAAATAGGCCCAAAATGTATTGGGCCAGCGTAAATTGATCTGGGCCGTCTGATTAATCAGATGGCCCTGATCTGATCATAAGGTGGAAAAGGCCTAAGCCGTACGATCTGAAATCAGAGGGCCAGGAGGGCGAGGGTGTACGCTAACGCGTACACCCACACACACAGAATCAGGGAGGGGTATTTAAACCCTTTCCCTTCACAAATCTCTCATTTCTCACAAACATTTCTCTCACTTCCTTCTCTCTTCTAACCGTTCCTCTCTCTACTCTCTCCCTTCTCTCATGCCTTGGCCGCCGGAAAGGTTTTCCGGCGTGGTGGCCGCCGGCCTAGGTGGCGGCGCCACCGCGCCGGAGAGGAAAAAACTCTCTTTTCTTAAAAAAAAAACACTTTTTCCTATATCCTTTCTTCTTCTCATCCCAAATCCACACTTAGATTTCTCAAAAAATCTCTCAAAAACTCTAGATCTAGGTTTAAAAAAAACACAAAAAGCTACCTTTTTTCTTGTTTTGTGTTCGGTTTTACTGTTGCTTCGTGATGTTATGTGCGTGTGTGTGTTGTGTTGTTCTGGATGTGTGGGTCGTGTGTTGTGGTTTGGCCGTGTGGGTGTTAGAGGAAGAGGGGAAAAACGTGTGTTTTTGGGTGTGTATGTTGAGGTTTGGCCGCGTGGGTTGTTGTGTTGTGTTTTTGGGCTGAGTTAGTGTAATATCCCGCTTGTTAATATCAGTTAACAGTATTAGAGGCAATTAATAAGCGAGGCAATTTAGTAATTTAAGCGATGGCAAAACCGTAATTATTGCAAACAAGAGGAATTATAAGAATATGGGAAGGGAGATATTTTCATTGTGTTTCTTCTCCTCTACCACTCTCTCTCAAAAATCAGTTTCTCTCCCTCCTTTCTCTCATCCACACGCCACTTCCCTTCACCCAAATCCTTCAAGCTTTCATTCCAATCCTTGTGGAGTTGCTAGCAAGTGAGTCTTGAGGAAAATAGAACAAGTAGAGGAAAGAATAAGGAAGGAACAGCTAGGGTTTGCAAGAAACAAGTTGAACCAGCACCAATTAAGGCTTAGGTGAGCTCATTTCAGATTCTAGAACACATCTAGAGAGTTTTAGATAGTTTTCCTATAAGTTATTAAAAGATAAAGTTACCCTAATTCCTAGTTTGTTTAATCCTTGCTCATGAGTGTTTATAATTGTTTATTTATGAAAGGAAATTCTTTTTATCATGTTAAGGAAGCCTGGGTACCACTGAATGGACAGAAATGGTGAGAAATCAGATTTTCACAGGTTTTTACTGATACGGTCGCTGTAGCGACGGACCGTCGCTTGTAGCGACCAGACTGGGTTTTTCCCTGCCTAGCCGCGCTTGTAGCGACCGTATAGGCGCTTGTAGCGACGTTTGTCGCTTGTAGCGAGGAACTGGGCGCTGTAGCGACCAAGTTCTGCCTATTGTCGCTTGTAGCGACCAGGAGGTCGCTGTAGCGACCAGCCTTAAACAGCCCAACTTAGTTGAGCTGTTCTGGGGGTTCTGGTTCGCGTGAGCATGGCTTTTTGGCAACTGATTTTCTATATCATATTTAGAAACTTAAACCACCATTTATGTTCATTCCAAAGGCTTCCAAAGGTTAAGAAATTACTTGAGCAAAGATTAGGCAAAGCTTGGAAGATATATGAGTTAAGGGTATATGGTCAGCTAAGCCTAAGAGTGACATATGAGAACGATATGTCCATAACCTTGCATAGGTTAACAGGAATAGGATTAATTCAGGTAAGTTAAGGGTAGTTTATCAGGATACCTTAAACAGTGGGATTCAATTCCCTAGTTTCAGGCATAGTTACAGGTTATCAGGACGTGCCTCAGTGTTCACGCCAGAGTGACATTGGGGAAAACACGTATCAGTTTTATCAGGAAATGTATAAACATATACCAGGAATAATAATTAATAATCAGGATAAGCTTTGTGTCTTCTGTTCTCTCGACCAGTTAGAGAGAACAGGGGGTTTCAGCATCGCTGAAACGGGCAGGAACTTTCCGTGAGGATAACCACACAGAGTTACAGTGTGTCTCCTGTGCTCTCGACCAGTTAGAGAGGACGGGGGGTTCCAGATGGAACGGGCAGGAATCTTCCGCGAGGATAACCACACACTTAGGCAAGAGGAGTCCGGTGTTAGCCTGATATGATAGGATTTTCACCGGTTATCAGGGGAATGTACTTCGGGGTTACTCCACCCGGGGGCATTCCGTAAAATGAACTCAGATAATAATGTTTGTCCAACGCTAACAGCTAACTTAAAGTATCAGTTAATATTTTATTATATTATCAGTCAGGAAATATTTACTCAGACAATTATCAGACTTCAGTTAGCAGTTATCAGACGGTGATCCTAGGTTTCCCCTTGATCACCAATTCAGCAGAATCAGTCAGATGACCCTCTATGGGTAAGTTAAGACTTGGCGATCATAGGTATCCCCACGATCGCCGAGGTAGGCACGGCGACCCTAGGTTCCCTGAGGTTGCCAAATAGTAGGTAGGGTAGGAGCTCACTGAGACATTATGTCTCATCCCTTTCCTTCTGGTGCAGGTTCTTCTCAGGTGGCACGTCGCAAAGGTAAAGAGAAGGCTACGGATTGATCGTGCCGTGTTATGTTTTATCATGTGGATATTGTATCATGATGTATTTATGTATTAAGAAGGATGTTTGTATCGGATAGTGAGATGTAATATAAACTTGTGTATCTAATAAACAACTTTTCTGTATTGTATTTAATGTATCCAGTACGAAATTTTAATACTCGTAAGAGATCCTAGGCAATCTCTATATGGGTGTTACAGTTAGTGTTAGGGGGTGGTTTGTGTTGGTGATGAGAGTGGCTGGGACGTGGGGGGTTTGTGAGGGCTGGTGTGTGATGTTGTTGCTGGGACGTGGGGGGTTTGTGAGGGCTGGTGTGTGATGTTGTTGCTGGATATGTGGCTTTGGAAATTTTGTTGTGTTATTTTGTGTTTGCAAAGAAAAATATGTTTTGTTTAAAATCTCTTCCCTCTTTCTCTTTGTGTTTGATCCCTGTTTTATAGAGATTTTTGAGCTGCTTGTTGACTCAGAGGATAAACTTGCAAGTTGGTTTCTGCAGATTTTTGGATAGGATTTGAGCAAACATTAATGGGGATGTGATTTTGTGGGATTTTCTGCAGATTTTGTGAGGATTTTTGAGGATTTGGATGAAATGAAATGATGAAAAACCTGGTGAAAGGGGCGCTGCAGTGTTGGCCTTGTTTGACTATTGACTTTGGACCAAAAATAAAAATAAAATAAAAAATAAAAATAATAATAATAATAGTAAAATAAAAATAATGATAATAATAAAAAGAAATAAATAAATGGTAAATATGGCAATAATAAAATTAATGATAATAAAAACTGAAATTAAAAGTAAAAATAAAAAGTAATAAAAAATAAAATAAATAAACGAGACAAAAAATTGACATGAGGTATTTTAAAATACCTCCCTGCCGAAATTTCGTCTGAAACGACGAAAATGCTCGGCTTCAAAAAATGAGTAAAACGAGACGAAAATGGGTCAAAAAATGGGGTATGACAACATGTACTAGTTTTAGTGTGCTTTTTTGTATTATTGTTTTAGGTTTTTTTGTAGTTTGTTATGTATTTAGTTTTCAATATTTATCTACATATTTATCTATATCTATCTTTTAAACAATATATACTTGTGATAGAGTTTATTTTAATTCAATCTATGCCTATTTAAAAGAAAAAATAAAAGGTTAAACATATATTTTTTACTTTTTTGATTAAAAATGATTTTTAAATTATATGATTTAAGCCGAAAAGCTGAATCGAGTTGCTCCTAAACTTAAAACGAGCTAAATTCAAGCTAAAAAAATGTTTGTTTTGAAGTCCGATTACATTTTTCGAAATAAATGTAAAAACATGTAAAAAGTTAAATAAAGTAGCTAGTTCTAAGCTCGAAATAAATTGAGTTGATTTTTCGCTGAATCAATTTTCATTGCCTCCAATTAGCCTTAACCGGGTTCAAATCAACTCAATTTATTTCGAGCTTAGAACTAGCTACTTTATTTAACTTTTTACATTATCAAAAGATAAAATAAATTCAACTACTACTATTTTTGTAACACCCATACTAAATTATCTAGAATATTTAGCATGCGTATTAATCTGATATCGGATACATTAAAATTTACAATAATTAATATATACAAACCACTGAATGAGTACAATTTGCTCGTTTACATAAATATCCAAATCTCAAATAATACACGTTTATATACATATATAAAATCCATCAACCTTCTGAGCTTGCCATGACGAGCATCTGCACTCCATCCAGCGTCTTCCTGAACATCTTCATGGACATCACCTGTTAACCTATGAACCTGCACCAGAAGGATTGGGGTGAGACATAACGTCTCAGTGAGCTCCAACCCAACCTACTGTTGGCAACCACGGGGGAAACCTAGGGTCGCCGTGCCTACTCTTAGCGATCTTGGGGATACCTACGATCGCTGTCATTCTTTACATTTATTGCGATCAGGGGAAAACCTAGGATCGCTTCATTGTCTTATCTCATGCATTTCATACTCTATTCTTATCTCAGTCTTATACGTAGTGATCTTGGGGACATCCTATGATCACATCGCGTTCACTAGGAACTAATCATCATGTCTCGTATTACATATAAAATATACATATTCATTTTCATATTCGTATTCATCTTTTCATATCATAAAGTTAGAAGTTAGCGTTGAACAAACAATACATTATCTTGGTTCATTTTACGGAGTGCATCCGGGTGGAGTAACCCCGAAGTACATCTCCCATCATACCGGTGAAATTCCTATCATATCAGGCTAACACCGGACTCCTCTTATCTTTGTGTAGGCAACCCTCTCGGTGAAGCCCCATCCGGCATAATCCGGAGCCTGCTGGACACAACTTACATGTAGACAACCCTCTCGGAGAAGTCCCATCCGGCGTAACTCGGAGCCTGCTGGACATGCATAATCTTTTACATACGTGTGGACAATCCTCTCGGAAGAGTCCCATCCGGCGAATCCCGGAGTCTGATGAACACGTTTAACATCATCTTATAAATTACGTGTGGATAGCCCTTTCGGAGAAATCCCATCCGGCATAATCCGGAGTCTGATGAACACGTTATCATATTCTTTATCATTAAGTTCTTACTTAAGTTCATAGACATATCTATTACGTTTCATATTTCTTGTACATATCTAATGCATTCTGTAAAGCTTAACCTACTAGAGTTTCTTAACTATAAGCATAGTATCATTCTTGTGCTTGGTACATGATAAGTACCATCTTAATTCTCTTTAACCTATAATAGGTTTCTAACTTAAACTTGGAATCATTTTCATCGAGTCTCGTCTTATGTTCTTACAAGTGTTTCTTCCTCTTCTATACTTTGTGCATAAAATGCACCACTTGGGGAGAACATTCTCCCAATACTTAACTTATGAGCCTAAACCTCATGCTATACATTTATACATTCTCTAAGGATAGGTCTTAGATGCTTAGTAGCAATACTTAACCATTACATGTTGTTCCTTGAGCCCGAAGCAGTATTGGATAGCCGAAACGGTGCAAGTAAAATTGAAAAACAACATAATCCTGTCCCCTTCAAAATCGTGACACGATTTTGGAATCGTGTCACGATTCCATGCCCAGAATTTGTGTTGGTTTCTGCCTGTAAAATCGTGACACGCTGGTAAAATCTTGACACGATTTTACCTGCAGTTAGACAGCATAGGGCTAGTTCAAAACATGTTTTCCACCATTTTTGGTCTATCCAATCATGCCCAAGCATCATACAACTTTAAAGGATCATTTCTAATGCATATTAACATATCACAACATGTAATGATCAGGGATTACTCATAACATATAATTAGGGTACTAAAATTATAAACTTTGCTCAAGTGCTACATACTCATGAATATACATCAAAGTGGGTTCTATAACCCCTAGGGAGCTCACCTTGATTGCTAGCTTCCTTGCCAAGCTCTCAACTTTAAAACCCTAGCTTGCTCCTCTTTCCTCTTCTCTTGATTCTTCTTCAATTCTCCTTGTTTCTTTCTCTTGTTCTAGCTTTCCACACAAGCTTGCTAGCATGCTCTTTCTCACATGAATTGGAATGAAATCTTGATGAGTGAAGGAAGGAGGGGTGAGGCGTGTAACTAGAAGAAGGGAGGGAGAGAGAGGCTGGAAATGGAAGGGTGAAATGAAGATAAAGACAACAAGAAATATCTTGTTTCTTTCTTAAACAATCTCCTCTTTTCAAATATTCACAAAAATGCCATTCCACTTAATTACCAACTTGCCATGCTTGTTTCATCAGGTTCCAATACTAATAATCGATACTTATAAGCGGGATATTACACTTGCCATATAAATAACCCATAACTGACAATTTACCAAATTGTCCCCTGCTTAAGACATTTCTGATACATCGTCCCAATATTAATAAATATTTGAGTCTTAGGCGGGATGTTACAATTTTGATTTGCATGTAGTTGAATAGAAGAGTGAATATAAACTTTATTTATCTAAATATAATAAAGACAAGTCAACATTAATACCAAAAATAACGTCAACTCAACTAGTTATTATTCTACCATATTTTCATAATTATACTAAATCAATACGATTGAAAATAAACAATTTAATGATTTTCATATGCATTTAATGATGCGTTCTCATATCAATTAATAAATATGGAAACACATGAGTTGTCATATTCATTAATTAATATGGCAACACATCATTAAATGTATGTATAAAATAATTGTGCTTTACTGATAGAACATACTAATTAAATTTAAAATAAAATGATAATTTTTTTACCTTTGTATTAGCATCGATTAAAAGACTTAAAAGTCTAGTGTTCAAATCCTGATGAGAGAAATACTAACATAACGATTAACTTATTATCATTTGTTATTAATAAAAAACTTATTAGAACAACTAACTCATAACTAATGTAATGAATATGTAACTAAATTTTACATCTCTGATATCTATCCGCACTAGACAATGTTCCTAAAACAAATTGTTTTTTACAATTATATTATCAAGAATGAGTTAATCATGTTTGTAACAAAAAAAGTTAGTCATTGTACTATTGTAGCCTCCTCGGTCCTTTTAGCCCGCTTTACTTGTGTATAAAGGTGGCCGATTTGGATCTTCTCCATTGTACATTTTTTTAACATCAAATTGATACAAATTCTAATTGTAGTTAGCTGCTAAATATTATCAAAGGCAATTCAAAATTCATGGAAAGGGCGAATTTATTTAGGGAAATAAAAGGGTGATTATGAGGGAAATAAAGGGCGAATTTATTGGAGTTAGATGGGAGGAAAATGACAATTCAAAATTAAAAAACGTGTGTGGGTGGAAAGTAGCTTGCTAACCACGCTTTTAATGATAGCTTGAGAGGGAAAATCTTGAGGTATTAGGGTTAAACAATTGCCTAACCTAATATGTTTTTATAATACTAGATTGATGACCCGTGCGCCGCACGGGTCATATTTCATGTAATATATAAGAATACCGAATGTTATATATAGAAAAATAGAAAAATTGATGTTTACTGAATTATATAATACAAATGGCTTAATATTAATACACTTTAATAATAAATTATGAGATATTTTTCTATAGACCACATTTGTAGTTATAATAGTATATTCACCATTATCGATTATCAATATCTTCACCCTTTCTTTTGAAGTAACTTTTAAATATGAAATGAGTGTGCTATTTTATGCAACTATATATATAAAGAGGAATGATATTTGTATAACCATTTGGTGACACCTTTTAAACAATTTTCTCTCTCATACTCAAGTTATGTTCTTACTCTCTTTCTTCTTTTTTCTTTCTCTATTGTTTTTAACCAATAAGAAGAGAGAAAAATAAGGTTGTCACAAATGTTGTCACCAAATGACCGTATGAATATCATTATTCATATATAAATTTCTAAATGCTTTTGATAGTTGAGCTGGTGCTTTAAGGGTAATTTACTTCAAAGGTGTGTAACTTAGGTTTGTCTCCGAAATTATTGAAATAATTTTCTTTGTTTAATATATTTTCCTTTGCCTATATATGTGTGTCCATGGTTCCACTCTTATTTTAATATTCATCAAGCAATCCTTTAACATTTGGACTTTGTCTATATTGATCATTATATTGGTAAGAGTTGTCTAAAATGGACCAGACATTAAAAAATACAATCTTACGCAAGCTATACTAAGATGTCAATTGATAAGTATAAATGCAAAAATAAAATAAAATACAGTATTTCAGATTCCACACTTGACCTTTTGACATTAAAAAACTACACTAATAATTTAACATTCCTAAATATCGATCACTTATACTTCTTTGGAAAGAACACAAATGAGTTCACATAAGGAAGTAAGAATATTATCTTATAAATCAAAACATCTCTCTTATATAATTAATAGTATCAGTTCAAATATATATGAATTTATTTTATCTATATATTTATATGATATATACAAATAAATCTATAAGAAAAACTATTGTAAGATTAACAAAAACATGTGGTAAAAATGAGATGAATTTTATATATCATAATCAATGTACACATTCTTATGCTTAAATTGAATGAAACTTGATCACCTAAACTCAGCAAACTAAACAAAGATGTAAGTGTTGCCACAAAGAAGCATCAACTGCACAGTTATAAGACACTTCTCACAAAATACAACAACAATCCGAATGAATGTGGTGAGCAGAATTACAGCTTGAAATGGATAGTCCGCAAGCCACATTTCAGCTGATTGATACATCAACTTCCACTAAAGATACATCAGCCAAAATCTTGAAACAATATGCATATCTCAACACTGCTAAAACTGGAACACTACTCAAACTGAGCCGCTCCAACTCGGTGACAGGCTAAATCAAAGGCAAAAGGACCACACCTAATAGGATTAGATGAATCCAATAAGAACTGAAGCATGGTCTGCAAATCAAGAAATAAACTCAAAAAAGTTAGCAACACCAAAAACATCCTTTATGAATTGTACATAATCAAAAGAGTAAAAAATAATAATTATTGTTTCACCTATAAAATGTAGAAAGGAGGAAATTAGTTGCACCGTAACAGGTAAGCAAATATTCCAGAAAAAGGAAAACATAAAAAATATTTCCCCCTACCAAAACTAACTGAAAGACAATCTATGATAAGATTTTTTTTCAAATCATGTCACTGTGTCCAACAGTATATCAACAAACAATAGCTATGAGATGTGTTAGTAGCCATAATTTATTATTAGAAGAACCTGGATGGTAACTTTTTTTAGTGGCCTTGAAGTATTCTTACAATTTCAACAACCAACACCATTAACTTAATGAACTCAACCAATTTATCCATTATCCTACTTCTGATATAAGTGATCAATGTTGTGAATCCTCTTATATGTTTCTCTATTTCAGTTCAATATGTTTTGCTGCAATAAGTAATTCAAATAAGGCATGATTTCCATAATACTTTTAATATCATTTGATTTGCATAGTTGTTACACATCATAATTTCAAAATTATTTGGCACATCAAGAACAACAATTCTGCCAAATCCAAAGCAAAAACATAAAGCAATACTAAAACTAATCGTTGTGTTTTTTCTTTCAACTATTGGTCATGAATACTTAGGCATGGTCATCAAAGAGGTGAAAAAAATAATGAAAGCTACTGCTATATTGATCACAGCAAGCCGATATTGATTGAATATCCCATGGAGTTCATAGGTCAAAAAAATTAATATTTCTTACTGAACGGAGATTGAAATAATAATATCGCAATAAGTCGATATTGATTGAATATCCCATGAAATTCACTTGTATCAGTTGGGATAAAGATCCTAATCCATTTAAAAATGATTGTTAAAGATGTGTTGAATGGTGATTTTACCACTACTAATAGAAAAGGAAAACAATGATACTGCATTGATAAAATACTTACCTCATAGAAGCCACCTTTGGTTGCTTCATCTGCTCATGCATGGTGTTATATAATATAATGTGTTAAACTAATCTAGAAAAATGATGTTTCCCAAAGCATGTTAATCCATGCCAATAAGCTCTGTTTCTAACATTAGTCCAAACACCTATGATGAAATATAGCTTTATATCAAAAGTAGTATATGAAAAGTTTGATTAATCAGACACATTAGGTTGAGAAGACACAACTAAATAGTAGTATATCAAAAGTTTGATTAATATAACCACACCTTTCACAGGGACTTCAAACAACACTATGTCACCTTGACTTTTAATTTCTATATTAAATTTGAAAAGAAACACTATTGTAAAAGCATAATATGTAAATCAAAATCAAAATTATTGCAAAAGCAAGCATGTATACATAGCCAAAATTTTGAAATGGAATTAGAATTTCATAGCATTAACAAAGATGGAAAAGAGTTAAAATCAAACCACACAATTTCATCAAGCAAGTGGACCGCCACAACTCCATTCCTATCTCAACCTGCAAGGAAAAAAAGAAACATTAAATCCAAAGGAGTCAAGACATTTAAATCAAGCAAATTTAGAAATTCTAAAAAGATGATTCTTACTGTCAAACACCTGCATAAAACAGAAGGTAATATTATTATTATTTTTATAAAAAAAGCAAGAAAAATATTAAAAACAAAATCATGATACACAAAGGATAGAAGAAGATGTCTGGCAAATGATTTTGTAGCAAATGAAAATATGACCAAATTAAGATTTTGATACCCATGACTATATTGTGAAAGAGAGGAGAAGACATAGAAGAAGAGAAAAACGAACAAATAACTTGAAGTTAGAAGACAGTGTCACTTGGAATAGCCCGATTGAAACACTAAACCCTACTACCATTCATCTTCATGACAAAAAAAGAAAAGGATATGGGAGAAATGTGGAGAGGAGAGGGAAGAAGATAAATTGAGATTGCTGTTATTAAGGATGATATTTGTTCTCGTGAGAGAAAGAGATGGATTGGATGAGGGAGAAATGATTGAGATCTAGAAAGCGAAGGGGTAAAGAAGAAAGAGAAACTGAAATAGACAAAAGAAGAAGAAGTAGCAGTATAGAGGAGGGCTTTGCCACTTTGGAAATATGATTTGCTTGGGGAATAGGAATGGTCAAATAAACCTGGGTCACTCTTGTTCTGTGTAGTTGAAAAAGAATGGAAAAACGTGTGGCTTTTGGGTTTGCATTGGGTATGCCAAGAGACGTTCTTAAAAACAACAAGGAAAATATCATGGAAAGCTAACCAATCTCTTAATAAATGCAGACGTGGCTAACAAACTACAAAGTAATTTTGAATTTCAAATTTGTCATACATTAGGAGGGAAATATTTTAGGGTTTTAGGGATTACCATTAAATGACTTAGAATTATGATTAGAGGGAAAATATTAGGGTTAGAAGTAGCTAGACCTAATAAGCTTTAGAAATAAGGGATAAGTGAAGTGATATCTATAATGAGTATTTTTTTTATTACATAGAGGGCCGAAGCCTTATGAGAGTGGTTTTTTACTTCATTGGTTTAGACGTGCTATTATTGCATTGTGATTGTGCTAATGAGACCTATAGTACTTAAATTAAAATATCAGCTATTTTTGAGTTAAAATATTCAGTTTATTGTTAACTCAACTACAAACTTATCTTTGTTATTAGTGATTAAATGTAGTACACATTTGTTACTACAAGTTAAGTGCAAAAGATTTTGCACAAAAATGAGTTCATCATTAGATTAACCATTTTTTTCAGCGGATTCCTTATGTGTATATCACAAAGTATAATTTCAAATAATGCTTGAGTTTATCAATAACAGACGATGACAACTATATTACCATAAAAAAAAAGTGGATAGATGTCTACCCATCTTTTATTGATTTAGTTTTAATTGGTATGTCTATTATAAAACCAAGCAAGATCCTTTCTAACCTCTTATACTAGACAAAACAGTACTACATTAGCAGAAAAAAACTAAAACCTGCTCAGCGCCGTTTTTAGCATTTTATGGACCTTAAGCTAAGTTTGAGAAAAGGGCCCCTTATATAATATATCATAATTTTTTTATTGATAAATGATGAATGAGACATGCAATAATCATGACGATTGACATCTCAACTATGCTACCATACCAAGTTACCATAATACCATAATACAATGTTTTCAAATCCCAGCTATGCTGAAACCCCAAAACATTGTGTATCAAATACACATCATCCTATATATTATTAGTAAAAAAGAATAACAAAACAAAAAAAGTTTGATGGGCCGAACCAAACCCAACAAAGTTATGTAAAATACACTTCCCTCATCCAATAACAAGAAAACCTTTTATCATTTGATGTTACTTATAAAAAATCACACAAGACTAAATTTGATGTCCTTTGCATGAAACTTTCATGATGAAAGTCATATTATTATATTATGAAATATAAATATAAATTCGGGTTAGCTTCAATTTGAAAAACCAAAAAACATCCTCAAAATAAAAAATAAATCTATTCTCTGGGAAGAAGTATATATTTTGCATTTTACTTGTTGCTTATGTATTTTAGGTTTTACTTCTAAGTTTTGCTTTTGGCCAATGAAATGCTAGGGTGTGTGAAAATGAAAGTGTTGGGCTCGAGGTGTGAAAATGAAATGCTGCAGAGTAATAAAATAAAAAGGGTGAAGCGCTACTGGGCTGAAGTCTGATAAAGGGTTGGACCCTCTTTTTTGCATTTTTTGCTCTATATACCCTCTTTAGGAAACATATTGATATTTACACTCCCCTATTAATTTTTTGTTGGACCCCCCACGGGCATGGGACTTAGGCCATCGTACCCTGGCCTATGCCTTCGGCTAGCCCTGCACATGCTAAACCAGATATTGAAAACTGATTGTTCCAATTATAAATGAAAATGCACACACATGACACATGATTAGGATTCAATGCTCAATTGAAATTACACCAATTAAAGGTTTCAAATAACACCAGACTATAGTGATTCTAAAATAGGTCCCAAGCCAACTTACACTTATGTAATGATACAAATAAATCATAAACCAAGACCATGCTCTTGGCCACACGATGCAGATTCGAAAAGGCACCAAGAGCAGATAAATGTCTTTGAAACTGATATGAAACATCAGGCTAGATTCTTTTCAGCATATTGTGATGGGAGTGAATAAACATTCTTCTTAAGGAATACAGTTAAGACATGTCTACAAAGTATACCCAAAAATTCAAACTTGTGACCAGGGGCGGAGCCAGCTGTGTTTGAGGGTGTGCATGTGCACACCTTGGATTTTGAAAGCTTCTCTCAATAATTATGGTTTATCTGTATTTTGCATACCCTGTCATTTTAATTTTGCACCTACTTTGCACCTGTTTAAAAGACTCTCTCACATCAAAGCTACTGCTGACCTGCACCCCTCTAGTATTAGATGTTGACTTGCTTGTACTTTTTTTAGATGCACTTACTGTATCTGACTTTTGCTTTTTATATTCATCCTTATTTTTTACTTGTTTAATTTATTTGATTATATCTCTTACTTTTTTTTTATTTTTTTTCCAACTAAATGTGAAAACAAGCTTATTTCCAAATTCAAACTGATTCAGCCCCTACACCATTAAAGTTTTTTGTGAAATTCCATCGTATATGTAATATGTAATATACTGGACGGGACAATATCTTGAAGTTTCTTTTTGCATTTTATGTTGTTTTGTTTTCAATTTCTTTTGTCTACATGGACTATAACTCTTTAAAAAAAAAAGAACTATGACAATGTTAACGTTTAGGGCACGTTTGGTGTACATGATAGAGAGACATGATATGATAAAATTACCTATCATGATAGAGAGACGTTTGATTGTACAGGTTTCACAAGGATAATTTTGTCATTTAAATATAATATACTTCTTATCATGGCAATAACAAATGTGCACCAAACACATGATATGATAAAATAATGATATCATCTTTCTTATCATGTGTGCACCAAACTTATGAGAGGATAATGTCTATCCTGATACTATCATATCTTATCCTTATCCAACTTCTAATCATATCATGTCTCAATCCTATCCTGTGCACCAAACGGACCCTTAAATTACTTCACCAAAATTTGAATGTGACATAATTTAATAACGTTTTAAAAAGTACAAATTTTACTAAATTTATTTTAATGAGATTTTACTAAATTTTACTAAAAAAAAGTACAAATGTTTTTTTACCATTGAATAAAAAAGACACATCATATTTCATTTAATTTAACTTAATTGTGAGATATATTGATACACCGGTAGAAACTAAGTTGTTTATGGTGCAATAAAAGACAACTCTTTGAAGCGAAAAGTTATTTAGGTAAAATAGTCTGCACCCCCTAGTCTAGGGTCCTGGATACGCCACTGCTTGTGACAATTACAACTTGCTTCTTTTGAAGTGAAATGAAAAGTCACATAGTAGCTAGCTAGGCTTCACATATTCTTGAAATATTCTAAACATTGTATAAACTTTTGATGCTTCTTCTTCCATTGGATATAAAGTTGGCAAAAATGGCTTTGAATTTCTTGTCTTTAAAGTTTTTTTTATATTTTCTTATTTTAACGTGCATCAAGAGCCTTTTTATACTGTGTTAACTTTCTCAATGGAGTACTTGAATTAAAAAATCCTTAAAAAATTTATTCATACTTTCACTCCTTTACGTGGTAGACATTCCAGCACAAAAATTGTGAAGTACTTAAGTAGGAATCCATTTGACACCTTGTATTTATTTGTCAAAAATGGAGAGAACCAACTTTACGTTTAAGAAATAAGGTAAACCAATTCTGGTTGAGAGTTGTCCATATTTAATGCTTGACATTGTGTTTTTTGGGTATAGCAAATGTATCCTCCGCATGCACTGTGGAGACCGATCCCCTTAAGATAACTGATATCCATTTATAAGGTTTGACCTCTTTTAAAAAATGTTTTTTCCATATACACCGCTTAGAAATCAAATCCAAGACTAAATGGTGAAAAATTCCAAATACCTATCACTTGTACTACATTATGTTGGTTACTAATCTTCATATATATGAGAATTAGCATGCCATTTTTACTGGATCTGAGAACTTGGCTTGCCATTATTGAGTCTTTAATTCCAACAATATTTTTTCCATCAACAGTAATCAAACTTGAGTCATTGTTAAAACAATCAAACTCTATTTATACTCAAATCAATGTAAGGTTGGTTACAAAGTATCTAATTAAATAGTTAATACTATTTTTTTTTTAATTCCTTTAAAATCAAAGTAAAATACTATCAGTTTTGAAAATTGGAGAAGGAAGAATATTTTTATTAAATAAACCGGTACTAGTAGCCATTTAACAATATTATTCTCGATGAGTTATGACCTCGTAGACAAAAATAGAATACAAAGAAACAACTCTAAATGAAATAACTATGAAACAATCCAAATCATTATCCCTTCTAAAAGAACTAATTTATTTTCCAAGATTTAAATATTTTGTTATAATTTGAAAAACTTGAGCACCTTGTAGAAAATTTTCAACATACTTTCCGAGTGAAGGGCTGGTTTCATGTTCATGCAGACTACGAATACAATCAAGAAGGTATTGCATAATATCAGCTGACTCTTTAGCCATTGATGGATACTTACCAATGTTTAAATTTAAATTTGCATCCCTAAGCCTAGTAGCGATACCGCTACTATTATCATCCAAAAAATCTGTTGAACAACGATCGTAATAGCTTGCTACGGTATCATTTTCAGCAATTTCAGTCAAGTCCCTGATTAGGTCAAATGTGTGGGTCCAATTGTTATTAAGCACATCAATAGTGTATTGTGCAAGCTGGACAAGATCTACACCTTTTGCTCCTCCTGGCTTTGAGTTGAGAAGATTTGAGCAATATGATTGATTGGAGGCTTCTTTGCAAATGACATCTACATCAACAACTTTGGCTGAAATTGAATTGGAGGAAGCAACACATAGAATAAGAAGCACCAACAAGAGAGAAAAATATTGACTCATTTTGTGTTTTTTCTCCTTACTATTTTTCCTTTTGTTTCTTGTGTATTCCCTGTTGATTTTACGCTTAGTTTTATAGTCATCATGGAGTAAATAGTATGTGAATATAATTCTAATTCTAATTGTATTCTGGTCAATTAATTAAATATAATTCTAATTGTATTCTGGTCAATTACAATAAATTATAATTTTTTATATGTATTCTGGTCAATTAACTAAATATAATATATTAGTCAATTACAATGAATTATAATTTTTCCCTAAATAAAGAATTATAATTAATGCATATATTTTTGTAAAGAAGTCAAATGTATTTTTTTTTACTTGAATTGATTAAAGAAGTCAAATGTTAATGTTCAAACAGTGCACAAATTTGATAAACTAGTATGAGACAAAAAAACATAAACAAGAAATATGTGAAAACTTACAATTATTATTTATTTATCTAAGTCAGCAGATGAATCGATCCGCTGTTGGCTTAAAAAGGATCCTAATAATTGGTTTCTTAATAAACCTATTATTAGTAATAGGTTTTGAACAAGGAGTTATTCTCTTTCAAAATCAAATTAATTTTTTAAAAGAAGAGATTTTTTTTTAAAAAAATATTGATTATCAAATACAACACCCTAAAACAAAGCAAATAATCCAAACTCTCTTAGAACAAATTCAATCTGCTATTTGTTTTGATCTTCCTAATGCCTTTTGGGAAAGAAAACAACATATCGTGGACCTTCCCTATGAAAAGGATTTTCAAAAAAAACTTATACCAATTAAAGCTAGACCTATTCAAATGAATGAAGAACTTCTTCAAATTTGCCGAAAAGAAATCAAAGATCTCTTAGTAAAAGGATTTATTAGGAAAAGCAAGAGTATTTGGTTCTGTTCAGCCTTTTATGTTGACAAACAAGCTGAAATTGAAAGAGGCGTTCCTCGCCTAGTTATTAGTTATAAACCTCTTAACCAAGCCTTAAGTTGGATTCGTTACCCTATCCCTAACAAGAAAGATCTCCTTAATCACTTAAATGATGCAAAAATATTCTCTAAATTTGATATGAAATCTGAAATTTGGCTAATCCAAATCAAAGAAGAGGATCGCTACATAACAACTTTTACTGTTCCTTTTCGACAGTATGTGGACTGTTATGTCTTTTGGGCTAAAAAATGCTCATTCGGAATTCCAGAGAATAATGAATGACATTTTTAATCCATTTTCAAAATTTACAATAGTCTATATTGATGATGTGTTAGTCTTCTCCAAATCTCTGGACCAACATTTTAAGCGTATTAATACTTTCATATCCACGATCAAAAGAAATGGTACTGTTATTTATAAAACAAAAATCAATCTCGTTCAAACAAAGATTAGTTTTCTTGGTCATAACATTCACCAAGGAACCATTGTCCCAATTCTTCGCGAAATTGAATTTGCTGATAAATTTTCTAACCAAATCATTCACAAAACACAATTACAAAGATTTTTAGGATGCCTAAATTATGTTTCTGCCCTGTTTCTCCAACTTAGTAATATTTTCAAGCCCCTCTATGATAGGCTTAAAATGGATCCTCCTCCTTGGATTAACGTCCATACAAATGTTGTCAAAACTATAAAAGGTGAAGTTAAAGATCTTCCTTGCCTTTATCTTCGTATTCCGCAAGCATTTAAAATAGTTTAAACTGATGCTTCTGATATTGGATATGGTGGCATACTTAAACTAAAATCTATGATAAAGAAAAAATTATTGCTTATACTTCCAAACATTGGAATCCTGCACAACTAAAGTATTCCAGAGTTAAAAAAGAAGTTTTAGCTATTGTTTTATCTATTTCAAAATTTCAATCTCATTTATAAGTCAGCGACATATATTTTACAAAAGGATGTTAGAAATCTAGCTTCAAAGCAAATTTTTGCCAGATGACAAGCAATTTTAAGCATTTTTTAATTTTGAAATTGAATATCTCAAAGGCTCAGATAATGCTCTCCCTGAATATCTGACTCGTGAATACTTACAGGCTAAAGTATAGGATGCTGAAAGCGGCTAGATCCACCTCCTCACGAGGAGGTAGGACTTCAGTAGAATTAGTCCTAGCAGAACTAACGACGAGACAAACAAGACAATCAGGGTCATCCACCCAGAACCAATCTATTGGGTTATTAACTCAAAACCCCTCAATTGGGTCATCTACCCAAAAACTTCAAAATCAAACCTTCATTGAAGAAACACCCATTGAAACATTAGAACAAACCAACACATACTATGTTATCCTAATCTAAACTCTTTTAGCCTTCCAAGAACAAGGTTTAGTTAGTCTTCCCAAAAAGACTAGAGCAGATATTGTTGATGAAGAAGAGGAAGAAGTGTCCTTAGACCTCATCATCAAAAACCTAAAAAATAAAGCCTTGCAAGTCAACCCAAAAACCCAAACTAATCAAATACAAGAAGGAACTAGCCACACACAATTCCATAACGACCAAGCTACCCAAATTAAGTATACTCCAAAATTCAAGTTCCTACCTGTTATCCAATTGGAACCTAAATATTGGGATAAAAACCCAAACAAAGTTTAATAAAAGATTTTTCCACCAGGATTCCATTACCAACCTTTAGCCTTTAACAAAACACAACAATTTTATGAACTTATCCTGGTAGATTCAGATTCAATTTCCATTAAATATTATAAGGGTGCTAAAGATGCTTCAAATATTACCCACTCAACAGTCCGAATTCTCAAAGTTCTTACGTTCGCATCTTTTGGGCAAAATCCAAACAAAAACAAAAAAAAATTCTCAAGCCTTTGATCCCATCTGTTGTACCCTAATTTTGTCCAAGTCCTTTCTTAAAAAAAAGAGAAGGCAAAAGTCAACACAGAAGTCAACACAAAAGTCAACACAAAAAGTCAACTTTTATTTTTTCCCTTTTAAAAAAAATATAAAAAAAGGAAGTTTGTTTTTTATTTATCTTTCTTTTATTATTATTATTATTATTATTATTATTATTATTATTATTATTATTATTATTATTATTATTATTATTATTATTATTATTATCATTATTATTATTGTTACTTTTATTATTTTTTATGTTTATTTCAAAAAAAGAAGAAGAAGAAAAATGTGTGCAAAGCCAAGCAAGGGAACAAGAAGCAAGTTGCTGCCCAGGGCAGCACTTCTTCCCTCCCATTTTTCCTGCTGTTGACCCTGTTACTTTCCAGCATCCACCTTGTCATTTGCTTTATCAAAACCATTCAAGGATTGCTGCAAAACTGCTGCCCCTGTTCCAACATTTCTTCCTTCCCATTTTTCTCTGCTGCTGCCCCTGTGTACAACACCTTTCTCGTTTGTTTCTCCCAACCTCTGCACAGGACATCACCCCTCTTTTCCTGTTTTTCTTCCCCAAATCTTCAAAGATCAATCCCAAAAAGCATCACAAATTGCAAACAACCCTGCTTTTCCATTTTTCCATGAATTTCTGTCAAGCTCAGCCCCAATTTGTTCTGAAATTAACCAAAGTCTTCACTAACATCACAAGGCAATGTCACTTCCTTCCCTTTTCATTAAATGCTAACCAAAGTCTTGGTCATAGCACACAAAACAGCCCAACTTTTAAGGGATTTTCATGATTACAAATGATCACAAATTTGCCTATATAAGCAACACCAATTCAGAGGATTAAGGAGAGTTTTTTTAACACAATTCAGAAGGATTTTGAGAGAAAAAACAGAGGAATTTTAGAGCAAACTCAGAATCAAAAGAAACAGCAAGAATTCACCACAATCTTTGAAAAGAAAAGCTATGTTTTCTGTTTCCTTCTTCACAAACCATCACAAACCAATCAAACAATCAAAACAACCACTAAATCACCAGAAAAATCATACCTAGAGTGAAGAATAATAGCAAAACACCATTGTTGTTGCTGTTCTTATTCTTCATCACTTCCATCTTTGCAAAAAACCACAGCCACTCAAAAGCCCCTTTCATTTTCTTGCATTCAAAGCTTTGGCTAAGAATTGGTAAGTGTCTTAAACCTTTTTATCTCTTCTTTTGCATTCTGTTTGCATTCTTTCTGCTGTTCCTGTTGTTCAGCATCATTGTTCAGCATTCTTAGTGGTCTTTAACTCATTTTTGAACTAAAAACATCTTTTAAAAACCCCAAAAAAATCTCAAAGTTTACAAATCACCAAAACAGAAGTGGATTGCTTCTTTTTACTGTGTTTTCAAGCATTTTTACCCCTGAAATCAGAATCAGAAGCAGCTTTTGAATAGTACTTCAGAAGCAGCTTCTGAACAGTACTTCAGAAGCAGCTTCTGAACAGTGCTTCTGAAATTCAGAGTCTGAAGGCAGCTTCTGAAGTTCAGAGTCTGAACAGTGCTTCTAAAATTCAGCGTCTGAAGGCAGCTTCTGAAGTTCAGAGTCTGAAGGCAGCTTCTGAAATTCAGAGTCTGAAGGCAGCTTCTGAAGTTCAGAGTCTGAAGGCAGCTTCTGAAGGCAGCTTCTGAAGCAGAGTCTGAGGGGAGCTTCTGAAGCAGCTTCTGAAGGCAACTTCTGAAGCAGCTTCTGAAGGTAGCTTCTGAAGCAGAATCTGAAGACAGCTTCTGAAGGCAGCTTCTGAAGCAGCTTCTGAAGGCAGCTTCTGAAGAGTGTTTCTGAACAGTGCTTCTGAACAGTGCTTCTGAACAGTACATTTTGCATTTTTGCTTCTAAATTCAGTTTTTGCTTCTGAAGGTTCAGAACCTGGGCTGAAAACTCTTTTTTTTGCTGAGACTCATTTTTATTCAAGAAAAAAAATATAAAAAGTGTTTTTGCTTTTAGTTGTAATTTATTAATTTTCAATAACAAACTTGAATGAAAAGGAGTGGTTTGACGTATGTCTCTCCATTCCCCGATTGCACAAGCACTTGACGTATGTCTCGTTGTTTGGACAATCGTCATTCCTTTTCAAAATACAAAATACATTTTAACTTTCAATAACAAACTTGAATGAAAAAGGAGTGGTTTGACGTATGTCTCTCCATTCCCCGATTGCATGGACACTTGACGTATGTCTCGTTGTTTGGACAATCGTCATTCCTTTTCAAAATACAAAAACATAAAACAAATCCAACATACCAAACTAATTCTTGGCCCCCCGTGGTCAATTAAAATTCAAAGCTCTTTTCACAAAAGCACGATGTTTTATCAATTCTAACGCGATACAAACAAACACTTAAGCCTCCCACGCGCGAGCATACAAGCTACGTTTAACCGCTAGAATACGATCAAAAACATTGTTCTTTAAAATCAACCAATAAACAAACATTTTCTAACAAAGAACTACGTAGCTTTGAATTCTCCATCGCACCGGGAGATACGTAGGAGCAAGATCCCACTCTTGTCAAGCACACTAATAAAAAAAATACCTTTCCCCCCCCCTTTTTTTTTTTTTTTCTTTTTTCCCTTTGAAATATTAAAACATAGCAAGCAAACCTTTAAAACACTTTTAACCCTAATACCTTCCCCTTGCATAATCGACTCCCGAACCCGTTAATGGTTGCGATGACCATCATTTCCACATCGTCAAGGGTTTTATCAACGTTTCCCTTTGAAAATAAAACTTTGGTGGCGATTCCGTAGTCATTCTGAGCGTTGGTACGCTCGAGCAATTTTTTAGAGAACGCACAACTGTGACTCCGCTGAGGAAACTTTTGTGTTTCTCACTAGCGAGTCAAGCCTATCCTAGTTAGCTCTTAGGCT
Organism: Medicago ruthenica; assembly: GCA_018208015.1. Taxonomy (NCBI): domain Eukaryota; kingdom Viridiplantae; phylum Streptophyta; class Magnoliopsida; order Fabales; family Fabaceae; genus Medicago; species Medicago ruthenica. The sequence goes on along the minus strand of CM031376.1, from coordinate 67,703,750 downwards.
AAGTGTTTTTTGTTTTGCTTGCATGTTTTTGTTTTATGTCTTTATCTTCTTTTTTTCTCTTGCCTCTATATCTATGCTTCATTATGCTTTATGTTCATATTGATATGTCAACTGTGGGTTGTCACATGAGTGAAGCTCTATACCCGAGCTTTGAGAAAAACTTAAGATAAGATGGTGGTTGCGTAGTGTTGGCCTTCCTGACGTATGTCTTGTAGGGTTGGCATGAAAAGCCCGCCTAGAGTAGATTCTCTTGGAAGTTATTGTTGTCTTGCGAGTATTTGCAATGGCGGAAATAGTTCCTTGTAGGATCCGTGACTTTAGGGACCTTTTAGAAAATCTCTAGAACCTACATGTGAGAATGAGGGAAGTATTGAACGTTCTTAACCACACCTCTGCATGCCATAACATTTGCATTCATGAAAATAATTTTTGCATATACATTTTGCTTTATAGGGAATTAAAAAGGCAATCAGTAATCAGCAAAAGAAATATGGCTTCCGGAAAGAGAAACACGCTTGCTCTCAAGATCAGGGTTCCTAGGGTTGAAAGTCTTTTGGTTTTGAGTAATCAGCTGTCAACAATCAACAAAAGTAGCTTCCAAGCAGATTATGGGTTGATATTGGATCTCCTACATGTGAAAGTGGACACAATGGCCGTGACTACGCTAACTCAGTTCTATGATCCACCTCTCCGATGCTTTACATTCCAAAACTTCCAGTTAGCCCCGACTTTGGAAGAATTTGAGAAGATTTTGGGCTGTAGTTTGAGGAATCATATGCCTTACCTCGGTTTGGGAGAAGACCCGACCCTAGAAGCAATCGCCGAATCTTTACATCTTAGTGTCCAAGAAATAGCACCATACTTGGAAACCAAAGGGAACACTAAGGGATTCACGAGAAGGGTTTTGGAGGCAAAGGCTCGAGACTTGTGGGCCAACAAAAATGGGAAGGCGTTCAATGCAATCCTAGCTCTTTTGGTATATGGGATAGTTTTGTTCCCTAATATGGAGGACTTCGTAGATCTTCCGGCTATAGGGGTATTCATGGCTAAAAATCATGTGCCTACACTTTTAGCTGATTTCTAGCACTCTCTCTATACTAGGCATGAAAAAGGGAGAGGATGCACGATTTCCTGCTGTGTTCCTTTAGTGCAAATATGGTTAATGTCCCACATGCCAAGAAATCGGGATTTTGTGGAAAACCAAGCTGAACTCAAGTGGTCACAAAGGATGACGGCTCTCACCGAGGGGGATATCCATTGGTACTCTCGAGAGTTAGAGGATCCGGAAATCATTCTTAGCTGCGGTGAATTCCCTAATGTACCCCTCATAGGTACTAAGGGATGCATCAATTATAACCCAGCCATTTCTCTCCGCCAATGGGGTTATCCAATGGAAGATAAACCCGATGATCTCTTGTTGGAAGCTTTCTTCCTAAGGGAAGGAGATAAAGACTCGGCACTACTGGGAAAGATCCGAAGAGCTTGGACTCAAATACGCAAGAAGAAGGTTGGTAAGAAGAATTGCATAGCCAAACCTCTCTACACTTAGTGGGTGAAGGAAATAGTCAAAGTAATCAACCTACCCTTTGAGGTTGTAAGCCCTACTAGACCTCTCTCACCTAAGCCAATTATAACCATTCCCATTGAAGAAGCGGAAGAACTGAAAGCCAAGATTCGAGAACTCCAAAGCAAAAATGAGGAGTTAGAATCAAAGCATCATCAAGCTTTGGGAGAGATCGCTAGAGCAAAGAGAGATCAAGAGGAAACAACAAAATCTCTCCAAGGATGCAGAAAAAGGTTGAGAGTCTCCGAGGGGAAAAGAGAGTGGATCGGGGGTGGTTTGGTCAGTGCGGACGCCAATCTCATAGCCAAGGATGGGGAGTTGGAGAAAGTCTTGCATTCCAACCAAGAATTGAAAAAGTTTGGGGAGTTGGCCATTGAAGCTCAAAGGAAATGGAGGTTGAAATACCAAGAAAAAAACCAGCAACTCCAAGAGGTCGTCAAGGAGTATAAAGAGCAGCTACAAACCGAGAGCGTCCAAAAGCAAGAGTATGAGAACCTTTCTCATCAAGGAAGGCTAAAGTGCAATCATCTCAAAGCCAATATCAGGAAATGTGAAGAGTATTTCGACCAAATCGTGAGAGAGCACGGGGACTGTCGCGTCGAATTTTGGATGTCAAGCTATTGGGAAGCTTTGAATCACTAAATTTAAATCACGACTGAACTTTTAATTTTTCGGGGAAAAAGGAAAAAAGTTCTAAATTACCTTGAGAAAAGATTTTAGGTTCGAAAGTCGATTATGCGAGGGGAAGGTATTAGCACCCCTCACATCCGTTGTACTCAACGGGAACCTCTTAGTCGGCTTAGGCTTAAAATGCTTCGATGTTTTACTTGCGTGTTTAAACATATATAAAAGAAAATATAGAAACATAATGCGAGACGAAGAAAGAGATAAAAACGAACGAAAGGAAAAAAAGAAGGTTTTTTTATTAATGGGCTTGACAAGATGTCGATCTTGCTCCTACGTATCTCCCGGTAGTCGGAGAATTCAAAGCGTACGTAGTTCTTTGGTAGAAAAAGTTTGTATGTTGGTTCGTTTTAGTTAAAAAAGATTTGATCGCGTCCGAGCGAAAAAAGTTTGAAAAAGAGAAAGTAATGAAAGTAAATGTCAACTGTTCGGGTTGCTGCCGAACTGGCCATTGACGACAATGCATAAAAGTAAATGATTTGATAAAAGGATTTGCACTCGGACTTGAACAAAGGTTTTAAAACGTACGAAGACGTACAAAGTTTTAACATGGTGAAAGATGGACGCTAGGCGATAAACTCGCGCAAGGCGTGAATGTTTTGAAAAATAAATGAAAAGACAAACGCACAGGGGCGTAAAAACTTGAAAATAAATGATGAACGCGCAGAGGCGATAAATTCGCGCAAGGCGTGAATGGTTAAAATAAACGCGCAAAGGCGCGAGAGGTTCGGATTGACCACGAGGGCCAAGATAATGAATGATGTATGCCTCGGGACGATGAGCCACTTTTCCTTACGAGAAGACACGTAGTGTTGCGGAGAGAATGCGAACACTGAAGACTCAATTCGGATTATAAGAAATCCTGAGGATAAGAAAAGGGAAATGAGTTTGGACTCGAGGATGACCGTATGCATGATAATGAATGATGTATGCATGAAAAATTTTTTGTTTTGCTTTATAAGGAAATTTAAAAGTGAGCAATTAATATTAGCAATTAAAAGTATTAGAAGCCGGAAAATTAACATTGTTAAAAATATATATTTGATTGAATAACATTGAGATTACAAAGTGTAACTAATGCTAATACAAATCAAATAGCCGCTCGCTTTTCGGCTTTGCCTATTTCCTCCCTATAGAAATCTACTGTGTCCTTACAAAACTTCATAAATTCCTGGATTTCCGTAGGGATGACAAAGTACGGCATGACCATCTCGGCCTTTGCTAGTATAGTTCAAGAACGAGTATAGTTCAAGTTTGAATGAGAAACAAATTCATAAGACATGCACAAAATTGGAAAGTCCATAAGTTCGGCTCAATTCGAGTTTGGTTTTAAAAGAGTGAGCAAGCTTGGCTTAAATTCGCGTTTGGATTGAAAATTATGAACAACATGGTTGTTCAAGTTTGTTTTGAAATAGACGAACTTAGCTTGTTGCTCAAACTTGGTTTTGAAAATATTAAAGAACATAACTTGTTTCACAAGTTACTCAAAATTTATCGCACGAACTTGTGAAATCTTCAAAGTTGTGCATGATTATGAATTGGGTTTGGACAAAAATGGTTTTAACCCTCTTTAGGTTCTGAATCAAGGGCTGGAACCCCAAAAATTTGACATTTGAATGCCTGATTCATGTTCTGAGTTTCACATACTTCGCAGAGCAACCAGAACTTGGCTCTGCGAAGTCAGGTTCTGGTGTGTTCGCAGTGCGAGCAATACTTTGCTCTGCGAAGTATGCGGATTTTCAAACTCAGAAGCTATTTCTGAACAGAAGTTCAGAAACTGCTTCTAAGCAAGCTTCAGAACCTAAAGGGGGTTAAAAAGCTTGACAAAATGGAAGAAAATGGGATGAAAAAACTCAGTTTCAAAGCTTGGCCCCTTTGAGGTCCCTTTTGAGTTTCAAAAGGGGTTTTTGTGCACAAAACAAATTTGAACAAAGCAAGTGATGAAAGCAGCAAACACAATGAAAAAGAAAGATTATAGGAGACTTACAGAACTCCTAGTAGTGCTTGAGCAATAGATTGGAAGTGGTTTGCTTGCTTGGTGAGAGATTATGAACAATGTTCTAATTGGTTTGTGATGGACTGATTTTGTGCTGCAATGCAAGGGATTTTGGTATGAATTTCGTGTGAGTAAGGCTGTGTATTTCAGGTTTTTTCAATGTGTAATGGCTCTCTTTAATCCTTGGGCCTTGGCATTCCTTTTATAGGCCAAAATGCAAATCTATGTAATGATGGCAAATCTCTAGATTCTAGCTGGTTTGTGGGCTAAATCCAGGCTAAAACACTTTGCATTTAATGCTAATGGATAGAACTTGCTTTGCCTTGTGCCAAGGGGCAAGGTCTTGACTGATCTCAGCCACAAATGCCATTAATTCTAGAAGGTAATGATGAGAAAAAACTGTAAAACAGGGCAGCTGGAAAGGGGTGATTCTTGGGATCAATCCTTGCAATCTTGGAAGGTCAAGCAATGAAAACATGTACTGCCATGTACAGGGAGATTGGGGGAAGAAAAATGAACATGTGGGCTGGTGTGTGGGAGGAGAAATCCAGCTCAAAACAGGGCATACCAAACAGCTTTTTGGGCAAGAAAACCACTTGTGTTTGGCTGGTTTTGGCAGAGAAAAAGGGAAGGAAAGGGATCAAACAGCTGGCTGGCAAGCTTAGGTTGGGTGATGGGTCAATTTGGAGGGACAAGAGCTGACCAAGGGCAGCCAATTTGTTTGATCACATGATAGGTTGGAAGAAAATCTTTCTTTCCTTTTACCTTTAATGTCACGCATTAATTCTTGCCTTGCTGCACCAAATCAGTCACAAAATAGCAATAATAATAGTAATAATACTAATAATAACAATTGTAGTTGAAAGCAAAAAGGATAAACCAATATATAAAATTCTGCAGAAAATTTCGCAGAGGTCGCAGTGCGAAGGTGAGTTCGCACTGCGAACTTCACTTTTTTTGGAATTTTTTGTATTTAAAAATAAAAGGTGGAAAATGAATAATAATAAATAATAATAATAATGATAACGAAAAATGCAAAAATGCAAATGATAATGAAAATAAATAAAATAGTAAATGACAATAATAATGAAAATGATGATAATAATAAATGAAAAATTTAATATTATTAATAAATAAAATCTTAATAATAATAAATAATAATAATATTATTAAAGAAAAAAAGAATAATATTAATACTAATAATATTAATGATAATAGAAATGCTAATAATGATAATGATAAAATGTAAATAAAATACTATAACAAGAAGGAAATGATAAAAAGTAATAATAAGTAATGAAATAATAAAAGATAAAATACATGAAAAATATAAGTCAAAAAATGGGGTATGACAGATGCCCCTATTTAAGTTTCTTCGTCCCGGAGATTGAAAGTGTGATTTGAAATGGACGGGCCGAAGAGACTTAAATATAGAGTACGCCATTTTTTGACTAAATATTTTTCTGAATTATAAATGCTATAAATGCATGTATGCAAATGTTATGAATGCTTGTAATGTAAACATGGATGCAAGGACGATAAAAAAGGAAGACCACACCGGGGATAAGTGTCAGCTGTTCGGGTTGTCGCCGAACTGCCACTGACAACAAAGAATGAAAAGGTAAATGCCAGCTGTTCGGGTTGTTGCCGAACTGGCCACTGACGACAAAAGAATGAAAAGAATGTCAACTGTTCGGGTTGTTGCCGAACTTGCCATTGACGACAGGAAAATAAAGTGTCAACTGTTCGGATTGTTGCCGAACTTGCCATTGACGACAGGAAAATAAAGTGTCAACTATTCGGATTGTTGCCGAACTTGCCATTGACGACAGGAAAATAAAATGTCAACTGTTCGGATTGTTGTCGAACTTGCCATTGACGATACTGGGGATGCGGCTGACAAGCCGTTCCTTACAGAATTGCCCCTTCAATCGGGGAGAAAGAATGCACAAGCTGTTCATTGAAGAACTTGCCACTTGGCACAACACTGGGGAGTACGCACAAGCTGTTCATTAAAGAACTGCCACTTGGCGTAAGGACATGACAAAAAGACGCGCAAGCTGTTCATTTGAACTGCCACTTGGCGTAAAAGGGTGACATCTCTGAACCAGACAGACTGGGGATGACACTTGGGGAAAAAGAATTCACGAATTGCTCGCGATTGATTGGTGAGACTCATGATGGTTAGAAATAACCATGTATGATATGTAGTATGTTGTATGCATATGTATGAATGCATGAATGCATGACTGTCACTGAGGACGTCGTGTGAGGGATGGACTTGTACTGGGGATACCCAACTTGTTTGTTAAGGATTTGCCCCTTGATACAATGAAAAACTTGCACAAGCTATCCGTTAAAGAATTACCGCTTGGCGAAAAGGAGGATGATATCCCTAGACCAGATAGACTGGGGATGCCATTCGACTATTTGTGGTGGGAAATGCATGATATGAATATGAGATGCATGTTAATGAATGACTATGATATGATGCATGAATTATGCTGACCTGGGGGATGACAGACGTCACGTGGGACGCTGGGGATTATGATTTGAATGCCGAGTAAAGTCGGACTTGGATGATGTAAGACTCCACTGGGGGGATATGCCAATAAAATTGGGCTTCGCTTGCGAATTCGCTGGGGATATAAGGATCATTTTGGGAGCATGATCGATATCCAGCCTTCGATGCCAATGATAATTGGGCTTTTGAGAGTAGGACAAAGATTTGACTCCCTGGGGAGTTTGTTAATCCACTGGGGATTGTGCTAATCCGCTGGAGAGAAGAACTGGCGATTCCGCTGGGAATGCTTACGCTTTGGTTGGCAAGTCCTTGCCTGAATTGTCCTTTCGGGCTCTTAACTCACTGGGGAATTTCCGATTAATTCACCGAGGATTCTGTTGGGGAATTCTTTTTTTGCGATTGACCATGCTCGGCCTGCGAAGCTTTATCTGCTTTAAGGACAGATACGATGTACACTCCGAATATTCACGAGTTCGAAAAGGAATGTGTTTGTTATTTGATAAAAATAAAAGACTCATGAAATAAATTTTGAAAAAGTTTTTTTTTTGAAATACTATCATCAAGAATAAAAATGAATGAAAGGGATTTGACAAAAGGTAAAGAATGTTATGTTGTGAAATGAAATTTAATAAAGGGGTGACAGCCTGCCAAAGGCGTGGCTCCACGAATCTTACAAAGTCTAAAAAAGGTAAATATAAAAGGGAAGGGTACATTGAACGCGATGGCCACTAGTATCCCTAATAAATTTGAATTCCTTGTTTGGATGCTTCCAATTCAGAGTCTTCAGACAATTGATGCGCCCCTAACGAATTACGACTAATCCGATGTAGTTACTTTGTCTTTTGATCCTTAATTTTTGCATAGGTCGTCCTTTCAGATGTTTGACCTATCAGGATAGCTGTTTCTGTTTTATGTCTCTAATTTTTGCCTGGACCGCCTTTTCAGGTTTTCAGTCCACCGAGACGCTCTTTTTTGCTTAAGCCGCCCTTTCAGGTTTTCGACTTACCGAGCTGTTCTTTTGTTTTTAGACAAAGTATTTCTTGACTACATCGGAGTTCACAGGACGCGGAAAATCCTCGCCGTCCATTGTCGTGAGAATCAAGGCTCCTCCGGAGAATACTCTCTTGACGACATACGGGCCTTCGTAGTTAGGTGTCCATTTGCCCCTAGAGTCGGGTTGAAAGGATAGGATCCTTTTGAGCACGAGGTCTCCTTCTTGGATTTCCCGAGGATGAACTTTCTTGTCAAAAGCTTGTTTCATCCTTTGTTGGTACAGTTGTCCATGACATAAGGCTGTCATGCGTTTCTCCTCGATTAAATTCAACTGATCGTATCTGTTTTGACACCATTCAGCCTCTGACAACTTAGCTTCCATCAAGATTCTCAATGACGGGATTTCGACTTCTACGGGGAGCACTGCTTCCATGCCGTATACTAAAGAGAAAGGGGTTGCCCCTGTCGACGTACGTTCTGAAGTACGGTACCCGTGCAAGGCATATGGCAGCATCTCATGACAATCCTTGTATGAGACTACCATCTTTTGCACTATTTTCTTGATGTTTTTGTTTGCAGCTTCAACCGCACCATTCATCTGAGGTCTATAAGGAGAAGAGTTATGATGCTCGATCTTAAACTCGTTGCATAGCTCCTTCATCATTTTATTACAGGTTGGTCCCATTGTCGGTGATGATCTTGCTGGGAATACCATATCGACAGATGATATGATTCTTAATAAATCGGACCACCACTTGTTTGGTGACGTTGGCATATGACGCAGCTTCAACCCATTTGGTGAAGTAGTCGATTGCTACTAGGATGAAACGATGCCCATTCGAAGCTTTGGGTTCGATCCTACCAATCATATCGATACCCCACATGGAGAAAGGCCATGGTGATGAGAGGACATTCAGAGCCGTTGGTGGCATGTGGATCTTGTCCGCATAGATTTGACATTTGTGGCATTTCCTGGCGTGCTTGTAGCAATCGCTTTCCAAGGTCATCCAGTAATATCCGGCCCTTAAGATCTTCCTAGCCATTGTGTGCCCACTGGAATGAGTTCCAAAGGAACCCTCATGTATCTCATGCATTATAAGGTCGGCTTCTTGCTCATCAACGCATCTGAGTAGCACCATATCAAAATTCCTCTTGTATAAAACTTCTCCGTTTAGAAAGAAGTTGCCGGCTAATCTTCGCAGAGTTTTCTTATCCTTGTTGGATGCCCCATGCGGGTACTCTTGCTTTTGGAGGAAACATTTGATGTCGTGAAACCATGGTTTGTCATCTACGACTGCTTCGGCGGCAAATACATGTGCAGGCCTTTCTAAGTGTTGAACCTTGATTGTTGGAATTTCGCTCCGGCGACTGACCTCATACATAGAAGACAAGGTTGCTAGAGCATCTGCCATTTGATTCTCGTCCCAAGGAATGTGATGCAGCTTGACTTTGTTGAAAAAGGTTAGCAAGCGTCTTGCGTAATCTTTGTAAGGGATCAAGCCGGTGTGGCGAGTTTCCCAATCTCCATTGATTTGATTAATCACAAGAGCTGAGTCTCCGTAAATGTCGAGGTTCTTGATCCTTAGGTCGATGGCTTCCTCAATTCCTAAGATACAAGCTTCATACTCTGGCATATTGTTTGTACAGTCGAATGATAGTCTTGCAGCAAAAGGGAGATGCTTGCCCTCAGGGGTGACGATGACTGCTCCAATTCCGTTGCCATAGACATTTACTGCTCCATCAAAGATTAACTTCCATTTAGATTCGGGATCTGGACCTTCGCCGGGTAGTGGTTCGTCACAATCCTTCATCTTTAGATACATGATTTCTTCATCGGGGAAGTCAAAATTGATTGGTTGATAATCCTCAATTGGTTGATGAGCCAAATGATCGGCAAGAATGCTGGCTTTGATAGCTTTCTGAGTGTGGTATTCGATGTCGTATTCTGACAACAACATCTGCCAACGGGCGATCCTTCCGGTTAAGGCGGGTTTTTCAAATATGTACTTTATTGGATCCATCTTGGATATCAACCAAGTAGTATGATTAAGCATGTAGTGGCGAAGACGCCTAGCAGCCCAAGCTAATGCACAACAAGTCTTCTCGAGTAGAGAGTATCGGGACTCACAGTCCGTAAACTTCTTGCTTAGGTAGTAGACAGCGTGCTCTTTTCTACCGGTCTCGTCTTGTTGTCCGAGTACACAACCCATGGAGTCTTCCAATACGATTAAGTACATGATCAACGGTCTTCCTTCGACTGGAGGAATGAGTATTGGAGGTTCTAGTAGGTACTCCTTGATGCTGTCAAAGGCTTTCTGGCAATCTTCTGTCCATACTACTTCTTGATTTTTGCGAAGTAGCTTGAAGATGGGTCCACAAGTGGCTGTCATGTGGGATATGAATCTAGAGATGTAATTTAAACGTCCTAGAAATCCCCTTACTTGCTTCTCAGTTTGAGGAGCAGGCATTTCTCTGATAGCTTTGACCTTATCGGGATCTACCTCGATACCCTTTTGACTGACAATGAAACCTAGGAGTTTTCCTGATCTTACGCCGAATGTGCATTTGTTGGGGTTCAGGCGAAGCCGATATTTTCTCAGGCGTTGAAACATCTTTGACAAATACTCGACATGCTCTTCTTCCGTTCTTGATTTGACAATCATGTCGTCGACATACACTTCGATTTCTTTGTGTATCATGTCGTGGAAGAGAGTAGTCATGCCCCTTTGGTAGGTAGCACCCGCATTCGTTTAGGCCAAAAGGCATCACTTGATAGCAGAAGGTGCCCCAAGGTGTAATGAAAGACGTTTTTTCTCTATCTTCAACAACCATTTTAATCTGATTATACCCCGAGAAGCCATCCATGAAGGAGAAAACCTTGGATTTGGCAGTGTTGTCGACCAATACGTCAATGTGAGGTAAAGGTAAGTCGTCCTTCGGACTAGCCTTGTTTAAATCTCGATAGTCGACACACATTCTGACTTTACCATCCTTCTTGGGAACTGGCACTATGTTGGCCAACCATTGAGGATATTCCGAGGTAACGAGAAATCCAGCATTAATTTGCTTCTGTACTTCCTCTTTGATCTTAAGAGCCATGTCAGGGCGAGTTCTTCTCAACTTCTGCTTGACTGGCGGACATTCCGGTTTTAGAGGTAAGTGGTGCTCCACAATCTTAGGATCCAATCCTGGCATATCTTGATATGACCATGCAAAGATATCCACATATTCTTCAAGAAGCTTGACTATTTTCTCTTTGACGGGCGCATCCAATAATGCTCCAATCTTAACTTCTTTCTTTTCTTCTTCGGAACCCAAGTTGATGACCTCTATCGTTTCCTCGTGAGGCTGAATGGTCTTCCTCTCTTGTTCTAGTAGGCGCTTGATCTCATCCGGGATCTCTTCATCCTCTTCCTCTTCCGCTTCGTAAACCGGGAATTCAAAGTTGGGAGGGAGCCTAGGGCTAAGGTGTTCGACAGGTTTATGGGTGCTTAGTCTGCATGTGATGGATGATTGATTTTAGTAAAAGATGAAAAATGCAGAAACTTGGAAAAATAGAAAAAAGAAGAGAAAATGTTTTTTTTTTTGAAAAAGGACAACGTATAAATACGTAGAAGGTGTGATAGAAACAACGATTTTTATTAATTGATGATAGTATATTAAACAAGCCCTACATGAGTCTCCTTTCGCTTCGGGCGAGGCGAAGGGTTTTTTTGAAAAAGATAAAATAAACAAACACATTACTTTGAAGACTGGATAACAGAAGGAACATCGATAGCAACCCAATTGCGACAAGCTCCTCCGGGCGTTACATGGACATGTGCTGTTTCTTCCGGCCCATCTTCAGTGATGGCGTTGGTTTCCCTTGTGGAGTGAATGAAGTTGGCGCTACGAACGATGTTCTCGAGCAGTTCAATGTTAGTGCTTGGCTCGGCAACTCTCGTAGTTGGAGTGAAACCTAAACCTTCTCTATGTTTACGCTCCGGTAGACTTATTGTCTTTCCCCAATTCGGGAGTAAGTCACCTTGCACTGCTCTTTGTGCGCTCTTGAAAGAAGACATGGACGCTCCATTCTTTGTGGCACTCTCATCTTCTAAGGAAAGACCTTGGAATGATGTCCCGTCAACGATATCAGCACCGATGAACGAGAAAGCCGACAGATGGCTGATCAACAGAGCTTCCTCTCCTCCCACAGTAACTAGCTTCCCATTCTTCACAAATTTCAGTTTTTGATGCAGTGTGGATGTCACTGCTCCGGCCTCGTGGATCCATGGTCGCCCTAACAAACAACTATACGCTGCTTGTATATCCATTATTTGGAAGGTTATTTGGAAGACGGATGGCCCGATGGTAATAGGTAAATCCACCTCCCCGATCACTGATTTCTTCGAGCCATCAAAGGCTTTAACAACTACCCCACTTTGCCTTATGGGGGTCCCCTGGTAGGAAAGCTGGTCGAGGGTTGTTTTGGCCATTACGTTCAATGAAGAGCCGGTGTCTACAAGTACATTTGATAAAGCATCCGACTTGCAGTTTACCGATATATGTAATGCCAAATTATGGTGTCTTCCTTGCTCCGGGAGTTCCTCATCACTAAAGCTTAAGCTATTGCAAACAGTGATGTTTCCGACAATGCCTCCGAATTGGCCGAGGGTTATGTCGTGCTCCACAAAGGCTTGGTCCAAGACCCTCATCAATGATTCTCTATGTGCGTCGGAGTTCAACAATAAGGATAGCATAAAGATCTTGGAAGGCGTTTGCACCAACTGATCCACGACCTTGTATTCGCTCTTCTTGATTAGCTTCAATACCTCATCGAGATCCGAATCGGCATTTGCCCCACTGGATTGACCCATTTCTTTGCTCATGCAGGGGTCTTGGGTTGGTTTCGGTTTACATACCGGGGTACTGTCCTTCTCTTGGACTATTGTGGGAAGAACACGTCCGCTCCTTAGCACTTTACTGCTGTCCGTGATATTATCGACAGGAGCTAAGGGGGGAATAGGCATCTCTTGGCCGTTGTTCATCATGGTTGCAAGGTACTTGTAAGGAACTGCTTTGTTGGAAGTGTATGGGGCAGGCCCTGGTAAACATATCACAAGTGGAGTAGTGGCAGGCTCTTGGCTGCTGAAGGCTATCTCCAAGTGTTCCGGGATATCAAACTCCGGAGTTATGACACATACACTTTCGTCCTTTTTGGTGACAACGAGCTCCTTCTTGTCCATTAGTCCTTGTATGTCATTTTGGATTTGCATACATCCTTGAGGACTTACAGAACACTCTTCACAACTAGCATGATCGTGCTCGAACATAGCTGCTTTACACATTTTGATGTGTAGTGGAACCAAAGGCGTCCTGATCTTTTGGACTTTCAAAATAGGACTGGTCCCTTGGTGCTCTTGAACCATGTTGATTGAGGAACCATGGTTCGGCAGCGGGTTAGTTTGGACATTTGGGTTTGAGTCCTTGAAGGTCAATACTTTGGTACGGACTAGCTTCTGGACCTCATTCTTTAAAGCGAGGCAACGTTCAACGTCATGGCCTGGTGCCCCTTGATGGTATGCGCATGTAAGGTCATGTCGATACCATGGAGGTAATACACTTGGTACGGGAGGTGGTGCTCTTGTTTGTACGAGATTTCTCGCAAGTAAAGCCGGGAGCAAGTCCGCGTACTTCATGGGTATCGGATCGAATGCCGCTCTTGGGCGATTCTGATGGTTGAAAGGCTGCTGAGGTGCTTGAGGTCGGAATTGCTGCTGACCTTGTGGGCGGGACTGTTGGTATGATTGTTGTGGATTTTGCGGATGTTGTTATTGATAGGACTGTTGATATTGAGGGAGAGATCTTTGCGGGACCTGAACTTGGTAATTTGGAGGTGTAGAGATGGAAGGTGAGATAGCAGAGACATGTGGATATGCCGAGTACCCTTGATGAGGTCCTCCGTGGCCAATCATGCCAATATCTTGCTCTTTCTTCTTTGGGTAGCTGCCCCCGAATCTCTTTGTGCTACTAGACGGAGCACTTTCCTTTACTAAGCGTCCCTCTCGGACCGCATCCTCCAAACGCACGCCCATGCTTACCATTTCGGTGAAGTCACTTGGCGCACTGGCAACCATTCGTTCATAGTAAAAGGAACCAAGGGTATTTAAAAAGATCTTGGTCATTTCCTTTTCTTCTAGAGACGGGCTAATCTGGGCCGCTATCTCTCTCCACCTTTGCGCGTACTCCTTAAAGGTCTCTTTGTCCTTTTGGGCCATGGCCCGGAGTTGGTCCCGGTCCGGGGCCATGTCCAAATTATATTTGTACTGGCGGACAAACGCCTCTCCCAAGTCATTGAAGGTTTGGATTTTGGTACTATCCAAACCCATGTACCACTTTAAAGCGGCACCAGTTAAGCTATCTTGGAAGTAATGGATGAGCAGCTGATGGTTGTCGGTTTGTGTCGACATCTTCCTTGCGTACATTACCAAGTGACTTTGCGGGCAAGTGTTCCCTTTGTACTTTTCAAAATCCGGGACCTTGAATTTAGGAGGGATCTTGACATTGGGTACAAGGCAGAGGTCATGGGCGTCCTTCCCGAATAAATCTTTCCCTCGGAGGGCTTTAATCTCCTTTTGCATCTCATCGAATTTTTCAAGGAAATCAGCCATCCTATCCTGGGCGCCTAAACTTTCGGCATGAAAGATAGGTCCGTGATCAAGTTGAGTCGTATGAACCACTGGTGTAGTGAAGGCCGCAGCAGCCTGGGTAAAGGTAACCTCGGGTTGAGTGACCGGGGTTTCTTGAAGGGTAGTAGGAATGGGGATGGATTCTTCACCAAAATCAAATGGCATACCCCATGTGCGACTGGGGGGTTTAGTGTAGTGCTGAGTACCATCATGTAGGGTCGGGGTTGAAGTAGAAGCTAGTGCTGGAGCTTGGGAGCTAGAGGGAGGAGGAGGTGCCGGGATTTGTGCGGCTGCTAGTAGTTTCACTAACTCCGTTAGTTTTTCCATTTCCGTTCTCATAGATGTTACTTCTTCACGAAGATCTTGATTCTCTTGTTCTAGGTTCTCCATTTTCCTCTTTATGGTTGCTCGGGTATTGTAGGAGTGGGTTGCCTCGGGACGATGAGCCACTTTTCCTTACGAGAAGACACGTAGTGTTGCGGAGAGAATGCGAACACTGAAGACTCAATTCGGATTATAAGAAATCCTGAGGATAAGAAAAGGGAAATGAGTTTGGACTCGAGGATGACCGTATGCATGATAATGAATGATGTATGCATGAAAAATTTTTTGTTTTGCTTTATAAGGAAATTTAAAAGTGAGCAATTAATATTAGCAATTAAAAGTATTAGAAGCCGGAAAATTAACATTGTTAAAAATATATATTTGATTGAATAACATTGAGATTACAAAGTGTAACTAATGCTAATACAAATCAAATAGCCGCTCGCTTTTCGGCTTTGCCTATTTCCTCCCTATAGAAATCTACTGTGTCCTTACAAAACTTCATAAATTCCTGGATTTCCGTAGGGATGACAAAGTACGGCATGACCATCTCGGCCTTTGCTAGTATAGTTCAAGAACGAGTATAGTTCAAGTTTGAATGAGAAACAAATTCATAAGACATGCACAAAATTGGAAAGTCCATAAGTTCGGCTCAATTCGAGTTTGGTTTTAAAAGAGTGAGCAAGCTTGGCTTAAATTCGCGTTTGGATTGAAAATTATGAACAACATGGTTGTTCAAGTTTGTTTTGAAATAGACGAACTTAGCTTGTTGCTCAAACTTGGTTTTGAAAATATTAAAGAACATAACTTGTTTCACAAGTTACTCAAAATTTATCGCACGAACTTGTGAAATCTTCAAAGTTGTGCATGATTATGAATTGGGTTTGGACAAAAATGGTTTTAACCCTCTTTAGGTTCTGAATCAAGGGCTGGAACCCCAAAAATTTGACATTTGAATGCCTGATTCATGTTCTGAGTTTCACATACTTCGCAGAGCAACCAGAACTTGGCTCTGCGAAGTCAGGTTCTGGTGTGTTCGCAGTGCGAGCAATACTTTGCTCTGCGAAGTATGCGGATTTTCAAACTCAGAAGCTATTTCTGAACAGAAGTTCAGAAACTGCTTCTAAGCAAGCTTCAGAACCTAAAGGGGGTTAAAAAGCTTGACAAAATGGAAGAAAATGGGATGAAAAAACTCAGTTTCAAAGCTTGGCCCCTTTGAGGTCCCTTTTGAGTTTCAAAAGGGGTTTTTGTGCACAAAACAAATTTGAACAAAGCAAGTGATGAAAGCAGCAAACACAATGAAAAAGAAAGATTATAGGAGACTTACAGAACTCCTAGTAGTGCTTGAGCAATAGATTGGAAGTGGTTTGCTTGCTTGGTGAGAGATTATGAACAATGTTCTAATTGGTTTGTGATGGACTGATTTTGTGCTGCAATGCAAGGGATTTTGGTATGAATTTCGTGTGAGTAAGGCTGTGTATTTCAGGTTTTTTCAATGTGTAATGGCTCTCTTTAATCCTTGGGCCTTGGCATTCCTTTTATAGGCCAAAATGCAAATTTATGTAATGATGGCAAATCTCTAGATTCTAGCTGGTTTGTGGGCTAAATCCAGGCTAAAACACTTTGCATTTAATGCTAATGGATAGAACTTGCTTTGCCTTGTGCCAAGGGGCAAGGTCTTGACTGATCTCAGCCACAAATGCCATTAATTCTAGAAGGTAATGATGAGAAAAAACTGTAAAACAGGGCAGCTGCAAAGGGGTGATTCTTGGGATCAATCCTTGCAATCTTGGAAGGTCAAGCAATGAAAACGTGTACTGCCATGTACAGGGAGATTGGGGGAAGCAAAATGAGCATGTGGGCTGGTGTGTGGGAGGAGAAATCCAGCTCAAAACAGGGCATACCAAACAACTTTTTGGGCAAGAAAACCACTTGTGTTTGGCTGGTTTTGGCAGAGAAAAAGGGAAGGAAAGGGATCAAGCAGCTGGCTGGCAAGCTTAGGTTGGGTGATGGGTCAATTTGGAGGGACAAGAGCTGACCAAGGGCAGCCAATTTGTTTGATCACATGATAGGTTGGAAGAAAATCTTTCTTTCCTTTTACCTTTAATGTCACACATTAATTCTTGCCTTGCTGCACCAAATCAGTTACAAAATAGCAATAATAATAGTAATAATACTAATAATAACAATTGTAGTTGAAAGCAAAAAGGATAAACCAATATATAAAATTCTGCAGAAAATTTCGCAGAGGTCGCAGTGCGAAGGTGAGTTCGCACTGCGAACTTCACTTTTTTTGGAATTTTTTGTATTTAAAAATAAAAGGTGGAAAATGAATAATAATAAATAATAATAATAATAATGATAACGAAAAATGCAAAAATGCAAATGATAATGAAAATAAATAAAATAGTAAATGACAATAATAATGAAAATGATGATAATAATAAATGAAAAATTTAATATTATTAATAAATAAAATCTTAATAATAATAAATAATAATAATATTATTAAAGAAAAAAAGAATAATATTAATACTAATAATATTAATGATAATAGTAATGCTAATAATGATAATGATAAAATGTAAATAAAATACTATAACAAGAAGGAAATGATAAAAAGTAATAATAAGTAATGAAATAATAAAAGATAAAATACATGAAAAATATAAGTCAAAAAATGGGGTATGACAGGGACCATATTGCACGACTACATGATGAGATTAGAAGTGCAAACACTAAGCTAGCTCAACGCAAGGAGGTGATTGAATTCGTGTGGCAAGACGTCGTCCGATTAAGTGAGGACTTCACAAAATTGGTCTCTTTCTCAAATGCGGTCATTGCCCAAATCCCGAGAAAGCTAGCAAAAGCCGAAATGGTAATGCCTTACTTTGTCATCCGTAAGGAGATCCAAAAATTCATGAAGTTCTGCAAAGACACCGTGGACTTCTATAAGGAAGAAATAGACAAGGCTGAAAAAGAAGGGCTGTTTGAATTGTATTAGCATTAATTACGCCTTGTAATGTAATTTACATGTTATTCAATCAAATGATAAATTTTTGAAGCAAATGTTAATTTCCCGGCCTTTAATATTTCTGATTGCTTATATTAAATGCGCGCCTGTAATTCCCTCGCAAAAGAAAAATGGAAAAAACGCATGTTTTTTCATATACATCGCATACATGCATTTTCATGCATTTTAAAAGAAAAACAGTCATATCATTTCCCCCAAAACTCCAGGAATGAAATCAATCATAGCCAGAAAGCCCAAGAAGCAAGTGGCCCAAGAGCCTGTTCTCCGACACTCATACGGGACGCGCGCTAACTATCAAAGGATTATGGATAACCTGGAGCAAAATCAGAATATTTTGAGAGGAGAGGTTGATGCGATGAAAGAGAAAATGGATCAACTGCTAGAGCTCATGCAAGCTCTGTCCAACAGGGAAAACAACCCTCGCCCAACCGAAAATGCGGCCAATGTATCATGGCCCCCGTACGGTCTTCCTCAAGGTTATACCCCACTTGAAGGTGATAGCTTTGTTCCACCTCCACAACCACAAATTACCATACCCATTAGGAGCGAAGAGCATCATCCCCCAGGGAATTCCACCGCTCGAAATGAGAATGTCTCTCATACTATGGAAGATACCCAACTTGGGCGTTCTGCTCCCAATAATACCCACCAAGACAGCGAGTCCACTCAAATGTATTGTGTTTTGGAGGAGAGGCTGAAGGCTGTCGAAGGATTCGGCTCATATGGGTACAATGCCTTGGATATGTGTTTGGTACTTGATGTGGTTATCCCTCCGAAGTTCAAAGTACCAGACTTTGAGAGGTATAAAGGTATTCAATGCCCTAGAAACCATTTGTGGATGTTTTGTAGGAAGATGGTTGCGTACGCTAGAAACGGGAAACTCATGATCCATGTGTTCCAAGACAGTTTAAGCGGAGCATCTTTGGATTGGTACATGCAGTTGGAGCGCACCCATGTCCAAACATGGAAAGACTTGGCCGATGCTTTTTTGAAGCAATACAAGTATAACTTGGATATGGATCCCAACCGGATGCAGTTACAAAACCTTGTTCAAAGGAGTAATGAATCCTTCAAAGAATACGCTCAGAGATGGAGGGAATTGGCATCTCGTGTGCAGCCACCGCTGTTGGAAAGAGAGCTGGTTGACACCTTCATGGGCACACTACAAGGCCCATACTATGATGAAATGGTTGGAAGCACATCATCAGGCTTCTCTGACCTAGTCATAATCGGTGAACAAGTAGAAGATGGAGTCAAGAGGGGAAAGATTCAAGGCCCTCCTGATACTCAAAGTGGAGCCAAGAGATCTCCCAGTA
Organism: Medicago ruthenica; assembly: GCA_018208015.1. Classification (NCBI taxonomy): domain Eukaryota; kingdom Viridiplantae; phylum Streptophyta; class Magnoliopsida; order Fabales; family Fabaceae; genus Medicago; species Medicago ruthenica. Next base: position 67,684,647 of record CM031376.1, on the reverse strand, counting down.
ACTATCATAAAAAGAAAGAAGGGGAGACAAACGCTGTTTTGGTAGGACCATCTCGGGTACCCTCAACTCAGATGCCTCACTACCATTATCCTTACGTGGCAGCAGTAGCTCAGGGGCAATACCCATATCAAGTAAGCCCCATGACTCCGCCTCAACAACCGGCAGTAACGCCTCAGCAAAATCAGCAGCAGCAACGAAACGTGTATCCACCAAGGAATCAAACAGGCTCGAGGAATAATTATAAAAACCTGCAGTTTGATCCTGTGCCTATGCCCTACGGTCAAATCCTGCCGTACTTAATCCAGAAAGGGATGGTTGAGCCAAGACCGCTACAACCTATAATGCCACCATATCCACCTACTTATGATGCAAATGCTAGGTGTGAGTACCATGCGGGATCACCCGGGCACATCATCGAAGGCTGTAAAGCTTTCAAGTACAAGGTCCAGGAACTCATTAACCGGAAGTTGCTGTCTTTCAAGGAAGAAAGCCCAAATGTGAAAAATAATCCATTGCCGGGACATGTGGGTCCACCTGTGAACGCAGTGGAAGAACTCGAAAGCATTGGCCCGATCAAAGAGGTGATTAATGTAAAAACTCCTTTGTCGGTCGTACGAGAAAGGTTGACCGGCTATGGTTTATTTGAAGAAATGCATGCCGATTGCGAAGCCTGCATAATAAATCCAGACGAATGTGAAAAATTGAAGATTTGTATTCAAGAGTTAATGGACCAAGGTTGGGTCCAAATTGGCTATACAAAAGGTAGCGCAGACATTGCTACTTTGGAGTCTCAAGACCCAAAACCTCTCGAAATCCCATATCAGAGGAAAGAGGTACAAATACCGGTAAAGCCCATAATATTCCATGTGCTTGCGCCTTTTTCCTTTGAGAGTACAAAAAGAGTACCGTGGAATTACCAGCCTGTCACTTATATGGAAGGCAAGCCATTGGCAAAAATAGAATCTAACGTCACTAACATTACCGGCGTTGGAGGTATGACAAGGAGCGGCAGAGTTTTCGCTCCGGAGCAGCTCGGGAAGACTACTGCAGAACCACCAAGGGAACCGCTCAAGAAAAGAATGTGGAAGAGATAGAGAACCAAGCGGAACCCTCCAAGAAAACAGCCCCACAAAAAGAGGCCGAAGAGTTCCTAAGGATCATCCAAAAGAGCAAGTACAAAATAATTGACCAGTTGGGTCAGACTCCCTCTAAAATCTTCATCTTATCATTATTGCTAAGCTCGGAGGCCCATCGAGAAGCATTATTGAGGATCCTTAGCGAGGCACATGTTGCCAAGGATATCCCTGTAGACCAATTTGACGGGATAGTGGCGAACATTGCCACAAGCAGGTATTTGGGTTTCAATGATGACAAGCTACCCGATGAGGGACATATTCACAATCGGGCTTGCACATCTTTGTAAAGTGTTTGGACCACATCCTATCCCGAGTGTTGGTGGATACGGGATCATCCTTGAATGTGATGCCTAAGACCACCCTTTTGAAGCTATCATGTGAAGGGACAGTGATGAAGCCGAGCGCTTTAGTGGTGAAAGCCTTTGACGGGTCAAGAAGGGCCGTCATAGGAGAAATTGACCTACCTATTCTAATTGGGCCTCAAGTTTTCACCATCACCTTCCAGGTCATGGACATCAATCTGAGCTACAGTTGTCTTCTAGGACGACCCTGGATCCACACCGCCGGAGCCATCACCTCCACTCTGCACCAGAAACTCAAGTTCATTGTCGGTGACAAGATGATCGTAGTTTTCGGCCAGGAAGATATGATGGTGAGCCATCTTTCGTCCTTCCGTTACATAGAGTCGGATGAAGAAGCTGTAGATGTTCCGTTTCAATCTTTGGAAGTGGCAAATGTTGTGACTATGAGCTCAAAGCACAAAAAGAAGGCAAGGACAGCCATGTCCTCATGGAGGGCCGTAAGAGAGGCTCTAGAGGAGAGTAGCCTTACAGGATGGGGCAAGCTGGTGGACATACCAGAAAAGAAGAACCGTTTCGGACTAGGATATCAGCCATCGGTGGAAGCCTCGTCAAAGCCTCGTCAGCAATGAATCCCTCCCATTCTAGAGACATTTTACAGTGCTGGATTTAGCTATGAAGACCAAGTGGCTCTGCTAGAAGACACAGATGAAGAAGTGCCCGACTTGGTGTACTGCTGTATTTCCGATGAGATCTTGAACAACTGGAAGGCCATCGAAATTCCAGAAATCATTTCCATGTTCAAGTAATTTATCATGTTCGTTTTTGTTTTTTTGAAAAAAAAATCATTTTGCTCTGCCCAAGGCAAATGATTAGCTGTGTGGGGCCCCCATGTTTTTCAAGTTATTTCTATCATTAATAAAATTGCATTTTATGTTCAATTGAGTTCATTTCTTTCTTTTGTTCTTTAATAGCAATATTTTTTAAAAACTTTTTGCAAACCTAAAATAAAATCATACTCATGCAGATCCACAAATACACCCACCAAAAATAACACTGCCATAATCCCTTACGACTTCGATTTCCCGATTAACCAAACGGAGGACGATGAGGAGGACGATTATGAACTTCCTGAAGATTTGTCCAAGCTTGGGGATCAAGAGGATAGGTTAATACAGCCTCACCAAGAACCAATTGAAATGATCAACTTAGGGACCGAAGAGGATAAGAAAGAAGTCAAAATGGGAGCTTCCCTGCAAGAAGACGTGAAGGAAAAGCTGTTTAAGCTACTACGAGAGTATGTAGATGTGTTCGCTTGGTCGTATCAAGACATGCCAGGATTGGACCCCAACATAGTCGTGCATAGACTACCACTCAAGCCAGAATGCCCACCAATAAAGCAAAAGTTGAGAAGAACCAGACCTGACATGGCTCTCAAAATTAGAGAGGAAGTCAAAAAGCAGTTCGATGCCGGCTTCTTAGCAGTGACCAAGTATCCACAATGGGTTGCCAACATTGTGCCAGTCCCAAAGAAGGATGGCAAAGTCAGAATGTGTGTGGACTACCGGGAATTGAATAGAGCGAGCCCAAAGGATGACTTCCCACTACCTCACATTGATGTATTGGTAGACAACACCGCCCATTTTTCAGTCTTCTCTTTCATGGACGGTTTCTCTGGATACAACCAGATCAAAATGGCTCCAGAGGACATGGAGAAAACCACGTTCATCACCCCATGGGGAACTTTCTGCTACAAGGTAATGCCCTTCGGATTAACGAATGCCGGGGTAACATATCAAAGGGCAATGGTGACTCTTTTCCATGACATGATTCATAAGGAAATAGAGGTCTATGTCGATGATATGATTGCCAAATCTCAGACGGAGGAGGATCATCTGCTCCATTTGAAAAAGTTGTTCGAGTGCCTGAGAAAATTCAAGTTACGCCTAAATCCTAACAAGTGCACATTTGGTGTTAGGTCCGGTAAGTTATTGGGTTTCATAGTCAGCCAAAAGGGAATTGAAGTGGATCCTGACAAGGTAAAGGCCATACAAGATATGCCAGCGCCAAATACTGAGAAGGAGATTCGTGGATTCTTAGGAAGATTGAACTACATTGCTAGATTCATCTCACATATGACGGCCACTTGTGAACCAATTTTAAAATTGCTAAGAAAAAATTAAACTGTTCAGTGGAATGAGGACTGCCAAGAGGCGTTCGATAAGATCAAACAATACCTGCAACAGCCACCGATTTTGATACCTCCAGTTCCTGGTAGACCTCTCATCTTATACTTGACAGTGCTTGATGGATCAATGGGTTGTGTGCTAGGACAACAAGATGAAACAGGAAGAATAGCACGCCATCTACTATCTAAGCAAAATGTTCACCGATTGCGAATCAAAGTATAACTCGCTTGAAAAGACTTGTTGCGCCTTAGCATGGGCTGCCCGACGCTTAAGACAGTACATGTTGACTCACACCACTTGGTTGATATCAAAGATGGATCCCATCAAATACATCTTTGAAAAGCCCGCCCTCACGAGAAGGATAGCCCGTTGGCAAATGCTGCTATCCGAGTACGACATCCAATACGTTACTCAAAATGCTATAAAAGGGAGCGTATTATCCGAGCACCTGGCTCACCAACCTTTGGAAGACTATCAACCCATACAATTTGTCTTCCCTGATGAAGACGTTGTATCATTGAATAACGAAAAGATCATAAGTGATGATGAAGGGCCTGAACCAGGAGCTCGATGGAAACTCGCTTTTGATGGTGCCTCAAATGCCATGGGGCACGGGATCGGGGCTGTCCTAATATCACCAAGAAATGGTATCAACCCTTCACAGCAAGGTTATGCTTTGACTGCACCAATAACATGGCAGAGTATGAAGCGTGCATCTTGGGCCTCAAAGCAGCAATTGACCTAAGGATCAAAATCCTTAAAGTATACGGGGACTCAACACTAGTCATCTATCAAGTTAAAGGAGAATGGTAAACAAAACATCCCAATTTGATCCCCTACCGTGCCCGTGTTGTAGAGTTGATAAAGAATTTCGATGAGATCACCTTTCATCATATACCTCGAGAAGAGAATCAGGTAGCGGATGCTTTAGCCACATTATCATCCATGTACCAAGTGAATTTCCACAACGAAGCACCAATCATAAGGATGGATCGTAGGGATAGACCAGTTGTGTGTGCAATAGTCGAAGAAGAACTCGACAACAAACCCTGGTTTTACGACATCAAACGATATCTGGAAGAGCAAAAGTATCCAGAGAATGTCTCACAAACAGACAAGAAAACCCTCAGGAGATTGGCATCGCAGTTCTTCCTCAGCGGGGACACACTCTACAAAAGAAATTATGACATGGTTTTACTCAGGTGTATGGATAAACATAAGCAGACATGCTCATCAAAGAAATCCATGAGGGGTCTTTTGGAACCCATGCCAATGGACATGCAATGGCAAAGAAGATTCTAAGGGCGGGCTATTACTGGCTAACTATGGAGGCTGACTGTTTCCACTACGCCAAGACATGTCACAAGTGTCAAATTTACGCCGACAAGGTGCACGTACCACCAACTCCTCTGAACGTCATGAAGGCACCCTGGCCATTCTCTGTGTGGGGCATAGACATGATAGGAATGATTGAACCAAAGGCTTCAAATGGACACCGGTTCATCCTTGTTGCCATCGACTATTTCACCAAGTGGGTCGAAGCGGTTTCTTATGAAAACGTAACAAAACAAGTGGTAGCCCGATTCATCAAAAAGGAAATCATTTGCCGTTACGGCACTCCTCACAAAATCATCACAGATAATGGGGCAAATCTAAACAACAACACAATGAAGGAGTTGTGCAAAGAATTCAAAATTGAGCACCATAATTCCTCACCATATCGGCCGAAGATGAATGGCGCGGTAGAGGCAGCCAATAAGAACATCAAGAAAATCATCCAGAAGATGGTAAAAACCTACACGGATTGGCACGAGATGCTTCCCTTTGCACTACATGGCTACAGAACAACAGTTCGCACTTCCACTGGGGCAACCCCTTTTTCCTTAGTATACGGTATGGAGGTCATGCTTCCCATTGAAGTTGAAATTCCCTCATTAAGGGTCTTGATGGAAACTAAGTTAGAGGAAGCTGAATGGGTCCAAACAAGGTTCGACCAACTAAACCTCATAGAAGAGAAGCGTCTAACATCATTGTGTCATGGACAGTTGTACCAAAAGAGGCTCAAGAGGGCATTCGACATAAAAGTTCGTCCTCGAGAATTCAGAGAAGGAGCTTAGTGCTGAAAAAGATATTACCCATCCACAAGGATCCCCGCGGGAAATGGACTCCTAGCTATGAAGGACCATACGTGGTAAAGAAGGCTTTCTCTGGTGGAGCTTTAATCATCACTACTATGGATGGAGAGGAGTTTCCACTCTCAATAAACTCCGACGCAGTCAAAAAATACTATGCCTAACAAAGAAAAGAAAAAGAGCTCGCTAAATCGAAAACCCGAAAGGGCAGTTTAGGCAATAAAGAGCGTCCTGGTAGATCGAAAACCTGAAAAGGCGGTCTAGGCAAAAATTAAGGACATCAAAAAAGGAAATATACCTTAGTGGACTGAAAACTCGAAAGAGCGGTCCAGGTAAAAGTTAGGGGTTTCAAAACAAATAAGAAAGGCAAAAGGCTGCAACAGTCAAGACCCTGACAGAATTCAAGAAGGGAGGAATCGGTTTCGTTGTCATCTTCCAGAGGCAAAGGATTTCGAAGTCATAGGGAAAATGACACGTGTTGTATCAAAGCTACACCCAAGCAAATCTCCATTTGTTTTTTTCTTTTCCCTATCTTAGTAATCACCCCTTACAAGGATTACATCTTCATGTGTTGTTACCCATTCAAGGGATCAAGTTTTCATTGAATAAAAATCATCTTTACGCCTTTTAATTATTTTGTGTTCTCATTTGCTTATAAAGTGTTGTTTGTATTCATGATGAATAATGCATTGAAATATGGGAAACAACATAAAAACTTGCAAATGAAAATATGTATTTTACTTGAATTTTTTTTAAATGTCGAAAGAATTTCGTTGGTCTCCAGTATTGCATCAAAGAACTTAAGGCCTGAAACTCTTCATCAGTCATTTTAAGGTTCTTACTCTTCAGCAGAAACAAGTGCGTAGCTCACGGTACATGAAACACAAAGATCCCGGGTGTCGAAGGGACGAAATTCCCCAAAAAAAACTTACCCCACATTTCTTTCATCCACTAAGGCTGGATATTGATCAGCTTTCAAGATGATCCTTATATTTCCAACCCAAAGCCCAATTTTCATTGGCATTCCCAAACACAATTTCCAACCAAAGCCCGACCATGCTCGGCACCCGATCACAACCAAAGCTCAACATGTCATTTGCTTATCCCACATGTCAGCATAATGCATGCATCATATCAAACTCATTCATTAGCATGCATCTCATATTCATATCATACTCTCCCTCACAATTTCTCTTGCTCCCCAGCAAACACTCCCCAATGAATATCCCATATTCACCGACATTCACCAACAGTTAGCCCAGTGTTCCCCAGTGGACCTCTTTCAGGAACTTCCCCAGTAGGTTTCTTCAAAAAAAAACCAACGGGTCCCTTCACAAACAATCCCAATTCTCGTTAAACTTACCTACATCCACTCAGTTTCCCCAGCAGAAACTCCTTATTGCATGCATCTCATATCATATCATACTGCATAAAGCAACTTAAAGCATATCATCCATCAACAATCATTTTTCCTTTTCAACAATCTAAGTACTAGCCACGTCTAGAGACGATACATTTATCCCCAGAGCAGTCTAAGCACCCCCCGTGGCGACGACTTGTCTTTTAGATCTAAGCACCCCCCGAGGCGACGACTTGTCTTTTAGATCTAAGCACCCCCCGAGGCGACAATCTATTTATTTTTCAGATCTAAGCACCCCCCGAGGCGAGGATCTTTTTATTTTTCAGATCTAAGCACCCCCCGAGGCGACGATCTGTTTACCTTTTAGTCTAAGCACCCCCCGAGGCGATGACTTGTCTTTTAGATCTAAGCATCCCCCGAGGCGACGATCTATTTATTTTTCAGATCTAAGCACCCCCCGAGGCGACGATCTATTTATTTTTTCAGATCTAAGCACCCCCCGAGGCGACGATCTATTTATTTTTCTGATCTAAGCACCCCCCGAGGCGACGATCTTTTTATTTTTCAAATCTAAGCACCCCCCGAGGCGACGATCTGTTTACCTTTTAGTCTAAGCACCCCCCGAGGCGATGACTTGTCTTTTAGATCTAAGCACCCCCCGAGGCGACGATCTATTTATTTTTTCAGTCTAAGCACCCCCCGAGGCGACGATCTACTTATTTTTCATTCTATGCACCAGTAACCAACCCAGAGGTGACCCTGCATTTACCTTTGTGTCCATTGCTTCCGCATTTCAATACTTTCATATTATTTACTACAGTCTTTTCTCAGTTTGAAGGACAAAATTTGGATCCTTTATACTTAATTGCTTTTCACAAAGAGTTTACGTGATGCCCTCGGTACTCACACTCTCTACGCGAAGACACAATTAAGTAGGGGCAACTGTTGTATACTAATTTTGTCCAAGTCCTTTCTTCAAAAAAAAAAGAGAAGGCAAAAGTCAACACAGAAGTCAACACAAAAGTCAACACAAAAAGTCAACTTTTATTTTTCCCCTTTTAAAAAAAATATAAAAAAAAAGGAAGTTTGTTTTTTATTTATCTTTCTTTTATTATTATTATTATTATTATTATTATTATTATTATTATTATTATTATTATTATTATTATTATATTATTATTATTATTATTATTATCATTATTATTATTGTTACTTTTATTATTTTTTATGTTTATTTCAAAAAAAGAGGAAGAAGAAAAACGTGTGCAAAGCCAAGCAAGGGAACAAGAAGCAAGTTGCTGCCCAGGGCAGCACTTCTTCCCTCCCATTTTTCCTGCTGTTGACCCTGTTACTTTCCAGCATCCACCTTGCCATTTGCTTTATCAAAACCATTCAAGGATTGCTGCAAAACTGCTGCCCCTGTTTCTGAAACTGCTGCCCCTGTTCCAGCATTTATTCCTTCCCATTTTTCTCTGTTGTTGCCCCTGTGTACAGCACCTTTCTCCTTTGTTTCTCCCAACCTCCGCACATGACAGCACCCCTCTTTTCCTGTTTTTCTTCCCCAAATCTTCAATGATCAATGCCAAAAAGCATCACAAGTTGCAAACAGTCCTGCTTTTCCATTTTTCCATGAATTTCTGTCAAGCTCAGCCCCAATTTGTTCTGAAATTAACCAAAGTTTTCACTAACATAACAAGGCAAGGTCACTTCCTTCCCTTTTCATTAAATGCTAACCAAAGTCTTGGTCATAGCACACAAAACAACCCAGCTTTTAAGGGTTTTTCATGATTACAAATGATCACAAATTTGCCTATATAAGCAACACCAATTCAGAGGATTAAGGAGAGTTTTTTTAACACAATTCAGAAGGATTTAGAGAGAAATTTTGAGAGAAAAAACAGAGGAATTTTAGAGCAAACTCAGAATCAAAAGAAACAGCAAGAATTCACCACAATCTTTGAAAAGAAAAGCTCTATTTTCTGTTTCCTTCTTCACAAACCAATCAAACAATCAAAACAGCCACTAAATCACCAGAAACATCATACCCAGAGTGAAGAATAACAATAAAACACCATTGTTGTTGCTGTTCTTATTCTTCATCACTTCCATCTTCGCAAAAAACCACAGCCACTCAAAAGCCCCTTTCATTTTCTTGCATTCAAAGCTTTGGCTAAGAATTGGTAAGTGTCTTAAAACTTTTTATCTCTTCTTTTGCATTCTGTTTGCATTCTTTCTGCTGTTCCTGTTGTTCAGCATCATTGTTCTGCATTCTTAGTCGTCTTTAACTCATTTTTGAACTAAAAACATCTTTTAAAAACCCCAAAAAAATCTCAAAGTTTACAAATCACCAAAACAGAAGTGGATTGCTTCTTTTTACTGTGTTTTCAAGCATTTTTACCCCTGAAATCAGAATCAGAAGCAGCTTATGAACAGTACTTCAGAAGCAGCTTCTGAACAGTACTTCAGAAGCAGCTTCTGAATAGTACTTCAGAAGCAGCTTCTAAACAGTACTTCAGAAGTAGCTTCTGAACAGTGCTTCTGAAATTCAAAGTCTGAAGGCAGCTTCTGAAGTTCAGAGTCTGAAGGCAGCTTCTGAAGTTCAGAGTCTGAACAGTGCTTCTGAAATTCAGAGTCTGAAGGCAGCTTCTGAAGTTCAGACTTTGAAGGCAGCTTCTGAAATTCAGAGTCTGAAGGCAGCTTCAGAAGTTCAGAGTCTGAAGGCAGCTTCTGAAGTTCAGAGTCTAAAGGCAGCTTCTGAAGCAGCTTCTGAAGGCAACTTCTGAAGCAGCTTCTGAGGGCAGCTTCTGAAGCAGAGTCTGAGGGCAGCTTCTGAAGCAGCTTCTGAAGGCAGCTTCTGAAGCAGAGTCTGAAGGCAGCTTCTGAAGGCAGCTTCTGAGGCAGCTTCTGAAGCAGCTTCTGAAGGCAGCTTCTGAATAGTGTTTCTGAAGAGTGCTTCTGTATAGTGCTTCTGAACAGTGCTTCTAAACAGTACTTATGAACAGTGCTTCTGAACAGTACATTTTGCATTTTTGCTTCTAAATTCAGTTTCTGCTTCTGAAGGTTCAGAACCTGGGCTGAAAACTCTTCTTTTTTTTTTTGCTGAAACTCATTTTTATTCAAGAAAAAAATATAACAAGTGTTTTTGCTTTTAGTTGTAATTTATTAATTTTCAATAACAAACTTGAATGAAACAGGAGTGGTTTGACGTATGTCTCTCCATTCCCCGATTGCACAAGCACTTGATGTATGTCTCGTTGTTTCGACAATCGTCATTCCTTTTCAAAATACAAAATACATTTTAACTTTCAATAACAAACTTGAATGAAAAGGGAGTGGTTTGACGTATGTCTCTCCATTCCCCGATGGACACTTGACGTATGTCTCGTTGTTTGGACAATTGTCATTCCTTTTCAAAATACAAAAACATAAAACAAATCCAACATACCAAACTAATTCTTGGCCCCCCGTGGTTAATTAAAATTCAAAGCTCTTTTCACAAAAGCACGATGTTTTATCAATTCTAACGCGATACAAACAAACGCTTAAGCCTCCCACGCGTGAGCATACAAGCTACGTTTAACCGCTAGAATACAATCAAAAACATCGTTCTTTAAAATCAACCAACAAACAAACGTTTTCTAACAAAGAACTACGTAGCTTTGAATTCTCCATCGCACCGGGAGATACGTAGGAGCAAGATCCCACTCTTGTCAGGCACACTATTAAACAAAAAATACCTTTTTCCCCTTTTTTTCTTTTATCCCTTTGAAATATTAAAACATAGCAAGCAAACCTTTAAAACACTTTTAACCCTTAGCTAACTAGGAGGTTCCCGTTGAATACAACGGATGTGAGGGGTGCTAATACCTTCCCCTTGCATAATCGACTCCCGAACCCGTTAATGGTTGCGATGACCATCCTTTCCACATCGTCAAAGATTTTATCAACGTTTCCCTTTGAAAATAAAACTTTGGTGGCGACTCCGTAGTCATTCCGAGCGTTGGTACGCTCGAGCGTTTTTTTAGAGAACGCACACCATCGGCTACAATTATTGGGATTATGTCCATGCTTGGACATACATGTTCTGGAAACTAAATAAAGCCGGCAAACATTCTTGGCTTATATACTTCAAACATGGTGTTAACTATACTTTTCCAAATTGGTTCCTTCAATGGTGGGATTACTTTGGACCAATTCATTAAACATTTCCTTCCAAAGTCCAAGAAGGATTCCAAGTGTTCAACAAAGACCTTGACAATCTTCCAATTGAACTAAACTTCTTCACCAAATTCTCAATAACATGGATATTTTCTTGGCAATACAAATATGAGCAAAACTCAAACCCAAATGCTTTGCCAATTCTACAAAAACAAGCTTTTGTCAAGTGGTAGCCCCGTTTTGATACCTCAAAAGCAACGAGAGAAAATGTCAGCATATGGTTCAAAACTAATCCAAAATATTTGCAGGATGTAGATCTTGAAACTTGTAAATTTCTTAATCGGAGAGCAAGAATTACCGCTTCCTTAGCAGCCTCATCATCTGATGATGACTTTGTAGTACAAGACGTCCTTAATCTCTTAAAACAAGATAAAGAAAACAAAAATAGGAAGCAAAATCAAGATCTTCCGTCCTCCTCATCATCTACAGTGGATTCGTGTTCAAATGAAGACGACTGTTATGGAATTGATAGACTTTCAGCAAGTGTACTAAAACTATCGAAGTAATAAAATAAAGTCCCTATCCATGAGGATTGTGTTAATTTCAAATTAGCAATAAGGTTATTATCTCGGATGTGTAAAATTGGAGAGTTGTCGTAGGAAGTTGGTTTGATTGCATAAAAGGTAAGAAATATCGTAAAAGTTGTTTTGAAAATAATAGGAGAGATGGTATTAGGTCTTTCGAATCCTCTGATCACGACTGTTTAGTGACTGCACCTGTTTATTATGAATATGACTTTAGTTTTACGATGATTAACAAAAGCAGTTTTGATCAATTCCTTGAGTCATAACACTCTTCTCGAATTACAGCCCCTAATTCATTAGGTGATCTAATATCCCTCGAAGGTTTTCAAAGCGTTAACCTAATATCACAAGTAAACGATTATATATTCCTAGACCAACCCTGTTTATTTGAACAATTCAATTAGGTCTAAGTTGAAAGCTATGGCCAGTAGTCATTCATTCTCAAGAATTCATGTCATATATTGTCAGTATATAAAAAGCATTAAGAACAATTGAATTGAATAAAACTATATTAATATCATAAGCAATAGAGATTCACGACCACATGTTTCAAACAAGCCTACATCAGAATCATCTCCAGACCTAATCTCTAGAGATTTAGTTACTCATAATTGGAATTACAAATAACATAATCAATTGAAGCATTCAAACATACAAAGATTGACTATGAGTTGGATGAAATGGCCACCTCTTCAGTCTTCTCCTCACAAAATCGTGCTTCAGATCTCCAAAATTCATAAAACTTATTTTTGAAACCAGCTTCAACTTAAATAGGCAAAACTTCGCCCAAAATCGTGTCATAATTTGTCTTTAAAATTCAAAAGATCCTTCTAGATGCTGCCAAAATCGTGTCACGGTGCTGTAAGTTCAACTTTTTGTAATTTCTTGCTTTTTGCACCTCCAGGCTGACTAATAATGCCACATACTCAATAAAAACATCAAAACAACTGATAAAAACATGTAATGACAACATTTCATCAAGAATCTACTCACCAATCAACATAGCAGACGATCGATGACGACTATGCTCAAATCATCATTACAAAAATCAATTATTTATTAAACCTAAAAAGTCTTCATCTTCCTGCCTATCAAGAAAGCTAGTATTTTGGATAGGAGGATTATTATCTGATTGATTATCTTCATGATTATCTTCATGACCCTCATAGCTTTGTATTGTTCTAGGATTGACTCATGATTGTTTTGAGTTTGTTTAAATATTTTATTTCAATTTTCAGGTTGTTAATCTCGTGTTGGAGATCTTGGATTGTTACAGGCTTAATTGTAGTTCTTTCAAGTATTTTAAAGGTATCTTTTAGATTGAATTTATTACTTATTAAAGGATGTCTAGTAGGTTTAGCTTCAAGAGTTGATTTCAACTTTTCAAGATAAAATTTCTTGTTTTGGGGATTAATGATAGCATTAATGGCTTCAAAAAGAAGATCTTGCTCCTTTGCTTGATCATTAAATTGACTAGAGGAATCTTAATCTTCCTCAGATAAATCATCATTTTAAATTTGATTTAAATCCTCTGAAGATTCTTTATGTGATTCTTCTTTAGATGACTCAATTAACAGATTATTAATACGATCTTCGACATATCTTGGTCGAGGTTAAGGGCCTTTATTTTTTCCTACAGTATTTGCTAAGATGGCCAGGCTTCCCACAATTATACCAACCAATTCTAGTTATAGGTCTCTTAGGGACATTATTAAAAGGGAGGCTATAGTCAGGTTGTTTATTTGGCTTGGAATTAAAAGGTTTATTATGACAATTATTGTAAAGTTTATTATGATTTTTGTTAGAAAAATTTGGTTTAGGTAAATTCTTCTTTGGTTTTTAGATTTATATTTCTTTGAACAAGGTGGTAGACCAAATTGCTCACAAAAAGTTTCTAAATCTCTATGATTTTAGGCCTTTCTTTAGCAAGCTGTTGTTGGATCTTATCATCTTGGCAAATCTTTAAAGCCACCTTTTGAATACAAGCAATTAGTTGGCCATAACTTAATTGCTCATAAGGAATATCACCACTAGGGTTTTGGCCTCTAAGTTTATCTCTAAATTTATCTCCTAGAGATTTAGGGAGCCCAACTAAGAATTTTTCTTTCCAGATAGGTTGATGACTATCATCTCTAGTGTAAACCCTAGTAAGGAAGGTATCTTTGTACCATCTAAAATCTCCTAAAGATTTACACTTGAGATTAGATAGGAATTCACCATACCTATCTTTGATTAAAGATGGATCACCAATGAATTGTTGGGCTATAGTATGGTTATGTTGTCTATTGTTTTGATAATTTGTATTGTTTTGATAAGAACTTTGATATTTTGGCTACATGTTGATATGTCATGTTATTTGGTTTGATAATTTTCATGTTATAAAAACTACCATTGATATTTAAAATAGAAATTAAATCATTCAATCCCGACCACGCCCTATTAATTACCATACCTATTCGTAAGCCCCCATGTTCTTGAGGTGTTGTTTGAGAAATTATCCTAATGAATGAATAAAAAGATATTTACACCAAAGAGATTAATTAGAATAGACTGACAGAGTACATCAACTTTACAACATCAACCAATTAAAATCATTATTTTTGACACATCAGCACAAGTGAATTAAAAATGGAAAAAATCCAAATCAAATCTCTAATAGCCGTTGTTGTTCACATGTTCCAATATTTTCGATATTGATTGATTCCACGAGTTTCTTCTCTTCACTTCTTTAAATAGAAGCTTCACTAAAAGCTTCATCTCTCTCACTAAAAGCTTCACTAAAAGCTGCACTAGGCACAAGTTTAGTTTGCATAAAAGAAATAAAAAGATAAGATCAAGGTAAGGAAAATGATTAGGTTAATTTGATTCTCTTCTTTGAACAATTACAGAGACAATACTCTACTTAACCTAATCAAAGAGAAATTAGCTCAACATAGATAGAAGAATAATTAACATAACCATGATGATGTTTATCCTTGATTCTTCTTCCTCTCCTTGCCGCGATTGCCTCCTCTTGAAGTTTCTGCAACATCTTAATTTGTTTTTATTCTGTTCTCATCTAATGGTTACCTTCTTGTGTTGCCTACTTGTATTTATAGGAGTATTCTGACTTAATTTCTAAGTAACCTAATATTATATTTGGGTAAACCAAATAAGACCAATAACCCAAATATTATTCATATCTGCACTCCACCTCTTCAGTAAGTGACTTCCTCAATGTATGGCTCTTCAGAATTTTTCCAGTTCTCGCAATGTGATCTTATTATCCGTGAAGCGATTTAATTAGTGAATAACCACTTCTGAATTTTTCTATATCTCGCGACGCAAAGCTTATGGTCCGTGACACGAGTGAGGATGCAGCGAAACAATTCTGAAATTCCTTCAATGTCGTGTTGCATGGCTCATATCACGCAACACAAGTTAGAAAGTAGTTGATCCTTCTGCTTTTCTACATTCCTTGTCCCATTTCTTCTCACTAAAACGTCTGTGATGACTATACCCAAGAATTAACATGATAAACCTTGTAATAAACATAGTACATTCACATAGTTGTCTCGTTTTTGTGATTTTGACATGTTTTAAGGTCTTTTCCCATTTTTGTTTAAAATATGCATTAAAATGTGCACTGTTTGATTGAAATTCAACTTCATTATGAAAAGTGTGTTAAACCACTAAGTTTTAGGGATCAATGATCGCGTAAAATGGTGGTTTGTTCAAATCTTGATATATTATATGTTATAACACTGTTATAGCCATTTTTTGGGTAGAAATTATAGCAAATTATTTGGCAACACTTTATATTTAATAATTTTTCCAATTACACCTCATGTATTCATGATTACACTCCAAAATGACAAAATTACCCTTAATTAAAATTTAATTTTTAAATTCACCAAGAAAACTAACACCTCTTCCTTCTTTCTTCTTCCAAAACCCAGAGAACGCCTATTCTTTCTTTCCTCTTCAAAAACCATGCTTCTCCAAGCAAGATTTATCCCTTCTATGGAGAAGACTTGATTTTATTGAAATTGAAATTGAGTGAAACGAAACCTAAAGGAAAAAAAGGACTTGCTTTGACGATGGAGAATACTTGATTCAACTGTAATTTAATCGTAAACTCAGTTTAAGTAGGTCATGTAAACTTAGTTTAAGTATGTCATGTAAACTGAGTTTAAGTGTACATACTAAAAGTTAAATTTTGCTTTAAACTCTTCAACCTTGTTTAATGATTCTACGTAATCTTATTTTAAGTATGTACATGTAAACTCAGTTTAAGTAGGTTATGTAAACTAAGTTTACATGTACCTACTTAAACTGAATTTAAGTTAACCTGAACAATGTTAATTAACGTTAATGTGTGCATGTTGCATCATCAAATAACTGTCGTTGTAGAGTTCATAACATATCAACGTTGAACAACAAGAAAAAATAGAAACTCTAGCATCATTGAACAAAAAGAAGAAATTCACTTACTTATATCGGTTATTTGGACTTCTGGTTTTTATTGGCTATCTGGACCGGTACTAGCCCCGGTTCATGGTCGAGCCGGTTGAACCGGCCAATCCGGTCCGGTTTTAAAAACATTAGTTGTAGAGACAATAAAATACATTTGTTTGAGTTTAAATATAGGATTTCTCACTTGCATTACGTGGGAGTATAGTCACTACATTAATTAATCAAACAAAATATTTAATATAAACTTAGAAAAAAATAAAATAAATCTAAGTTACATCACAAATAATTTTAACAAAAATGTCTTCATAAGCTTAATTCACTTGGTAAGGATAATGCATAATATATGCAGGGGCCGGGGTTCGAACCCCAAACACCCGACTTATTTATTTTAAGGTGAACTTCTCTATTCGTTAGGCTACTTGACAAAAACAAATTAACAGAAATTAATAATAAAAAAATCTTGTCAAAATTATTAGTGGTACGTGGAGTAGTTGAAGCAACATAACAAACTCAAAAACAAACATAAAAAGCATATTTAGTTTTATGATGCTATATTACTTTCAAAATATCTTAAAGTGATATGAAACAAAATCATATACAAAATTGAATAAAAGTCATCATAATATCATGAACTTTTTTGAAGGATATACCATTAACTTTTTTATCATTCAAAATATATGTTGTTCTGACCATTTGATTTGGATCTCCTGTCAACATGTTTCAGAATCTTGTTAAACTGTCTCCCTAGCAACACAAGAGCCTCTGATAAGCCTCCATCATCCTCATTAATCCCTTGTTGATCCTCAACATCAGTATTTACTACAAAAGCAACTCCTTTCCCTTTCTTATCAGTACGGTTACTGAAGGTTGTCTCAAAATTCAGCAAGGATCCTATTAACTCCTCAACCTTCATAGTGGAGATGTCATGTGCTTCCTCAATGGCAGTCACCTTCATGTCAAATCTCTTAGGTAGAGACCTGAGTATTTTTCTTACAATTTTCTCATCAGACATATTCTCTCCAAGAGAATCAAATGAGTTAGCCATATCCAGAACATTCATGTAAAAATCTTGTATGCTCTCATCCTCCAACATTATGAGATTCTCAAACTTAGTGGTGAGAAGTTGAAGTCTGGACAACTTTACCTTTGAAGTACATTCATGAGTAGTCTTGAGAATCTCCCAGGCATCCTTGGCTATAGTGCACTGCTTGATCAGTCTGAACATATTCTTGTCCACTCCATTGAATAGAGCATTCAAAGCTTTGGAGTTTCCAAGAGCCAATTCATCTTCATCCTTGGACCATTCTTCCTCTGGTTTCAACACAGTAGTCTTCTCTCCATCTTTGTCCAGCACAGCAGGATGTTCCCAACCCTTCAAAACAGCTTTCCAGGTCTTACTGTCTATATATTTCAGGAAAGCACTCATACGAGATTTCAAATACTCATAGTTGGAACCATCTAGTGATTGTAAACTCTAAACAGATCAACTAAGATGAAGACACACTTCAAAACATCAAAGTCACTTTTGCTTAAAAGCTTTAAGTGAATTACAACTCAATAAACCTAAACATACTCTAACAGATGAGTGGCGTACAGAAAATACAGCACAAAGCTTACAGACTCAAAAACTAAGACTCTCTATAATAACTTCTGTTTTTTATGTGTCTTCTTCAATAGCAATGTCCTCTTTATATAGTCTTCAGCAGCACATAATTCTTGAACCAAATCCTTCAAAGATATGTTTCCAGAATTCTTTTAGAAGCAAATAGAAGCAATTATATTTCTGAAATATATTTTCCAAAGATTCTTTTGAAAATATATTCACAAATAAAAGAATCCAATCTTTAATAAAGATCTTCACGCAAACAATCTTCCTTCTAGAAACAAAGCTTGAATAATTCTTCAATTAAACCTTCAAAAGATAATGTGAGAAAATAAACAGTCCAAGCGCAGAAATTCTGAACGTGAAAACCAGCTTCTGAAGGTACGGTCAGCTTCTGATGAACAGTTCAGCTTCAAATGAACACATAGTCAGCTTCTGAAGTTCTGCTTCCAGCTTCTGAAGACGCACAACTTGAGAACCAGCTTTAGAACCAGCTTCTCAAAATGCACACACTGAGTTTTCAACTTCTGAAGACGTGCTGCTTGTATATTTGATTTTAGCAAAACATGTAGCCAACAACCAAATATCCAACAATCTCCCCCTTTGGCAAATTTTTGGCTAAAATCAATTTCTTCACAAAAAACAAGTTCTTCACTCAACAAAGTATGCAACCATGAAGAACAACACATAAACATAGCAACAGAGTCAGCAGCGGATAACATACTACGTTACAAACACATACTCCCTCTGAACAGATCAGCTTCTGACAGAGAACACACAAACTCCCCCTGAATTACCTCTGAACAGATACTCAGGAACAACACTCTGAAACAGAGACACAAATACTCCCCCTGAATTATAACATTCATTAGTAGCTTCTGGAACAACCACTGCTCCCCCTGAAACATACACTCAGGAACTCCCCCTGAAACAGATATCTTCCTGAAACACATCACAACAGCTCTTCTATATGGCTTCTAACTTTCTGAATTGTAAAACTTCTGCTTCTCCCCCTTTTTAGCCAAACAATTTTGACAAAACACAGTCTTCACACAGAAAACACAAACTGACTCAGTATCAGAGACTGCTTTGACATCAGACTCTGCATCAGACACACCAGTATCATCTTCATCTCCCTCACTTCCTACTTGCTCACCTTCATCAATCAGTAATTGCTATAATTCCTCATGCAAACAAACTCCCAGTTTACTCTTCAAATATTCAAATTGCTTGGCATCCAATGCTTTTGTAAATATATCAGCAAGCTGTTCTTCTGTTTCAACATGTTCAAGCTGCACAACCTTCTCCTCCACAAGGTTTCTGATGAAATGATGACGTATATCAATATGCTTAGTCCTGCTATGTTGTATGGGGTTCTTTGAAATATTGATAGCACTCAGATTGTCAAAATACAATGTTATAACATCCTGTTCAACATTATATTCCTTCGGCATTTGCTTCATCCACACCAATTGGGAACAACTGCTACCAGCTGCTATATACTCAACTTCAGCTGTAGATAGAGTTACACAATTCTGCTTCTTGCTAAACCATGAAATCAGATTGTTTCCCAGAAAGAAGCATCCACCAGAAGTACTTTTTCTATCATCTGCACTACCTGCCCAGTCAGCATCACAATACCCAACTAACATAGGACTTCCACTGTGTGAGTACATAATACCATAGTCATTGGTACTATTGACATAATTCAGAATCCTCTTCACTTGAGTTAAATGACTCATTTTTGGCTTAGCCTGGTATCTAGCACAGACTCCAACAACAAAGGTTATGTCTGGTCTGCTTGCAGTTAGATATAACAGACTCTCAATCATGCTCCTATACAGACTTTGATCAACAACAACACCTTGTAATAAGTGGTTGCAGGTGTTCTTTTGGCTTGCATTCTCCATCCCAAACTTCTTGACTATATTCTTTGCATATTTGCTTTGTGAAATGAATATAGTGTCTTCCATCTGCTTGACTTGAAGACCAAGAAAGTAGGTTAGTTCACCCACAAGACTCATCTCAAATTCAGACTGCATCTGCTGAACAAAAAGTTGAACCATCTGGTTTGACATTCCACCAAAGACAATGTCATCAACATATATTTGTGCTATCATCAGACTTCCATCTTCTTCTTTCACAAACAGTGTCTTATCAGTTCCTCCTTTTCTGTAACCTTGAGTAACAGGAAACTGTGTGAGTCTCTCTTACCATGCTCTAGGTGCTTGGTTCAATCCATATAAAGCTTTCTTCAACTTGTAAACATGGTTAGGAAAATTAGGATCGACAAATCCCTTTGGTTGTTCAACATAAACCTCTTCCTACAAGTACCCATTCAGGAAAGCACTCTTCAAATCCATCTGAAACAGCTTGAATTTAAGAATACATGCTACACCCAAAAGTAATCTTATGGATTCTAATATGGCCATAGGTGCAAAGGTTTCATCAAAATCAAGTCCCTCCACCTGAGTGTACCCTTGAGCAACTAGCCTTGCCTTGTTTCTGGTCACAGTTCCATGTTCATCTGATTTATTTTTGTAAATCCATTTAGTTCCAATGACATTCATGCTTATAGGTCTTGGAACAAGATCCCACACTTCACTTCTTTTGAATTGATTCAGTTCCTCTTGCATTGCATCAATCCAGAATTCATCAATAAGTGCTTCTTTAATATTCTTGGGTTCAAATTTTGACACAAAGCACGAATCAGTAGCCACTTCCTCTGATCTTCTGGTTCTGACTCCTTGATCAAGATTCCCAATGATTAGTTCTTTGGGATGATCCATCTGAATTCTGATTGAAGGTCCTTTACTTGTTGATGCATGATCTGGATTATTTACTCCTTCTTCAGACTCTACTTCATGTTCCACAACAGGTGCTTCTGACTGTTCTTCTGATGTAACAACTGGTTCCACATCAGCCACCTTTTTAGTAGGTAAGTCATCTATCACAACATTGATAGATTCCACTAACACCTTGGTTCTGGAGTTAAAAACTTTGTATGCTCTGCTGTTTGTTGAGAAACCAAGAAAGATCCCTTCATCACTCTTTGGATCCAATTTCCTCCTGTTTTCTCTATCTGCAAGAATGTAGCACTTGCTTCCAAATACATGAAAGTACTTGACAGTAGGCTTTCTTCCTTTCCATAACTCATACAGAGTAGATGTAGTGCATGTCTTCAGAGTCACCCTATTGTGAACATAGCATGCTGTATTCATTGCTTCTGCCCAGAAATAATGAGGTAAGTGTTTTGCATGCATCATAACTCTGGCAGATTCTTGCAAGGTTCTGTTCTTCCTTTCAACAACACCATTTTGGTGAGGTGTTATGGGAGCTGAAAATTCATGCTTAATTCCTTCAGAGGAACAGAATTCAGAGAACTTACTATTTTCGAATTCTTTCCCATGGTCACTTCTGATCCTGATAATGACACTATCCTTTTCTCTTTGTAATTGAGTGCACAGATCTTTAAACACATCAAAAGTGTCTGATTTTTCTCTAATGAAGCTTACCCAAGTGAATCTTGAAAAATCATCAACAACCACAAAACATACTTCTTTCCTTCAATGCTCTCAACTTGCATAGGTCCCATTAAGTCCATATGTAACAGTTCAAGAACTTTAGTTGTTACCTGGTGCTCCAACCTTGGATGAGACTTTATTGTTTGTTTACCAATCTGACATTCACCACAAATGTTGTCTTCATTGATCTTCAGTTTGGGTAGACTTCTGATGGCTTCTACTGACATGACTTTCTTCATACCCCTCAGATTTAAGTGCCCAAGTTTTTGGTGCCAGAGTCTGACTTCTTCTTCTGAGCTTATGAGACATGTGGATAGGCTTGTTTCTTATTGAGGCATCCATAAGTAACAATTGTCCTTTGATCTACTGCCCCTCATCAGCACTTCACCTTCTTTACCAGTTACCAGACATTCCTCTTTGTTAAAGTTCACTTTCAACTCTTGATCGCACAGCTGGCTTATGCTGATCAGATTTGAAGTTAGTCCTTTTACTAATAGCACATTGTCTAGCCTTGGTAATCCATCACTGATCAAGTCTCCAATGCCATGAATTTCTCCTTTATCTCCATCACCAAAAGTTACAGAGCTACTGGAGTAAGGTTTCAAATTGCTTAAATACTTCTTGACACCAGTCATGTGTCTGGAGCATCCACTATCAAAATACCAATCTTCCCTAGAGGAGGCTCTCAAAGATGTATGAGCTATGAGGCCAACATTATTACCTTTGGGTTTCCATACCTTCTTGACATTGATTCTGTTTGCAGCAGGTTACACTTTTCTGTGCTGAAAGTGCTTGGGGTAACCATATAGCTTGAAACAGAATGGCTTTATGTGCCCCTTCTTACCACAGTGATGACATACCCATGGATGAGTTATCCTCTTTCTCTTAGATTTCTGAGGTTCCTTGTGATGTTCCATCTTAGATGTGCCTATCATTGGATCATAAGTTCCAACAGCAGGAATGAACCTTTTAGCTTGATTTTGCTGTTTGATGCTCAAAGTCCTATCAACAAAACCTATGCCATTTGGCTTCCCTTGGTTCTAACACTCCAAAATCTCCTCCAGCACATCAGTACCAGTGTTTAACATTCTGACTTGCTTCTTCATATGATCAAGTTGAGAATTCAGTTGGCTTACCTCATCTTTGAGATCAGAAATCTGTGCTAAATGGTTACTTCTTTCATCATGCAACTGACTGATAGTCTTCTTCTGATCCACTAGTTGCTTGCAAACTTCTATACTTCTGATGTATAGATCTTTGTAAGAGTTAGCCAGTTCTTCATAAGAGGATTTATCAACACTGACTTCAGACTCTAATGGAGTTTCAGACTCTGAAAGTGCTTCTGAGGCCTTAGCTTTAACATCAGACTTGTATCTTCCAGTTAGGGCAACAACATGCTTAGCAGATTCACTCTCTACTTCTCCTTCTGGGTCATCTTCATCAGACCAGGAAACAACCAAGCTTTTCTTCTGTTTCTTGAGATATGTGCCACATTCTGTCCTAATATAACCATATCCTTCACACTCATAGCACTGAACTCCCTTTGATTGATTGTTCTTCTCATCAGTCTTTGTCTTCTTCAAATCATTTTGTTGCTTGCTGATGTTGAATATGTTGTTCTGACCATTTGATTTGGATCTCTTGTCAACATGTTTCAGAATCTTGTTAAACTGTCTCCCTAGCAACACAAGAGCCTCTGATAAGCCTTCATCATCCTCATTAATCCCTTGTTGATCCTCAGCATCAGTATTTACTGCAAAAGCAACTCATTTCCCTTTCTTATCAGTACGGTTACTGAAGGCTGTCTCAAAATTCAGCAAGGATCCTATTAACTCCTCAACCTTCATAGTGGAGATGTCATGTGCTTCCTCAATGGCAGTCACCTTCATGTCAAATCTCTTAGGTAGAGACCTGAGTATTTTTCTTACAATTTTCTCATCAGACATTTTCTCTCCAAGAGAATCAAATGAGTTAGCCATATCCAGAACATTCATGTAAAAATCTTGTATGCTCTCATCCTCCATCATTCTGAGATTCTCAAACTTTGTGGTGAGAAGTTGAAGTCTGGACAACTTTACCTTTGAAGTACCTTCATGAGTAGTCTTGAGAATCTCCCAGGCATCCTTGGCTGTAGTGAACTGCTTGATCAGTCTGAACATGTTCTTGTCCACTCCATTGAATAGAGCATTCAAAGCTTTGGAGTTTCCAAGAGCCAATTCATCTTCATCCTTGGACCATTCTTCCTCTGGTTTCAACACAGTAGTCTTCTCTTCATCTTTGTCCAGCACAACACGATGTTCCCAACCCTTCAAAACAGCTTTCCAGGTCTTACTGTCTATAGATTTCAGGAAAGCACTCATACGAGATTTCCAATACTCATAGTTGGAACCATCCAACAGAGGTGGTCTGTTAACAAATCCTCCTTCCTTGTCCATAATGCTAGATAAACCTTCCCTAGAGCTCACCCTAAAACAGGCAGGGTGCTTGCTCTGATGCCAATTGAAATTCTGGCAAAACTGAGTCTGAACCATAAAACAGAGCTGAACAGAGTATGTTTAACAGAGGTTCAGAAGCAGCAAAAATAAAGACAGAAAATAAATAACACAGTTGATTTGTTAACCCAGTTCGGTGACAAACACACCTACGTCTGGAGGCTACCAAGCCAGGAAGGAAATTCACTAAAATAGTATCAATTCCAACCACTGTGTAAACAGCCCCTGTTTCCCACAGCCTTCTCACTTAATCACTACCCGTGAAATTTCTACCTAGGAACTCCTAGATATAAGAACCCCTCTTACTTCCCACTCAAGCAATCACTTCCCTAGTGATTGTAAACTCTAAAAAAATCAACTAAGATGAAGACACACTTTAAAACATCAAAGTCACTTTTGCTTAAAAGCTTTAAGTGAATTACAACTCAATAAACCTAAACCAATTCTAACAGATGAGTGGTGTACAGAAAATACAGCACAAAGCTTACAGACTCAAAAACTAAGACTCTCTATAATAACTTCTGTTTTTGATGTGTCTTCTTCAATTGCAACGTCCTCTTTATATAGTCTTCAGCAGCACATAATTCTTGAACCAAATCCTTCAAAGATATGTTTCCAGAATTCTTTTAGAAACAAATAGGAGCAATTATATTTCTGAAATATATTATCCAAAGATTCCTTTGAAAATATATTCACAAATAAAAGAATCCAATCTTCAATAAAGATCTTCACGCAAACAATCTTCCTTCTAGAAACAAAGCTTGAATAATTCTTCAATTAAATCTTCAAAAGATAATGTGAGAAAATAAACAGTCCAAGCGCATAAATTCTGAACGTGAAAACCAGCTTCTGAAGGTACGGTCAGCTTCTGATGAACACCTAGTCAGCTTCTGAAGTTCTGCTTCCAGCTTCTGAAGACGCACAGCCTGAGAACCAGCATCTGAACCAGCTTTTGAACCAGCTTCTGAAAATGCACACACTGAGTTTTCAGCTTCTGAAGACGTGCTTCTTGTATATTTGATTTTAGCAAAACATGTAGCCAACAACCAAATATCCAACAATTGTGCATTTTGTTAGTCAAAATAGTCGCTGATACTAAAATAATATCTCAATGCTCACAATAAATCTTTTCATATAAGAACTGAAATTGCAATAAGTAAATACTTATAATGATGGATATGACAATAAGTAAGTATATTGAAGGACTAATATGACAATATTAATAAAACATTTTAACATCAGAGACTATTTTGACTAACAAAGCGCACTATTTTGAAATTTTGATACATTGAGAGACTATTGTGACTACTCACTACACATTCAGGGACCAAAGTGACTATTACCCCTAGATTTATTGTGGATCGATATTGACTTTTGACCGAACTCGTTCACAACAGATCAAAAGCATATGAATTACTTTTGAGAGTATATTGTTTATATAATAATGTTAACAATTTATATAACTGTTCGTCTATCGAAAAAAAATCAAAATTAAAGTTAATGATATCTTATTTAAGATCAACAACGTGTCAACAAAGATTAAATGGATTTGTTTTATTGTAGATTAAAATAGAGATGTTAAATGAAAACGATTACAATAATTTAATGAATGATTTTGCATCCAAAAAAGTTTGAAAAGTGAAATTTTGAATAAAAATATTATTTTTGTAAAACAAATATCTTTAATAACTTAAAGGCGTAATATGCAAATAGTCCCTGCAAATAGGGCTCGTTTTGCTTTTGGTCCTTGGAAACACCCTTGCAAAATTTTTTGTCTTTTAAAAAAGTCCATGGTCCCACTTAACAGCTGATTTGGCCACGTGGCAGTTGTTGACTATGCAACTTTTGCCACGTGGCGATGATGTGGCATGCCACATAACTAAAAACTTAGTAAAACATTTTAAAAATAAAAAACAATTTAAAAATTCTTAAAATTATTTTCGAAATTAAAAATAAGAAAAAAAATCAGAAAAATATATTTAAAAATTTAAAAAGCTGAAAATAAATTTCCAAAAAATTTCAGATTATTTAATTTTCAAAAATTAAAATTATATAATTTGAAAATTTTGGAAAAAAATCTGAAGATAAATTTAAAAATCCTTAAAATTATTTTTTGAAATTAAAAATCTGAAAATAATTTTCAAAATCATAAAATAAAATTATATCATTTTAAAAAAATAAAATTAAATTTTTTGAAAAGTATATAATCTGATATTTCGAAAAAAAAATCTGAATAAATTATCTAAAATTGAAATTCAAAATTTTGAAAAAAAATCGGAAAATTATATATTAAAAAATTTCCGAAAATTATAAATTTTCAGATTATATAATTTTTTAAAAAATTTATTTTCATATTTTAATTTTCAAATATTTATATTCAGATTTTAAAAAAATTATATAATTTTCGATTTTTTTTCATATTCCAAAAATTTATTTATTTTTAAACTATATAATTGGAAAATTTTTTGAACTTTTTTTATGATTTTTTTCTTTTTTATTTTTCATATTTTTAAAAATAATTTTCAAAATTTTATTTTATTTTTTAAAATTTAATATTATGTGACATGCCACGTCAGCGCCACGTGGCAAAAGTTGCGCAATAAGCAATTGCCACGTGGACGAAACCATGCCATCTCACCTCAAAAGTGGGTACAGGGACTTTTTTAAAAGTCAGAAAATTTTGTAAGGTTGTTTTTAAAAAAAAATTACCAAGGACCAAAAGCAAAACAAGTCATATTTGCAGGGACTATTTGTATATTTAAGCCTAACTTAAAAGACATCATTTAAATTTCGCCTCAAACATCAATGCATGTTTAATCAATGCAATCATGAGATCTTGGACGAGTTCCTTAGTAATGTATGTGACCTTGTGTGTGGGTTTGAGCAGTGCTATATGGCACGATAGCCAAAAAGCACGACAATTGCACGACAATTGCGTGATAAGAGTAGTGAATTGGAAGCATGTGATACTTGGTTCAATCCCCACACTACTTAACATTCAGTATAATAAAGATATCCACCTTCAAAGATTATTTGTTATAATTGTTAATAGAGGCTAATTCACATCAAAACACATGCATACGACCACACACCGCCACCCATAGTGAGAACTGCAATGCATCTCTATTTATGCACGACAAGTACCTTTTTAGTTTAACCCACGCACAACTTCCTTTTATAATTATTTAAAAAAGAAAAGAGAAAGTCACCAATTGTTTTTGCCACCATTTCACCACTTCTATAGTTTTGTAACGCCGTTTTCATGTTTTAGCACTAACCTTGTAAATAACTTCTCTAAGTCGTTGTTGTCTCTTGTCGTCGCCGTCTTCGTTGCTGCCTCTCATTGTAGTTGTATTCTTCATTGCCATCAACATTTTTATTGTTGTAGATGTCTTCATCGTCGCCTTCGCCATTGCCGCGTGCAACTTAGTTGGCATTAGTTTATACCACGACATAGTTGTTGTGAATTTGTTTAAATCGTTGCCGTCAACAATGTTACTGTCATTGTCGCAGCCGTTGTCCTTTCAGTTGGGGTCGCCATCACCGTTGTTGATGTCGTGACTCTCATCAGAGTTGCAAGTGAAGGGGAATGGAGTTCGGTGCAGTGGCGTATCCAGGACCCTGATTCAGGGGGTGCAAATTTTTTTTATTACATTCATAATTCTTATATTATATTACTCCGTCACAAAATATAAGCAAAAATGAGTCAACATAAGTTGATGTATTTGGTACAAATTTTGAACCAAATACATTAACTTTTGTTGACCAATTTTTACTTATATTTTGGGACGGAGGGAGTATATAAATAAAATTATAAACTTTTGGGTATTAGCTTTTTTGATTTTTTTTATAATCCCATACAATTTAATAACTTGCTTCATTTTTTTGACAAATTGTAATTTTAGTATCGCTTAAAAATTAGATGAAGTATTATTGATATTAAACAATTAGTCATAGTTATAATATATAGAAACAAAATTTCAAGAGATGTCAAATTATAGAAACAAAATTTCAAGAGATGCCAAATTAGTGGTAAAAGTTTTATTCTTTAACCTCAAATGACAGAGTCCAAATCTCACAAGGGACAATAATAAAATGATCATCAATAATAATTTATCCTTTCCCATTTTTTATAAAAAAATCTAAAAACAAGAGAAAAAAAAATTGTTTGAACCTAAAAAAAGGAAGAAAAATGAGGATTGTGAAAATAATTATGAATTATTCTATAATATATAATTAAAAGATTCGAATTAACCTAACACGTTAAGCTTTCTAGCTTGGTGGTCTTTTCTTTTGAAACCAACCTCAAGAGAGTGAGTTCGAAAAAATCATTAACTACATCCAGCTCTAGCAAGTCAGTTCCTAGATAAAAGTGGAGCCCATACACGAGAAAGAGAAAGAGACTTTGGGATGTGGTGCAAATTACAAAAGTCAGGGTGTGCAATATAAGAATAAAATAGGCTTACTGGTGCAAGTTTGAAAAACTCAGGGTGTGCAGGTGCACACCCTCACACTACACTAGCTCCGCCCATGGTTCGGTGATGGCGTATGTAAGAGAAGGGTTGCGTAGTTTAATAGAGAATGCCATTTTAGATCAAATATATTTAACTGAGAGTCCACATCACTGTGTCAAACAATTTGTGGGGGTTTGCACGAGACAATTATCGTGCACTTTAGCATTATTGAAACGTAAGTTGACTTGAATTGTAAAATGGTACGACAAAATGCAAAAATGTTGTAAGTATTTTGAAAGTTAAAAGACTCAAAACTAAAGTGCGAAAAGGTAAATTTTTAACCGGAAATGTAAATTGCTAAATGTCTAAATGAATTAATAGAAGAATTAATAGAAGACATACTTAAATTTTGATAGCTTAAATTCGTTTGATTTAGGAGTAGCCTTTAGAATGTAAAATACCCATGAAGATATTAGAGCATGATTATCGAATGACATGCGGTAGTATTGTCACAAAGGCCAATAAATTTTGGTAGAGTGTCTTGGATGTTTGGTTGTTTAATGGGTATCAAAATTCAACAAAGTGGCTATGCATTGCAACCCACTTTTAACTGACATTTACTGACTTTTAATTCTTTTTTTTTTCAATTGATAGGTGAAAAGGAACAACATAATATCAAGGTACTGCATTGCAACGGCTAATTTTTTTAACATATATTTGACTATTTATCCTATTCCATGGTAAAAAACAAAAACTACACATTTCTTTTGAAAATGAACCCCAACAATCAAGGATTTTGGTCCAATTATATACAAAATGGTGGCAATCCTCTTTGTAACACAAATCAACAAAACACCTCATATTTTGGATTATTCTTATGATCATCTTTTCAATGACCCGATTGCACCATTAGACGATTCTAATAATGATTTTCGCGAGTTCCTACGTAGAAGACACCATGTTCAAGATAAGCAAATTCATTGACACCTTCAACAAGACTTGATTGAACATATATGGGAACGTTTTGGGCATGAGAATAACCACAACTATTATTTTAAAATTTAGTATATTTTGAGGTAGTAGTTTTCTTCAATGTTTAATAATTTTATTAATGTATTTTCATATAACTTATTTGTGTCAAGTAGTACATTATTTAATATATTTTCGTATAATTTTCATTTAATTTTATTTATTTTTTAGATATTTCGATTCATTTTGAGTGTATTGTGTGATACATTTTATATATTTTCATTATACATTTTATATATTAATGTAAAATATAATTTAAAGTATATTATAAGATAAGTGGGGACCCATTTTAGAGTTTTGGAGGAGTGGTATGGATATTTAAAAAAGAGCAATGCTATTTTTTAGGACTAAAACAATAAACGAAATGCAAGAAGCCTAACGTGTCACCTTTTGCAATAGTGGAAAAGAAGTTACTTCCGCTTTTAGTGGAAAACCAGTTGGTAAATTTGAAAATCATTCATAAATTAACACTTCGTGTGTTTCTTGCATTGATCTTTTCGTAAAGTTTAGCATTTTCCTTTAAAAAATGTAGTTGAGTGGTTTAAATAATTGAGAAGTGTGAAGTAACATATAATGTATTATATGGGACCCATTTATATCACTCATATGGATGACATGGATGTGGTTGCTCTTAGGATTAAGTAATTGTCCACTATCCATGAACTTGAAGAAACTAGGATCAAGTATTGGTTAATACCCCACGTGTTTGTAGAGAGAAGGCATCGCTTCTCTCTCTAACTTATCGTGATACCACCACCATCATTTCTAGGATTTCCTAAGTGTGAGGAGGCGGTTACGCCAGCTTGTCCTGGCTTTCCCAGCCTGAAATGGGTCTCTCCCCTAGGTAATCCTAGTCCTTTGTCTCAACTGTGTTCGTCTTGGTGTTTCGATTTAGTGTCTATTTTCTTTTTATTCTGTATCTATGGAGATTTGGGGCAAAATGGATCTTATGATGGAAGAAACTGAAGATGGTCGTGTCACTGACGAAACATAGGGTTGTGGGGAAGAGATCTTCACAGGTGAACATCATCCCCTCGCGGCCTCCTCCACCTCAACAAAACGGCCTCCACCGGAGCCACCCCCTCTAGCTGAGGTGATTATACGAAAGAGACGATTGAAGCTTCAACACCTCTCTACCTTGCAGAAAGCTGAATTTGACCTCTTACCTCTGGATCTCAGCCTCGAAAGGCCTCCACGGAAGCCTCCAGATGAAGTTCGCATAACCCTCTTTCCTCCAATTTCATCTTTGAGTTATCCTCTGCTGAAACCTCCATGGGTGTTTCTCGATTGGGTTTGTTTAACTTTGCTCAATTTCTACTCTGTCTTTTGTTTGTTTGTTGTTGTTTTTGTGTTTTATTTATGTTGTACCGTGGTTTGTGTACTACCTTTAAGTTTAGTTGGATTTAAGCATTCACCTCAACTGAGCTTTGATTGCAGCTATCACATAAGTTTTGTTGCCTTTTATGAGGATGAATCCAGATTCAACCCCTTTGTCTTTTATCGGTTGATTTCTGTCCATAGTGACAAAGTGAAAAAATCCGAGACCAAATATAGTCGAAATGTGCGTGATAAAGCAAAAAAAAATGATCTGTAACTGGATAGGCAAAAAGACTTTGGATTCTCACATCTCCTTTGTCATTTTTAGAAGATGGAAGACGTTGATGAATAGATTGATGGGTTGTGAGTTGTGGTTGTATTTCTCATATTTGTCTACAAAGTTTATGTGTATTGCAGATCATGATTTAGTAGGTTATTTCTCTTGTATTGACTCTTCAAGATTGTTGGGGAATGCCCCTTCAATGTCAACACTAGCTGGTTGTAATATTCTATATTTTATCAATTGTTAAGCTCTTGTTTACTGTCAAAAAAAGAAAAAGAAACTAGGATCAAGTAATTGTCCACTACAAGCAAAGCAACATTTGTGGCAGTTATTAATACTAAATTAGTGGTTTTCAGCGTTGATGCGTTGAAGGCCGACGAGCACGTGCTAGAATTGACTTATCAACTTTCCTAGCATTGTCTGGTTGTTGATTCCTTCATGATTATCGATCTTGTTTATTTGATGTCAACTATCTTTCTTTCAAATTGTATTAGTGTTTGTTGGATGACGTGTCAACCATACTTTCATCTTATATATGTCAGCCTTTTCTTAAAGAGAAATGATATTTGAACATTTATTTTGTGACAACTTTCTCTCTTATACTCACATTATTTTTTACTTTATCTCTCTATTGTTTTGGTTTTCGTGCAAATGTCTATTTTTTCTTTGTAAATTATGGTTGTCACATAAGTTGTCATCCAAATGGTTGTTCAAATAACACTCATCTTTCTTAAATTTGTATTCAATCCATTCTTGTGAACTGTGATATCATTATGAAGTGTGGATCTATACCTTTAAATTTGACATTAACTAATGTATTTTTTTCTTCTTAGAACGAGGGCTTCAAAATAGAGATCTTTGATTAAGCAATTAGACTCATGTGGTTAATGAACTCTATCAAACGACGAATCGTTTGGGAGAACCCAAACTCGATTCGTAGATGGAACAATTCTTGGTTAGGTTATGCTCACCTCATAGTCAAACTCAAGATCACAAGTGTCCCTTCCCCTTCGAACCGGAGGATTACAAAAAAAAAATAGA
Source organism: Medicago ruthenica (assembly GCA_018208015.1). Classification (NCBI taxonomy): domain Eukaryota; kingdom Viridiplantae; phylum Streptophyta; class Magnoliopsida; order Fabales; family Fabaceae; genus Medicago; species Medicago ruthenica. The sequence continues at coordinate 67,652,591 of CM031376.1, read as the reverse complement.
GATCTTTAGAAAAACAAATGAAATACCTTCAACAGTATAATAAATAAATACATTAATGATTAAACACAATACAAAAATAAAAAAACACAAAATATGATCTTATACGACATGGTTACAGTTGCAAAAAAACACTTCCAAGAACTAGTATAGTATTATTGGGAGAACATAATTTCACACTTCACCAACAATAGAAGGAAGAAGGAGGAAGAAAAGGGGATACAAACCATGAACATAAAATTGAACAAATTAAACAACAAACCACACTTATGTCACTTTTCACAAGTATGTACATAGTTAACGATGCTTGGAGGTAAAGTTGTTAACCAAAGCAAGTGCATTACTAGTAACTTGAGAAATACCAAAAACCTTAGCACCAATTGCAGCCTTCAAGTTTCGATCCATATGAGGACTAGAAAAGTTGTCAATACAAGTGTTCTGATCAGTAAGAGCAGCACTAACCCAAGTCTGAACATTACTTATGTGCCAAACCAAATCCTCTCCCTTAGCCTTACCCAAAAGTTCAAGCTCCTTAACCGATTTGTTAAGACGGTCCACGCTACTAATCATGTTCACTTTGCAATCTTGCACAGCACTGTATTCCCTAGGTTTAATCCCTTTTACCTTGGAAAATTTCTTCATGAATGATGCAGTTGATTGAGTCCTTGATATGCTCACTGTCAAGGCAATGATGGCTAGCTTTTGCTGGTTTTGGTTAATCACGTTTGCATATCCCAAGAGAGTTTGAACACATACATCAGGGTAACGAGTGGCTCTACATGAGGATTTGATAAAGTTTATTGAATTATGGTTGGATCCTTTTGCAATTGTTGATTCAGCACTGCTAGCCATGTAAAGGACAAGGTTCATCAGGACCATCAAAGAAAGCTTGAGTAATCTTCCTTTCATGAGCCTTGGCTATGATGGGGAATTAATCACTTAATTGATTTCTATTATCAAATGTAATGTAAAGAATGGAAATGTGGAGCTTGACTTATATAGGTATCAATGGAGTATAAAAAATGGAAGTGGCTTCTTATCGACTTTCTTCAAGTGCTTCCATACCTAACTTAAGTGTGTTTGGATGCTAATTCCTGATAAAGCTCAATGTGTTTATAACGATATTCCTCAAAAGTTCAATATTTAATGAATGCAAACTAAAGTTTATCTACTTTTTTTAACAAATAGTAATCCAAATATGTATAAGAATTATATATATATATATATATATATATATATAGTACTTAAGAAATAATATATATCCCATGTAACACAGCCAAACTTATATATAAAATAATAATAATAATAATAATAAGATGTCTGTGTGCGGAATGTTGCCTCCACGACATTGTTATTGACTTACTGTGTTTTTATTGGATTAGGAACCAAAAAATGGAGAAAGTGTAAAAGATTTGGTAAAGATGGATTATCGCATGTGTGCTGTAATTTGTATGAAATGTCACCGATGGAACATCATGAGTACTACTAAGAAATGTATGAAAGAAAAGGAAAGAATGTGAGTTAGACTAAGAATTTGTGAAGAATTGACGGATATTTATATAGGAAATACTGGCATAGAGTCTAACGAAGAGTCTAGGGAATGAGAAAAAAAACGTGGTTAGTAACCGTTGACACGTCAAGAGAAAAAACATATTAAATGAGTCAAACTTGTTGGCCAAGCCACCATCCATAGATTTGTTCGGCTTATATAATCCGAACCAGACAAGTACATGATTTTTTTTTGTGGTCAATATTACACCGACATTTTCTATGGACTACGACGCACAAAAACTTCTATAAATTGGTGTGTTTGGTCTGTTTGCAAACCACACTACAAAACCATGAACACTTATCCAGTAGATGTTAACACCAAACTAATTGTAGAGTACTACAACAAGGGAAAACCTAATCTGTTTATGGTCTAAGTTGATGTCACATTTTTTTGCTTGAAGGACCAGTTGGACCAGATTGATGGTCGTCTCAACCATAAAGACACAAGAAGGATGAACATTGTTGAGTATCATCTTCCATTGGTTGACACAGATGGAAGTGTTTGGTTCACTTAGATGAAGCTTTGGAACAATGATGACGTGAGAACCATGTTTTCTATATTTGGTTAGCACAGTTCGAAGGGATCGATGGAGTTAGACACTTCCTTGGTCAAATCATTCCAAGATACTCTGGAAAGTTTGATTCGGCCCATAACTTACGAAGAACTCAGGGGTGTCATGGATAGACTAGAAGAAGATTTTAGTTTGGTTGATCCATGATATTGTCTGTGTTTTATTATGTTGTTTTACGTTGTTGAATTATTGAATTTGTTATGTTGTTGAAATTGTTATTTTTAATGTATTTTATTGAAATTAATTTTTTTTGTGTTTTGAACCATATCAAACCCTCCAAACCTCAAGTTTTAACACAGTCTGGAACCGATTCAAATTATATATTCCAAAATATTCTGGAAGTGAATTCGGATTATATAATTTGAATCATCCCAAAATGTGGATTTTGACGTTACAAGCAAGGTTTGGACGATATATGACGTGTTTAACACATTTTAAACATTTCCTTTGACTATAGTTAAAGTCTAGGAACATTTTATCGCTATAAATAGTCTTGCATTCTCAACATTTTCATTCATTCATCACTTTTTATTCATTCTACAATTAATGAGGTATTTTTAGAAAATTAGAGGACACATAAAAAGAAAGTACTGTGAAAAAAGAAACAACCATCATTTTCTAAGTTCCTATTTAGTCAATGATTCACACTTTGTCCAAAAAAAAAAAGAGTCAATGATTCACATCTATGGTTCACGTTAACAAGTATTATTAAAGCACTTGTTAAAAAGGCTCGAAAAAAGTAAGTTTGTATTAAAAACAACGTTTTTTCACCAACAAATTATTCTTCTTGTTCTTTTACCGCAACAAAAACAAAAACAAAAACAAATCAAACTATCGGTGATCGATCATCAACATTCAGCCTAAACCCTCTTGTTAACACAAGTGAGTGACATAGTTTGCATGTCTTCAAATAAAGTACTAATATATTTGTGCTTTTTTAGTTTCTTTTCTATTTTTAAAATAATATCTCACATGTGACTAGGTTCGAACCTCATCATTTTCACTTGTTGTGTGAATTTTGATGATTACTTGTCATTTCGTCTATTTATTAAAAATAAAATAAATAATAATAATATCTCCTCTTTTTAATGAAATAATCTCTCTAAACTCGAAGTTAGCCATACCAATTAAAAACCTTAAATTTTTTCCTCTACGAAAATAAAACTACTTTTCATTAAAAATGTAACCAAAATGATACAACTATTAAAGATTTGGGGGAAAGATGTAAAAAAAATTAAATTGTTGAAATTTTAGTTAAATGAGTAACTTGGTACTCCTTTTTCTTATAAGAAAAAACTAAGCAGTACTTCAATTGTTTGTATTCATTTAATAGAGTAATATGATTTTCGATTTGATTGGTTTCTACTTCCACATATGTGCTTCTAGAAATTTTCTGCTGGTCATATTCAGAGTAAGACTGTGCCACGCGAATTTTCCTGTTCAACGGCATTTAAATAAGTGAAATGTTCTTTAAAAAAAATAATAATAAGGAAAATGCTAACAAGTATTTTAGGCACTTTATAAGAAGTTGACAAATGTTAATAAGTACTCCAACGACACTTGATAAGAAATGTAAAATGAAAATTTTATCTTAGGATTTGTGTATTCAACATATTGAAACATCAAAAAACAACTTTTTCTACATGAAAGTTATCAATTGTTTCTATTTTTTAATCTTTAACAAATGTTCTTAGGAAATGCACTTGTAAGCAAAACCCTAAGAAGTTTAAAGTAAAAAAAATTCTTGAGATTTGTACATTCAACCCATTAAAACATCAAAAAACAAATTTTTTTACATGAAAGTTATTAATTGTTTCCATTTTTTAATTCTTAACAAGCATCACAAGGGCACTTATTAGCAAGACTATTTAAATAAATATACACGCCAATGATGTCGCTCTTCTGGTATCGAAACCTTAACATCGTGATTGATTTGTAATGAAATATTGTGAATGCTAGCCAGAAGAATAAAAAATGAGTAAAAAGTGAAAGAATAGTACGCTATGTGACCATCCTAACGAATATTGTGAAATATTGTTCATAATTATATCACCCTCTACGTTAAGATTTTTTTTTTTTAAATATGAATTTGTATTTATATTAGTCTATTTTTATTAGTACAAAACAAAATAATACTTCTCTAAATGATCATCATACAACTCAGTTTTTTTATTTATATTTATATGGTTTTAAATTTGGTTTTTGCATAACGGCATCAAGATGATAAGGGTGTGTTCCGTAAAAAATGATAAGGGCTTGTTTTTACGGTGGGTCACCCTGTCTAAGTCCTCTCTCTGGTTTGATTGGTCCCACTCCCTCTCCATTAGCAAGCACTTGATAATTAACATTTTCCATGCACATACTCATCCATTTCACCCAAGTATGATGAAAACCCATTCTTCTTATTACATTTTTAAGATATTCCCAGTCAACTCTATCATATGCCTTACTAATATCAATCTTCAAGGCTACCTCACCATCCCGACCCTTGTTCTTACATTTCATATGATGTACTATCTCATAAGCGATCATGAATGCAGTTTTCGTTTTATCTTCATCAGCCATGGGTATCTGGTTGTACCCAGAATTGGCATCCATAAAGGATAATAATTTATAGCCAGATGAGTTATCAATTAATTTGTCTATGTTAGGAAGAGGATATGCATCTTTGGGGCAAGTCCTATTAAGATATGTATAGTCAACACACATACGCCATTTTCCATTAGATTTTTTGACAAGTACAACATTGGAGAGCCAAGTTTAGTACTTGGCCTCATAAATAAAATTTGCCTCTAGGAGGTCTTTTACAGTTTTTTCGGCAGCCTCTGATTTTTCAGTGGACTGCTTCCTACGTCGCTGAGCTACAACACTAGCACTAGGACTAACTGTTAGTAGGTGACAGGCGACGCTAGGGTCGATTCCAGGCATTTCAGCAGCACTCTAGGCAAAGAAGTCAGCATTTTCTCTTAAAAAAGTGATCAGCTGGGCTTGTACGAGGTCTGGAAGATCCTTTCCGATTTTGAAGTTTCTCGAAGGATCGTCTCCAAAAGGAATCAGCTCGAAATCGCCTTCAAGAACAGGCCTTAAGATTCTGGCGCTGAGTGGATCCTTCTTTTCCTTCTTTTGCTCTTTGAGGTCTGATTTGCTGAACCTAAATTCGAGCTCGACTACATTGGTGTGTAGGGTGCTCGCATCAGTCTTCTCATCGTCCTTAGAGGATTTCTTTGATGAGGAAACCGAGCTCTAGTTTTTGTTGTCCTGGAGGAAACATCTTATGGCAGCTTCGATGTCTCCGTGTAGGGTGGCGACGGTGTCGTTCTTGGCATGGTACTTCAACTTCAGGTGAGCGGTTAAACATGCTGCTCCTAACCCCGCCAATCATTCTCCCTATAATGCAATTATAGAGAGAATGGCAGTCGATCACTAGAAAAGATGTTTGTGGGGACACATGTCCCAGACGTTGTTCTGCCATCAGGAAAAGATGTTGGAAGTACCTCATCAAAGGAAGTTGTGATTGCTGAGCTTAACGAAGTGTCTAAGGCCCTTGGGGAGACCATTAATACCAGCACAACTAGGAAGATTAGTGTGGACAACCTGATCAAGCAATTAACTGAGGAGAAGGATGTTGAGGACAAAGAGGAAGATGATGGTTTTGGGAAAGATGATGAGGATGGTGTAGAGGATGAAAATGAAGAAGAATCAAGTGATGTCGGTTTGTGCTGACCGTAAATTTGATATATATGTTCAAAATATATTTATGGAAAATATTCTTTGCATCTAGAAGATTTTAGCTGAAAATACATTTTTGGTCAACTGGTTTATGTTTAGCTCGTGTGAAGAAAAGCTCATGCTTGCTATGACTATATAAGGAAGACTCACCTCTTGTGCAAATCATCAAAGTCGTCATTTGAAGAAGAGTCTTTAGGGTTTCGTGTCTTTGTGCTTTGTATACCTCTTTATGTGCCGCCATTGATACATAGAGCTAGTTTGTTAGTTGAGTTGTAATTGTTCTTTATATACCACTCTAGTGCTTCCAGCAAGGGTTGGTTTGTGTTTGGAGTTGTTCTTCTAATCTTATTGTATTTGTGGTTGAGTCAATTACTGGGATTTGTGTTGAGAGAAAGTGAGATAGAAATGCACGGGTAGTGTTAGGTGAAAAGGCAGTGAACAAGGTTTGTTCACATAAGACTATGAACTAATACTATTGAGAGTAGATTTCCTTTCTTGGCATGGATGCCTCCAGATGTAGGTGGTGTTGCATCGAACTGGGTTACCAATTCTCTTGTGTCCTTCTTTATTGCACTTTACTTTATTTTTGTATATTGTTTATTGTGATGTATTGTCGAACCTGTTGTACAGGACATCGTGTAGAACATGTGTCGTACGTACACATTGTCCATGACAATATGTAGAACATCTGTCCTACGAGTACTAGAAGTTCAAATAGCTTCAATTTAATAAATGCATTCTTGCAATTCTTAAGTGATAAAAAAAACTATTTAATATATTTTTATTTAGGGGAAACTATTTAATTGAAGTTACCAAAGAATTAAATTTTACTTATAAAGTGTTTAAACAAAACTTTATATTTTAGATATACATGTAGAATAACATGGCTCAAATTCCCAACTATGTTTATGCTTTGATATTGTTTCTCTCTCTATTTCTCATGGTAACCAATGGAAGTAAGTAACTTTTGACATTATTTTCTCATATTAATCTTTATGTTAGACACAATATTTCATACTTCTTTAACAACATTCCTTTATTGTTATTTGACTTAACAGTGATAATTAGTTGTGAATATGACCGGATTGTCCAAAACACCTTTATTCGTATTTCGAATTTCAAAGTGCTTGAAGAATGTTTGTAAATGTGTGTCACGGTAACAATTTAACTTTAATAAATTCCCTTGCACTTTGATTTATGCTTCTTTTAGCTTTAAATTTCTTTCACAAGATCATTAATGTATTATTATATTATAATTTACTTATAAAAGTATAACTTATTTGTATGTCATAAAATTGGTACATTAATAATTTTCTCTGACTTTGATTTATGTTTATCTTGTCTTTGTGTTGTTTAGTTGCTCTACGCTCTTTTTTCGGGATTGTTCAGATTTGATTGTTCAAAATGAGGATTTTTGGGATTTGTTTTTAATAACCATGTATGTGATAAAGATTGAAGATTGACTATGAACACGAGAGTAGACGATGAAGATTGTTGGGTTTTAATTTAATAAATGATGAATGAATTGTTATTGATAATTAAATAATTAAAAAATATCCAAACATCAATATTTATACAATCAGCATGTGACATGTCATCCACATCAGCATTGAGCGGTCAAAATTAATGGGAGCCTAACTTTTGCAAAGGGGGTAAAACTTGGGGGGCTAAAAGTGTGATTTCCAAATTAGAAGGGTCAAAATCACTAGTTTTAAAAAGTCGGGGGGCCAAAAATGTATTTTAGCCTTAATTTCAGTATATCCGAATAATTGTATTTTTTGTTTGGTTGCACTAATAATTGTATGTATTGCAAGAATAAATGGAAATAGCTAAATCTACACAATTTTTTTTGAAGAAACTAAATCTACGTTATTGATAAATAGATTTAGCTAACATTGTTATTCTTACATGAAAATTGCATTTAAGGCTAAGTGTGTGATATTATTATTCTAAAAAAATGATTAAGGTGTATAAACATATACTTTAAATTTCATCAACAAGTACAAACCACCTTTATGTTAAGAGTGTTCAAACTTCTTGCAGTTGAAGCATACTTTCGGTTCATAGTTCTTATCTCTGGAACTGAATCCTCTGGCATCATTGTTTCTTTTAGGAAACTTGTTTTTCTTGTTCAGATATTAGAGTCTCTTGAAAAAGAATAGCATTTCATCCTCATTAAAACCTTCTACGGGATCTTCTTCTAGATTGTCTTATTCAGATTCTACAGTTTGAAGTGTTTTGATAGATTTGTCCTTTGACTTGAGAGCAATAGACTTATATTTTTTGGATGGATCATCCCCTAATAGCTCCATCTCATGACTTTTCAGAGATCTTATCAGAGTCTCCAAACCAAGTTTGTTCAAGTCTATTGCTTCTTGAATGACAGACATTTTGGGTCTCCGTCTAACAGGAAGTCTTCTAAGAATCTTCTTGACAAGATTTGTCGTAGTATAACTCTTATTCAGAACTTGCATATCAAAGACAAGAGTTTGAAACATTAGAGAACATGGTTTGAATATATGTTACACGGTTAAGTGTTAAATCAACATACCAGGCGCTCTGGTACTGTTAGGCGTAAAATTTGGTACATAACATAAAAGGATAGATTCGACTAGATCGAAATGTCGAAGTTCCCATAGAAGCAAGGTTTTCGAGAAGAGCAGTTGGAGCAGTGGGCCTAATGGATTACGGCCCAAATAGCAAAGTCCAGACCCAAGATTTCAAAGCTTGGCGCGCGAGAGAAGAAAATACTTCGAAGAAGTGGAGAACGTGGGGAACACGTGGAAGAATCCAGAGCGTAGGATCGAAGCGGCAGTTTGATTTTTGCCTCTAGTATATATAGTGATTTTTTAGAAGAAATCGAGGTCACAATTTTCATATACAAACCGCTCCCAAAAGTTCTGAGTACTCATGCGATCGAAAGAAAGGAATTCCAAGGAGATAATGTATGAATTGTGAACCGTCTTTTATTGTAATCATTTTTACATTCAATGCAATTTATTTTCATGTTATTTACATCTTTCTTCTCTACAATTCAGTACTTTTGTTACGAATGTTAGTTCGACTTTGAGGCGATTCGGAGTTGAAACGTTCTTCTTTCTTAGTTTTCTTAAACAAAAATACCATAATCTGTTTATCACTTTGATGAACATAACAAGTTTTCTGGAAAAAGCAAAGCACAAAATTGTCTTAAGATTTCTAGTTGATCTTGCAAGTGTAAAATACTTAAACTAGCGGTTGTTTACCAAATCCCAGCGTAAACAGGTACCGACTGAAGGTGAGAAAAATATAAGAAGGGAGAATTGAATTGTGTTGGCTTTTCTGAAAATCGTTTTCTAAGTATTTAAACAAAACAGAGCAAGAAAGATAATCAGAGCGAGGGACAACACAAGAAATTATCCTGGTTCACCCCACAATATGAGGTTTGTCTGGTCCCCTTGCATTTCTAAGGGATTTTTCACCATAATCACACAAGATTTCAATTACTTGGGGACACACAAGTCTAAGATTTCCTTGCCTCACACAAAGGACTTCCACAATCAGAGTTTACAAATAAATTTTGATTGTTTATAAGCTCAAATGAATTCTGACACTTAAGAAATTTTAAGATGTGAAAGTTTGTAAAAAAGTTTCTAAGTGTTTGTGCGCTATATAATTTGATAGAGTTTTGGCCCTTATAAAATTATGTGAAGTCTCTTAAGTTCTTCAAATTTCTCGGGTCCTTATATAGGAGAGAATAATAGAGTCGTTGTTTGAAGAGTGCCAACGCATAAAATCGTCCTTGAGAAGTTTTAATCAGTTTTGAAATACTTTGTCTCTAATGGATAATTATGTTGAATAATAACTATGTAACACCCATACTAACTTTAACTAGTATATTAGTATGTGCATTAAACTGATACTGGATACATTTAAAATTTACAATAATTAATAAATACACAAATCACCGAATGAGTACAATTTGCTCGTTTACATAAATATCCAATTATCACATAATACATTTTCATATACATATACAAATCTGTCAACCTTCTGAGCTTGCCTTGACGAGCATCTGCACTCCATCCAGCGTCTTCCTGAAGATCTTCATGAACATCTCTTGCTAACCTATGAACCTGCACCAGAAGGATAGGGATGAGACATAATGTCTCAGTGAGCTCCTACCCTACCTACTGTTGGCAACCACGGGGGAAACCTAGGGTCGCCGTGCCTACTCTCGGCAATCTTGGGGATACATATGATCGCCGTCTTTCTCTACATAATTCGCGATCAAGGGGAAACCTAGGATCGCTTCATTGTCTTTATCTTGCTTGTACTTGTCATTTACATAATCTTATGCATTTCATACTCTATTCTTATCTTAGTCTTATACGTAGTGATCTTGGGGACATCCTATGATCACATCGTGTTCACTAGGAACTAATCATCATGGCTCGTATTACATATAAAATATACGTATTCATTTCATATTCGTATTCATCTTTTCATATCATAAAGTTAGAAGTTAGCGTTGAACAAACAATCATTATCTTGGTTCATTTTACGGAGTGCATCCGGGTGGAGTAACCCCGAAGTACATCTCCCATCATACCGGTGAAATTCCTATCATATCAGGCTAACACCGGACTCCTCTTATCTTTGTGTAGGCAACCCTCTCGGTGAAGCCCCATCCGGCATAATCCGGAGCCTGCTGGACACAACTTGCATGTAGACAACCCTCTCGGAGAAGTCCCATCCGGCGAACCCCGGAGCCTGCTGGACATGCTTAAGTCTTTTAACATACGTGTGGACAATCCTCTCGGAAGAGTCCCATCCGGCATATCCCGGAGTCTGATGAACACGTTATCATATCGTCTTATAACTTACGTGTGGATAACCCTTTCGGAGAAATCCCATCCGGCGTAACCCGGAGTCTGCTGAACACGTGATCATATCGTATTACATATTCGTATCGTATTCTTATATCTTAAGTGAACATTCATAAATGTTTAACCTATAAAGGTTCTAATCTTAATCATTGTATCGTTCTTGATGTCGTATGAACTGAACCATGTTCCTATCATAGCTTCATAAGGGGTAAACCCTAAACTAGTTCTTAGCATCACTATGATTGCTTATGGATTAGAGTAATCCTCTCTTAACTTAGTACCTTTCCTTATCTTATATTTCATCTATACATTTCCCAAAAGATGGGTCTTTCAATGCCTAAGAGTATCACTTAATCACTACTAATCGTTATGAAGTCCGAGGTAGCGTTGGAAAGCCGGAGTGGTGCGAGAAAAGATGAAAAAAACAACATAATCTGCCTATGCTCACATCGTGTCACGATTTGGAAATCGTGACACGATTTTCTACCCAGAAAATCGTTTAGTCCCTGCCTGTGAAATCGTGACACGATTGGGAAATCGTGACACGATTTTACCTGCAGTTAGACAGCATTTGGCAAGTTTTAAACGTGATTTTGCACCAATTCAGCTTATCCAACATACCCAGACATCATAACATGTTTAAGGATCATTTTCTAAATCATATAGCCAGTATACATCATGATTAATCAAGGATTAACTTGGAAAGGCAATTAGGTACTAAAAACCCTAAACTAGGTAATTAAACTGTAAACTTTCAAAACTTACTTAAACGGGTTCTAAAACCCTGTGGAGCTCACCTTGATTAAGCTAGCTTTCTTTCCAAGTTTTCCCTTGCTTCTTATCCAACCTTAGCTTAAGTTTTCTTTCCTTCTTGTTCCATTCTTCCTTTCTCTTGTTTCTTCTCTTGTTCTAGCTTTCCACACAAGCTTGCTAGCTCTTTCTCACATGAATTTGGAATGAAATCTTGATGAGTGAAGAAGGAGAGATGAGGGCGTGTGAGTAGAGAGGAAGAGGGAGAGAATATGCTGATTTTGGGAGAGGAAGAAAGAAGTGGAAATAACAAGAAAAATATCTTGTTTCCCTTCTTAAATTCATTCTTCTTCTTTCAAGTATTTACATGTTTGCCATTGCCAATTAATTACAAAATCGCCAAGCTTGCTTTATAAGTTTCCAACACTGTTAATCGATACATCCAAGCGGAATATTACCCTTGCCACATAAATAAACCCATTAACTGACAATTTACCAATTCGTCCTTTGCTTAGAACATTTCTGATTCTTCGTCTCGATATAAATAAATATTCGAGTCTTAGGCGGGATGTTACAATCTACCCCCCTTAAAGAAATTTCGTCCTCGAAATTTAGAATCCAAAATCATATACGAATTAATCTCACATACCACTTCCTTCATTAGCTAAGACTCCAGTTCATCTTACTTATCGGAATCCCTTAGATTCCAACTCTATAAGTCGAATGTATTCGACAACCTTTTCGTTATCTGAAGTGTTGATGTGCATTACACTTTTCTTGCGTAAAAGAATATGAGGTTATCCGAATCCTCGCATCCAACTTGCTGACTGTATCCTTGTTCATACACTTCTTGCAAACCCAAACTAGAGTTATTTAATCCTAACACTTATGCTGAATTCTTATAATCTCAATTTAGTCTGCGTAATCTTACCTTAACAACATTGGACGTTCTTATTATCCTCAACGATTCCATTGAATTCTTACAATCGATCTTTGCCTTAAACAACGACATCCTCCATATATGGTTTTTCCATAATTATACCATCTTTTAATGAGAATAAAATTACCGCATTACCTCCATTATGCAAATACAAGGAGGAGGCATCCTGGTGTGTTACCTTCCACAATCTTCATCATTGCTTCCACTACGGAATTCCTCAAGGGCTCTTGAAATCTTACTGATTACCCGCGTTCTGCTTCGATTGATCTATAACGTTACTTATCTTAATAACTTAGAAATCATTCTTCATAATAGGAGTTTGCCAATTTCCCATCGTTCTTGTCACAACTTATTCTCGTTTTCTTGTCATAGCATAAATGTTTTCTACATCGATGATCCCAAACTCATAGGAGTTTAGTCCAAGTGATGAGTGGCTTAAGTCGTCTCACATATCATTATACAATATATATCATAGCACGTGTACACTATACATTATCTCATCTTTGTCCGACTAACGGGACATCATTCTTAACCTCAACACATTTGGGACACTACCACATCAATTGGAAATCTTTTCTTACTCTAAACTCATTTCGTAACATCCGGGATTTGCCTTTCAACTGGCTTGCCAGGTTTGCCCCGCCAATGTTACTCATGTTTATTCTTAAGTATTCAACAACCTATAATATAAATTTACGGTTACAATTCTCCGGTTTCACAAACTTATTTCTCGTTCTAAACGTCGAATTCATAATCCTTATTTTCAACAGAAAACTCTACTTGGTTGCTACTCAAATAGCATACTCAGTCTTTAATCTTTTAGTCATAACCTGAAATTACGCAGCCTTTTACCGTGGTCTACGAATAACTTTTAATCTACGTAAAAGTTCTCCGTCCTTTACTGGAGATCATTAAGTTCGAGACTTTCCAAAATCTTCAGCTAAAATAGGTTAACAGGACATGGGTACAACATGAAATTAAACTCATTCGCCATTGCATTATCGTTTCTGATCAAAGCCTCAATTCAAATATTTCATTCCTCATGGATTTCGAGGTTTAAAGCATTCATCGACTTAACTTCCATAACTTTCCATTAGAACTCATGATATGTTCAAATCGCTTATACTTACTACTATCCCGTATAATAAGAATTAAGCGCTTAACATCTTCTCATACTCTAAGCCTCAGCTTAGCGTTATTCATTATTCCATTCTTGGATGACTACTCCGCTGCGCCACTCTGATTCTTAACATCTCGAGTTAGAATTGAAGGAATACACCACTAATGATAATTAAAATTTCCTTGATGAATCCTTTACTTAATAACTTATAGCTATCATAACAAAATCATCTGATTAACTTACGGATGGTCATCACCTGACTTTGTGTTTTCCTCTGGGCATGAGCCATATACCTACTCTGAATTCTATATCCGTCTCTTGGTCAGCACTTCATGTATAATCATCAAACATTGCAGAAACCCGACTGGAAGTGTGTCTGAGGCAGCTTAAATTCATGTACATCCATTTGTGGCAAAATCCAAAACATTCTATGACTTCTAAAGATTCACATCTTTCGTACACTGAATTTACTGAGGGTTTGAGTCCCGTTACTAAACATGTTATCTTTATCTGTAAGGATTTTCATTCCATAATCTTTCCGAGACAACTACGGTCTCCATAACTCTATCATGCCCCTTCAGTTGCTCTTCAAATTCCTTCGGAAACAACCCGTCTAAAACAAATTCAATTTCTTACCGGTTCTCTTAAACGCCCAGACATAAGTTACGTCTCTTCGAGTGTCCGCTCAAACGATCTTAAACTTTTACACATTACCATAATCTATTGGATTCCTCCAGTCACTTGTTACTGGATTCACAATCCAAAGCTCGATTCTTAACATCTGAGTAATTTTGCATATAGTTGATCAGCCAGAAGTCTATACTTTATTACCGCCCTCAAGACTTATCTACACGGGGTGATCTTCTTTCAGCTTCTTGAATATTCGTGGAAGAAAACTCTTCGGTTAAAAACATATAACGCCGTTACTCTAATCACAATCTTAACATTTCATATAAAGGACGATCTTCCATATAATAAATATCATATAATTTTTTTTCTCGGCTAAGATTCCGATTATCCTTCAAAACTGGTCTACTTTACTCTTGTGTTATCTTAAACTTGCATTCTCCAACCAATCGAGGAAATTCAATACGGTTCATCCAATTAAGGGTGTCCAACTTACTTCGTCCATTAGTACACTAAATTCCAATCTAGCTTAGCTTGTTTCTAATCTTCTTACTATTAGGACACATCCGAATATCTGATTCACGCTTTGACATGCACACATCTTATTATCATCACTTTTCATCCATCGTCTCTTCTTAATTCCCAAATCTAGCATTTATGGTTCGGGAGGTGCGGCTGATCTGATGAGGTTAAATTTACTTGTGATCCATGCTCATTAACCACACTTAAGTGGTTAATTTCCTCTGCCCAAGTAACTCACGTAATCCATAATTAATTCTCTTAACTGTCCGGACATTAAAATCTCATCCGATTCAAGTTCGATTCTTCAACTCTGTACTCAGAATTGTTACTTAGTCCACCCTTCACTTTAACTTCTCAAACTAAGGTTTCCGTCAAG
Organism: Medicago ruthenica; assembly: GCA_018208015.1. Classification (NCBI taxonomy): domain Eukaryota; kingdom Viridiplantae; phylum Streptophyta; class Magnoliopsida; order Fabales; family Fabaceae; genus Medicago; species Medicago ruthenica. The sequence goes on along the minus strand of CM031376.1, from coordinate 67,637,539 downwards.
GTTCCACGTCATTCCCTAGAGCATTTCATGATTCCTTAATCCTTATGTCTTCCGCAGACGAGGCATCGTCCAACGATGCGTCCAACTGGGTTGAGGCGCTTCACCTCACCGTTAAATATCCCTTAGGTCTCTGAGACCTTGCCACTATCAGGCTTCGTCACTTTACAGTTTGATGGCCACCATTTGGCGTTGATTACTTCTTCGCTAAATCCGTCTTAGAATTCTATCACCTTAATCTTCGCCCTTCATACACTTCATTCCTCCTTGGTCACATTCAGCTCTCAGACATTTATCCTAACTGTCATATACTAGATTGAGTTGATCAGGCTCAACTAGATGTGACCTTTAGAACAATATCCGGAACCCAATGGTCCCACTACTTTTATTGAAATTTTAATGACCCAAGGCACGGTCTGAATCGACCTGCTCTGATACCAATTGTAACACCCATACTAACTTTAACTAGTATATTAGTATGTGCATTAAACTGATACTGGATACATTTAAAATTTACAATAATTAATAAATACACAAATCACCGAATGAGTACAATTTGCTCGTTTACATAAATATCCAATTATCACATAATACATTTTCATATACATATACAAATCTGTCAACCTTCTGAGCTTGCCTTGACGAGCATCTGCACTCCATCCAGCGTCTTCCTGAAGATCTTCATGAACATCTCTTGCTAACCTATGAACCTGCACCAGAAGGATAGGGATGAGACATAATGTCTCAGTGAGCTCCTACCCTACCTACTGTTGGCAACCACGGGGGAAACCTAGGGTCGCCGTGCCTACTCTCGGCAATCTTGGGGATACATATGATCGCCGTCTTTCTCTACATAATTCGCGATCAAGGGGAAACCTAGGATCGCTTCATTGTCTTTATCTTGCTTGTACTTGTCATTTACATAATCTTATGCATTTCATACTCTATTCTTATCTTAGTCTTATACGTAGTGATCTTGGGGACATCCTATGATCACATCGTGTTCACTAGGAACTAATCATCATGGCTCGTATTACATATAAAATATACGTATTCATTTCATATTCGTATTCATCTTTTCATATCATAAAGTTAGAAGTTAGCGTTGAACAAACAATCATTATCTTGGTTCATTTTACGGAGTGCATCCGGGTGGAGTAACCCCGAAGTACATCTCCCATCATACCGGTGAAATTCCTATCATATCAGGCTAACACCGGACTCCTCTTATCTTTGTGTAGGCAACCCTCTCGGTGAAGCCCCATCCGGCATAATCCGGAGCCTGCTGGACACAACTTGCATGTAGACAACCCTCTCGGAGAAGTCCCATCCGGCGAACCCCGGAGCCTGCTGGACATGCTTAAGTCTTTTAACATACGTGTGGACAATCCTCTCGGAAGAGTCCCATCCGGCGTATCCCGGAGTCTGATGAACACGTTATCATATCGTCTTATAACTTACGTGTGGATAACCCTTTCGGAGAAATCCCATCCGGCGTAACCCGGAGTCTGCTGAACACGTGATCATATCGTATTACATATTCGTATCGTATTCTTATATCTTAAGTGAACATTCATAAATGTTTAACCTATAAAGGTTCTAATCTTAATCATTGTATCGTTCTTGATGTCGTATGAACTGAACCATGTTCCTATCATAGCTTCATAAGGGGTAAACCCTAAACTAGTTCTTAGCATCACTATGATTGCTTATGGATTAGAGTAATCCTCTCTTAACTTAGTACCTTTCCTTATCTTATATTTCATCTATACATTTCCCAAAAGATGGGTCTTTCAATGCCTAAGAGTATCACTTAATCACTACTAATCGTTATGAAGTCCGAGGTAGCGTTGGAAAGCCGGAGTGGTGCGAGAAAAGATGAAAAAACAACATAATCTGCCTATGCTCACATCGTGTCACGATTTGGTAATCGTGACACGATTTTCTACCCAGAAAATCGTTTAGTCCCTGCCTGTGAAATCGTGACACGATTGGGAAATCGTGACACGATTTTACCTGCAGTTAGACAGCATTTGGCAAGTTTTAAACGTGATTTTGCACCAATTCAGCTTATCCAACATACCCAGACATCATAACATGTTTAAGGATCATTTTCTAAATCATATAGCCAGTATACATCATGATTAATCAAGGATTAACTTGGAAAGGCAATTAGGTACTAAAAACCCTAAACTAGGTAATTAAACTGTAAACTTTCAAAACTTACTTAAACGGGTTCTAAAACCCTGTGGAGCTCACCTTGATTAAGCTAGCTTTCTTTCCAAGTTTTCCCTTGCTTCTTATCCAACCTTAGCTTAAGTTTTCTTTCCTTCTTGTTCCATTCTTCCTTTCTCTTGTTTCTTCTCTTGTTCTAGCTTTCCACACAAGCTTGCTAGCTCTTTCTCACATGAATTTGGAATGAAATCTTGATGAGTGAAGAAGGAGAGATGAGGGCGTGTGAGTAGAGAGGAAGAGGGAGAGAATATGCTGATTTTGGGAGAGGAAGAAAGAAGTGGAAATAACAAGAAAAATATCTTGTTTCCCTTCTTAAATTCATTCTTCTTCTTTCAAGTATTTACATGTTTGCCATTGCCAATTAATTACAAAATCGCCAAGCTTGCTTCATAAGTTTCCAACACTGTTAATCGATACATCCAAGCGGAATATTACCCTTGCCACATAAATAAACCCATTAACTGACAATTTACCAATTCGTCCTTTGCTTAGAACATTTCTGATTCTTCGTCTCGATATAAATAAATATTCGAGTCTTAGGCGGGATGTTACAAACTATCAATTAGACTTATAATTGTGCATATTTAAAACTCAGATTGGAGAAGAATATGGTCCGTGGGTTCCGTTTATCGGAACTTTGTTTCTATTTATTTTTGTTTCGAATTGGTCAGGGGCTCTTTTGCCTTGGAAAATTATAAAGTTACCTCATGGAGAATTAGCTGCACCCACAAATGATATAAATACTACTGTTGCATTAGCTTTACTTACGTCAGTAGCCTATTTCTATGCGGGTATTTCAAAAAAAGGATTGGCTTATTTTGGTAAATACATCCAACCAACTCCAATCCTTTTACCGATTAACATCTTAGAAGATTTCACAAAACCCTTATCACTTAGTTTTCGACTGTTCAAAAATATATTAGTTGATGAATTAGTAGTTGTTCTTCGTCTTTCGTTAGTACGTTTAGTAGTTCCTATACCGGTTATGTTTATGGGATTATTTACAAGCGGTATTCAAGCTCTTATTTTTGCTACCTAAGTTGCGGCTTATACAGGTGAATCCATGAAAGAGCATCATTGATTAGTTATCAAAATTTTTTTTTTTTGTTTAGCCTACGATAAAGTATGTGTGGCTCACGATAATCTACTTAATAAAATAATCATAAATAAAAAAATCAAAAGAAATTTTGAAAAGTTTTAATAATAATCAAAGGGATTATCAAACCCACCCCCAAATATGTAGTAAGTATAAATAAAATAAAAACCATTCTCAGCGAATGGTAATAATAAAAAGGCTTAATTACAGTTTTGGCCTCCTAAGTATCACGAACTTGCGATTTTGGCACCCTATAAAAAAAAAAAACAAATCAGCCCCTTAAATTTACCCATTTTGTACTTTTGGCCTCCTGGTCCAATTTTGACCCAATCAACGCACACGTGGCACCTCACTTGAGTGAGTAGGATGCCACATGGATAATTTTTTAATTAAAAAAAATAAAAAAATCACGCGTGTATTGCTTTGACTAAAAAAAATAAAAAAACAAAAAAGGAAAAAGAAAGGAAAAGTTTTTAATTCAGTTCCGTTTTTCTCTTCCTCCCTCATCTTTTTCTTCTTCTCATTTCTCTCTTTGTTCATTGATCTCCTTCATTTCATCCTCCCCAGAAAAAAATAATCCAGAAAAAATTTATGAGTTTGGCCACAAGCTTCGTCGCTACAGCAGCTCCAAGAACAACACAACACCACCAACAGCACCAGATCTCACCCCTCTCGCCGCTCTATAAACTGCCCCAGTCCCAAGCTCCGCCGCCACACTATTCCAAATAATCCCAACCTGGTTCCCCCAAGTCCGACCCGAATGTCCACACGTATTCAAAATATGATTCACTCGAAGCTTCGCGGTGTCGGTTGATTTGAAGGATCGGATACCTTCGATGAACCTGACTCCGGTGCTGGTGATTGAACCGCGAGGTAACCGCAACTGTGTAGAAGGTGAGATTCTTCCCAGGAACGGTGTTTACAGTTGGCTTCTTACATTTATGATTGACATTTATGCTTTGGTTATGGCCTACGGTGGGAAATTCTATGATGTACTCTTGAAACCATCTTTTTAATTTAATAAATACACATTTGACATTTTTATTTTATTTTAATTAAAAAATTACCCACGTGGCATCCTACTCACTCAAGTGAGGTGTCACGTGTGTGTTGACTGGGTCAAAATTGGACCAAGGGCCAAAAGTGCAAAAGGGAGTAAATTTAAGGGGTTGATTTGTTATTATTTTTTATAGGATGTCAAAATCGCAAGTTCGTGATACTTAGGAGGCCAAAACTGTAATTAAGCTAATAAAAATAGGAAAAAAAATCTTTTAGATAGATCACTTTCCTATTTTTTTCGAAAAATTGTCTTTTTTTTTCAATTTGTATTTTGCTCCAATGAATATTCTTTTTATTTATTATTTTATTCATTCAATTACTATGCTTGAAATATAGGTTCAAATAATTTTCTTGTCAAAAAAAAAAAGGTTCAAATAATTTTGATTAGTTTGAGTTTGGTAGTTTAGTTCGGCGGTTATTTTGAGCACCCATGCTCTGTTTTTTTTTTTTTTTTTGAGGGAGCAATCATCCTCGTTGTTAAAGGCTGCGTATATAAATTCACATGATATCTATTAATAGCTCATGCAATTGTTTAAATAATTCTTCTATGACGAATTGTTTGGGACAATCCAGGTTCGATTCCTGGTGAAAACAATTCTTAGACATACTTTATTAACTCCTGACCAAACTCTCAATGATTTGGGCCTTTTTCCCCGAGAAACTGGAGGGTTGACATCAACAACAAAACAAATCATGTAATTTTCACATGATATGTATTAATTTACGATCGTATCATTTTCTAAACCAAAAAAAAAATCATCATATTGTAATTTTAATCTAATATAAATAAATGTTTTTTTACATCTTCAATGCATAATTATCAAAGCTAAAAAAAATTATCGTTCATCACTATTATTTCTCTTTAATTTTGGGATTTTGTCGCTTAATAAAAAATAACCCAAAAAATCTTTGACGAGCATCTAAAGGTTTATTTGAGATCTTTATTATGTTTAACTGATCAATTTAGTGAGCTAAAGGACAAATATGTCACATTGATCTACATTAGAGACATTTAACAATAACTTCAATTTAGTAAATGCTTTCTTACAATTCTTAAAAGATAAAAAAAAAACTATTTAATTGATTTTTATTGAGGGGAGATTATTTAATTGATGTTACCAAAGAATTAAATTTTACTTTAATATATTTTAGATATACATTCAGAGTGTAACCAAAAAAGGATATACCTTAAGAAAAATATGGCTCAAATTTTCGACTATGTTTATGCTTTGATAATGTTTCTTTCTCTATTTCTCACGGTAACCAATGGAAGTACGTAACTCTTGACATTCTTTTCTCATTTTCTTTATGTTAGACACAATATTTTATAATTATGTTCCTTTTTAATTTTCATTTTTTTGACATTTTATACAAACTAACACAATCAATAAATGTAACTACTTTTGATACAATAAATTATACTATTACTATAATAACATTTTTTATTTAATATCTCATTTCATATATTTCTCTCTCTACAATAAATAACTAAGGGTAATATTGGTAAAATATCATTTAATATTGGATTGAACTTTGAAAGTGACAGTTAAATAAAAACAAAAAATTTCTTAAAAAAACACATAAAAAGGAACGAAATTAGTACTCCATCCGTCCCAAATTATAAACAAAAAAAATCATTTCACACTTATTAAGAAAACTAAAACATACTTCTTCCATCCCAAAATATAAGCAAAAATGAGTCAACATAAGTTAATGTATTTGGTACAAATTTTGAATCAAATACATTAACTTTTGTTGACCAATTTTTGCTTATATTTTGGGACGGAGTAGTAGTAATTTGTAGTATAGTTTCTTGTGTTATCCTTTGAATATGTTTTATAGAAAGATGTAAAAACAGTTTTCATTAGTTATTAGTTATAGAGAAAATGAAAGGGAGAACAAAATGAATGCAATTTGTATTTAATTTATCTTTGGAAAAGATGATTTTTTGAAATAACATAATTAAATATGATAAAAATTGGTCTTTTTTGCTTATAATTTGGGACAAAGAAGATGAATTTTTTTTGCTTATAATTTAGGACGGAGGGAGTATTTCTTTAACAACATTCATTTATTGTTATTTGACTTGACAGTGCATATTGGTTGCGAACATGACCGGGATTGTCCAAAACAAATGTGTGGCATTTCTCAAACTCCAAAGTGCTTGAAAAATGTTTGTAAATGTGTGTAACTATAACCACTTTACTTTAATAGTTTCCCTTGCACTTTGGTTTATGCTTTTTTAAGCATTAAATTTCTTTCGCAAGATCAATAATGTATTGCTATATTTTAATTTACTTATAAAAGTATAACTTATTTGTATGTCATAAAATCGGTACATTAATAATTTTCCTTGGACTTTGATTTATGTTTATCTTGTCTTTGTGTTTTTTTTTTTTTGAAGGATCTTGTCTTTGTGTTGTTTAGTTGCTCTACGCTCTTTTTTTTATCAAACTCGCATTTTATGTTATTGGGTTTTTCTAAGAAGGTTTTTAATGAGGTAGATGTTGAAAGTCTTTGGTTCTTTTTCCTTGAGTGGTTGTCTAGTCCCCCGAATTTTGTAATTATCATTTTCAGTTTTCCTATACCTATAAAGAGGATACATTGTTATGTGCTGGCTATTTTTTATCTTAAAATTATACCTTTCATTTAAACTATTCTAATATCGATTTTAAATTTTGTTTATTATTATTTAAATCTTCAATTAAAAAATTAATTAAATTTCATTATAATAGAAACCATTTCACTACAATAAAAACAATATAAGTTAGTCTTTATTTGATTATGGTATGTTATAAAAAATATTATAATCATCTACACACGGGATACATGATTTTGGATGGGTATTTATCTTTCAATTATAGTCTTCATTTAAACTTTTCTATTTACAATTTTATATTTTGTATACTATTATTTAAATATTTAATCAAAAGAATCAATTAAATCTGATTATAATATGAACAATTTCACCATACTAGAAACAATATAAAGTAATATTTGATTCATTATGAATATTATAAAATATATATAATCAAATATGATAAAATAATCATACATTTAAGTGCAATAGGAAAAAAAAAGAGTAAATAGACAATTACCCCCTGAAATTGTAACTTTCGTCAAAACCCCCTGAATTTTGCAAAATTTTAAAAAAAAACCGAAATTGTCAAACGTTAATCAATTTGCTCCCTCCGTCAAATTCCTCTGTTAGTCAACATGATGTGACATTTGACTGTCTATGTGGCACTGTCACGTGTCTGACGTGTCATGTCACGTTACAGGTGGTAAAAATTCATTTTTTAAAAAATTTGGATTATTTTTACGGTTATGAGCAAATACCTCCCTTGAAATTTTGCACTTATGTGTAAAATCCCCCTGAAATTGATAATAATCAAGCAAATCAGTTAATGACAGCCACGTCACTGATTAGCTGATGTGGCAGTGTTGAGTGGTTAAATGATTTGTGACTCATCAAAAGATAGTGTGAAAGGATGAAAATAACCCCGAGGGTCTCAGCTAAATGCGAAATGACTATTATACCCTTGAAAATCTTATCCCTCATTAAATCACATCACAACTTTTTGGCCCCGTTAAAAATTGTCTAAAATACCAAAATAATTTTTTTTTCAAACAAGGTTGTACCAAAAAAAATAATAAAATTTCACCATTGTGCAAGATAAAAATTAGTTCAATAGCTTACAAATTTGACATGTGATGTTATGTCTTCTGTTGTTCTATTCACTACTTGACTTTTAGTAGATCAAACACACAACAAACAAGGTCATCAAACACACTGTCAGATTTAAATCTAATTTGGTGTTCTTTATTTTTTGGTCTACATTGATTCTTTAATAAAGTAATACAATTTTTTCGAAGTCTTAAATATTGTTTTTGGTCAAATAATAATAGCAGTCCTGAAACATAATTTTCTCATGCTACAGACGTGTCCAAAATCGAGTGGTTTGTATTGAGTCAATACACAACAAAGATTGGTCAAGTTGGTTTTTCATTCATTTTCAACCAAATAACATAACACGTTGCCTCGTAATTTTAATTGGTTCTTGTTTTCTAGATTACCTTACTTAGGTCGACATGTCCTAAGCTACTTAAACCTCAGTCACCATTCAAGAAGAAATTACAAATAATGCAAAGCTGAATGTCAAATATCATTACAATAATAGTCATCACCATTCACCAAAAAATGAATGGTAGAAACTGAATGTCACATTATCACTAAAACTTGTTCAAGAGATAAAATTACAAGACAAACTAAGAAGACACCATTCGACCACAACCAATAGCAGCAGGACTTACCACTAATAAAACATTTAACCATGAAATAAAATGTAAAAAGAAAGGGCAATGATTACTACAAAGCACGGTTATACAAGTAAAACATTGTCTCCCTCCCCTATTGTCATTTCCTTAATCAACATTTTCTTAAATTTAGGTTTTTGTGGATATGATGTGAAAGAAAAGAGATCATTTAGCCATCATGACCTTAACAAATTCCTCATAGTTTATTTGACCATCACCATCAACATCAGCCTCACGAATCATCTCATCGACTTCTTCATCGGTGAGCTTCTCGCCAAGGTTGGTCATTACATGACGAAGCTCAGCAGCAGAAATGAAACCATTCTGATCTTTGTCGAAAACCCGAAACGCCTCTTTCAGCTCCTCCTCGGAGTCAGTGTCCTTCATCTTCCTTGCCATGAGGTTAAGAAACTCAGGGAAGTCAATAGTACCATTCCCATCAGCATCTACTTCATTGATCATGTCCTGAAGCTCTGCCTCAGTTGGGTTTTGCCCCAATGAACGCATAACAGTTCCAAGCTCCTTGGTTGTGATGCAACCTGCAAATTCACGATAATATGGCTAGTTAGATTCAATTCCTCTCCAGCACTTACATCTCTCACCCTTTTCGTATATAAGCCACATAACAATGCCAACAGCAAGGGTAACGCATCCAAGTGTTACTCCTCTCCAGCACTTACTAACATGGGTACTGTTGGCATTGTTATATAGCCAGTGTATTCAACTATTTTTCATTCAATCAAATACAGGTCTGCATTTTTGTTTGTGTTTTTTCAAAAGACAGAAATTCAAATAATACAACACGACAACAATAGAAAGTTCTGACTCTAAATGAAAAAAGAAAAACTTCAAAATAAAATCAGTGAGTCAAATAGCAGCGCTATGCCTATATCATAGAATTTGAATTCATCACAACTGTTTTGTGATTCCCTATTTAAAAGAAAGTGTTGTCATATAGCAGCGCATTCACACTGTAGTCTGTGGCGTAGTTTCAAACAACCCGCTATTGACAATACTGAATAAGCTATATCATGAAAACCTGTCACATGCCATGTTTCCAAAACTCATACACATTAACAAACTCACAAGCCATAGGAAAAATATCTATGAATAATATTCACAAAAAAGTCAATAACACTTTGAAAAAGGGTTGCAGATGTGCCTGAACATAAATATAGCCAACATAAATATAAGCCACATAAACATAGCCAACATAAATAACTCACCCTACTAGTATATAAGCCACATAAATATAGCCAACATGTATTCAACTTTTTTTCATTCAATCAAATTGAGGTCTAAGTATATGTTTTTTCAAATGAAAAAAAAAAAAACGTCCAAAATAATATAACAAGATAGTGATAGAAAGATTTGACTCTAAACAAAGAAAAAACTCTACAGTGAATAAAATCAGTGTTGTCAACTAGAGGCTCTACAGTGTAGTGGAATTTGAGCAAATCACCATTGTGTGATTCACTATTTAGTACAAAGGGCTGTCACAAAAAAAAAAAAAACGTTACAACACAATAGCATAGTTGAATTTGAACAACCCGCTATTTGCTGTGATCCGTGATTGACAACACTGAATAAACTACATCATGAAAACACGTATCTTTCAACACCTGCCATCATGCCATGTTTCTCAAATCTTAAGACACTTAAACAAGCTCACAAACCATAGGAAAAATATTTATGGATCATATCCACAAAAATGTCAATAACACTTTGAAAAAGGGTTGCAGGTGTAGCAGAACATACCGTTTGACCATTATATCAAGGTGAGAGTTTTATCTTATCCCTTACTTCCTCATTGGAATCATAATCTTTATCCTTGCTGGTTATTAATTACAAAAAATGCAGCAAAGCAAACAAATAAAAAGTATTTGAACCCATTTAACACTAGCAATTCAGACCAAAGGGGTGCCCGGCTACAAAGCACTTACAACCATGACACTGACACATCGACGCTGATAATAATTTGAAAAAATGAAATATTTGAATGTAATCACATTTGTCATGTCATGTCGGAAAACAAACATGTCTTTGATTAGCTATCAAAAAATAAAAACATGTCTTTGATTAGATGTGTTGGTGCTACAAAGGGGTCCGGTGTCTAACACATGGAGGGTGTCCATACTAACACGACACTGACATATGGTTACATTTAATCACTTCTATTTTCTTAAATTATTATCGGTATTGACATATCACCCTCATTATAAAGTAGTAAATATGTCGGATCAAAGGTGTATCCATTGTCTGACACGTGAGAGTGCCTCATATGAACACGACAACGACACATATAGTTACATTCAAGTTCAATCACTTCTATTTTCTTAAATTATTACCGGTATTTACCTATCACTATCGTAATAAACTATCAAAATAAAATTGAGATATAACCTTAGAACTATCATAACTTGAACGAATAAGCTACAAATTTTTCCTAACAAATCGCAATTTTCTTTAGCTTTCTAAGTTTTTTCCCTAAATTAAAAAAGACTTTCTCATTTTCTGATTTAACTTTTCAATTTTTTGAAAACAGGTGTTCATCTAAATCAGCAAAATCAACGATAAATTAACATAACAATAATCATATAAAAATTAATCAAAAATATATTAATATAAAATAAAAAAAATAAAAATTACATGAAATTCAAAACAAATTAACAAGATCAAACCAAAACCTAACAAATTTCTAATCCAAATCACATCACAAATCAATCAAAACAAAATCACAAAAACAAAAAAAAAAAACTAACAAAATTCATATTCAAAATCGCATCACAAATAAATCGTAACAAAATCACCAACAAAAAAACGAGAACGAGATTCTCACCATCGCCATCCTTATCGAATAAGCTGAAAGCTTCCTTGAACTCAGAGATCTGATCATCTGTGAGTTGATCTGCCATCGTTCTTCTTCTTCTTTAGAGAGAGAAACTAAATCGGTTTTAGTTTTAGAGAGAGAAAATGAAAGAGCGCGTTTGAAATGAATCTTCAATGAAACGCTGGCGTTTTATATATAGCAATGAATGAATGAGGTTACTGTTGAACACGGTCTCCACACTTTTACTAATTTTGGCTTTTTAATTTATTTCATTTCACCCATAATAATAATAATAATAATAATAATAATAATAATAATAATAATAATAATAATAATAATAATAATAATAATAATAAATCTTTCAAATAATAATAATAATAATAATAACAACAACAACTTATTATAAAAATAAAAAATAAAATCATCTTTTTTACTTTTTACAATTTTTAAATGCTTTGAGTCAACTAATTAATCTTGAGTGAGATGTTAAGAGATCTATTTCCGCTTAATTCTCAGATATGAAAATGTAAGATTGTTAAAGCTCTTGAGAGAGAGTTTAGTCAACCATTATAGTGCTACTTATTTGAAAAATTAGTCTTTATAATTGTGCATAAAAATTATTCTGTTCACACCAAAAAGAAAATCAAAAGAGTTTAATTCTCTTTCATTGTATATTGAAAAGAAAATTACATTCAAACAAATTATAATCATTCATTTGTGTAATTTTAAAAATAATCATGATTAAATACATATTGTTTTTAGTCCATGTGATGTTAGCTTAAAAATATTGCATTATATATGAAGCGGTTGAGATATGAATCCCGAATTGTTCACTTATTTATTAAAAAAATGATATTTTAATGAGTAGATTACGATAAAATAAAGACATGTTAACATCATAATAATCTAATAATTTTTTTCACCGAAACTTAAACATAAGCTAACAAAATGCACTGTTGTTGTCATGCACATTTTAAAATTTAAATTACCTAGTTGAAAAAAAAATCTTAAAAATATTAATGCATTACACATAAATTAAATAAAGATCAACGACAGGAGCAATATGTTCTATTTTTTATGCGTCTAATGGAAAGTGGCATGATCATTCCAAGTGACATCAAATATATCAGTCTATTGTGTTAGCATGTGATTACCTGATATATTTACTTTATAAAATAAAATATGTCGGGCATAAAATGCAGCTATCTCTCGATCACAATTCAAATTTTAATTTGTCGCGTTATAAAAATTTAAGTACTTTATGTTTGAAACGGTCTTGCCTTTTAAAAACTATGACAAGAAATCACGTAGACGAGAATGTTTGGTCTGCTAACTTCTCTCTTTTCTTAGTGGTTACTCTTGAAGAGGTACGTTTGATTGTCCGACCACTAAATCAAACATGTTCTAACTCCTTCTACTAAGCTCAATATCTTTGATTAAATAAATTAAGAGGGATAAAAATTAAAAAACCTTTTTACAAAAATCAAAGTTCACGAATTTATATTCGATTTTTTGTGGGAATAAATTTTTATCAAGTTTTAGTTACTTCTCAACTTCAAATTACTAAGAGTCGTTCCGCTTAAAAACTAGAGGTTAACATTAAAATATATTTAACTTGTTTTTTTAGGGAATATTTAACTTTTTATTATGTTATATTTTTATCATGTTTTTGAATTAATTTTTTTTTAAAAAATAAATAAATTTTGTTGTAGATTTATTTATTTTATTTTGTCTTTTTACTCACTATGGTCAGCAAACAAGTCAAGTGGAAACATAGGACGCGTTACGCGGTTTGGACACGGAATGTGTGAAGCATAGGGCCCACTTTATACTGTGTCATGTCACTTTCATTCATCTTTGTTTGCACCTCCCCCCTTTGAAGTTCAACTGAAAATTCTAATAAAGGATTTTCATGACATTGATTAACTTTTTTTTTATTAATAAAGATATTTTTTTGGATAGAATCAATGAACGATGACATAAAAATGTGTGTAGGACGATCCATGGGTCACCATCATTGGATAATTGGAGGTTTTATTAGTTAGGTGAATATGCACAATTGAGTCAAAACACTCCCAACACTTTTTTGGTGTTCTTAGGTGGATTATATATTTATTTATCTATTTTTACTGATTTTTTTTTTTACCTTTTCTTCAATTTTCAGTTTAACAACTTCATAAAAATCCCATTTATCCCTAAAAAAAACATATCCCCTTCAAAAAAAAACTTCATAAAATCGTTTTCTTTAAATTCAACACCTTCAAAAAATTATTTAATGAACTATTAGAAATGTTGATTTATTTGTACCAAAAAAAATGTTGATTTATTAGTGAGTTAGATACAACTTCCTTACAGTTGGTTGTAGATTGTTACTTAATACTCCATTTATCTCTAATTATAAACATTCATTGGAGGAAAAAAATTGTCCAAAAATATAAGTCATCTTTCTAATTTTCTAGATGCATTTATCATTTTTTTTTCCAAACATAATTCTAATTTATAAACATTAAGTTATATATTTTTTTTTATAATTTGCTTTTGAATTGAAAAGTCAATATTGAATACAATATAACACCAAAGACAATTTAGGCATACACTCGTACAATAAATATATTAATTACATCATTAACTTCTCTTAATATATGTGAAATTTACAATGAAGGCGTATATTTTTAGAGATGATGGAAGTAGTTAGCCGGTAATTTGTGATTCTCTACGAGCTCTATTGTCCGAAAGCAATGAAAATTGATCTATCTAACATGTATTTTTGATAAATCGTCCTGATGCGATGAAGTTACTGTTCACAAGCCATCTTCTCTACGCTTTTCTCCCTGTAAGGTAACCTTTTACCCAGCCACCGCCTTTCACCAAATAACTCCTTTCATCATGGAACCTGTCAATATACCATGGTCTTGCCTCATAGATCATGATTTACCAAAAGATCCAAAGAAAAAACCAGTAGTTGTTGAACCAGACATAACGAACCCTAATCCTAATTCGTTAACCAAACACAAAATCAATGAAACCAACCCTTGGAAGGGTCTAGGTAATAGTCAGTTGAACACAAATCAGACCAGAAACTCCCCCTTAGCTACTCAAAAACAAGTCAAATCATTTGCACAAGCGGTGTCAAACATATGCGATATCCCAACCTCACAATTACCCCAACCCGTCCTTAAAGGTGATAACATGGCTATTCTCATCCCAGAAGAGGAATACACTGCAGGAATTTCCATATGCAAGCACAACTTACATGCCCGCATTATTTGGCCAAAGGGATCCACTCCTCTTACTGTATTTGCCCTGCGCGCAAAGCTTGTTGTAATGTGGAAAAAACTAGGAAAGTGGGGAGTACTTTCTTTGGGAAAAGATTATTATGAGTTTACATTCACTGCCTTAGAGGATGTCAAGAGAGTCAGATATGTTGCTTCATGGAATCTCAATCCAGTATCTTGAAGTTCTTTGCCTGGACTGGTGATTTTAAGCCCAACATTCAGAATAGTTCTTCAGCCCAAGTTTGGATCAGGATACATGGCCTTTCATAGGAATATTGGCGTCCTAAGATACTGTTTGCTATAGCAAATAGTGTTGGGACTGAAGGTGAGAAAAACACACAAGAAGGGGGGGTTGAATTGTGTGGGTAGTTTCTTTTTCTTTCTCAAAAACTGTTTAAGTTCAGAATCAAGTTCTGAAACTTTTTCAGAGTGTTTATGCAGCGGTTAAAAATATATAAGAGAAAGGGAAAGAGAGACACAAAGATTTTTATACTAGTTCCTTCCACAAATCGGAAGTAGTCTAGTCCCCCTGTCACTTACAGGAGATTTAACTATAATCAAACTGATTACAATTGCTCAAAACACAAAGTTAAGAGACTTCAAATGCTCAAGCACCTAGCAAGAGACTTCTAATGCTCAAGACACAAAGTCAAGAGACTTCCAATGCTCAAGACACAAAGTCATGAGACTTCCCTGCTCAAAGCATAAAGCTAAGAGACTTCTAATTGCTCAATACACAAAGTAAAGAGACTTCTGGTTGCTCAGCACGCAGACTGAGACTTGTTTCAAACTGATTTACAAAGAAATTAAGTTTGAGTTGAACACTTGATCAAATATCAGAGGTGTTCACAAAATACAACTCAGGTATAAGACTCTAAACTTAAGAAATTCTAAGATGATAAGTTTGTAAGAATTTCTAAGAGTTTTGGTGACTTTCGTATTTTTGACAGCAAAACAGAGCACAGATTCAGTCTTTTTGTTTCTTGAGTCTTAGCAATTTTCTTCTTCAAATCTTCACCCTTTTATAGAGGAAAAAATAGCTGTTGAGAATTGCCAGAATTCCAGCAAAGAGCCGTTGTAATTGTAGAAGCTAGGTCCAGCTGAAATTGTGTGCTGAACTGCAGAACAGAGCACGCAAAATTTGAATTTGCTTTCCTTAAAAGCTGGAGAATGTTTCTTTAAGGGAGGCAACTGTTTCATTGAGTTGTTCTGACAGTGCAGGCATTAAATGCAGACAGTGACAGTTGCGTTTCCTTCAGAGTCAGACTTCAGAAGCTTCTTCAGACACTGTTCATTAGAAGCTCTCTTCAGAAGCAGGTCTTTAGACGCACCCTTCAGAAGCACTGTTCATCAGACGCACTTCTTCAGACGTTGACTTTTGTTGACCTTCAGACTCAGCCTTCAGACGTTGACTTCTGTTGACCTTCAGACTCGCCCTTCAGATGCACCCTTCAAACGCAGTCTTCAGAAGTAGTCTTCAGAAGCACTTCTTCAGACGCAGTCTTCAGACTCAGTCTTCAGAAGCTGCTTCAGACCCAGTTTTGCTTCATACTTGCTCTTAGCTTGTTCTTCCATAACCAGTATTAATTACCAAACATTAAGAACATGGTTCTGCACACTTAGAACAAAGCATTAGCAATACCAATTTTCTTTTTAACACTTTTGTTATCATCAAAACCCAAAAGAGAGTTGTTCATACATTTTGTTCCAACATGGACTCCAATATGCACTGATTCTACTTCTTCAAAATCAATGATTGAAAGAACTTTTGGTCATTTTGCTAGAGTACTGGTTGATATGGATGTTTCCAAAGAATTAAGGTACAAGGTTTTAGTGGAAAGGAAAGATTTTGCTTTCTTTGTTGAAATTGAATATGAAAATATGCCAGATTATTGTTACCACTATAAGAAAATTGGGCATAATGATGATAACTGTAAGAATTATATGAGAAATGAGGTGCAAGGTGGTCCTGATGTAACACAGAAATCTCACAAAGATACAAGGATTGAGTATAGAAGGAAGCATGGCACAAATGCTGAAAATCCTATAGTGGTTGAAGAAACTATGACAAAGGTAAATAAGGATAAACAAGATTGGCACTAAAAAGACTTATCTTAGTACATAAACCTGATTTTCTTTTCATTTTTGAACCTTGGATGTATTTTAATAATTTCCCTGCATCTTGGTTACATAGATTAGGTTTAAAGCTTTTCTCCTTGAATATTAGAGAAAATCTTTTACCTAATTTATGGTGTTGTTGCTCCTATAATATTGATCCCTTAGTATTAGATATAGATGACCAGCAAGTAGCTTTTAGTTTCTCTCTCAACAACCAAACATACAACATGTCTGTTATCTATGCTTCCACAAGCAACTTAAGAAGGAAGGATTTATGGAAGAAGCTTGATTTTCTGCAGTCTCAGTATGATGCTCCTTGGTGTTTCATAGGGGACTTTAATGTAATTTTAGGAGCTCATGAGCACAGTGGTAGGTTTACCCCTGCTAGGCCTCCTATGGTTGATTTCCAACAATGGACTGATAACAATGAATTGTTTCACTTACCTACTAGAGGAGCTGCTTACACTTGGGATAATGGTAGAAGTGGAATCAGACACACCAAAAGAAGGCTTGACAGATCAATATGCAACCAGCAATGGCTTGATAATTGTGAAACTATCTCTTGTACAACTCTAGTGAGAAACAGATCAGACCACTTCCTTTTACTTCTTGAATTTAAAGCGGATTCTAATCAGTTTGCTTCCAGTTTCAAATTTATGAAAATGTGGACCCTCAATGAAGGATTCAAAGATTACATTGCTGATTGCTGGAACATCAATGTCGTAGGCTGCCCTATGCATATTCTTAGTTCCAAATTAAAGCACCTGAAAGCTAAGTTGAAAGTGTGGAATAGAGAAGTTTTTGGAAACATACACAAGTATGTCAGAGATGCGGAGAAGATGTTGACTGACGTGCAAACCCAAATCCAGTCCAATGGCCACTCTGATCAGTTAATGATTGCATAAAGAAAAGCACAAACCACCCTAGATGAATCCTCCATAGGCAAGAGGTTTTATGGCAGGAGAAAGCGAGAGTAAGCTGGCATGTGAATGATTATAGAAACTCAAAATTCTTTCACAGACTAACCAAAATTAAAAACAAAACCAAACTTATTTGCTCTTTGAGACATGAAGAAGAAATTATCACTGAACCACATAGAATTTCTAACCATATAGTAAATTATTTTCAAAATTTGTTTTTTTCTACTAACATTGTTTTGCAGAATCAGATGTTTGTTGATGAAGTTATACCAACTCTCATTGATGATGAAACCAATAGATTGCTCACTATGCTACCCTCCAAGGATGAAGTAAGAAATGCAGTTTTTGACCTTAACCCTGAAGGAGCTCCTGGGCCTGATGGTTTTGGCGCCTCATTTTATCAAACTTTTTGGGATATTATTCAAAGAGATGTGTATGCAGCCGTGCTTGAATTCTTCCAAACTGGTGTGTTGATTCCAAACTTGAATGCCAACACTTTCATCTTGATTCCTAAAACCACAAATGCTGATAGTATTGATCTTTATAGACCTATTGCTTTAGCAAATTTTAAGTTTAAAATTATCTCAAAAGTCTTAGCAGACAGATTAGCTAATATTTTGCCAAGTATTATTTCTGTTGAACAAAGAGGTTTTGTGAAAGGAAGAAATATCAAAGATTGCATTGCTCTTGCTTCTGAAGCAGTTAATGTCCTAGATAAAAAAAGCTTTGGAGGAAACTTGGCCCTCAAAATTGATGTCTCTAAAGCCTTTGATACTTTGAATTGGAGTTTTTTGATTATGGTGCTTAAGCAGTTTGGTTTCAGTGGAGTTTTTTGTAACTGGATTCTTTCTATTCTTCAATCAGCCACTATCTCCATTTCCATAAATGATTTTCAGCAAGGATATTTTCACTATAATAGGGGGGTTAGGCAAGGTGACCCCCTATCCCCTCTTCTCTTCTGTATAGCTGAAGAAGTGCTCAGTAGGGGAATCACTAAACTTGTGGATGATAAAAAAAGTGGATCTTATCTCAGCCTCCAGAAATGTTCTGGTTCCATCTCACTGTTTTTATGCGGATGACTTAATGGTTTATTGCAAAGGAAAATTTTCAAGTTTAGAGGCTCTCAAAATCCTTTTTACCAGATATGCTATATGCTCAGGGCAAGTTATTAATCTCAGGAAATCTTTAATTCATTCTGGTGGCATTCATCATTCCAAAATAAATCAAATTGTGAACTTGCTAGGTTTTTCTGTAGGCTCTCTCCCCTTCACTTATCTGGGGGCTCCTATATTCAAAGGAAAGCCTAAAGCTGTCTATTTTCAACCCATTGCAGACAAAATCAAAAACAAATTGGCAGCTTGGAAAGCCTCTTTATTGTCTATAACAGGCAGAGTTCAACTGGTCAAGTCAGTGGTGCAAGGTATGCTCATTCATACTATATCCATTTATTCTTGGTCTACAAAGTTAATATGAGAAATAGAAAAATGGATAAAAAATTTCATATGGAGTGGTGACACTACAAAGAGGAAACTGGTAACAGTAGCTTGGAAGAAAGTTTGTGCAGATTTGGATGAAGGAGGGCTTGGTGTTAGATCTATCATCTGCCTAAATGAAGCAACAAATCTAAGAATGTGCTGTAATTTGTTACAGTCAGAGGAGAGTTGGGCCATCGTTCTAAGAAGCAGGGTCATCAGAGGTAATGGGTGCATAAGACACCATGTCTTTTCATCTATTTGGAGTGGAATCAGGAATGAATTTCAAGTAATAAAAATAAATTCTTGCTGGAGGGTGGGAGATGGGAGCAAAATTCATTTTTGGCTAGACAATTGGTGTGGAACTAATCTAGCTCAAACTTTTAACATTCCCCCTCATGTCCTGCAAACCTTACCTTCTAAGCTAAGTAATTTCATACATAACCATCAGTGGAACATACCTATGGAGCTGAATCTGGCATATCCTAACTTGAGAAATATTGCAGCACAAGTTATCCTCCCTAACCAATGCAAATCAAACAAGTTGATCTGGAAGCACACCAACAATGGAGATCTCTCTCTTAAAGATGCCTATTCATTCAAAAAGAATCATTTCCCTAAGTTACCATGGGCCAAAATCATCTGGTCCAAGGACATTCCCCCTTCAAAATCATTGCTAGTCTGGAGAATCATGCTGGATAAACTTCCAACTGATGAGCATCTGGCCTATAAAGGATGTTGTCTTCCATCTATGTGCTCTCTTTGTGGTTCCCATGCTGAAAGTACATTTCATATGTTCTTTGAATGCTCATATGCCTATAATATATGGAGGTGGTTTGCTTCCATATTAAACAGCACCCTTCATTTTCAGTCTATTCATGACATTTGGTCCTTATATAAGAGGTATGGGAATGCTCAATGCAAGGTGGTGATGTCTGCGGCCTTGGTCAACATTTTCAATACGGTTTGGTTTGCTAGAAATCAAAAGAGGTTCAACAACAAGGTCGTTCATTGGAGAAGCGCAGTTACAACAATTTTATCCAACACATCTCTTTCAGGTAACTATACTACTGCTTCTGCACCTTCAAACATTTCGGATTTTGTCTTCTTAAAAAGTTTAATGTATCAATACATCCTCCAAAGGCTCCTCAGATTTTAGAAGTTATATGGAATCCTCCTCCACTACAATGGATTAAGTGTAACACTGATGGTTCATCCAACACATTGACATCTTATTGTGGTGGCATCTTTAGAAATAAGGATGCATATTTTATTCTCTGTTTTGCTGAGAACATAGGTCAAGAAAGTGCTTTTTTTGCTGAGCTTTTCAGGTGCTATGAGGGCTATTGATCTGGCCAAGCAATACAACTGGCAACACTTGTGGTTTGAATCAGATTCTGCACTAGTGGTAAATGCCTTTAAAAACAAATCTTAGATTCGTTGGAAACTAAGGAACAGGTGGGACAATTGCATTCTTATCACTAGCTCCATGAACTTTATAGTGTTGGAACAAAATGTATGAACAACACTCTTTTGGGTTTTGATGATAACAAAGTGTTAAAAAGAAAATGGGAATTACTAATGCTTGATTCTAAGTGTGCAGAACCATGTACTTAAAGTTTGGTATCTAACATTGGTTATGAAAGAACAAGCTAAGAGCAAGAAGGAAATCATAGACGCTTGTGTTGCAAGTATGAAGCAAATCTGCGTCTGAAGGCAGCTTCTGAAAGCAGCATCTGAAGACTGCGTCTGAAGGGTGCGTCTGAATAGTGCGTCTGAACAGTGCGTCTGAAGGTCAACGAAAGTCAGCGTCTGAACAGTGCGTCTGAAGGGAGCGTCTAATGAACAGTGCTTCTGAAAGGTGCGTCTGAAGAGAGCTTCTGATGAACAGTTCCTGAAGAAGCTTCTGAAGTCTGACTTTTAAGGAAAAGCAACTGTCACTGTCAACAGTTGTCTCCTTGGCCAAAACATTCTCCAGCTTTTAAGAAAACAATTCGAAAATTGTGTGCTCTGTTTTCTGCTCTTTCGCACACAATGTCAGCTAGACATAGCTTCTACTTTGCAACGGCTCTTTGCTGGAAAACTGGTTAATCTCAACAGCTCTTTTATCCTCTATAAAGGATTGAAGATTTGAAGAAGAAAAACTAAGACTCAAGAAACTCAAAGACTGAAAAACTCTGTGCTCTGTTTTGCTGTCAAATTCGAAAGTCACCAAAAACACTTAGAAATTCTTACAAACTTCTTATCTTAGAATTTCTTAAGTTTAGAGTCTTAAACTTGTGTTGTATTTTGTGAACACCACTGATTGTATATCAAGTGTTCAAACTCAAACTCATTTCTTTGTAAAATCTGTTTGATTCAAAGTCTTAGACTGTGTGTCTAAGCAAAGAAGTCTCATGACTTTGTGTACTGAGCAATTAGAAGTCTCTTAACTGTGTGCTTTGAGCAGAGAAGTCTCTTACTTAGTGTTTGAGCAAAAGAAGTCTCTTACTTTGTGTTTGAGCAATAGGAAGTCTCTTGCTTTGTGCTTGAGCAATTGTAATCGTTTGATTATAGTGAAAAATCTCTTGTAAGTAACAAGGGGACTGGACTACTTCCGGGTTGTGGAAGGAACCAGGATAATCTGCTGTGTTTATCTCTCTTTCCCTCTCTCATTTAAATTTACCCGCTGCTAAATAACTCTGAAAAAGTTTCAGAATCTGATTCTGAACTTAACATAAGTCTTTTGAGAAAGAAAAGAATTAGCCCACACAATTCAACCCCCCTTCTTGTATGTTTTTCTCACCTTCAGTTGGTATCAGAGCTCCGGTTCTGATATTCAATCACCTAACAGTGAGTCAGTGAGATCCTGAGAAAAACATGTCATCAAATAGTTCCCCTCCACCCTCTCCTAGAAATCAAAGAAGTGGTGGTGCTTCTGTATCATATGACTATGGTACAGATGAAAGAAAATCTCGTTCACACAATAAACCTCCAATGTTTACTGGTGATCCAGAGAAATTCTCATGGTGGAAAAGCAAGATGTACAACCACATCATTGGAATTGATGATTCCTTATGGGGTATCATAGAAGATGGAATTTCTAGTCCAGTTGATGAAGAAGGAGTAGCTATTAACAGAAGAGGCCTGAGTGATGCTGAGAGGAAGATCTACAGAAAGCATCACAATGTTAGAGGTATCAATGTGGATTCTCTACCTCAAAGTGAGTATCAGAAGCTGAGTGATAAATCAACAGCCAAAGCCATCTTCACCTCCCTCTGCTCTAACTATGAAGGTAACAAGAAGGTTAGAGAAGCAAAAGCAAATATTCTGGTTCAGCAGTATGAGCTGTTCAGAATGAAGGAGGATGAAAATATTGAGACTATGTTCTCAAGATTTCAGACTCTGGTTTCTGGACTTCAGATTCTGAAGAAAAGCTATACTACTGCTGATCATGTGAATAAAATCCTCAGAAGTCTGCCATCTAAATGGAGACCCAAAGTGACTACTATTGAGGAAGCTAAAGATCTAAATACTCTAAGTATTGAAGATCTTATAAGCTCACTCAAAGTACATGAACTGGGACTCAATGAAGATGAATCTGTTAGAGAGTCTAAGTCAATAGCACTGTAAAAGCTATTGAATCTGTAAAAGCTCTAAAAGCTATTGAATCTGATGAAGAATTTCCTGAGGGAAATTCTGAAGAAGATTCAGATGATGAGGAGCTTGCAATGCTTTCCAAAAGATTTCAGTACTTAATGAAAAGGCAAAAGAAATTTTCTAACAGAAGCAGCAACTTCAAAGGATCTGGTTCCAAGAGGGAGATCAGAAGGGTTGCTACAATTGCAAGAAGCCTGGTCATTTTATTGCTGATTGTCCTGAACTTCAGAAGGACAAGTCAAAGGAGAAATCAAAGAAGACCAGCTCTAAATCAAGCAACTTCAGAAACAAACTCAAGAAGAGTCTTATGGCAACATGGGATGATCTTGACAATGATTTAGAGTCTGATGATGAAGAGGAAGCCAACCTGGCTTTAATGGCAACAACATTCTCTGATGCAGAATCATGTTCAGACTCTGATAATGAAGATGAGGTATATTCTGAACTTACACGTTTTGAACGGATTGAAACAGTTAAAGATCTTATGAACCACCTCAAAAGCAAGTTAAGTCAACTAAAATCTTTGAAAAATAAACATAACTTGCTGAATGAGGATAATCTCAAACTTCAGAATCACATCATTGAGATTGATGAAGAAGTTAGAGAACTCAGAGAAGTGGCTCATAAGAAACCTGAAGAAATTCCAAATGAACAAGAAATTGCTCTTCAGGATTTTATTTTAACTGGAATCAATAGAAGAAGGTTGCTTCTATGATTTATAACATTAACAGAAACAGAGGTGAAGGTATAGGTTTCAATAATGATTCATTCAATCATTCAAATGAATCAAAAATACCATCCTGTTCTGAAAGTATTATGAAAGGCACTGAGGTGTGCTTTGTGCCTGCTTCTGACAGTTCTGAGAAACAGAATTTAACAGAAACTGAGACTGCTAAGTCTGAAGTTCTGAACTGCTCATAATCTAAAGCTTCTGAACCTAAGGGAAAGATGAAGGCAGAATTTAAAACTTTGCCAAAGTCTAAACCAAAAGGTCCTAAGCCTAAGATTATGAGAATATTAGATTCTAAACCTGAAAATGTTCAGAGTCTGAAGAGTTCAGAACCTAAGGCAAGCAAGTCTCAGAGTCTGAAAAATTCAAACTCTAATTTTAATAAGACTGTGGTTACGAAATCTTCAAAAAATACTAAACCAGTCTATTCAAAACCTTTCAAACCTCAAAATGTCAGACCAAAGGTGCAAAAGAAACCTTATCATTTCAAGACTAACCATAGATGACCCATAAAAATATGGGTACCTAAGTCTGAGATAATTTCTATTGCAGATATGCTTATCATCCAAACAAAAGGAAAGGTCTTGGTACCTGGACAGTGGCTGCTCGCGTCATATGACAGGAGAAAGGTCTATGTTCCAAACCCTGATCATGAAAGAGGGAGGAACTGTGGGGTTTAGAGGAAATCAGAAAGGAAATATCATTGGTACTGGTAAGATAGGTAATTCTTCCCTGTTCATTGATGATGTCTGGTTGGTAGATGGACTTAGACATAATCTACTTAACATAAGTCAATTATGTGATAGTGGTTATGATGTCCTGTTTAATAAGAACACTTGCACTGTAATCAACAACACAGATAAATCTGTTGTGTTCAAAGGAAATAGGAAAAACAATGTTTATAAAATTAATTTTTCAGAACTGGTTGAATAGAAGGTAGTTTGCCTTCTGTCTGTGAGTGATGAGAAATGGGTATGGCATAAAAGGTTGGGACATGCTAACTGGAGACTCATCTCTAAGCTTAGCAAGTTGCAACTGGTCAGAGGCCTGCCAAACATTGACTATCACTCAGATGCTCTTTGTGGAGCATGCCAAATAGGAAAAATTTCTAAAACATCTTTTAAATCCAAAAACATTGTTTCTACCTCAAGACCCTTAGAACTGCTTCACATTGATTTGTTTGGTCCTGTTGGAACAGCTTCAATCAATGGGAAGAAGTATGGGCTAGTAATTGTTGATGATTACAGTAGGTGGACTTGGGTTAAATTCCTTAGAACCAAAAACGAAACATATGATGTGTTTAACAAATTCTGCAAACAAGTACAAAATGAAAATGATTTGAAAATTTTAAAAGTCAGAAGTGATCATGGTGGTGAATTTGAAAATGAACCATTTGAAATTTTTTGTGAAGATCATGGAATTCTCCATGAGTTCTCTTCTCCTAGAACTCCACAACAAAATGGAGTTGTAGAGAGAAAGAACAGATCTTTGCAAGAAATGGCCAGAACCATGATCCATGAATCTAAAATTGCCAAGTACTTTTGGGCAGAAGCTGTTAACACAGCATTTTATATTCAGAACAGAATCTATATCAGACCTATTCTGAATAAAACAGCATATGAATTATTTAAAGGAAGAAAACCAAGCATTTCTTATTTTCATCAGTTTGGCTGTACTTGTTACATTCTGAACAATAAGATCTACCTAAAGAAATTTGATGCTAAGGCTCAAAAGGGTATCTTTTTAGGATACTCAGAGAGATCTAAAGCATACAGAGTGTATAATTCTGAAACACATGTTGTTGAAGAATCAATACACATTAGATTTGATGATAAGAAGCCTGGTAATAAAATACCAGAGCTGGTTGAGAGTTTTGCATATTTAAGGCTATCAATGGACTCTTTAGAACCTGAACAGAGTTCTGAGTCTGAAGAAAGTTCAGAAGCTGAAAATACTGAAGAAGCTGAAAAACTCTCAGATGCTGACACTCCTCCTGAAGCCAATCAAGATCAAAATGATTCTGAACAAGCCCTTGATGATTCTTCCCCAGAACCTCATTCAAATACAAGTCTTCACATCCTGAGGAGCTGATCATTGGAAATATGGACAGTCCAAGAAAAACAAGATCAGCATTCTGTCAGAATGAATCTTTGGTTGGACTACTGTCAATGATTGAACCCACAACAACTGATGAAGCACTTGCAGATGATGGATGGATTGTAGCTATGCAAGAAGAATTCAACCAGTTTCAAAGAAATGATGTCTGGGATTTAGTTGCAAGACCAAATCACAAGAACATTATTGGAACAAAATGGGTGTTCAGAAACAAGCTTAATGAACAAGGAGAAGTGATCAGAAACAAAGCAAGACTGGTTGCTCAGGGCTACAGTCAGCAGGAAGGAATAGACTACACTGAAACATTTGCTCCAGTTTCAAGACTGGAAGCAATCAGGTTACTTCTTTCCTATGCAGTTAATCATGATATCATATTATATCAAATGGATGTTAAGAGTGCTTTTTTAAATGGAGTTATTTCTGAAGAAGTGTATGTCAAACAACCTCCTGGTTTTGAAGATGTAAAACATCCAGATTTTGTTTTTAAACTTAAGAAATCTTTATATGGTCTGAAACAAGCTCCTAGAGCTTGGTAAGAAAGACTAAGTATTTTCTTACTTAAAAATGATTTTGTAAGAGGACAAGTTGACAATACACTCTTTAGAAAGACTCTTAAGAAAGACATCTTAATTGTACAAATCTATGTTGATGATATCATATTTGATTCTACTAATGCCACTCTTTGCAAAGAATTTTCTAAGTTAATGCAGGATGAATTTGAAATGAGCATGATGGGAGAATTGAAGTTCTTTCTTGGAATTCAAATCAACCAATGCAAAGATGGAGTGTATGTTCATCAATCTAAGTCTACAAAGGAGCTTCTGAAGAAGTTCCAACTTGAAGATTGTAAATTGATGACAACACCAATGCATCCAACATGCACTTTAAGCAAAGAGGACACTGGCTCAAAGGTAGATCAGAAGCTCTACAGAGGTATGATAGGTTCTTTGTTATACTTAACAGCTTATAGGCCAGATATTTTATTGGCTTAATTGCATGTTTGGTCCCTTATGTTTATTTTAGGTTTCAAGTTGGTCCCTATTGTTTTAAAAGTTTCAATTTGGTCCAAAACATGTTCTAGGAGGTATTCTCGTCGTTTTCCATGCAATTTCAATTTGAATCTGAATGTGAACATAATTGGAGCTCAAATTTTAATAGAAAATCCTACTTTCAGGTGTAAAAAATCAACTTGAAAGGGACCAACTTATGCTAACGTTGCAAACATAAGGGACCAACTTGAAAACATTTAAAACAAAAGGGACCAACATGAAACCTAAAATACACGTTTTGGACCAAATTGAAACTTTTAAAACATAAGGGACCAACTTGAAACCTAAAATAAACATAAGGGACCAAACATGCAATTAAGCCTATTTTATTTAGTGTATGCTTGTGTGCAAGATTCCAATCAGATCCTAGAGAATCTCATATGACTGTTGTCAAGAGAATCTTTAGGTATCTGAAGGGAACAACTAATCTGGGACTTCTGTATAAGAAATCCTTAGATTATAAGCTAGTTGGATTCTGTGATGCTGGGGAGAGGATTAAAAGAAAATCCACCAGTGGAAATTGTTAATTTCTTGTTGAGAATCTGATATCCTGAGCCAGCAAAAGACAAGCAACTATTGCTCTGTCAACAACAGAAGCATAATACATCTCAGCTGCAAGTTGTTGCACACAACTGCTCTGGATGAAACATCAGTTAGAAGACTATCAGATTCATGAAAACAGCATTCCTATTTTCTGTGATAATACTGCTGCAATCTGTTTGTCTAAAAATCCAATTATGCATTCTAGAGCCAAGCATATAGAAATTAAACATCATTTTATAAGAGATTATGTTCAGAAGGGTGTTTTGGATATTCAATTCATTGATACTGATCATCAATGGGCTGACATATTTACAAAACCCCTCACAGAAGACAGATTTAATTTTATTAAAAAGAATCTGAACATGCATTTCATCTCTTGATAAATTGCTTGACTCTGAATAGAAACTGAGATTCTAAAGTTCATCAGAAGCTAAGACTTATCAGTCACTCACTTTGAGAGTCTGAAGAAAGTTAAGCCTCTGAAAAACTTCAGAGTCTGAGTTTCAGAATCTGAATTTTTGACCTCTGAATCTGCATAGTTATCTAACTTTTGGTCAAAATCTGATAAGTTATAACTCTGGGCAATGATGAATTAAGCTTTGAAAGTTATACTTTGTCCCTCCTAAAGTCATCAATGTGCAAATGTGTTTTTCTGTTTTCAGTTCTGAAATGTATTAACAAAAACACAGACACACTTTCATCTTTTCATCATACATGTTCAATTTGGTATCAGACATGTTCAGGTTTTTCAAACCTATTTAAGAACTCTGAACAGTTCTGTCTGAAAGGGTTCAGAAGTACTGAACTAAATGTTCTGTTTTTTTCAGTTTTCTGAAAAGAGTTCAGTTGTACTAAAACCATATGGTCTGAACAATTTTGTCTAAAATAGTTCAGTGATACTGAACAAAAATGCTCTAAACATTTTTAACTCACATTTTAAACTCTCTTGTTTCTTAAAATTCTGGAAATTTTCTTTTTGTTGATGACAAAACGGGGAGTAAAAGTAAACAAGTATTAAGGCTCTGAGCTCAGAACATAAGTTAATTTCTGATTAAAATTAACTTATGAGAACAATTTATTATCTCTTAGCCTCTGCTTCAATTTTTGTGAGATGCATTACTCTTTATTGAGTTGAGATGAATTTAAATAACTTGGATAAGACTCAGGGAGCTTACAAACCTCATCCTGTGGATTATCAAACTTAGGGGGAGCTTACAAACCTCATACCCTGAAGTTAGCTTGTTATTTATAATTCTGAGTAATAATTTCACCTTATTGTTTTAAGTTGAATTTAATTAACTTGGATAAGAATCAAGGGGAGCTTGCAAACCTCACCTTGTGGATTTTCAGACTCAGGGGGAGCTTGCAAACCTCATACCCTGAAGTCAACTTGTTAATTAAAGTTAACAACAATTCTGAAATTCTCACCTTTTTGATCTAAACGGAATTTAATTAACCTGGATCAGACTCAGGGGGAGCTTGCAAACCTCACACCCTGCAGTCAACTTGTTAATTAAATTAACAACAATTTTCTATTAATACTTGTGTTTATCATCATCAAAAAGGGGGAGATTGTTGGAACAAAATGTATGAACAACTCTCTTTAGGGTTTTGATGATAACAAAGTGTTAAAAAGAAAATTGGAATTGCTAATGCTTGATTCTAAGTGTGCAGAACCATGTACTTAAAGTTTGGTATCTAACATTGGTTATGAAAGAACAAGCTAAGAGCAAGAAGGAAAGCATAGAAGCTTGTGTTGCATGTATGAAGCAAATCTGCGTCTAAAGGCAGCTTCTGAAGGTAGCGTCTGAAGACTACGTCCGAATGGTGCGTCTGAATAGTGCGTCTGAAGGTCAACGAAAGTCGGCGTCTGAACAGTGCATCTGAAGGTCAACGAAAGTCAGCGTCTGAACAATGCGTCCAAAGGGAGCGTCTGATGAACAGTGCTTCTGAAGGGTGCGTCTGAAGAGAGCTTCTGATGAACAGTTCATGAAGAAGCTTCTGAAGTCTGACTTTTAAGGAAAAGCAACTGTCACTGTCAGCAGTAAAGCACTGTACAGTCAGAACAGCTCAATGGAACATTTGTCTCCTTGGCCAAAACATTCTCCAGCTTTTAAGGAAACAATTCGAAAATTGTGTGCTCTGTTTTCTGCTCTTTCGCACACAATGTCAGCTGGACATAGCTTCTACTTTGCAACGGCTCTTTGCTGGAAAACTGGTTAATCTCAACAGCTCTTTTATCCTCTATAAAGGATTGAAGATTTGAAGAAGAAAAACTAAGACTCAAGAAACTCAAAGACTGAAAAACTCTGTGCTCTGTTTTGCTGTCAAATTCGAAAGTCACCAAAAACACTTAGAAATTCTTACAAACTTCTTATCTTAGAATTTCTTAAGTTTAGAGTCTTAAACTTGTGTTGTATTTTGTGAACACCACTGATTGTATATCAAGTGTTCAAACTCAAACTCATTTCTTTGTAAAATCTGTTTGATTCAAAGTCTTAGACTGTGTGTCTAAGCAAAGAAGTCTCATAACTTTGTGTATTGAGCAATTAGAAGTCTCTTAGCTGTGTGCTTTGAGCAGAGAAGTCTCTTACTTAGTGTTTGAGCAAAAGAAGTCTCTTGCTTTGTGCTTGACCAATTGTAATCGTTTAATTATAGTGAAAAATCTCTTGTAAGTAACAAGGGGACTGGACTACTTCCGGGTTGTGGAAGGAACCAGGATAATCTGCTGTGTTTATCTCTCTTTCCCTCTCTCATTTAAATTTACCCGCTGCTAAATAACTTTGAAAAAGTTTCAGAATCTGATTCTGAACTTAACATAAGTCTTTTGAGAAAGAAAAGAATTATCCCACACAATTCAACCCCCCCTTCTTGTGTGTTTTTCTCACCTTCAGTTGGTATCAGAGCTCCGGTTCTGAT
This sequence comes from Medicago ruthenica, assembly GCA_018208015.1. Taxonomy (NCBI): domain Eukaryota; kingdom Viridiplantae; phylum Streptophyta; class Magnoliopsida; order Fabales; family Fabaceae; genus Medicago; species Medicago ruthenica. The sequence continues at coordinate 67,607,225 of CM031376.1, read as the reverse complement.
ATTCAATCACCTAACAGTGAGTCAGTGAGATCCTGAGAAAAACGTGTCATCAAATAGTTCCCCTCCACCCTCTCCTAGAAGATCAAAGAAGTGGTGGTGCTTCTGTATCATATGACTATGGTACAGATGAAAGAAAATCTCGTTCAAACAATAAACCTCCAATGTTTACTGGTGATCCAGAGAAATTCTCATGGTGGAAAAGCAAGATGTACAACCACATCATTGGAATTGATGATTCCTTATGGGATATCATAGAAGATGGAATTTATACTCCAGTTGATGAAGAAGGAGTAGCTGTTAACAGAAGAGGCCTGAGTGATGCTGAGAGGAAGATCTACAGAAAGCATCACAATGTTAGAGGTATCATTGTGGATTCTCTACCTCACAGTGAGTATCATAAGCTGAGTGATAAATCAACAGCCAAAGCCATCTTCACCTCCCTCTGCTCTAACTATGAAGGTAACAAGAAGGTTAGAGAAGCAAAAGCAAATATTCTGGTTCAGTAGTATGAGCTGTTCAGAATGAAGGAGGATGAAAATATTGAGACTATGTTCTCAAGATTTCAGACTCTGGTTTCTGGACTTCAGATTCTGAAGAAAAGCTATACTACTACTGATCATGTGAATAAAATCCTCTGAAGTCTGCCATCTAAATGGAGACCCAAAGTGACTGCTATTGAGGAAGCTAAAGATCTAAATACTCTAAGTATTGAAGATCTTATAAGCTCACTCAAAGTGCATGAACTGGGACTCAATGAAGATGAATCTGTTAGAGAGTCTAAGTCAATAGCACTGAAATCCAAAAGAAAGTCTGTAAAAGCTCTAAAAGCTATTGAATCTGGTGAAGAATTTCCTGAGGGAAATTCTGAAGAAGATTTAGATGCTGAGGAGCTTGCAATGCTTTCCAAAAGATTTCAGTACTTAATGAAAAGGCAAAATAAATTTTCTAACAGAAGCAACAACTTCAAAGGATCTGGTTCCAAGAGGGAAGATCAGAAGGGTTGCTACAATTGCAAGAAGCCTGGTCATTTTATTGCTGATTGTCCTAAACTTCAGAAGGACAAGTCAAAGGAGAAATCAAAGAAGACCAGTTCTAAATCAAGCAACTTCAGAAACAAACTCAAGAAGAGTCTTATGGCAACATGGGATGATCTTGACAATGATTCTGAGTCTGATGATGAAGAGGAAGCCAACCTGGCTTTAATGGCAACAACATTCTCTGATGCAGAATCATGTTCAGACTCTGATAATGAAGATGAGGTATATTCTGAACTTACACGTTTTGAACTGATTGAAACAGTTAAAGATCTTATGAACCACCTCAAAAGCAAGTTAAGTCAACTAAAATCTTTGAAAAATAAACATAACTTGCTGAATGAGGAGAATCTCAAACTTCAGAATCACATCATTGAGATTGATGAAGAAGTTAGAGAACTCAGAGAAGTGGCTCATAAGAAACCTGAAGAAATTCCAAATGAACAAGAAATTGCTCTTCAGGATTTTATTTTAACTGGAATCAATAGAAGTAAGGTTGCTTCTATGATTTATAAAATTAACAGAAACAGAGGTGAAGGTATAGGTTTCAATAATGATTCATTCAATCATTCAATTCATTCAATCATTCAAATGAATCAAAAATACCATCCTGTTCTGAAAGTATTATGAAAGGCACTGAGGTGTGCTTTGTGCCTACTTCTGACAGTTCTGAGAAACAAAATTTAACAGAAACTGAGACTGCTAAGTCTGAAGTTCTGAACTGCTCATAATCTAAAGCTTCTGAACCTAAGGGAAAGATGAAGGCAGAATTTAAAACTTTGCCAAAGTCTAAACCAAAAGGTCCTAAGCCTAAGATTATGAGAAAATCAGATTCTAAACCTGAAAATGTTCAGAGTCTGAAGAGTTCAGAACCTAAGGCAAGCAAGTCTCAGAGTCTGAAAAATTCAAACTCAAATTTTAATAAGACTGTGGTTATGAAATCTTCAAAAAATACTAAACCAGTCTTTTCAAAACCTTTCAAACCTCAAAATGTCAGACCAAAGGTGCAAAAGAAACAATATCTGGAACCCAATGGTTCCACTACATTCATTGAATTTTTAATGACCCAAGGCACGGTCTGAATCGACTTGCTCTAATACCAATTGTAACACCCATACTAAATTTGTCTAGAATATTTAGTATGTGTATTAATCTGATACTGGATACATTAAAATTTTCAATAATAATAATAATAATAATAATGTTGAGTATTTTGGTGTTGGCTGCATATTTTGGCAAATCCAATGTGTTGAATAGTAGCATCTTCATGTCTAGAACAAATCTTCAGTTACAAGAATTTGCATTTGAAGCTGTTCAGAAGCACTTTTGGCCTTCAGAAGCTGAATGCACCTTCAGACGCACTGTAGCACTTCAGAAGCTGAAATGTGAGTCTGATGCCCGCGTTGACTTTTGTTGACTTCATCAGAAGCTTGTTATTTTCAAGTTATTCTTGCGCGAATCTTGGCGAGATTTAACAAGAATATATCTTCGCATATTGCTTCTAGAATGCTGGTTGTTTTGGAGAAGATTTAATAAAGATTTGGTTCAGTTTTATGAACTTCGTATTTTTCTGTTACAATCTTATTAAGATTCTTTCCTGGTTTATTTGTTTCCTTATTGGACCAATCATGGTTCAGAAACAGATCAATTTAGAAGATTGGATTGGGTTTTATGCTGGACTGAAGGCTATATAAAGAGTGCTTTGCTGCTATTCAAGATATATGAAAAATAGAGTATAATTCAGAAAATTGAGTCTTAGGTTGTGTAAGCTTTTTAGCTTTGTTTGTGCACCACTCTGTTGAGTTGGTTTAGGTTTAATTGATTGTAATCACTCTAAGCCTGTAGGTATGAGTGCAGGTCATGTATTGAAGAGTGTTCTTCACAAACTGGGTAGTTTTGTTTAAGAACTGGGTTTAGTTCAAGTTGTTCAAGTAACTGGGCTGTTGCTTAAATAGGAAGTTAGTGGACTCTAATACTCATGCGTGGGTAGAAGTCTGACTAGGAGGAAGTTGATTGCTTAGGATAGGAACTGGGAGGTCAATGTCTGAGTCTTAAGGGTTAATTCCAATAGTGGATTTCCTTCCTGGATTGGTATCCCCCAGAGTAGGAGGTGTTTACTCCGAACTGGGTTAACAAACCTTGTGTTCTTTTATTTCTACACTTTTTAATTCTGCTGCATAACTGTGATTTAAATTGTGCTAAGTTTCAAGTTCAGAACCTGTTAGGTTCAGAACCAGTTTTAATCAGAACCAGTTAACTCTCATTATTGCGAAGCCAGAAATTTCAAATAATAATAATACAACTGAATGAATATAAACATGCTCGTTTATACAACCAATCAAGTATCATAAAAATACACTTATACAATTGTCTGACAACCTCCTAAGCTGGTACAAGCCGAGCATTTGCACTCCATTCAGCGTCTCTCTGAAGAACTTCACCACGAACCTCTTGCTTACCTGTAAACTTGCACCAGAAGGATTGGGATGAGACATAATGTCTTAGTGAGCTCCACCCAACCTACTGTTGGCAACCTCGGGGAAACCTAGGGTCGCCATGCACTAACTCTTGGCAATCTTGGGGATACCTATGATCGCCGTCATTCTTTACATATTTCACGATCAAGGGAAAAACTAGGATCGCTATATGTCTTTATCTTATGCGGAACATATTAATAATCTCATAACTAGTGATCGGGGGATATCCTATGATCACTTTCTGATATATGATGACTACATTGTCATTCTCTTCGTATAATATATAGATATTCATCTTTCTTATAACATAAAGTTAGAAGTTAGCGTGTAACACACAATAATTATCTTGGTTCATTTTATGGAGTGCATCCGGGTGGAGTAACCCCGAAGTACATCTCCCATCATACCGATGAAAATTCCTATCATATCAGGCTAACATTGGACTCCTCTTATCGTTATGTGGACAACCCTCTCGGAGAAGTCTCATCCGGCATAATCCGGAGCCTGCTGGACATGTTTAATCTTTAACATACGTGTGGACAACCCTCTCAGAGAAGTCCCATCCGGCATAATCCGGAGCCTGCTGGACACGTTAACATAGTCTTATAATCTTACGTGTGGATAGCCCTTTCAGAGAAATCCCATCCGGCATAATCTGGAGTCTGCTGAACACGTATAATCTTTATAATTAAATTCTCAACTTGTTACTCATATGTATATCTGATACATCACATATTCATATGCATATCTAATGCATTCATCACTAATAAAACGTGTGATACTTAACCTATAATATAAGGTTTTAAGTTTATCGTTCTCATAAGCCACTTACTTGGTCGTTAGAAATCCAACCCTTAAGATTATATGAAGCTTTGAATGTTGAAACATTCTTTGTACTATCGTACACTTAAATCTTGCTTTCCTATCAAAGGATTTAGACATATCGTTATCATATGTCGTACTTGGAAACTAGGCCTCTTAGCTTGCTTGAAGCCTATAGGTAATCTCTACCCATTGTCATAATTGACGTTGATTCTTGTTGAGATTAATCCTCATTGATGTTTGAATTTCTTTTACCACCCTCGTGTTAATACAAAGAATATTATGACCTCTTTCTTCCATTACTAAATGCACAAAGACGCTCTGGCATTGTAAGGATGGTTTTCTGGCCTTGAATCAAGTTTTCAAAATGGGGTGGCATGATGTCTTTTTCGTGGCACGATGTGCCATTCTCATGGCACGATGGTGTGCTGATCTATATGATCATGGCATGATAGAATCTGTCGTGGCACGATAAAGTCAGTGCAGCCAGGCCCTGTAGCTTTCCCTGAAAGTTCCAATATGAATTTTAACAAAATCATAGCACCAGCAAGTCTTTATACATCAAAATCAAGGGTTTTTAACTAGGAAGATCATATCATATCAAGTATTAACAAAGGGAAACTAACAATCAAGAAATCATGCTTAATCATTCAAGTTTTTCCTTTCCTCTCAAAAACCTCAAAGCTTCCCAATAAGGGTATTAATCATAGGGAGCTCACCTTGTTCTCTTGATTAATGCTTTGCCAAGCTTCCTAATCCAAGCCCTAGCTTGATTCCTCTTCTTTCCTTAATTCCTTGCCAAAATCCTAGCTTGTGTCTATCTTTTCCTTTGATTTTCCTTAGCTTCCTCTTGCTCCAAGTTCTCCCAAAGCTAGCTTGCTTGTGTTCCAAGAGTTGAGGAAGAAAAAATTGTTGGATGGTGGCAAGTAAGAATGGGGCGTGAGTTTTAGAGAGAGAGGGAGAGAAGTTTGTGAACTTAGAGAGAGAAGTGGAATGGGAAAAATGAGAAAGGAATGGCCTTTGTCATATTTATAGCCGTTAGTTGTCAATTTACCAAATTGCCCTTTTTGCTTAAAACATCTCTGATACATCGTCTCGTCACTGATAAATATTCGAGTCTTAAGCGAGATGGTACACTCTACCCCCTTAAAGAAATTTCGTCCTCGAAATTTAGAATCCTCTTGAAATTATATAAATGAATAAATCTTTCATACTTCTTTCTCTACTAGCCGATTTTCCAATTCAACTTTCTTATTGGAATTCCCTGGTTATTCGAGGGTCTGACATATAGATTACTCATGAACCTAGATTAAACTTTGGATGGTTAGAACTGTTCCATCTCTGTAAGTCAAAATATTTGACAATCTCTTACGCGACTGAAAGGCTTGGTGCACATTACACAATTCTTACATAGTAGGGTGTGCGGTTGTCTGAACCAATCTACCCGACTCACTTGACTATGCCTCTTGTTCATACGCTTCTTGCAAATCCAATTTGAAGTTATTAAGTCTTAGACACGCATACTGAATTTCATAAGTTTCCTTCATAGTCCGCGTAATCTTACTCTGACGACATTGGGTCGATCTCATCTTCCTCAACATTTCTACTCTTTTAGAGGTCTAATGCACCACAACTAATTCCCATGAATTCTTATCCTTATTTTTCGTCTAATATGATGGTATCTTTCATATGTAATTATTTCATACTCCGTAAAAACAAATTGTTCTACATTGGAAAGCATCTGATGTTGTGTATACGTATACAATGCTAGGACTATTCCAACTTCATCTGTTATTCCAAGTATAAGCAGGAGGTTTCACCTCTAGCACCTGCTCCTTTCTTTTTGACATCTCGATGTGCTACTTATCACAATCATAACCATTACTTCCACTATGGAATTCTCAAGAGCTCGCGGAATTTTATAGGTTACTCGTGTTCCGCTTCAATTAGTCTACGACGTCACTTATCTTATCTCGAATTCTAGCCGTAGCGTAAATATTTTCTACACCGATAAATCCAAAACTCATAGGAGTTTAGTCCAAGTGATGAGTGGTATGAGCCGTCTCTCATATTATCATATAGTACAATTCATAGCACTTAATTTACATATATGTTCGAGTACGTGTACACTACTAACGGGTACATAGTACGTCACATCATTCTTGTCCGACTAACGGGACATCATTCTTGATCTAAACATATTTGAGACACTACCACATCAACTGGAGATCTTTTTCTTACTCTTAACTCATGTTTATTTCTTGAGTATGCATCAACCCATAACGTAAATTATGGTTACATTCTATCGGCATCATAAACTTATTTCTCATTTCTGAATATCAAGTTCAAGATCCTTGAATATTCTTAACTAAAACGCGTTCGGTATCAACAAACCAGTTCTGATTAGCATCTTCTCTCTTTAAACATTATTAGCTGCGTACCTTAGTTACTTATACATGTCACATAACTGAAAAAGAATGTGCTACACTACTGTCTGAGTAGCATAAACACTGCCCGATAAGTATACATTACTAAACATAACCTGGTACATGCGACATGTTAACATAACGTGGGTACAATGTGGAATAAACTTACATGCCACTGCATTGTCGTTTCTGATCAATGCTTCAAATTCAAAAATATCATCTTCAAGTGCAACCTGTACTGATGTTGTCTCATGCTCAATTCTCTTTAGACTAAACTTACTCTTCAAGTATACTTGATGTTACTGAGCTAAAAATAGCTAAACTACCGTTTTAGCGGTGACTTCCATTGATTTAGACTTAATGTGGTAGAAACACATCCTTCTTATTTCTTACCATATATTCTTAAACTACTTCAATATTCCATTTCTCATGGGTTTCGAGGTTTGAAGTATTCCTCAGCTTAACTTTTAAACTTTCCTGTTAGAACTTATGATAAGTTCGAGTCGTCACTGCTTACTGCTATTCTGTGTTCTAAGGATTGGGCACTAATTGCCCTTCCTGCAGTTCATCTGACAAGAACTTCACAAGCATCCTTGTTCCCTAAGCTTCAGCTTAGAATTGTTCGTTAATTCATTCTTGTATCACCTCTTCGCTGCACAACTTTGATTTTTTTTAACGACTCAAGTTAGGATTGGAGTAATACTCCACTGTTGCCATATAAAATCTCTTTGACCAATCTTTTAACTTTATAACTTTGTAGTTACTAAAACAGAACCATCTTACGTTGTTGTTTCTCTTGTGGCTTAAACCACCTGCTTAACTTACTGATTGGTCATCTCCTGACTCTGTGTTTCCTTTCGGACACACACAAAATATTTGTTTTCGCGAAATTACGCGAAAACCTGTAAGCAGTTTTCAGCAACAGCTACGAGCCAAACAGTGATTCCGTCAAAACAGCTTATATACTGGTTCTAGCTTATTCTCCATGTTCTGATTTCTGTGACCATCTCATGGTCAGTTCAACATATATAATCATTTAAACATTGCAGAAACCCTACTAAGAGTATACCTGGAGCAACTTAAGTTCACACATTATTCACTTGTGGCAACTTCGAAAAACAACTTATGGCCTCTAGAGATTCACATCTTTCATACACTGAATCCACTGATGGTTTGCGTCTCGTTACTATTCGTTCTATTTTTATCCGTAAGGATTTCATATCCATAATCTTTTCCAAGACAACTTAGGTCCTCATAACTTTACCATATCTCTTTGGTTACCCCTCGAGTTTCTCCTGAAACCATCCGTTTGAAATAGATTCTGAAATTCTGGCAGGTAATGATCAGAACTTAAAAACAGAGCACGATGTTTGCAAAACAGAGCACAATAGCACAGGTTCAGAAGCAGCTAAATAAAGTGCAGAAAGTAAAAAACACAAGTATTTGTTAACCCAGTTCGGTGTAAACACCACCTACATCTGGAGGATACCAATCCAGGAAGGAAATCCGCTATGAGGAATTAATTCTAAGACTCAGACACAGACCCCCTGTTCCTAGTCTTCTGACTTAATCTCCACTAGTCTTGATTTCTACCCAGTAAGCCCTGAGTAAAAGAACCCCCTCTTACTTCCTAATCAAGTAACTACAACCCAGTTACTGACAACTTCTGAAAACAACCCAGTTATGAAGACACACTTCAAAATAACAAAGACATCATTCGTACTTAAAAGCTTAGAATGATTTACAACTCAAAAACAATCTAAAACCAACTCAGAACATATGAGTGGTGTACAAAATAAAGCCTAAGCTTACAAAGACAAAAACACAAAGACTCTTAAACTCTGATTTCTGATTTTTTACTCGTAGTTGTAACACCCTAACCCTTAACCGCCGATTATTAACTTTAATAAAACAAAACGTTAAGGACATAGGAAGTTACAACATAATGAAAACGCATTTTCATAAACATCAACATTATCAAAACATGTTTGATTCACATATTCAGCAGCGGAAAAAAAATAACACACAAAAATAACAAAACAGAGACGATACCCCTTCTAACAGGACAACAGGATACCCCTACTAACTCAACAGCAGGATACCCCTTCTAGCTCAACAGCAGGATACCCCTTCTAAGTCAATGTTCACAAAAACGATTGCATCATTTTGTTTCCGTTTTCAAAACACAATACAACATTCCACATGTTTATATAAAAGACCAATTTAAAACAGAGACGTGTGAAAAAGACGTAAAAACATAAATCTGAAAATGCTGTCACAGCACAAATCCACTAAAACCTCCTCTGAGTATTTTCATCATAACTCAAAAACTAAAAGTCATTTTCACGTCAAACCAAAGCCACTGGAAAGCTAACAAAATTATCTAAAACTTTCATGTTTACACCCAAAACCAATTCTGTACTGATCGGTACCAGTTTTTGTTTCAAAATCGGAACAGTTGTGCAGAAAACTCATAAAAATTCACTGTGACATACAGCAGAAATTCAACCATAACTCAAGTTCTATAAATCGTTTTGACATCAAACCAACGGTATTAGAAAACTAACATCCATATCTACAACAGAGGTCATTACCAAATTATACATACACGTTCAGATACCCAAAATGGTGTTACAACTATCAGAGCCCTAAACTCTAACTAGGATACAACACCTAGTACAAAAAGTAAGGATAGCTAAGCTATGTCCTCACCACTACGCAAGCTTCTAAACAGCAAAAGCTACTCCTCGACGATAAGCTCGTCTTCCTGAAAATCTGGATCCCCAAAGATCCAGCACATAACACAAAACAGAGAGTGTTAGTATCACAACCAATAAACATGTATAAATAACGCATTATTATACATAACTTAAAACACAACACATAATTGACAAAACACAAAACTCATCAACCACACACGAAACTCGTCAACCACACACGAAACTCATCAACCACACACGAAACTCATCAACCACACACGAAACTCATCAACCACACACGAAACTCATCAACCACACACGAAACTCGTCAACCACACAGGAAACTCATCAACCACAATTATCACTTAACAACCACTATGCACACATAATGTCACAAAGGGAGCATGCCTCAAATGCATTCACTACTACATGTGGTACCAAATCATTTCGGATAAACTTATATCCTTATCAAGCACTCTTGATAACCAAGCACTCTTGGATTTCGCGGATAAACCTATATCCTTACCAAGCACTCTTGATAACCAAGCACTCTTGGATTTCGCGGATAAACCTATATCCTTACCAAGCACTCTTGATAACCAAGCACTCTTGGATTTCGCGGATAAACCTATATCCTTACCAAGCACTCTTGATAACCAAGCACTCTTGGATTTCGCGGATAAACCTATATCCTTACCAAGCACTCTTGATAACCAAGCACTCTTGGATTTCGTTCTTACCCAGGCACTCATGGCCAATCATAATACAAACATGCATAAATCATCAAACGTGGTTCACAACATCATCAGCAACATCATACTAAACCAAACTCACAACATCAACAACATCATACTAAACCAAACTCACAACATCATCAACAAAACACAACCACTAAATTATCAGCACTCTGATAATTATCACGACAACAACAACAGCAAACACCACCACTAGGCTTCTCATGGCCTAATCATAAGATACAACATGTATATACTCAACCATGTTCAACAATCTCAACTAAACCAAACAATCATACCAAAATCTCAAACACATAAGGGTTTCAAAGGAACACCCACACACTTTGATAACTTATCCATTTCAACCTATTCATCACTTCTCACACCTTAGTCTTTAATATTACTAAGTCCAAATCCACTTTCAAAACCTTAGACACACTCTATTAGTTCCTAACAGCCATTTCAAACATTATATAACTCATACTCACACAACATAATGACTTTAACAAAAACCACCATTGTTAGGGTTCCCGCAAGCTTTTCTTGAACAACAACAACATTTTCGAATACCCAAACATAGATAACATCATATAATTTCAATTAAACATACCATCAACATCACTAAGCATCAAATGAACATAATATAATCATTAACAGCATTTCTATCAAAACCTAGACAAAGTGAAAGGAAGTTTTGGATGGAGAAATAGACATTCTCCCCTTCTCAATCACTTGTGAATAAGCAATACTACCTCTCTTACCTCTAAATCGATGAATCAACGAAAGTTCCAAGCCTTCTCTTGCTCTCTCTCGTGAGCTCTTGCCCTAGCTTTGCTCTTGCTTTCCTCCCTCACGTTTTCCTCCTTCTCCTTCACGTTACTAGCTTCTCCAAAAGACAATGAATAATGGTTCACAAAGTCTTTGTGGTTATCTCTTATAATCCAATCAAATAAATCTTGGCCATCCATTCTTACTAACTCTCTCATGATCAATCCTAGCCATCCAATCCAATCCAAGCTCACTAAATCTTATCCACTTGATCATTGCCACTTATTCATGACCAAGCCCATTACTATTCATCTTCTTGGCCCAATTCGCTCAAAACCTTAAAAACTCGATTACGAACTTACGCTCGTGCTAAATAATTATTTATCGATTACGAGAAAATAATTTTAAAAGCCAAACAATAAAATAAAATATATAAAAATATAACATACGAAAATAGGGTCGTTACAACTCTACCCCCCCTAAAAAGAATTTTCGCCCTCGAAAATACCTGAAAACAACTCTGGATAGGAGTCCCGCATCTTGCTCTCGATTCAAACCAACACAAAGGTGTTCTACATCTTCTCCCATACAACGCTTCAAAAGGTGCCATACCAATGCTCGAATGAAAACTATTGTTATACGTAAACTCAATCAATGGTAAGCAAGCTTCCCAACTCACTCCTTGTTCCAAAATACACGATCTTAATAAATCCTCCAATGATTGAATCGTCATCTCCGACTGACCATCCGTCTGCGGGCGATAAGCAGAACTCATCCGCAACTTAGTCCCCAACGCTTCTTGCAAACTCTCCCAAAACCTTGAAGTAAAACGGGGATCTCTATCTTCATCCCTTGCCACCAGAACATTTTCCTCAGATCTTGATACATCTTAGTAACACCAGGATGAATACTTAAGTTGCTTCTGTGACCTTCCTCCAAGATCATCCTCTTCAATTCTGGCACATCTGGTACACATAACCTCCCTTGACATCTCATCACGCCTTTCTCATCGATTTCAACGTTTACCTTTTCCTTTGCTCGATGAGTGTCTTAAACTTCATCAATCTCACATCGATCTTTTGTTTCTCCACAACCTCTTCGAGAAAATCATTCGTCAACTTCAACATTCCTAGCTTCACGCTTCTGGTCATCCTTTCACAAACCAAACTGAGGTCTCTAAACTCTTCAATCAATCTCAGTTCCTTCGCCATCAGAGACGACATATGCAAAGACTTCCTACTCAACGCATCGGCTACCACATTAGCCTTACCCGGGTGATAACTTAACTCGAAATCATAATCCTTAAGAAACTCTAACCATCTTCTTTGCCTCATATTGAGCTCCTTCTGATCAAACAAGTATTTCAGACTCTTGTGAACTCTGCTCACACTTGTCATCCCAAACGAAAGCTTGACTCTTCCTAGTCAACTGTGTCAACGGCAACGCCAACTTTGAAAATCCTTCGATAAACCTCCAATAGTAACCGGCCAAACCAAGAAAACTTCGGATCTCAGTAACAGACTCCGGCGTCCCCCAATCTTGCACGGCCTCTACCTTAGCAGGATCCACTGCTATACCACCACTTGAAATGACGTGACCCAAAAAGCTAACTTTATGCAACCAAAATTCACACTTAGAAAATTTTGCATAAAGCTTCTTCTCGCGCAACACCTCCAACACAATCCTCAAATGCTTGGCATGTTCCTCTTCCGTCTTCGAGTATACCAAAATATCGTCTATGAAGACCACCACGAATCGATCCAAAAAGGAATGAAATATACGATTCATATATTCCATAAACACTCCAGGTGCATTAGTAACTCCAAAAGGCATAACAGCGTACTCGTAGTGACCATACCTTGTTCTGAAAGCAGTCTTCGGTATATCCTCCGCCTTAACTCTTATCTGGTGATATCCCGATCTCAAATCAATCTTGCTGAACACACAGGCTCCCACTAACTGATCCATCAAATCATCTATCCTCGGAAGTGGATACTTATTCTTGATAGTTGCTTTATTCAACTGACGAAAGTCGATGCACAAACGCATACTACCATCTTTCTTCTTCTCCAACAGAACATGCACACCCCACGGCGATACGCTCGGTATTACAAACTTTTTCTCTAACAGTTCTTCCAATTGTTCTTTCAACTTTTCAAGCTCTGCAGCTGGCATACGATACGGCGCCATTGATATTGGACTAGTACCAGGTACTATGTCAATTGCGAATTCTACCTCTCTCTCGGGTGGTAAATCCAAAATGTCATCTGGAAAAACATCTGTGAAATCACGCACCACCGGCAACGCATCAATCTCATTCTTCACTTCCGCTCTCAACGAAGCAAACATAGCAAACACGTCCTCTTGAGCCTTCACTGATCTTACCACTTCTCGACAACACATGAGCTTCGAACACAATTCTGGCTCCGGTCTTGGAAACATAACCGTCTTCTTACCACAGTTGATATGAACACGATTAAATTCTAACCAGTTCATACCAAAGATAACGTCTATTCCGCTCAACGGAATGCAGACTAAATCCATTCCAAAGTGTCTGAAGGTGAGAAAAACAAACACACAAGAAGGGGGGGGTTGAATTGTGTGACTCTAAAAACTTGTTCCTTTTCTTTTCAAAACTTAAGTCAGGTTCAGAAGCTGATAAGAGTCAGTTCTGAACAGCTTATCAGAAGTTATGCAGCGGATACAATAATGAAAAGAGATAAGGGAAGAGAAACACACAGAATTATACAGGTTCCTTCTCAATGTGAGAAGTAGTCCTGTCCCCTTGTGTCCAACAAGAGAGTTTCACTATAATCAAGTTCTGATTACAATTGCTCAATCACTAAGAAAGAGACTTCCAGCTGCTCAATCACAAAGAAAGAGACTTCTATGCTCAACCACCAAGGAAGAGGCTTCCAATGCTCAAGTCACTAAGACAAGAGACTTCTCAATGCTCAAGTCACAAAGACAAGAGGCTTCTGACTCAGACCACACAGGAATGAGGTTACAATTGCTTAGTATGCAGACTAAGACTTTGAGGGACCAAACTGGTTTACACGTAAAGAAGTTTGGGATGAACACTTGATCAAATATCAGAGGTGTTCTCTAAATACAACACAGGTTAAGACTCTTAACCTTAAGAAATTCCTAAGTTACAAAGACTGAAGAATTTCTAAGAGATTTGAACTTTGACAGTTTTTACACAAAAACAGGGCAGAGTTTCAGCAATGCGTTTCAAAGAGTCTTCAACGCTTTCTTCTTCAAATCTCCCTCCTTTTATAGATGAAAATAGAGCTGTTGGAGATTTGCTGGAAATCAGGAATTTAGCCGTTGCAATTGGACTAGGTTGCTGCAAATGTGTGCTGCACTTTTTCTGTCAGAACAGGGCAGGTGCCAATTTTGAATTGGCCCACCATAAAAACTGGAGAATGTTTGGTTCAGGGGAACAACTGTTCCATTGAGTTGTTCTGACACCTCCAAGCATTAAATGCGCACAGTACTGGTTGCTTTTCCATGCCATATCAGCTTCAGAAGCTTCTGAGTGAACAGTGATCAGAAGCTGCTTCAGTTGTACGGATCAGAAGCTGGTCTTCAGATGCTGACTTTACGTTGACTTCATCAGAAGCACCCAGTCTTCAGAAGCTGCACTTCAGGAGCATTTCTTCAGGATCACTTCAGAGGCTTCACTTCAGGACCAGTTTCTTCTTAGCCTTGCAACCCTCCTTCTTGGCTTTCCTTCTTGCTCTTTAGCTTGTTCTTCATAACCATTATTAATCAATACTTGATAAGCATGTGGTTCTGAAACACTTGAACAAAGCATTAGCATATAACCAATTTTCTCTTTAATACTTTGTTATCATCAAAACCATAAAGAAAGATATGTTTACACATAAATGTTTCAACAATCTCCCCCTTATTATATGAGAGACTTGTTAAACACATTTTGTTCCAACAATCTCCCCCTTTTTGATGATGACAAACATAAGTATTAAAACAGAAAATTGTTGTTAACTTAATTAACAAGTTAACTGCAGGGTGAGGTTTGTAAGCTCCCCCTGAGTCTGATTCAAGTTAATTAAGTTCAGTTAAAAACACAAATGTGAAAATTTCAGAATTGTTGTTAAGTGTAATTAACAATCTGACTTCAGGAGAGGTTTGTAAGCTCCCTTAGGTCTGACAATCCTCAAGGTTAGGTTTGTAAGCTCCCCTTGATTCTTATCCATGTTAATTAACCTTAATTTAAACAATATGGTGAAATTTACACTCAGAATTCAAAATGACTTGTTGACTTCAGGTTCTGAGGTTTGTAAGCTCTCCCCCTAAATCTGATAATCCACAGGATGAGTTTTGTAAGCTCCCTGAGTCTTATCCAAGTTATTTTAAATTCTTTTTACTCACTAAGAGTTATATATCTCACAGAATATATCAGAGCTAGAATTTTACTTCAAAGCAGTTCTCATAAGTTAAATGTATCAGAGCTAGTCAGAAATGTATCAGAGCTTAACTTAGCTTATCTGACCAGTATCAGAGCTATCTTAACAATTGTATCAGATCTTAATCCTAACAATTGTATCAGAGCTTTAATAGGCTTTGCTTCTGACAATTTTAACTTATTTGAGCTCAGGTGCTTTAATACTTGTTTTACTTTTCTCCCCCTTTTGTCATCAACAAAAAGTAGCACTTTCTCCTCTTAAGACAGAAAACTTTCTCCCCCTTTGTCAAGAGAGTTGGAAAGTATCTGTATCAGAGCAGAAATGGATTTGAAAAGAGTTTGAAAACAGTTATCAAAGCAGTTCAGTTTCCCTTTTTTTTTTTAAAAGAGTATGAAATCAGTTCTGACATCAAGTTTGACAAAATTTCAAAAGGATGCAGAATTTGGGAGGGGTTGAACTAACCAAGATTGTGAGATATTTGTGCAATCATATGGATAACCAAGTAGCAATGATAATCATCAGATCCTACTTGATTTTCAATGACTTGCAATAAAAATAGAATGCTGTTCAGAAGCAGAAAAAGTTTGGAGCTTCTGATCAGGTCATTCTGTGTTCAGACATTACTTTGTTCAGTACAAACTGGTTCAGCATCAGAGCAAAACAACCAGTTGTTTTCAGTATCAGAGCAAAAGCTTTGCAAGAAGTGTTCAGTATCAGAGCAATTCTGAGTTTGCTTTAAAGAAATATATCAGAATCTGATACCAATTGAGGATTTATCTCAGAGTCTGATACCAGCAAAAAGGTTTTAATTCAGAGTCTGATACTAAATGAAAACATTTCTAAAGACTGATACCAAGATGAAAAGAGTTCTTGAAACTGAACATGTCTGAAACACTTTGGGCTTTTAAAATGTGTCTGTGCTAAACATTTTGAAAACAAACTGATACCAACTTGAAAATTGTTTGTTAGGCAATTTTAACAATGAGTATCAGAGCATAAAAGCACATTTTTACTTGATGACTTTGGGAGGATTATAGTATAAACTTTCAAAGCTTTAGTCATCATTGCCCATGACTATACCTACCAGATTCTGACCAACATTAGAATTTTATCAGATTCAGAAGTCAGAAAAATCCAGGTTCTGATCCTTCAGACTCTGAAGTTTTTCAGGCTTAACTTTAGTCAAACTCTCAGAAGGTGAGTGTTTGATAAGTCTTAGCTAATGATAAACTCAGAATCAAGGAATACATTCAGATTCAAGCACATTTTTCATGAGACAAAATGCATGTTCAGATTCTTTTTAATAAAATTGAATCTATCTTCTGTTAGGGGTTTTGTGAATATGTCAGCCCATTGATGATCAGTATCAATGAATTGAATATCCAAAACACCCTTCTGAACATAGTCTCTTATAAAATGATGTTTGATTTCTATGTGCTTGGCTCTAGAATGCAGAATTGGATTTTTAGACAGACATATAGCAGCAGTATTATCACAATAAATTGGAATATTATCTGCATGAATCTGATAATCCTCTAATTGATGTTTCATCCAGAGCAGTTGTGTGCTACAACTTGCAGCTGAGATGTATTCTGCTTCTGCTGTTGACAAAGCAATGGTTGCTTGTCTCTTGCTGGCCCAGGATATCAGATTCTCACCAAGAAACTGACAGTTTCCACTGGTGGATTTTCTTTCAATCCTGTCCCCAGCATAGTCAGCATCACAGAATCCAACTAGCTTATAATTTAGAGATTTCTTATACAGAAGTCCCAAATTAGTTGTTCCTTTCAGATACCTGAAGATTCTCTTGACAGCAGTCATATGAGATTCTCTAGGATCTGATTGGAATCTAGCACACAGACATACACTAAATAAAATATCTGGCCTAGAAGCAGTTAAGTATAGGAGAGAACCTATCATACCTCTGTACAGCTTCTGATCTACCTTAGTGCCATTGTCCTCTTTGCTTAAAGTGCAGGTGGGATGCATTGGTGTTGTCATCAGCTTGCAATCATCCAACTGGAACTTCTTCAGAAGCTCTTTGGTGTATTTGGACTGATGAACATACACACCTTCTTTGCATTGGTTGATTTGAATTCCCAAAAAGAATTTCAGCTCACCCATCATGCTCATTTCAAATTCATCCTGCATTAACTTAGAAAATTCCTTGCAAAGGGAGGCATTAGTAGAACCAAATATGATATCATCAACATAGATTTGTACAATTAAGATTTCTTTCTTAACAGTTTTTCTAAAGAGTGTATTGTCAACTTGACCTCTTACAAAACCATTTTTAATTAAGAAGTTGCTTAGCCTTTCATACCAAGCTCTGGGAGCTTGTTTCAGACCATACAAAGATTTCTTAAGTTTAAAAACATGATTTGGATATTTAACATCTTCAAAACCAGGAGGTTGTTTGACATACACTTCTTCAGAAATCACACCATTTAAGAAGGCACTCTTAACATCCATTTGATATAAGATGATATCATGATTAATAGCATAAGAAAGAAGTAACCTGATTGCTTCCAGTCTTGCTACTGGAGCAAAGGTTTCAGTGTAGTCAATTCCTTCTTGCTGGCTGTACCCTTGAGCTACTAATCTAGCCTTGTTTCTGATCACTTCTCCTTGTTCATTAAGCTTGTTTCTGAACACCCATTTTGTTCCAATGATATTCTTCTGATCAGGCCTTGGTACAAGATCCCATACATCATTTCTTTGGAACTGGTTCAGCTCTTCTTGCATTGCTACAATCCAACCATCATCAGCAAGTGCTTCATCAGCAGTTGTGGGTTCAATCATGGATAGCAGGCCAAGCATGGACTCATTCTGAGTGAATGCTGATCTTGTCTTCCTTGGACTGTTCTTGTTTCCAATGATCAACTCCTCAGGATGTGAAGACTTGTATTTGAATGAGGTTCTGGGTGGATTAGCTTCTGAAGGACCATCAGGGATTTGTTCAGAACCATGCTGGTCTTGATTAGCATCAGGAGTAGTGTCATTGCTGGAGAGTTTCTCAGCTTCTTCATTGTTTTCAGCTTCTGAACCTTCATCAGATCCTGAACTGGGTTCAGCTTCTGAAGGTTCTTCTGAGATTCTGACATCTGCAAAACTCTCAACCAGCTCTGGTATTTCACTACCAGGCTTCTTATCATCAAATCTAATGTGTATAGCTTCTTCAACAACATGTGTTTCAGAATTATACACTCTGTATGCCTTGGATCTCTCTGAGTATCCTAAAAAGGTACCCTTTTGAGCCTTGGCATCAAATTTCTTTAGGTAGACCTTATTGTTCAGTATGTAACATGTACAACCAAACTGATGAAAATAAGAAATACTTGGTTTTCTTCCTTTAAATAATTCATATGAAGTTTTATTCAGAATTGGTCTGATATAGATCCTGTTCTGAATATAACATGCTGTGTTTACAGCTTCTGCCCAAAAGTACTTAGCAATTTTTGATTCATGGATCATGGTTCTGGCCATCTCTTGTAAAGACCTGTTCTTTCTCTCTACAACTCCATTTTGTTGTGGAGTTCTAGGAGATGAGAATTCATGGAAAATTCCATGGTCTTCACAAAAGTTTTCAAAAGGTTCATTTTCAAATTCACCACCATGATCACTTCTGATTTTTAAAATTTTCAAATCAGTTTCTGTTTGTACTTGTTTGCAGAATTTGAAAAACACATCATACGTTTCATTTTTGGTTCTGAGGAATTTAACCCAAGTCCACCTACTATAATCATCAACAATCACAAGTCCATACTTCTTCCCATTGATTGAAGCTGTTCCAACAGGACCAAACAAATCAATGTGAAGTAGTTCAAGAGGTTTAGAGGTGGAAACAATGTTCTTTGGTTTAAAAGAAGTTTTAGAAAACTTTCCAATTTGGCATGCACTGCACAGTGCATCTGAGTGATAATCAATTTGGGGCAAGCCTCTGACCAGCTGTAACTTGCTAAGCTTGGAGATGAGTCTCCAGTTAGCATGTCCCAGCCTTTTGTGCCAGACCCACTTCTCATCACTCACAGACAGAAGGCAAACTACCTTCTGCTGAACCAATTCAGAAAAATTAATTTTGTAAACATTGTTTTTCCTGCTGCCTCTGAACACTACAGACTTGTCTTTGCTACTGATTACAGTACAAGTGTTCTTATTAAACAGGACTTCATAATTACTATCACATAATTGACTTATGCTAAGTAAGTTATGTCTAAGTCCATCTACCAGCCAAACATTATCAATGTACAGGGAAGAATTACCTATCTTACCAGTACCAATGATCTTTCCTTTCTGACTTCCTCCAAATCCCACAGTTCCTCCCTCTTTCAGAGTCAGGGTTTGGAACATAGACTTGTCCCCTGTCATATGATGCGAGCATCCACTGTCCAGGTACCAGGACCTTTCCTTTTCTTTGGATGACAAGCATATCTGCAATTGAAATAATTTCAGACTTAGGTACCCAGATTTTCATGGGTCCTTTGGGGTTAGTCTTGAAAGGTTTTGGCTTCTTGTGTCTGAAGTTATTGTATTCAGACTTGTTCTGATACCTTGGATATGAATCCTTGTATTTAGAATAAGTCTGAGTTTCAGAACCTGAGTGCTTCAGAACCTGAGTTCTCAAAGGTTTGGACTCAGACTTCTTCAGAACCTGAGACTTGAAGGTCTTTGGTTCTGATTTGTTCAGAGTCTGACCTTTTGAGTACTTTGATTCTGATCTCTTCAGAATTCTAACCTTGCTTACTTCAGGCACAAGGCAAGCTTCAGTTTTGCCTTTCTTAAAACAGTTTGAAGCATAAAACTGATTGGTTTGCTTTGGCTTGCTTTGCCTGATATTCTGAGTTTGAAAATTTTTAGCATTGACTGGTTTAACAGATTTTGAAGTTTCAATAAACTCAGTCTTAGAAAAATTTGAATCAGTTTTATTCAGATTCTGAGACTTACTAGTTCCAGGTTCTGAACACTTCAGATTCTGAACAGGTTTAAGTTCAGAGTCTGATTTCCTCTTACTCTTAGGCTTAGGACCTTTTGGCTTAGATTTAGGCAAGGTTTTAATAGTTGCCTTTATCTTACCCTTAGGTTCAGAAGCTTCAGAGTCTGAGTTGTTCAGAGCTTTAGACTTAGCCTCAGATTCTGATACTTTCAATTTCTCAGATTTATCAGAAGCAGGCACAAAGCATATACCATTGCCTTTTAAAATATCATCAGAACATGAAGGTGTGTTTAAATCATTTGAAGGTTTGAATAAATCATAGCCAATGCCTTCACCTTTATTTCTGATCATATTATACATCATAGAGGCAATTTTAGTTCTATTGAATCCAGTTAACATGAAATCCTGAAGAGCTATTTCCTGATCATTAGGAACCTCTTCAGATTTCTTATGAGCCTCCTTCTTAAGTTCTTCAACTACTTCATCATATTCAAATAATTGACTCTGTAGTTGAAGATTTTCTTTAGACAGCAAGTTAGTTTGATTTTTCAAAGATTTAATTTCTTTTAACTTGCTTTTAAGATGGCTCATAAGATCATTAACTGTTTCAATTAAATCAGATCTAGAGAGTTCAGAATATACCTCATCTTCTTCATCAGAATCTGAACATGATTCTGCATCAGAAGATGCAATTGCCATCAGGGCCAAGTTTGCTTCTTCCTCATCAGATTCTGACTCATTATCCAGATCATCCCATGTAGCCATGAGACTCTTCTTAAGCTTATTTCTGAAATTGCTGGACTTTGAGCTGGACTTCTTTGCTTTTTCCTTTGATTTTTCCTTCTGAAGATCAGGACAATCAGCAATGAAGTGGCCAGGTTTTTTGCAGTTGTAGCAGCTTTCTTTCTGGACATCCCTTTTTGAGCCAGAACCAGATCCTCTGAAGTTACTGCTTCTGTTAGAGAATTTTTTCTTTCTATTCATCAGATACTGAAGTCTTTTAGAGATCATTGCAAGCTCATCAGCATCTGAATCTTCATCAGAATTTCCCTCAGGAAACTCTTCTTCAGATTCAATTGCTTTCAAAGCTTTAGCAGGTTTTCTTTTAGACTTCAGAGCCAATGTTTTTGGTTCTCTAACAGACTCATCCTCATTGAGTCCCAGTTCATGCACCTTGAGTGAGCTTATAAGATCTTCAATACTTAAAGTATTTAGATCTTTAGCTTCCTCAATGGCAGTCACTTTAGGTCTCCATTTGGATGGCAGACTTCTAAGGATTTTATTCACATGATCAGCTGTGGTATAACTCTTCTTCAGAATCTGAAGTCCAGAAACCAGAGTCTGAAATCTTGAGAACATAGTCTCAATATTTTCATCCTCTTTCATTCTGAACAATTCATATTGCTGAACAAGTATGTTTGCCTTAGCTTCTCTAACTTTCTGATTACCTTCATAGTTAGAGCAGAGGGATGTGAATATAGCCTTTGCAGTGGACTTGTCACTCAGCTTCTGATACTCAGTGTGAGGCAGGGAGTCCACGATGATACCTCTGACATGATGATGCTTCCTATAGATCTTTCTTTCAGCATCACTCAGAGTTCTCCTGTTGACAGCAACACCTTCTTCATCTACAGGTATTGAGATTCCATCTTCAATAATATCCCATAGAGTATCATCAATCCCAATAATGTGACTATACATTTTGCTCTTCCACCAAGAGAATTTTTCTGGGTCACCAGTAAACATAGGAGGTTTATTGTGTGACCTAGACTTCTTTTCTTCAGTATTATAGTCATATTGGACATTTCTCTGATTTCTGGGAGAGGGTGGAGGTGACTCACTTGTTGAGGCCATGTTTTTCTCAGGATCCTACTGACACACTGTTAAGTGTTAATATCAGAACCGGAGCTCTGATACCAACTGAAGGTGAGAAAAACAAACACACAAGAAGGGGGGGGGTTGAATTGTGTGACTCTAAAAACTTGTTCCTTTTCTTTTCAAAACTTAAGTCAGGTTCAGAAGCTGATAAGAGTCAGTTCTGAACAGCTTATCAGAAGTTATGCAGCGGATACAATAATGAAAAGAGATAAGGGAAGAGAAACACACAGAATTATACAGGTTCCTTCTCAATGTGAGAAGTAGTCCTGTCCCCTTGTGTCCAACAAGAGAGTTTCACTATAATCAAGTTCTGATTACAATTGCTCAATCACTAAGAAAGAGACTTCCAGCTGCTCAATCACAAAGAAAGAGACTTCTATGCTCAACCACCAAGGAAGAGGCTTCCAATGCTCAAGTCACTAAGACAAGAGACTTCTCAATGCTCAAGTCACAAAGACAAGAGGCTTCTGACTCAGACCACACAGGAATGAGGTTACAATTGCTTAGTATGCAGACTAAGACTTTGAGGGACCAAACTGGTTTACACGTAAAGAAGTTTGGGATGAACACTTGATCAAATATCAGAGGTGTTCTCTAAATACAACACAGGTTAAGACTCTTAACCTTAAGAAATTCCTAAGTTACAAAGACTGAAGAATTTCTAAGAGATTTGAACTTTGACAGTTTTTACACAAAAACAGGGCAGAGTTTCAGCAATGCGTTTCAAAGAGTCTTCAACGCTTTCTTCTTCAAATCTCCCTCCTTTTATAGATGAAAATAGAGCTGTTGGAGATTTGCTGGAAATCAGGAATTTAGCCGTTGCAATTGGACTAGGTTGCTGCAAATGTGTGCTGCACTTTTTCTGTCAGAACAGGGCAGGTGCCAATTTTGAATTGGCCCACCATAAAAACTGGAGAATGTTTGGTTCAGGGGAACAACTGTTCCATTGAGTTGTTCTGACACCTCCAAGCATTAAATGCGCACAGTACTGGTTGCTTTTCCATGCCATATCAGCTTCAGAAGCTTCTGAGTGAACAGTGATCAGAAGCTGCTTCAGTTGTACGGATCAGAAGCTGGTCTTCAGATGCTGACTTTACGTTGACTTCATCAGAAGCACCCAGTCTTCAGAAGCTGCACTTCAGGAGCATTTCTTCAGGATCACTTCAGAGGCTTCACTTCAGGACCAGTTTCTTCTTAGCCTTGCAACCCTCCTTCTTGGCTTTCCTTCTTGCTCTTTAGCTTGTTCTTCATAACCATTATTAATCAATACTTGATAAGCATGTGGTTCTGAAACACTTGAACAAAGCATTAGCATATAACCAATTTTCTCTTTAATACTTTGTTATCATCAAAACCATAAAGAAAGATATGTTTACACATAAATGTTTCAACAATCTCCCCCTTATTATATGAGAGACTTGTTAAACACATTTTGTTCCAACAGTGTCGTCCATACATAGTGACTGAACAGTCAACACAGACTAGAGTAGTCGATACCGAACCACTCGCAGGCGTTTCTATAACCATGCGTCCCATCATATTTTCTACTCTAAGACCCAACCTCTTAACGCAATCCACAGAAATAAACGAGTGGGTAGCACCCGTATCAATAATATCAGACAAGGAGTATTATTGATAAAGCATGTACCTCTGATCAAGTTGTCCGCCTTCGCATCACCACCATCTAAAGCAAACACCTTTCCTCCAGCCGCTCTAGGCTTCTTACATACGTTGCTCTTATGACCCGCTTCTTTGCAGTTGAAGCACACAATACCCTTCTTGCACTGATCAGCTTTGTGGTTAGGATCACCACACTTGAAACATTTTCCATCACTCTTCGGGCACTCAAAAAAACGATGTCCCGGTTGTCCACACTTAAAACAATTCTTACCACCTCCAGTTTTACCACCACTGCTTCCACCTCCATCCGGCTTCTTTCCCCGGTTATCATAAGGCTTTCCTCTTCCGAAGGCTCTCCTCCTCTTCTCATTCACAGCCTTGTAGTAGTTAGTCTTGGCTTCCTGTGCTGCTCTATCAGCCGTCCTACTCACAGCCTTCTGAACCATGGCATTTGCCATCAATTCCATCGCATCGGCAAATGCTCGTTGCGTCATAACCTGAACCAGCACCACGCACCACGAGTGAGGATACACTTCGTTTCCTCAAAACAGCATAAACAGTGTTTCCCTAACACATGTTACACAAAGGGTAATCTACACCTAATTGATCCAATGGATCGACCTGCTCTGATACCACCTATTGTAACACCCTAACCCTTAACCGCCGATTATTAACTTTAATAAAACAAAACGTTAAGGACATAGGAAGTTACAACATAATGAAAACGCATTTTCATAAACATCAACATTATCAAAACATGTTTGATTCACATATTCAGCAGCGGAAAAAAAATAACACACAAAAATAACAAAACAGAGACGATACCCCTTCTAACAGGACAACAGGATACCCCTACTAACTCAACAGCAGGATACCCCTTCTAGCTCAACAGCAGGATACCCCTTCTAAGTCAATGTTCACAAAAACGATTGCATCATTTTGTTTCCGTTTTCAAAACACAATACAACATTCCACATGTTTATATAAAAGACCAATTTAAAACAGAGACGTGTGAAAAAGACGTAAAAACATAAATCTGAAAATGCTGTCACAGCACAAATCCACTAAAGCCTCCTCTGAGTATTTTCATCATAACTCAAAAACTAAAAGTCATTTTCACGTCAAACCAAAGCCACTGGAAAGCTAACAAAATTATCTAAAACTTTCATGTTTACACCCAAAACCAATTCTGTACTGATCGGTACCAGTTTTTGTTTCAAAATCGGAACAGTTGTGCAGAAAACTCATAAAAATTCACTGTGACATACAGCAGAAATTCAACCATAACTCAAGTTCTATAAATCGTTTTGACATCAAACCAACGGTATTAGAAAACTAACATCCATATCTACAACAGAGGTCATTACCAAATTATACATACACGTTCAGATACCCAAAATGGTGTTACAACTATCAGAGCCCTAAACTCTAACTAGGATACAACACCTAGTACAAAAAGTAAGGATAGCTAAGCTATGTCCTCACCACTACGCAAGCTTCTAAACAGCAAAAGCTACTCCTCGACGATAAGCTCGTCTTCCTGAAAATCTGGATCCCCAAAGATCCAGCACATAACACAAAACAGAGAGTGTTAGTATCACAACCAATAAACATGTATAAATAACGCATTATTATACATAACTTAAAACACAACACATAATTGACAAAACACAAAACTCATCAACCACACACAAAACTCATCAACCACACACGAAACTCGTCAACCACACACGAAACTCATCAACCACACACGAAACTCATCAACCACACACGAAACTCATCAACCACACACGAAACTCATCAACCACACACGAAACTCATCAACCACACACGAAACTCATCAACCACAAACGAAACTCATCAACCACACAGGAAACTCATCAACCACAATTATCACTTAACAACCACTATGCACACATAATGTCACAAAGGGAGCATGCCTCAAATGCATTCACTACTACATGTGGTACCAAATCATTTCGGATAAACTTATATCCTTATCAAGCACTCTTGATAACCAAGCACTCTTGGATTTCGCGGATAAACCTATATCCTTACCAAGCACTCTTGATAACCAAGCACTCTTGGATTTCGCGGATAAACCTATATCCTTACCAAGCACTCTTGATAACCAAGCACTCTTGGATTTCGCGGATAAACCTATATCCTTACCAAGCACTCTTGATAACCAAGCACTCTTGGATTTCGTTCTTACCCAGGCACTCATGGCCAATCATAATACAAACATGCATAAATCATCAAACGTGGTTCACAACATCATCAGCAACATCATACTAAACCAAACTCACAACATCATCAACAACATCATACTAAACCAAACTCACAACATCATCAACAAAACACAACCACTAAATTATCAGCACTCTGATAATTATCACGACAACAACAACAGCAAACACCACCACTAGGCTTCTCATGGCCTAATCATAAGATACAACATGTATATACTCAACCATGTTCAACAATCTCAACTAAACCAAACAATCATACCAAAATCTCAAACACATAAGGGTTTCAAAGGAACACCCACACACTTTGATAACTTATCCATTTCAACCTATTCATCACTTCTCACACCTTAGTCTTTAATATTACTAAGTCCAAATCCACTTTCAAAACCTTAGACACACTCTATTAGTTCCTAACAGCCATTTCAAACATTATATAACTCATACTCACACAACATAATGACTTTAACAAAAACCACCATTGTTAGGGTTCCCGCAAGCTTTTCTTGAACAACAACAACATTTTCGAATACCCAAACATAGATAACATCATATAATTTCAATTAAACATACCATCAACATCACTAAGCATCAAATGAACATAATATAATCATTAACAGCATTTCTATCAAAACCTAGACAAAGTGAAAGGAAGTTTGGGATGGAGAAATAGACATTCTCCCCTTCTCAATCACTTGTGAATAAGCAATACTACCTCTCTTACCTCTAAATCGATGAATCAACGAAAGTTCCAAGCCTTCTCTTGCTCTCTCTCGTGAGCTCTTGCCCTAGCTTTGCTCTTGCTTTCCTCCCTCACGTTTTCCTCCTTCTCCTTCACGTTACTAGCTTCTCCAAAAGACAATGAATAATGGTTCACAAAGTCTTTGTGGTTATCTCTTATAATCCAATCAAATAAATCTTGGCCATCCATTCTTACTAACTCTCTCATGATCAATCCTAGCCATCCAATCCAATCCAAGCTCACTAAATCTCATCCACTTGATCATTGCCACTTATTCATGACCAAGCCCATTACTATTCATCTTCTTGGCCCAATTCGCTCAAAACCTTAAAAACTCGATTACGAACTTACGCTCGCGCTAAATAATTATTTATCGATTACGAGAAAATAATTTTAAAAGCCAAACAATAAAATAAAATATATAAAAATATAACATACGAAAATAGGGTCGTTACAGTAGTCTCCAAAAGCAGCAGCACATCTCCTTATATAGACTTCACCAAGCATATAATTCTGAATCAAATAATCCTCAAGATACAATTCTGAAATTCTTCAAAGGCACAAAAATGAAACTTATATTTCTGAATTCAATCTTGCAAAGATCCTTTGAAAATATATCCATTCATAAATATGAAGCCAATCTTTCACCAAGATCTTCAACAAATTAATCAGCCTTTTAGAAAACAAATGCTAGAATAAATCTTCAATAAATCTTCCAAAGATACGCACATAATAAATCATAAAGAAAGCAAAAATCCAGCTTCTGAAAACAGCTTCTGAAGATCAGCTTCTGAAAACAGTGCGTCTGAAGACCCTTCCTGCGTCTGAAGACCCATCCTGCGTCTGAAGGTCCATTCTGCGTCTGAAGGCCAAAACTGCTTCTGAAGGCCATTTCAGCTTCTGAACCTCCTTAAAACCAATTCCTTGCTTCTGAAGACTTCTTTAACAACTGGAGACACATTGCTTGAGCACTTTGATTTTACCAAACAATGTAGCCAACACTTCAAATAACCAACAATCTCCCCCTTTGGCAAATTTTTGGCTAAAATCAAATGCTTCACAAAACAAAACAAGTCCTTCACTCAACACAAATAAACAACCATGAAGAACTCCACATATCCAAACATAGCAGCAGAGATAGCAGCGGATACAAGCTATGTTAAACCATGTTAAACCAAACAAACAAGCTTCAGATCAGCTCACAATCACACAGACACATCCTGAAGCTCACATAACAACTTCTGATATTCTTGAAGTACACAAACAAAACTTCACAGTTTCTGATCTTCACATGAACACTCCTCCTGAAGCTTCACAAACACACAAACACACCAGCTTCACAAAACTCCCCCTGCAACTCAGCACAAAACAAACAAACAACTCTCCCCTTTAATTCTGAAAATTCTAAAAATTCTGAACTGCAGTACATTCTGAGAAAATTCTTCTGAAATTGTAACACTTCACAACTCAGGAACTTAATATTTATGCACTCCCTCTGAGACAAAAACTCCCCCTCAAACACAACTGCACAGCTCTTATTATATTTCTGAACTCTGAATAAAACAATCAACTTCTGAACAAATCTGAATTCTGAACTTCTGAATTCTGAACAAATTCTGAACAACACAAATTCTTCTGAACAGCTACATTCTGAAATCAACCACAAGTTTTTCTCCCCCTTTTTACCCAAATAATTTTGACAAAACACAGACTTCTCATAGGGAACAAAAACTGAATGTGTAACACAGATTCTTAAAACTGAATGTATATCAGACTCAGACTCAGCATTTGTAACTTCCAACTTCCAACTTCCAGCATCATCTCCCTCACAACCAGCTTGCTCACCTTTTGCAATCTTTAATTGCTATAACTCCTCATGCATACAAACACCTAGCTTGCTTCTCAGATTCTCAAACTGCTTGGCATCCAAAGCTTTTGTGAAAATATCAGCAATCTGCTCCTCAATATCTACATGTTCAAGTTGAACAATCTTTTCCTCCACAAGCTTTCTGATGAAATGATGTCTGATATCAATGTGCTTGGTCCTGCTGTGCTGTATGGGATTTTTTGAAATGTTGATAGCACTTAAATTATCACAGTATAGAGTCATAACTCCTTGTTCAATGTTGTATTCTTCCAGCATCTGCTTCATCCATACCAACTGTGAACAACTACTACCAGATGCTATATATTCAGCTTCAGCTGTAGACAAAGACACACAATTTTGTTTCTTGCTGAACCATGAAATTAAGTTATTCCCCAGAAAGAAACATCCACCAGAAGTACTCTTCCTGTCATCTGCACTTCCTGCCCAGTCAGCATCACAATACCCATTCAATTCAGAACTTGCATTATGTGAGTACATGATTCCATAATCACTTGTACTGTTGACATACTTCAGGATCCTCTTTACTTGTGTCAAATGACTCATCTTTGGATCTGCTTGATATCTTGCACACACTCCAACAGCAAAAGTAATTTCAGGTCTGCTTGCAGTAAGATACAGTAAACTCCCAATCATACTTCTGTACTGACTCTGATCAACTGCAACTCCTTGTTCATCTTTAGTTAGCTTCAAGTGTGTAGCTGCAGGTGTTCTCTTATGACTAACACTCTCCATTCCAAACTTCTTGACTATATTCTTGGCATATTTACTCTGAGAAATGAATATAGTATCTTCCATTTGTTTGACTTGAAGTCCAAGAAAATAAGTCAGCTCACCTACAAGACTCATTTCAAATTCTGACTGCATCTGCTGAACAAATAACTGAACCATTTTGTTTGACATCCCACCAAACACTATTTCATCAACATAAATTTGAGCAATCATCAGACTTCCATCTTCTTCTTTCACAAACAAAGTCTTGTCAGTTCCACCTTTTCTATAGCCTTGAGTAACAAGAAACTGTGTCAGTCTCTCATACTATGCTCTAGGTGCTTGTTTCAATCCATACAAAGCTTTCTTCAATTTGTAAACATGATCTGGAAAATTATGATCCACAAACCCTTTAGGATGTTCAACATACACTTCTTCTTGTAAATAACCATTCAGAAAAGCAGTCTTCACATCCATCTGAAATAGTTTGAACTTCAAAATGCATGCTACTCCCAACAGTAATCTTATGGACTTTAATCTGGCCACAGGTGCAAAGGTTTCATCAAAGTCAAGTCCCTCCACTTGAGTGTAACCTTGAGCAACTAACCTTGCTTTGTTTCTGACCACAGTTCCATGTTCATCTGTTTTGTTCTTGTAGATTCACTTAGTGCCAATGACATTTAAACCTTCTGGTCTTGGAACAAGATCCCACACTTCACTTCTTTTGAACTGATTCAACTCATCTTGCATGGCTTCAATCCAGAATTCATCAGTTAAAGCTTCTTTAACATTTTTGGGTTCAAATTTTGACACAAAACAAGAATCAGTAGCAACTGAGTCTGATCTTCTGGTTCTAACACCTTGATCAAGACTCCCAATGATTAAATCTCTGGGATGATCCTTCTGAACTCTAATAGAGGGTCCTTTACCAGTAGGAGCATGATCTGGATGAATTTCTTCTGCTTCAGACTCTACTTGATTTTCTGGTTCTAGAGCTTCTGACAGTTGTTCTTCTGATGTTTCAGTATCTGGAACCACTTCAGACTCATCTCTTTCTTTTTCAGCAGACAGATCATCAATCACAACATTAATAGACTCCATAACAACCTTGGTTCTGGAATTAAATACTCTATAAGCTCTGCTGTTCACTGAATAACCCAGAAAAATTCCCTCATCAGACTTAGGATCCAGCTTTCTTCTGTTTTCTCTATCAGCCAAAATATAACATTTGCTCCCAAAAACATGGAAATACTTCACAGTAGGCTTTCTTCCTTTCCATAGTTCATACAAAGTAGAAGTAGTTCCCTTCTTCAAGGTCACTCTATTGTGAATATAACAAGTAGTATTCATAGCTTCTGTCCAGAACATATAAGGTAGCTTCTTAGCATGTAACATAACTCTAGCTGATTCTGCTAAGGTTCTGTTCTTCCTCTCAACTATACCATTTTGCTGAGGTGTTATAGGTGCAGAAAACTCATGCTTAATCCCTTCAGATGCACAGAACTTAGAAAACTTCTTGTTCTCAAACTCCTTCCCATGATCACTTCTGATTCTGATAATAACACAATCCTTCTCTCTTTGTAACTGAGTGCACAAATCTCTAAATACCTCAAAAGTATCTGATTTTTCTCTAACAAAGCTTACCGAAGTAAATCTTGAAAAATCATCAACCATCACAAATGCATACCTCTTTCCTCCAATGCTCTCAACTTGCATAGGTCCCATTAAATCCATATGTAACAGTTCAAGAACTTTAGTTGTTACCTGATGTCCTAATCTGGGATGAGAATTTCTTGTTTGTTTTCCAATTTGACAATCACCACAAACACTGTCCTCATTGATCTTCAGATTAGGTAGACCTCTGATAGCTTCAGAATTCATCACTTTCTTCATACCTTTCAGATGCAGATGACCCAGTTTCTGGTGCCAGAGTCTGACTTCCTCTTCTGTGCTTATGAGACAGGTAGACAGACTTCTTTCTTCTTCAGACACCCACAAATAGCAATTATCTTTTGATCTGCAGCCTCTCATCAGAACCTCACCTTCTTGACCAGTTACCAAGAATTCTTCCTTGTTGAAATTCACCTTCAAGTCTTGATCACACAGCTGGCTTATACTGATCAGATTAGATGTCAACCCTTTCACTAGTAACACATTATCAAGTCTTGGCAATCCTTCACTGATTAAGTCTCCAATACCCAGAATCTCACCTTTTGCTCCATCACCAAAAGTTACATAACTGCTGGTATATGGCTTCAAATTACTCAAAAGCTTCTTCACACCAGTCATGTGTCTTGAACAACCACTATCAAAATACCAATCTTCTTTAAAGGTTGCTCTCAAAGATGTATGAGCTATGAGGCCAACGGTCTTGTCTTTGGGTTTCCACACCTTCTGAACATTTTTTCTGGTTGCAGCTGGTTCCACTCTTCTGTACTGAAAATGCTCAGGATAACCATACAGTTTGAAACAGAATGGTTTAATATGCCCCTTCTTTCCACAATGATGACAAACCCATGTATGATTTCTCCTCTTTCCCATGAACTTCTGAGATTGCTTCTGAGGTCTCATCTTAGATGTTCCTTCCATAGGATCATAAATTTTAGTAGCAGGAACAAACCTTTTAGCAGGATTCTTCTGTTTGAGGTTCAGACTCTCATCCACATATCCTAAGCCAATTTGTTTTCCTTGTTTCTGATTCTCCAATATCTCCTCCAGCACATCAGTAGCAGTATTCATCATTCTGACCTGCTTTTTCATATTCTCAAGCTGGGAATTCAGTTGGCTCACTTCTTCTTTGAGATCAAAATTTTGCACTAACAGTTCATCCTTCTCATCTTCCAGTTGACAGATGGTCTTCTTCTGATCTACTACTTGCTTGCAAACTTCTACACTTCTGATGTATAAGTTCTTGTAATTGTCAGCCAGTTCATCATATGAGGATTGTGCGAACGTCTAAAAAAAGACAGAGCGCATCGATGGATAAAGGAGATAGTGGAAATGGGTGGTTGAGAGGGAGTAAATGAAGGGTCAGCCATTTTGAAAACTGAGCTGACAAAATTCGCATACTTCGCACTGCGAAGTACTTTTGCTCTGCGAACTTCAAAGTTAACTTCGCAGTGCGAAGATACCTTTGCTCTGCGAAGTGCTCGAATTCTGAAAAAAAAATTTGCTACCTCTCAACACTTT
Source organism: Medicago ruthenica (assembly GCA_018208015.1). NCBI lineage: Eukaryota > Viridiplantae > Streptophyta > Magnoliopsida > Fabales > Fabaceae > Medicago > Medicago ruthenica. The sequence continues at coordinate 67,574,625 of CM031376.1, read as the reverse complement.
GGTCATTTCTATCCCCAACTATGATTATGCATATAAACAAGTAATAAACAAATAAATGTTGATTGCCCCTGATAAAATGAAACACATTGTAACAAACATGAATGAATGCGAATGGGTGATATGCAACGGTATGGTATACGGAGGTTCGGAACTCCCCCCATCCTTACGTGTAGGCTCTAAAGGTGAGACTTCCTAAGAAGATGTCCCTAGAGTCATAGATCTCACATGGAATTAAGGTTGTCTTTGGACATACGTCAACATGACTTCAATTAATTCCACGTGAAAATCTCCTCTAAGCGGGGTTGGGCATCCTACCTCACGGACATACGTCAACGCGGGCTTCCGCTCACAACCACCATTCTAACTTAGTTTTTTCTCGAGCTCGGGTAGAGAGCCTCACACGTTCGGCATTAACCCGAACAATGTGGAGTAACATCGCTCAAGTAACCCCCGCATTTGATATATATGATATGAATATAAAGCAAAATAAAGCATTTATAAACATAAAGCATGGGAATGACATAAATAAATACAATGAAAACATGCGCGTAAAGAAAATAAAAACAATTAGCTTAAAAGCCAAATAGAATAGGCTTGACTCGCTAGTGGGAAAAAGGATCCCCAGTGGAGTCGCCAGCTGTGCGAACGTCTAAACAAAGACAGAGCGCATCGAGGCCTCAAAGGACGCTCGAAAGGACTGTGAAGTTGCCACCAAAGTTTTTGTGTAAAGGTAACGTTGATAAACCCTTAAGTTTTTTTGTTTTGAAAGGGAAACGATAATAAAACCCTTTGACGATGAGGAAAAGGATTGGTCATCGCAACCATTGTCGGGTTCGGGAGTCGATTACGCAAGGGGAAGGTATTAGCACCCCTCACGTCCGTTGTACTCAACGGGAACCTTCTATTTGGCTAAAGCTAAAAAATGTTTTTAAATGTTTTGCGCGCATGCTTATCTATGTCAAAAGAAAATATAAATAAAGGGGGGAAAAAGAAATAAAGACAAAAGAAAGGAAAAAAAAGTTTTTTATTATTGCGCTTGACAAGATGTCGATCTTGCTCCTACGTATCTCCCGGTAGTCGGAGAATTCAAAGCGTACGTAGTTCTTTGGTAGAAAAACGTACATATGTTGGTTATTTTTAAATGGACGATGTTTTAACCGAATTCTCGCGATTAAACGTAGCTTGTATGCTCGCGGATGGGAGACTTAAGCGTATAGCTTGTATGGTCGCGCATGGGAGGCTTATTAAGCGTTTGGTTACGAATCGCGCTAGAATGTTAAAAGGCATGTCCGTTGGGTAAAAGGGGTTCGAGTTGGTCGCTATGGGACCAAAAGAGGTGCAATGGACTTGATTTAGTCGAACATTGACCGGCGTGACTCAAACGAGTCGAGGGATTGAATCTAGTGGGCACGGGGGACCAAAAGGTTCCGATTGACCACAAGGGGCCAAGAATTGGTTTGGTATGGTCGGGCGCGTTGAAAATGGAATGACGATTGTCCGAGCGACGAGACATACGTCACGCATTCGTACAATCGGGGCAATGGAAAGACATACGTCACACCATCCCTTTTTCATTCAAGTTTTTGGTTGGAAAATCTTAGAAATCCTAAAGTTTATCAAAACATTCGGTTTGGAACTCAAAATGAAGCGGTTTTAACAAATTTGTAAAAAAACTCACAAAGTTCGGCTCATTTCGCGAACGATTTTGAAAAGTGAACAAATTCGGCTTATGTTCACGTTTGGTTTTGAAAATCATGAACAATGTTTTTGTTCAAGTTTGGATTTGAAAGTGGTGAACATAGCTTGTTTGTTCAAGTTGTTTTGAAAGTTTGTGAACATAACTTGTTTTGCAAGTTATCCAAACAAAGTGTTACCCGAACTTGCGAATCCTTCAAAATTATGCAAAATCCTTGACATGGTTTGGAAAATATGAGTTTTAAACCTCCTAGGTTCTGAGTTCTTGGGCTAGAACCTCAAAAATTGCCCATTTGGGAGCCTAAACTCAGATTCTGAGTTCTGTCATGGTCGCACTGCGAACAATGCGAATTTTTGAGCTCAGAAGCTGTTTCTGAACTGTTGTTCAGAAACAACTTCTGAACACACTCAGGACCTTTTAGGGGAGTGAAAAGCTTTGAGTTTTGCAATGAAAAGGGCTGGACAAACCAGTTTTGATGTTTTGCAAACCTTGGGATTTCTTTTGAAATTCAAAGGGGATTTTTTAGAGCAAAAGGTTTTGGACCAAAATTAGGATGCAAACACAATTGTAAATGCAAGATAATACTTAGAACACTTACAGAAATCCTTAGCAAAGCTCCTGCTGCAATGAACTTGAATTGATTGAAGGTTCTTGCAAAGGTTTTTGAATGTTGGTGATGAGCAATGAACTTTGTAAGGCTTTGTATTGGAATTGATTTTCCTAGTGCTTTGTGGTTTTCTGGTTTTTTGTGAGTGTTTCAAGTGTTTATGAGTAGTGTTTCTTTGTTAGAATCATGCTTTATTTCCTCTTGCCTTGCATCTCTATTTATAGGCCAAAACCAAATCAATTTCATCATTAGAAATCCCCAAAATCCAGTTGATTTGTGGGCTAGGATCAGAGGTAACCTTGCCTTGTGCCAAGGGTCAAGACTCAGCCTGATTTCAGCCACAAATTCAAAGGTTTTTGGATAGAAATGATGATGAAACATGGCTGGATTGCAATTGGCTATGCTTGGGGATTGATCCTTGCAATCTCAATGGTTGGGCAATAAAAACGTGCACTGTGATGTGCAGAGGTTAGGGGAAGCAAAAGGCAACATGTGGGCTGGTGTGAGAGGGTGAAAAGCTGCTGAAAAAACAGGGCAGCAATCATGGTTTTTTTGTAAGTGAAAACCAGATGGGTTTGAGTAGTTTTGGGGGAGCAAGCAGGAAGAAAGTCCACAAGCTGGTGGCTGGCAACCTTGGGGTGGTTAACAGGTCACTTGGGAGGGACAAGAGCTGCCCAAGGGCAAGCCCACTTGCTTGCCACATGCTGGGTTGGAAGAAAAAGCTTCTTTCCTTGGCATTAATGGCAAGTCTTTCAACTCTGGCTTTGCTGAGCCAAAAAGGCCATGAATGATGACAAAACAATAATAAAAATCAAATGTAACAAAAACTGGAATTAAAATCAAAGAAACCAAAAATCTGCAAAAAATTCGCAGACTTCGCACTGCGAAGTGACCTTCGCACTGCGAAGTCACCATTTTTGAAATGTTGACTTTTTTGGTTGACTTTTGTTGACTTTGACTTTTCTCCTCTTTTTGATTTTTTTGAAAATTGTTTTGAAAAGGCTTAGGACAAAATTGGGGTACTACACTTTTGTTGAGTGAAGAACTTGTCTTTGTGAACAATTTGATTTTAGCCAAAAATTTGCCAAAGGGGGAGATTGTTGGATATTTGGTTGTTGGCTATATGTTTGCTAAAATCAAAATGTACAAGCAATGCGTCTTCAGAAGCTAATATGTGTCTTCAGAAGCTGGAAGCAGAACTTTAGAAGCTGGTACTGTTCATCAGAAGCTGAACTGGTCTTCAGACGCACTGTTCAGACGCTGACTTTCGTTGACCTTCAGACGCACTGTTCAGATGCTGACTTTCGTTGACCTTCAAAAGCTGAAATGTTCAGACGCAGACATCAGAAGCTGATCTTCTGCGTTCAAAATTGATTTCTTGGAGCTGTTTATTTTCTTACATTATCTCTTGAAGATTTAATTGATGAATTCTCCAAGCTTGTTTCCATAAGGAAGTTTTTGCGTGAAGATATTTGTTGAAGATTGGATTCAATTATTTGTGAATATATTTTCAAAGCAATCTTTTGGAAAATATATTTCTGAATAAATAAGAGCTTCTATTTGCTTCTAAAGAATTCTGGGATTATATCTTTGAAGATTTGGTTCAAGAATTATGTGCTGCTGAAGATTATAAATAGAAGGTGTTGCTATTGAAGAAAGATATCTCAAGAATTAAAAAGAGTCTTAGGTTGTTGAGTTTGTAAGCCTTGTGCTTTGTTTCTGTGCACCACTCAAAGTGTTTAGAGTTGGTTGTTTGTTATTGAGTTGTAATCACTCAAAGCTTTTAAGCAAGAGTGACTGTTTTTATGTTTTGAAGTGTGACTTCATAGTTTATTGGTTTTGTTTAGAGTTTGATAAATCACTGGGGCAGTGATTGACTGAGGGAAGTAAGAGGGGTTTCTTATATCTAGGAGTTCCTAGGTAGAAATACCACAGGTAGTGATTAAGTGAGAAGGGGCTGTGAAATAGGGGTTGTTGTCACAGGGGCTGTGAAACAGGGGCTGTGTCATAGAACTTCGAATTGATACTATTTTAGTGGATTTCTTTCCTGGCTTGGTAGCCTCCAGATGTAGGTGAAGTTGCACCGAACTGGGTTAACAAATCTACTGTGTCTCTTCACTTTCTGTCTGTTTTATTCTGCTTCTGAACTGTTGTTTTTCATACTCTGTTTTACGGTTCAGAACCAGGTCTGCCAGGAATTTCAAAACATTCTTTGTACTATCGTACACTTAAATCTTGCTTTCCTATCAAAGTATTTAGACATATCGTTATCATATGTCGTACTTAGGGACTTACTATCTCACTTACTTAATTGTTGGAAACTAGGCCCCTTAGCTTACTTGAAGCCTATAGGTAATCTCTACCCATTGTCATAATTGACGTCGATTCTTGTTGAGATTAATCCTCGTTGATGTGTGAATGTCTTTTACCACCCTCGTGTTAATACAAAGAATATTACAACCTCTTTCGTCCATTACTAAATGCACAAAGACGCTCTGGCATTGTAAGGATGGTTTTCTGGCCTTGAATCAAGTTTTCAAAATGGGGTGGCATCCTGTCTTTTTCGTGGCATGATGTGCCATTCTCGTGGCACGATGGTGTGCTGATCTATATGATCATGGCATGGTAGAATCTGTCGTGACACGATAAAGTTAGTGCAACCAGGCCCTGTAGCTTTTCCAGAAAGTTCCTGTTGGATATTTGGTTGTTGGCTACATGTTTTGCTAAAATCAAATGTACAAGCAGTTCGTCTTCAGAAGCTGATATCTCAATTGTATGTCTTCAAAAGCTGGGTCTTCAGAAGCTGGAACAGTACTTCAGACGCACTGTTCAGAAGCTGGCCTTCAGACGCACTGTTCAGACGCTGACTTTCGTTGACCTTCAGACGCATTGTTCAGACGCTGACTTTCGTTGACCTTCAGAAGCTGCATTTCAGAAGCACGTTTTTTGCGTTCATTCTTGTGCCTTGGTTTCGAAGATTTGATTGAAGATTTATCCAAGCTGATGTTTCTAGAAGGCAGATTAATTCGCGTGAAGATATTGATTGAAGATTTGTTTCTTTTATTTAAGAAAATAATATCAAAGCAATCTTTGGAAAATATATTTCTAAAATATATTTGCTTCTATAAGCTTCTAAAGAATTTTAGAACAATATTTGTTGAAGATTATTTTGTTCAGAATTATGTGCTGCTGAAGACTATATATGGAGGACGCTGCTATTGAAGAAATTTATTCAAAACAGAAGAGAGAGTCATACTTAGTGTTTTGAGTCTGTAAGCTTAGTGCTTTGTTTTCTGTACACCACTCAAACTGATTAAAGTTGATTTGTAATCACTTGAAGCTTTTAAGCAAAAGTGACGTACTGAGTTTTTAGGAGAGTCTTATAATCACTGGGGCAATGATTACTTGAGTAGGAAGTAAGTGGGATCTTATATCTAGGAGTTCCTAGGTAGAAATCTATACAGGTAGTGATTAAGTGATAAGGCTGTGAAACAGGGGCTGTTGTCATGAGTCTTTGAATTGATACTATTTAGTGGATTTCCTTCCTGGCTTGGTAGCCTCCAGACGTAGGTGTGTTTGTCACCGAACTGGGTTAACAAATCAACTGTGTTCCTTTACTTTCTGTCTTTTATATTTCTGCTTCTGAACTGCTGTTTGCATACTCTGTTTTACGGTTCAGAACCAGGTCCTGCCAGGAATTTCAATTGGCATCAGAGCAGGCACCCTGCCCGTTTTAGGGTGAGCTCCAGGGAAGGTATTTTCTGGCATTATGGAGAAAGAAGGATGATTTGTGAATAGACCACCTCTGTTGGATGGTTTTAACTATGATTATTGGAAATCTCGTATGAGTGCTTACCTGAAATCTATAGATAGCAAGACCTGGAAAGCAGTTCTGAAGGGTTAGGAACTGAAGGTGAGAAAAACACACACACAATAAGGGGGGGGGGGGGGGGGGTTGAATTGTGTGTGACTAAAAAAACTTGTTCTTTTCTTTCTTGAAACTTAATACAAGTTCAGAACCAGGTTCTAAACTGTTATCAGAAGTTAATGCAGCAGATAACAAGTTAAAAGGATAATGAAAGAGAGAGACACACAAGATTTATACTGGTTCCTTCTCAATGTGAGAAGTAGTCCAGTCCCCTCGTTTTCCAACAAGAGAGTTCCACTATAATCAGTTCTGATTACAATTGCTTAATCACTAAGAAAGAGACTTCCAGTTGCTCAATCACAAAGAAAGAGGCTTCTATGCTCAACCACCAAGGAAGAGGCTTCCAATGCTCAAGTCACTAAGACAAGAGACTTCCCAATGCTCAAGACACTAAGTCAAGAGACTTCTGACTCAGACCACAAAGGAATGAGGTTACAAATGCTCAGTATACAGACTGAGACTATAATGACCAAACTGTTTTACAAGTAAAGGAGTTTGGGATGAACACTTGATAAAATATCAGAGGTGTTCTCTTAATACAACATAGGTTAAGACTCTTAACCTTAAGAAATTCTAAGTTACAAAGACTATGAGAATTTCTAAGAGTTTTTGAACTTGACAGTTTTTACATAGAAAACAGAGCACAGGTTCAGCAATTTGTATCAAGAGTCTTAGACAAATTTCTTCTTTAAATCTTCTTCCTTTTATAGATAAAATATAGCTGTTGAAGATTTGCTTGAATTAAGGAATTAGCCGTTGCAAGTTGAGCTAGGTTTTCTGCAAATGTGTGCTGCACTTTATCAAACAGAACAGAGCAGCAGCCATTTTTGAAATGGCCTACCTTAAAAGCTGGAGAATGTTTGGGTCAGGGAGACAACTGTTCCATTGAGTTGTTCTGACACAACCAGGCATTAAATGCGCACAGTACTGGTCACTTTCCATGCCACATCAGCTTCAGAAGCTTCTCTGTGAACAGTGCATCAGAAGCTGCCTTGTACGGATCAGAAGCTGGCTTCAGGAGTTGACTTTGCTTTGACTTCTTCAGAAGCACCCAGACTTCAGAAGCTGCCTTCAGACTCAGAAGCTGCACTTCAGGAGTACCACTTCAGGACCACTTCAGAAGCTTCTCAGTTCAGTACCACTACTTCAGGAGTACTTCTTCAGGAACACTTCTTCAGACCCAATTTCCTTCTAGCTTTGCAACATTGCTTCTTAGCTTTCCTTCCTTGCTCTAAGCTTGTTCTTCCATAACCATTTATAATAAATAATCATAAAGCACATGGTTCTGAAAACACTTGAACAAAGCATTAGCAAATAACCAATTTTCTCTTTAACACTTTGTTATCATCAAAACCATAAAAAGAGATATGTTTACACATAAATGTTTCAACAATCTCCCCTTAATTCATAAGAGACTTGTTAAACACATTTTGTTCCAACAATCTCCCCCTTTTTGATGATGACAAACATAAGTATTAAATCAGAAAATTGTTGTTAACTTAATTAACAAGTAAACTACAGGGTGTGAGGTTTGTAAGCTCCCCCTGAGTCTGAACCAAGTTAATTAAGTTCAGTTAAAAAATACAAATGTGAAAGTTTCAGAATTGTTGTTAAGTTTAATTAACAATCTGACTTCAGGAGAGGTTTGTAAAGCTCCCCCTAGGTCTGACAGTCCTCAAGGTTAGGTTTGTAAGCTCCCCTTGATTCTTATCCAAGTTAATTAAGCTTAACTTAAGACAATATAATGAAATTAACACTCAGAATTCAAAATGACTTGTTGACTTCAGGTTCTGAGGTTTGTAAGCTCTCCCCCTCAGTCTGATAATCCACAGGATGAGTTTTGTAAGCTCCCTAAGTCTTATCCAAGTTATTTTAAATTCAATTTACTCACTAAGAGTAATGTATCTCACAGAATTGTATCAGAGCCAGAATTTCACTTCAGAGGCTAAGAGTTAAAATCTGTTCTCATAAGTTAAATTCAGTCAGAATTGTATCAGAGCTTAACTTATGTAGGGGGGGTTGAATTTGTTCAATAGTTCACACAAGAACCTTACTCCCCTTTCATAAGTTAGGCTTAACTGACATAATTTTAACTTATATTTGAGCTCAGGTGCTTTAATACTTGTTTTACTTTCTCCCCCTTTTGTCATCAATAAAAAGTTTTACTTACTCCCCAACACAAAAATTTCTCCCCCTTTGTCAAGAGAGTTTGAAAATATATCTGTATCAGAGCAGAAAAGGATTTTAAAAGAGTTTGAAAGCATGTATCAAAGCAGTTCAATTTCCCCTTTTTAAAAGAGTTTGAAAAACATTTCAAAGAAAAAAGTTCAAAGTATATAGGAGGGGGTTGAACAAAAGTTTGTGAGATATTTATGCAATCATATGGATAATCAAGCAGCAAGGATAATCATCAGAGCATACTTGATTTTCAATGAGTGTATGACTTGCAATAAAAAATAGAATGCTGTTCAGAAGCAGAAAAAGGTTTAGAGCTTCTGATCAAATCATTCTGTGTTCAGACATGACTTGTTCTGAATAAATGGTTCAGTATCAGAACAAAACATGCAAGAAGGTATCAGATCAGAGCAGGTCTAACTCATTTTTTTTAAAACAAAATAGTTCAGATCATAGACCAACTGATAGGTTAGATCAGAGCTTGATACCAATTGAGGATTTAGCCTCAGAGTCTGATACCAAAAATACAGTTTTAATGCTGCTGAACTTGTATCAGAACCTGATTTCAAAATATGAAGATTTAACTCAGAGTCTGATACCAGATTTAGCATTTCAGTACTGATACCAAGATAAAATAAGTTTTAAAAGCTGAACATGTCTGAAACACTTTGATCATTTAAATAAAATGTGTCTGTGCTAAATAATTTGAAAACAGACTGATACCAATTGAAAATTGTTTGTCAAGCAATTGTTAGAGGTTCTTTTAATAAAATTGAATCTTTCTTCTGTTAGAGGTTTTGAGAATATGTCAGCCCATTGATGATCAGTATCAATGAACTGAATATCTAAAACACCCTTCTGAACATAGTCTCTTATAAAATGATGTTTTATTTCTATGTGCTTGGCTCTAGAATGCAGAATTGGATTTTTAGACAGACATATAGCAGCAGTATTATCACAATAAATTGGAATATTATCTGCATGAATCTGATAATCCTCTAATTGATGTTTCATCCAAAGCAGTTGTGTGCTACAACTTGCAGCTGAGATGTATTCTGCTTCTGCTGTTGACAAAGCAATGGTTGCTTGTCTCTTGCTGGCCCAGGATATCAGATTCTCACCAAGAAACTAACAGTTTCCACTGGTGGATTTTCTTTCAATCCTGTCCCCAGCATAGTCAGCATCACAGAATCCAACTAGCTTGTAATTTAGAGATTTCTTATACAGAAGTCCCAAATTAGTTGTTCCTTTCAGATACCTAAAGATTCTCTTGACAGCAGTCATATGAGATTCTCTAGGATCTGATTGGAATCTAGCACACAGACATACACTAAATAAAATATCTGGCCTAGAAGCAGTTAAGTATATGAGAGAACCTATCATACCTCTGTACAGCTTCTGATCTACTTTAGAGCCATTGTCCTCTTTGCTTAAAGTGCAGGTAGGATGCATTGGTGTTGTCATCAGCTTGCAATCATCCAACTGGAACTTCTTCAGAAGCTCCTTGGTGTATTTTGACTGATGAACATAAACACCATCTTTGCATTGGTTGATTTGAATTCCCAAGAAGAATTTCAGCTCACCCATCATGCTCATTTCAAATTCATCCTGCATTAACTTTGAAAATTCCTTGCAAAGGGAGGCATTAGTAGAACCAAATATGATATCATCCACATAAATTTGCACAATTAAGATTTCTTTCTTAACAGTTTTCCTGAAAAGTGTATTATCAACTTGACCTCTTACAAAATTATTTTTAATTAAGAAGTTGCTTAGCCTTTCATACCAAGCTCTGGGAGCTTGTTTCAGACCATATAAAGACTTCTTAAGTTTAAAAACATGATTTGGATATTTAACATCTTCAAAACCAGGAGGTTGTTTTACATACACTTCTTCAGAAATTACACCATTTAAGAAAGCACTCTTAACATCCATTTGATATAAGATGATATCATGATTGACAGCATAAGAAAGAAGTAACCTGATTGCTTCCAGTCTTGCTACTGGAGCAAAAGTTTCTGTGTAGTCTATTCCTTCTTGCTGGCTGTACCCTTGAGCTACTAATCTAGCTTTGTTTCTGATCACTTCTCCTTGTTCATTTAGCTTGTTCCTGAACACCCATTTTGTTCCAATGATGTTCTTGTGATCAGGTTTTGCAACAAGATCCCATACATCATTCCTTTGAAACTGGTTCAGTTCTTCTTGCATTGCTACAATCCAGCCATCATCAGCAAGTGCTTCATCAACAGTTGTGGGTTCAATCATGGATAGCAGGCCAAGCATTGACTCATTCTGAGTGAATGCTGATCTAGTCTTTATTGGACTGCTCTTGTTTCCAATGATCAACTCCTCAGGATGTGAAGACTTGTACTTGAATGAGGTTCTGGGTGGATTAGCTTCTAAAGAACCATCAGGGATGTGTTCAGAGCCATGCTGGTCTTGATTAGCTTCAGGAGTAGTGTCTTTATCAGAGAGTTTCTCAGAGTCTTCATTGTTTTCAGCTTCTGAACCTTCATCAGAACCTGAACTGGGTTTAGCTTTTGAAGGTTCTTCTGAGATTCTGACATCTGCAAAACTCTCAACCAGCTCTGGTATTTCATTACCAGGCTTTTTATCATCAAACCTAATGTGTATAGCTTCTTCAAAAACATGTGTTTCAGAATTATACACCTTGTATGCCTTATATCTCTCTGAGTATCCTAAAAAGGTACCCTTTTGAGCCTTGGCATCAAATTTCTTTAGGTAGACCTTATTGTTTAGTATGTAACATGTACAACCAAACTGATGAAAATAAGAAATACTTGGTTTTCTTCCTTTAAATAATTCATATGAAGTTTTATTCAGAATGGGTCTGATATAGATCCTGTTCTGAATATAACATGCTGTGTTTACAGCTTCTGCCCAAAAGTACTTAGCAATTTTAGACTCATGGATCATGGTTCTGGCCATTTCTTGTAAAGACCTGTTCTTTCTCTCTACAACTCCATTTTGCTGTGGAGTTCTAGGAGATGAGAACTCATGGAGAATTCCATGGTCTTCACAAAAGTTTTCAAAAGGTTCATTTTCAAATTCCCCACCATGATCACTTCTAATTTTTAAGATTTTCAAATCAGTTTCAGTTTGTACTTGTTTGCAGAATTTGAAAAACACATCATATGTTTCATTCTTAGTTCTGAGGAATTTAACCCAAGTCCACCTACTGTAATCATCAACAATCACAAGTCCATACTTCTTCCCATTGATTGAAGCTGTTCCAACAGGACCAAACAAATCAATGTGAAGGAGTTCTAGAGGTTTAGAGGTGGAAACAATGTACTTTGGTTTAAAAGAAGTTTTAGAAAACTTTCCAATTTGGCATGCACTGCACAGTGCATCTGAGTGATAGTCAATGATGGGTAAGCCTCTGACCAGCTGTAACTTGCTAAGCTTAGAGATGAGTCTCCAGTTAACATGTCCCAGCCTTTTGTGCCAGACCCATTTCTCATCACTCACAGACAGAAGGCAAACTACCTTCTGCTGAACCAAATCAGAAAAATTTATTTTGTAAACATTGTTTTTCCTGCTGCCTCTGAACACTACAGACTTATTTTCAATGTTGATTACAGTGCAAGTGTTCTTATTAAACAGGACTTCATAATTACTATCACATAATTGACTTATGCTAAGTAAATTATGTCTAAGTCCATCTACCAGCCAAACATTATCAATGTACAGGGAAGAATTACCTATCTTACCAGTACCAATGATCTTTCCTTTCTGACTTCCTCCAAACCCCACAGTTCCTCCCTCTTTCAGAGTTAGGGTTTGGAACATAGACTTGTCCCCTGTCATATGATGCGAGCATCCACTGTCCAGGTACCAGGACCTTTCCTTTTCTTTGGATGTTAAGCATATCTGCAATTGAAATTATCTCAGACTTAGGTACCCAGATTTTCATGGGTCCTTTGGGATTAGTCCTGAAAGGTTTTGGCTTCTTGTGTCTGAAGTTATGATATTCAGACTTGTTCTGATACTTTGGATATGAATCCTTGTATTTTGAATAAGTCTGAGTTTTAGAACCTGAGTTCTCAAGGGTTTAGACTCAGATTTCTTCAGAACCTGGGACTTGAGAGTCTTTGGTTCTGAATCCTTTAGAGTTTGAACCATTGAGTACTTTGGTTATGATCTTTTCAGAATTCTTACTTTGTTTACTTCAGGCACAAGGCAAGCTTCAGTTTTGCCTTTCTTAAAACAGTTAGAAGCAGAAAACTTATTGGTATGCTTTTGCTTGCTTTGCTTAACATTCTGAGATTGAAAATGTTTTGTGTTGACTGGTTTAACAGATTTTGAAGTTTTAATAAACTCAGTCTTAGAAAAATTTGAATCAGATTTATTCAGATTCTGAGAGTTGATAGTTTCAGGTTCTGAACACTTCAGATTCTGAACATTATCAGGTTCAGAGTCTGATTTCCTCTAACTCTTAGGCTTGGGACCTTTTGGCTTAGATTTAGGCAGGGTTTTAACATCTGCCTTCATCTTACCTTTAGGTTCAGAAGCTTCAGAGTCTGAGTTGTTCAGAACTTTAGACTTAGTCTCAAATTCTGATACTTTCAACTTCTCAAAATTATCAGAAGCAGGCACAAAGCATATACCATTGCCTTTTAAAATATCTTCAGAACATGAAGGTGAGTTTAATTCATTTGAAGGTTTAATTGAATCATAGCCAATGCCTTTACCTTTGTTTCTGATCATATTATACATCATGGAGGCAATTTTAGTTCTATTGAACCCAGTTAACATGAAATCCTGAAGAGCTATTTCTTGTTCATTAGGAACCTCTTCAGATTTCTTATGAGCCTCTTTTCTGAGTTCTTCAACTTCTTCATCATATTCAAAAGTTTGATTCTGAAGTTTAAGATTTTCCTCAGACAGCAAGTTATTTTGATTTTTCAAAGATTTGATTTCTTTTAACTTGCTTTTAAGATGACTCATAAGATCATTAACTGTTTCAATCAATTCAGATTTGGAGAGTTCAGAGTATACCTCATCTTCTTCATCAGAATCTGAACATGATTCTGCATCAGAAGATGCAATTGCCATCAGGGCCAGGTTTACTTCTTCTTCATCAGATTCTGACTCATTATCCAGATCATCCCATGTTGCCATGAGACTCTTTTTGAGCTTATTTCTGAAACTGCTGGATTTTGAGCTGGACTTCTTTGCTTTTTCCTTTGATTTTTCCTTCTGAAGATCAGGACAATCAGCAATGAAGTGGCCAGGCTTTTTGCAGTTGTAGCAGCTTTCTTTCTGGATATCCCTCTTTGAACCAGAACTAGATCCTCTAAAGTTACTGCTTCTTTTAGAGAATTTTTTCTTTCTGTTCATCAGATACTGAAGCCTTTTAGAAATCATTGCAAGCTCATCAGCATCTGAATCTTCATCAGAATTTCCCTCAGGAAACTCTTCTTCAGATTTAATTGCTTTCAAAGCTTTAGCAGGTTTTCTTTTAGACTTCAGAGCTAATGTTTTTGGCTCTCTAACAGACTCATCCTCATTGAGTCCTAGTTCATGCACCTTGAGGGAGCTTATAAGATCTTCAATACTTAAAGTATTCAGATCCTTAGCTTCCTCAATGGCAGTCACTTTAGGTCTCCATTTAGATGGCAGACTTCTAAGGATTTTATTCACATGGTCAGCTGTGGTATAACTCTTCTTCAGAATCTGAAGTCCAGAAACCAGAGTCTGAAATCTTGAGAACATAGTCTCAATATTTTCATCCTCTTTCATTCTGAACAGTTCATATTGCTGAACAAGTATGTTTGCCTTAGCTTCTCTAACCTTCTTATTTCCTTCATAGTTAGAGCAGAGGGATGTGAATATTGCTTTGGCTGTTGACTTGTCACTCAGCTTCTGATACTCAGTGTGAGGTAATGAGTCCACAATGATACCTCTGACATGGTGATGCTTCCTATAGATTTTTCTTTCTGCATCACTTAGAGCTCTTCTGTTGACAGCAACACCTTCTTCATCAACTGGAATGGTGATTCTATCTTCTATGATGTCCCATAGTGAATCATCAACCCCAATAATATGACTGTACATTTTACTCTTCCACCAAGAGAATTTTTCTGGGTCACCAGTAAACATAGGAGGTTTATTGTGTGACCTAGACTTCTTTTCTTCAGTACCATATTCATATTGTACATTTCTTTGATTTCTGGGAGATGGTGGATTTCTGGGAGAGGGTTGAGGTGAACCACTAGTTGAGGTCATGTTTTTCTCAGGATCCTACTGACACACTGTTAAGTGTTAATATCAGAACCGGGGCTCTGATACCAACTGAAGGTGAGAAAAACACACACACAAGAAGGGGGGGGGTTGAATTGTGTGTGACTCAAAAAACTTGTTCTTTTCTTTCTTGAAATTTAATACAAGTTCAGAACCAGGTTCTGAATTGTTATCAGAAGTTAATGCAGCGGATAACAAGTTAAAAGGATAATGAAAGAGAGAGACACACAAGATTTATACTGGTTCCTTCTCAATGTGAGAAGTAGTCCAGTCCCCTTGTTTTCCAACAAGAGAGTTCCACTATAATCAGTTCTGATTACAATTGCTCAATCACTAAGAAAGAGACTTCCAGTTGCTCAATCACAAAGAAAGAGGCTTCTATGCTCAACCACCAAGGAAGAGGCTTCCAATGCTCAAGTCACTAAGACAAGAGACTTCCCAATGCTCAAGACACTAAGTCAAGAGACTTCTGACTCAGACCACAAAGGAATGAGGTTACAAATGCTCAGTATACAGACTGAGACCATAATGACCAAACTGTTTTACAAGTAAAGGAGTTTGGGATGAACACTTGATAAAATATCAGAGGTGTTCTCTTTATACAACACAGGTTAAGACTCTTAACCTTAAGAAATTCTAAGTTACAAAGACTATGAGAATTTCTAAGAGTTTTTGAACTTGACAGTTTTTACATAGAAAACAGAGCACAGGTTCAGCAATTTGTATCAAGAGTCTTAGACAAATTTCTTCTTTAAATCTTCTTCCTTTTATAGATAAAATATAGCTGTTGAAGATTTGCTTGAATTAAGGAATTAGCCTTTGCAAGTTGAGCTAGGTTTTCTGCAAATGTGTGCTGCACTTTATCAAACAGAACAGAGCAGCAGCCATTTTTGAAATGGCCTACCTTAAAAGCTGGAGAATGTTTGGGTCAGGGAGACAACTGTTCCATTGAGTTGTTCTGACACATCCAGGTATTAAATGCGCACAGTACTGGTCACTTTCCATGCCACATCAGCTTCAGAAGCTTCTCTGTGAACAGTGCATCAGAAGCTGCTGCATCAGAAGCTGCCTTGTACGGATCAGAAGCTGGCTTCAGGAGTTGACTTTGCGTTGACTTCTTCAGAAGCACCCAGACTTCAGAAGCTGCCTTCCGACTCAGAAGCTGCACTTCAGGAGTACCACTTCAGGACCACTTCAGAAGCTTCTCAGTTCAGTACCACTACTTTAGGAGTACTTCTTCAGGAGCACTTCTTCAGACCCAATTTCCTTCTAGCTTTGCAACATTGCTTCTTAGCTTTCCTTCCTTGCTCTAAGCTTGTTCTTCCATAACCATTTATAATAAATAATCATAAAGCACATGGTTCTGAAAACACTTGAACAAAGCATTAACAAATAACCAATTTTCTCTTTAACACTTTGTTATCATCAAAACCATAAAGAGAGATATGTTTACACATAAATGTTTCAACAATCTCCCCTTAATTCATAAGAGACTTGTTAAACACATTTTGTTCCAACAAGGAACATCCTGTTGTGCTTGACAAAGAGGGTAAGAAGACAATTGAATTAAAACCAGAGGAAGATTGGTCCAAGGTAGAAGATGAATTAGCTCTTGCAAACTCCAAAGCCTTGAATACTATATTCAACGGAGTGGACAAGAATATGTTCAGATTGATCAAGCAGTGCACTTTAGCTAAGGATGCCTGGGAAATTCTCAAGACTACTCATGAAGGCACATCCAAGGTAAAATTGTCCAGACTTCAACTTCTCACCACCAAATTTGAAAATCTCAAAATGTTGGAGGATGAGAACATACATGATTTTTACATGAATGTTCTGGATATGGCCAACTCATTTGAGTCTCTTGGAGAAAGAATATATGATGAGAAACTTGTGAGAAAGATCCTCAGATCCTTACCTAAGAGATTTGATATGAAGGTGACTGCAATTGAAGAAGCACAAGACATCTCCAACATGAAGGTTGAAGAATTGATAGGATCTCTTAAGAATTTTGAAATAGCCAGAACTGATAAGAAGGGTAAAGGTGTTGCTTTTGTATCAAATGATGACAGCTTATCAGAGGATCTTGTGATGCTGAGTAAACAATTTAAGAAGATTCTGAAGAAGACAAGACCTGATCAATCCAAAGGTGTTCAATGTCATGAGTGTGACGGATATGGTCACATTAGGACAAAATGTGCAACATACCTGAAGAATAAGAAGAAAAGTTTGGCAGCTACTTGGTCTGATGATGACTCAGAAGGAGAAGTGGGGAATGAATCAGCCAAGCATGTTCTTACTTTAACTGGTAGATGCAGGTCTGGTGATAAAGTTAAGGTTTCAGAAGCACTATCAGGTTCTGAGACATCATCTGATATTGAGTCAAGTGATGGAGAATCATCTTGTGAAGAACTGGCTACCTATTACAAAGAGCCTGCTGAGTTTTGCAAGAAGTTGCATGTTAAATTTGAAGAAGTGTGGAAGCTGTTGGAAGAACAGAAGAGCACTATCAGTCAACTTCAGTCTGAAAAAAGTGAACACTTAGAGAAAATCTCTGATCTCAAAGATGAGGTAACCCAGCTGAACTCTCAACTTGAACACATGAAGAAGCAAGCCAGAATATTGAACACTGGTACTGATGTGCTTGAAAAGATTTTGGAGAGTCAGAACCAAGGGAAACCAAATGGAATTGGGTATGATGATAGGACTCTGAACAACAAACAGCAACATCCAGCTAAAAGGTTCACTGCAGCTGTTAAAACATGTGATCCAATGATGGATAAACCTAAATTGGAACACCATAACCAACCTCAGGGATCTAAGAACAAGAAGACATCTCATCTTTGGGTATGTCATCACTGTGGTAAAAAGGGGCACATAAAGCCATTCTGTTACAAGCTGCATGGATACCCCAAGCACTTTCAACAAAGAAAAGTGGAACCAGTTGTAAACAAAATCAAGGTCAAGAAGGAATGGAGACCAAAATGTGCAAGTGTTGCCCAGAGTCTGAAAAATAGGAAAAGAAAGGCTGTTGCTGCTGACAGCAGGCCCACTCTTGTAGCAAAGAAGATTTCTGTTGCTGGGCCATCTAAAGTCTGGAGCAAGGTGGTATCAGAAGGCTCTAAAAGGAAAGGAAGTGGATCCTAGTAAGTCTGAGGATGTTTTTGAGCAAGACATCATGCCCTATGTTCAGAAGAGGATTGCTGTTCTTCAGAAGCAAATTGCTGGGAAGAAGGTTCTGAATGTGCCTGAAGCACACATTGACTAAGCAGCTTCTGTTGCTGTGTCTGATGATGAAACATCATCTGTTGCTGAGTCTGAAGACTGTCAATTTATGACTGATGTCTTGAATTTCTGTTTGTGCTTCTGGTATGCTGTTGTTGCTTTTTGTTTTGTTCTTCTGTGTGTGGATACTATGTGGTTCTGATCCTGATGTTGGTGCTGTGATGGGTTCTGTATGTTGGTTTTGATGCTGATTCTGATGTGGTGTCTGTGTGTGGTTCTGTGGTATGTTGTTCTATGTTGTGCTAGTTATAAACTCTGAAAAGATTTCTGTGATGTGCTTATGCTCTGTTTCTTGTGTTTCTCTGCTCCTGGTGTTTACATGTGTGTTTTGTCAAAATTGTTTGGCTAAAAAGGGGGAGAAAAGTTTGGTTGTTTCAGAAACAGTTCAGTAGTTCAGGGGGAGTCTCTGTGTTCAGAGGGAATCTCTGTGTTCAGGAGGAGTTCCTGAGTGTGGGGAGCAGTGTTTGTTGTTCCAGAAGCTGCTGATGTATGTCATATTTCAGGGGGAGTATGTGTGTTTCTGTTTCAGGGGGAGTTTGTGTGAAATGTAGTGAATCATCCGCTGCTGACTCTGTTGCTACATATGTGTTGTTCTTCATGGTTGCGTGCTTTGTTGAGTGAAGAACTTATTTTTGTGAAGAAATTGATTTTAGCCAAAAATTTGCCAAAGCGGGAGATTGTTGGATATTTGGTTGTTGGCTACATGTTTTGCTAAAATCAAATGTACAAGCAGTTCGTCTTCAGAAGCTGATATCTCAATTGTATGTCTTCAGAAGCTGGGTCAGAAGCTGGGTCTTCAGAAGCTGGAACAGTACTTCATACGCACTGTTCAGAAGCTGACCTTCAGACGCACTGTTCAGACGCTGACTTTCGTTGACCTTCAGACGCAGTGTTCAGACGCTGACTTTCGTTGACCTTCAGGCGCACTGTTCAGACGCTGACTTTCGTTGACCTTCAGAAGCTGCATTTCAGATGCACGTTTTCTGCGTTCATTCTTGTGCCTTGGTTCTGTTAATTCTCTCACAGTATCTTTCGAAGATTTGATTGAAGATTTATCCAAGCTGATGTTTCTAGAAGGCAGATTAATTCGCGTGAAGATATTGATTGAAGATTTGTTTTTTTATTTAAGAAAATATTTTCAAAGCAATCTTTGGAAAATATATTTCTAAAATATATTTGCTTCTAAAGAATTTTAGAACAATATCTGTTGAAGATTATTTTGTTCAGAATTATGTGCTGCTGAAGACTATATAAGGAGGACGCTGCTATTGAAGAAATTTATTCAAAACAGAAGAGAAAGTCATACTTAGTGTTTTGAGTCTGTAAGCTTAGTGCTTTGTTTTCTGTACACCACTCAAACTGTTTATAGTTGGTTGTTTGTGTTTATTGAGTTGTAATCACTTGAAGCTTTTAAGCAAAAGTGACGTACTGAGTTTTTAGGAGAGTGTCTCCATCTTTGATTGTTTAAGAGTCTGATAATCACTGGGGCAGTGATTACTTGAGTAGGAAGTAAGTGGGATCTTATATCTAGGAGTTCCTAGGTAGAAATCTATACAGGTAGTGATTAAGTGATAAGGCTGTGAAACAGGCGCTGTTGTCATGAGTCTTTGAATTGATACTATTTAGTGGATTTCCTTCCTGGCTTGGTAGCCTCCAGACGTAGGTGTGTTTGTCACCGAACTGGGTTAACAAATCAACTGTGTTCCTTTACTTTCTGTCTTTTATATTTCTGCTTCTGAACTGCTATTTGCATACTCTGTTTTACGGTTCAGAACCAGGTCCTGCCAGGAATTTCAGTTCCAATACGAATTTTAACAAAATCATAGCACCAGCAAGTCTTTATACATCAAAATCAAGGGTTTTTAACTAGGAAGATCATAACATATCAAGTATTAACAAAGGGAAACTAACAATCAAGAAATCATGCCTAATCATTCATGTTTTTCTTTTCCTCTCAAAAACCTCAAAACTTCCCAATACGGGTATTAATCATAGGGAGCTCACCTTGTTCTCTTGATTAATGCTTTGCCAAGCTTCCTAATCCAAGCCCTAGCTTGATTCCTCTTCTTTCCTTAATTCCTTGCCAAAACCCTAGCTTGGGTCTATCTTTCCTTAGCTTCCTCTTGCTCCAAGTTCTCCCAAAGCTAGCTTGCTTGTGTTCCAAGAGTTGAGGAAGAAAAAATTGTTGGATGGTGGCAAGTAAGGATGGGGCGTGAGTTTTAGAGAGAGAGAGGGAGAGAAGTTTGTGAACTTAGAGAGAGAAGCGGAATGGGAAAAATGAGAAAGGAATGCCCTTTGTCATATTTAAAGCCATTAGTTGTCAATTTACCAAATTTCCCTTTTTTCTTAAAACATCTCTGATACATCGTCTCGTCATTGATAAATATTCGAGTCTTAAGCGGGATGTTACAACTATGCTATAGGTGTAGTAGTATATTCTAATTCTGAAACAATTTGATATAATGTTTCTAATTGTCGATAATAATGTTGTAGAGGTGCAACCAGTCTCTGAAACTAAATTTTGTCTTACGAGAGATGGAAACTGTAGTCCAAATGTTGGACCAAATGAATGTCGTGGTGAATTCTTGCATGGAATAGGATCATGGACCATGGCTCAAGATTGTGAATGTCAACGACTTCCGGAAAATAATGGATCAAATGATTATGATCGGTACCAAGGAAATTAAGAATTAGGGTATTAAGCAAACAAAACATTGAACATGATTATGATCGGATCGATGACATTTTTTATTAACCAAGGATATTAAGAATTAGGGTATTAGGAATACTTGACTGAAGCTTTCATGGCAACCCTCTCAATAGCAACGGTAAGAAATAGAGAGGAGGTGATTTGATATGAAAACACAAGAATGGGTTAGCGGTGGCTGATTTGGTTCTTCCTCAACCGGTACCTCAAGTTCTCTTCAGTTGGGGAGAAGAGAGTTTGCCGTGTATGTGTATTGGGGACCATAGCCTCTTTTATATTGGATGGCCATTAGGGTTTCCCATTATTCCGTTAATGGGTCATTCAGACATCCACTGATATTGAGTTCATATTAACTAATTAAATATTTAATTAATTATTCAATTAGAAATCTAATAGCCTTATTACTTAATTTGATCACTGTCGCGGTGATTTTCGGAGATCAAGCTATTGATTAGCGTTGACTCGCAATTTTATTTCACGACTGAACTTTTAATTTTTCAAAAGAAAAGTGGAAAAAAGTTCTAAATTACCACATTTTAAAGATTTTGGGTTCGGGAATCGATTATGCGAGGGGAAGGTATTAGCACCCCTCACATCCGTTGTACTGAACGGGAACCGTTAATTAGTTTAGCGTTTAATTGTGTTAGTTTGTTTGCGAAATGTTTGTAAAGAAAATAAATAAATGAAGAAACAAAAGAGAAGAGATTAAGAGATAAAAAATGAGCTTAAATGAATAAAAGAAACAAGAAGAGAAAAGATTAAAAGACTAAACATGAGTTTTTTATTAATGTGCTTGACAAGATTTTGATCTTGCTCCTACGTATCTCCCGGTGCGATGGAGAATTCAAAGCTACGTAGTTCTTTGTAGCAAATGTTTGTGTGTTGATTGATTTTACTTATGAAAAATGATTCGATCGCGCTTGGGCGAGAAAGTTTGCTTTTTAAATGCAAAAGAACATGGTCTACTATCGTTGTGATGATAGTTTAATGAAGACCGACAAAATGTTTTACCTACTACCGTTGTGATGGTAGCTTAATGAAGGTAAAAGAGGACGGACTCGCACTTGGGCGATGGTATCCGTTTGAAAATGCGCATGGGTGTGAAAAGGTTTAATTTGGTGAGTTAGGATTGATTTTAAACGGAGGACGAATATTCAAACAAAAGCGAGGTGTTTACCTCGTTTCCGAATATTCGGGGAAGCGTCGGGTGTCTACCCAAGTTTTCCTTTTTCACTCACACAAAAGAAAAATTGTTTTTTATGTTTTGGTATATTGAAAATAGAATGACAATTTAATAAAAAAAAATATATGAAACCAAAATTAAAAGCATTAACACTCATTGAGACTTAAAAACAAGTTGGTTGCTCAAATTTGTTGTTGAAACATATGAACAAGGTTTGTTGTTCAAGTTTATTGTTGAAAACTTAAGAACAAGTTTGTTAAACCTAAATTTGTTGTTTGGAACTTATGATTGAAAAAAAAAATGAACAAGTTTATGATTGAAAATGAACAAGTTTATGATTGAAAGGTATTGTTGGAACTTATGAACAAGCTTGTTGTTCAAGTTAGTTATTCAAACTTGTGAAATTCCAAATATATGCAAAAACACTTGTTATAATTTGAAAAAAATGAGTTTTAAACCTTTTCCAAAAAAAATTCAAAAGAAAAATCAAGTTCTGAACCTTAAAAATATGCCCAGAAGTGCTTCTGAACCTTGAAAATGCTTAGAAGTGCTTCAGAAGCTGAATTTCAGATTCTGAGTGAACAATACTTCAGAAGCTGAATTTCAGAGTCTGAAGTACTGTTCAGACACACTGTTCAGACGTTGACTATTGTTGACCCTCAGGCGCACTATTCATTAGACGCACTGTTCATGGGTTGACTTTTGTTGACCTTCAGACTCTGAAGCACTGTTCAGACTCTGAACTTCAGGGTTTGAAGCACTGTTCAGACTCTGGTTTCAGAACCTCAAAAAGGGTGAAAAACTTTCGAATTTGGTTAGAAAAAGAAGTATCCCACTTCTGTTTTGATGTTTCTCAAACTTTGAGATTTCTTTGAGGTTTTAAAAGATGTTTGCAGTTCAAAATGAGTTGAAAAACCACTAAGAATGCAGAAAAAAAATGCTGAATCAAACAGGAATAGCAGAATAAATGCAGACAGTATGCAAATGAAAGATATAAAGTTTAAAATGACTTACAAATTCCTAGCAATGACTTGGGATGCAAGAAATAGGAAAGGACCTTGGATAATTGCTGTTTTGCAAAGCTGGGAATGTTGCAGAATACAAACAGCAATAACAATAGTACTTGGCTATTGTTATTCGCTCTTTGTGTGATGTTTAGTGGCTGCTTGGATTATTGATTACTTTGTGATGATTTGTGATGGTTTGCAAAGAAAGTAATAGAAAACAGAGCTTCAGATTTTTCAAAGGTTGTTGTGTAAATTGGTTGTTCCTTCTGGTTCTGAGTTTGTTCTAAATTTCTCTAGAACAAACTGCTGAATTGCTCTATGATTGGATTGAATTATGTTAAACAAACCGTGTTCTAACTGTGTTTAGAACTGTGTGTTTTGTTCTTGAGATTGTGTGGAAATTCTGCTAAAATTGCTCTAAAACCAACTGTGTTTCTATATCAAAATTTCTGTCACGAGAACCCTGAATTTTAGCAAAGAAAAACTGTCCTCAATCCTTCAGCATTACATTGCTTATATAGGCAAATTGAGATCAAAAGTAATCATGGTTGTCATACCCCATTTTTTGACTTATATTTTCTATTTGTTTTATCTTTTAGTATTTCATCATTTATTATTACCTTTTTATTATTACATTCTTGTCATAGAATTTTTATTTGCATTTATCACTATTGGCATTACTATTAATATTATCATCATTATTATCCTTAATATTATTAATATCATTGTTATTCTATTTTCATTAATAATATCATTATTATCTATTATTATTATTAAGGTTTTATTAATTAATAATATTAAGCTTTTCATCATTTTTATTATTATTATCATCATTTTCATTCTCATTACTTTTTTATTTTTATTTGCATTATCATTTTCATTATTATCATTTTCATTATCCTTATTATTATTACTATTATTTATTATTATTCATTTTCCACCTTTTATTTTATTTTAAATACAAAAAAATTCAAAAAAAGGGTAGTTCGCAGTGCGAAGTGGCCTTCGCACTGCGACCTCTGCGATTTTCTGCAGAATTTTTATTTTCTTTGATTTATCTGTTTTGTTTTCATTTGTAATTGTTGTTATTAGTATTATTATTATTGTTATTGCCATTTGTGACTGATTTAGTGCAGCAAGGCAAGAATCAAAGTGTGACATTAAAGGTAAAAGGAAAGAAGGGTTTTCTTCCAACCTTACATGTGCTCAAACAAATTGGCTGCCCTTGGTCAGCTCTTGTCCCTCCAAATTGACCCATCATCCAACCTGAGCTTGCCAGCCAGCTACTTGATCCCTTTCCTTCCCTTTTTCTCCACCAAAACCAGTCAAACTCAAGTGGTTTTTTCTTGCAAAAAGCTGTTTGTGCTGCCCTGTTTTGAGCTGGATTTCTCCTCCCACACACCAGCCCACATGCTCATTTTGCTTCCCCCAATCTCCCTGTACATGGCAGTACACGTTTTCATTGCTTGGCCTTCCAAGATTGCAAGGATTGATCCCAAGAATCACACAATCTCAAGCTGCCCTGTTTTTCAGTTTTTCTCATCATTACCTTCTAGAATCAGCTGCATTTGTGACTGAGATCAGTCAAGGTCTTGCCCCTTGGCACAAGGCAAAGCAGCTTCTATCCATTAGCATTAAATGCAAAGTGATTTAGCCTGGATTTAGCCCACAAACCAGCTAGGATCTAGAGATTTTGTTCATCATTGCAAGGATTGCATTTTGGCCTATAAAAGGAATGCCAAGGCCCAAGGAAAAAAGAGATCAATAGACCAATTCAGAGAGCCATTACACCAGAAAAACAGCAAAAAAAACCCATTGCATTGCAGCATCAAATCAGCTCATACACAAAGCAAAACCAATTAGAGTTCATTGTTCATAAACTCTAAACAATCAAGCAAGCCACTTCCAGCCTCTTGCTCAAGCATTGCTAGGAGTTCTGTAAGTCTCCTATAATCTTTCTTTTTCATTTTGTTGGCTGTTTGCATCTCTTGCTTTGTTCAATTTCATTTTGTGCATAAAAATCTCCTTTTGAAACTCAAAAGGGATCTCAAAGGGGCCAAGCCTTAAACTGAGTTTTTACACTCCTTTTTCCCAATCCTTGCCAAGCTTTTTAACCCCCTTCAGGATCTGAAGCTTGCTTAGAAGCAGTTTCTGAACTTCTATTCAGAAACAGCTTCTGAGTTTAAAATTTCGTATACTTCGCAGAGAAAAGTATTGCTCGCACTGCGAACACATTAGAACTTGACTTCGCAGAGCGCAGTTCTGGTTGCTCTGCGAAGTATGTGAAACTCAGAACATGAATCAGGCATCCCAATGCCAAATTTTTGGGGTTCCAGCCCTTGATTCAGAACCTAAAGAGGGTTAAAAATCATTTTTGTTCAAACCATATCCATAATCATGCACAACTTTGAAAATTTTACAAGTTCGTGCGATAAATTTTGAGTAACTTGTGAAACAAGTTATGTTCTTCAAATTTCAAAACTAAGCTTGAGCAATAAGCTAAGTTCGTTTATTTTCAAAACCAAACTTGAACAACCATGTTGTTCATGATTTTCAATCAAAACGCGAACTTAAGCCGAGCTTGCTCATTCTTTTAAATCAAACTCGAATTGAGCCGAACTTGTGAACTTTCCAAATTTGTGTATGTCTTATGATCTTGTTCATCGTTCAAACTTGAACTACGCTTGTTCTTGAGTTTCAATAGCTTAAGCAACAAGTAATGTTCGTGATTTTAATAAACTCGAACAACAAATTTGTTCGTGATTTCCTTTTTTTCAACTTTCCTTTTAAAATGTTTTGTTTTCCTTTGAGATTCCTTAGAGTTTAAACCAAATCAAACTTGAATGAAACAGGAATGGCTTGACGTATGTCTCCCCAAACCTCGGTTGCACGAATGCGTGACGTATGTCTCGTCGCTCGGGCAATCGTCATTCCACCTTTTGATGCGTCTAGCACGCTCAACCTTCCCTTGGCCCCCTTGTGGCCATTTTTAACCTTTTCTTGGCCCTCGTGGTCAATCCGAACCTTTCGCGCCTTTGCGCGTTTATTTTCAATCTTTTACGCCTTGTGCGAATTTATCGCCTCCGTGCGTTTGTCTTTTATTTTCAACATTTTACGCCTCCGTGCGTTTGTCTTTACCTTTCAAACTTTTTACGCCCCCGTGTGTCTGTCTTTTTTTTCTTAAAACTTTTATGCCTTGCGCGAGTTTATCGCCTTAGCGTTTGTCTTTCATCATTTAAAACCTTTTACGCTTTCGTGCGTTTTAAAACCTTTGTTCACGTCCGAGTGCGAATCCTTTTTTATCAAATCATTTACCTTTATGCATTGTCGTCAATGGCCAGTTCGGCAACAACCCGAACAGTTGACATTTACTTTCATTACTTTCTCTTTTTTCAAACTTTTTCGCTCGGACGCGATCAAATCTTTTTTAACTAAAACGAACCAACATACAAATTTTTTCAACCAAAGAACTACATACGCTTTGAATTCTCCGACTACCGGGAGATACGTAGGAGCAAGATCGACATCTTGTCAAGCCCACTAATAAAACTTTTTTTTTTCCTTCGTTTGTTTTTATCTCTTTCATATACATATCATATTTCCTTTTCTTTTTTTTATATATATATATATATATATATATATATATATATATATATATGATTAAACACGCAAGCAAAACTTTCGAAACATTTTAAGCCTAAGCCGATTGAGAGGTTCCCGTTGAGTACAACGGATGTGAGGGGTGCTAATACCTTCCCCTCGCATAATAGACTTTCGAACCTAAAATCTTTTTCAAGGTAATTTCGAACTTTTTTCCTTTTCTCCCCGGAAAATTAAAAGTTCAGTCGTGATTTAAAATTAGTGATTCAACGCTTCCCAATAGCTTGATATCCGAAATTCGACGCGACAAAGATGGCGACTTCACTGGGGACTATGCATAAAACACTTTGTTTTTGCATGACAAGTCAAACCTATCTCAGTCGGCTTTTAGGCTAATTAGTTTCATTTTACTTGCGTGTTTATATTTTCTTATCATTTATTTGTTTATTCTTTTGCTCTACATTTACATATATCATTTTGCTTCATATTTACATATATCAATTGTGGGGTTACTTGAGCGATGTTACTCCACATTGTTCGGGTTAATGCCGGACGTGTGAGGCTCTCTACCCGAGCTCGAGAGAAAACTAGGTTAGAATGGTGGTTGTGAGCGGAAGCCCGCGTTGACGTATGTCCGTGAGGTAGGATGCCAAACCCCGCTTAGAGGAGATTTTCACGTGGAGTGTATTGAAGTCACGTTGACGTATGTCCGTCGACAACCTTACATTCCGTGCGAGATCTATGACTCTAGGGAGCTCTTCTTAGGAAATCTCACCTTTAGAGCCTACACGTGAGGATGGAGGAAATTTTGAACATACATATCACACCCATGCATATCATACATTTACATTCATGGAAAATAATTTTCGCATACCACTTTTGCTTTATAGGAAATTAAAAAGAGCAATCAATATTAGCAAAAAGAATATGGCCTCCAAAAATAGAAATACGCTCGCCTTCAAGATCAAGGTCCCTAAAACGGAAAGTTTGTCAGCTTTGAGTAGGCGGCTCTCTTCGGTAGACAAGAGCAACTTCGAGGCAAGTTATGGGCAAATACTCGACCTCCTATCCGTGAAGATAGATTCAGCGGTTATAACCACTTTGGCTCAGTTCTTCGACCCGCCTCTCCGGTGTTTTACTTTTCAAGATTTCCAACTAGCCCCAACATTGGAGGAGTATGAGAAGATTTTGGCATGTAATATGAAGGACCGTGAGCTTTATCTCGGTCCGGGAGAGGACCCTACTTTGGAAGCCATCGCCGAATCCTTACACCTTAATGTTCAAGACATAGCACCTCAGTGGGAAACTAGAGGGAGCATTAAGGGCTTCACGAGAAGGTTTTTGGAGACCCAAGCTCGGTTCTTATTAGCTAGCAAAGAGGGGAAGGCATTCAACGCAATCCTAGCACTTTTGCTGTATGGGATAGTTTTGTTCCCCAATATGGACGACTTTGTAGACCTACCGGCCATAAAGGTATTCATAGTTAACAATCCGGTTCCCACCCTTTTGGTGGATTTTTACCATTCACTTTATTCAAGACATGGACAAGGGAGAGGGCGCACAATCTCATGTTGT
Organism: Medicago ruthenica; assembly: GCA_018208015.1. Lineage (NCBI taxonomy): Eukaryota > Viridiplantae > Streptophyta > Magnoliopsida > Fabales > Fabaceae > Medicago > Medicago ruthenica. The sequence goes on along the minus strand of CM031376.1, from coordinate 67,546,595 downwards.
ACTTCTTTGGTACAAATTTGGTTGACATCCCACATGCCAAAGAGCCGAGATTTTGTGGAAAACCGAGCTAAGCTTCAATGGTCGCAAAGAATGTTAGCTCTCACCGAGAAAGACATTCATTGGTTTTCCCCGGATTTAGAGGACCCGGAAATTATCCTAAGTTGTGGGGATTTCCCTAATGTACCCCTCATTGGTACTAAGGGATGTATTAACTACAATCCGGTCCTCTCTCTTCGCCAGCTAGGCTATCCCATGGAAGACAAACCCGGTGATCTCTTGCTAGAACCTTTCTTCTTAAGAGAGGGAGATCAAGACCCGGCCATGCTAGAAAGAATCCGAAGGGCATGGAGCCAAGTGCACAAAGGAAGGGTCGGCAAGAAGAATTGCGTGGCCAAGCCTCTATATACTCAGTGGGTGAAGAAGAGGGTTAAAACGATCAAACTACCTTTTGAGGTCATATGCCCTCCAAAACCTCCTACACCTAAGCCAAGCACAATCGTCCCCAACAAAGAAGCGGAAGAACTCAAGGCTAAAATTCGAGAGCTCCAAAATAAAAATGGAGAGCTAGAATTAAAACACCTTCAAGCTTTAGGGGAAATCACTAGGACGAAGAGAGATCGAGATGAAGCAACGAGTTCTCTCCTAGTGTGTCAAAAGCGGCTAAAGATCTCCGAGGGTAAGAGAGATTGGATTGGAGGCGGCTTGGTTAGTGCGGATGCCAACCTTGTGGCCAAGGACGAGGAATTCGAAAGAATCTTGCATTCCAACCAAGAACTCAAGAAGTTCGGCGAGCTAGCTATCGAAGCTCAAAAGAAATGGAGGTTGAAGTTTCAAGAGAAAAATCAACAACTCCAAGGAGTCATGAAGGACCACAAGGAGCAGCTCCAAGCCGAACGTGTCCAACGGCAAAGATATGAAAATCTTTCTCACCAAGGGAAGCTACATTGCAATCGTCTCGAAGCGGACGTCAAGAAATTCGAAGAATACTTCGATAAGATTGCAAGAGAGCATGGAAACCACATTGCACCACTCCTTGATGAGATTAGAAGTGCAAATATCCAGCTAGCCCAACGCAAGGAAGTGATCGAGTTTGTATGGCGAGACGCCGCCCGGCTAAGTGAGGACTTCACTAGATTGGTCGCCTTCTCAAACTTAGTAATTGCCGAGCTTCCGAAGAGACTAGCAAAGGCCGAGATGGTCATGCCTTACTTTGTCATCCCTACGGAAATCCAGAAATTTATGAAGTTCTGCAAGGACACCGTAGATTTCTATAGGGAGGAAATAGACAAGGCCGAAAAGCGAGCGGCTATTTGATTTGTATTAGCATTAGTTACACTTTGTAATCTCAATGTTATTCAATCAAATAAATATATTTTGGACAATGTTAATTTTCTGGCCTTTGACACTTCTAATTGCTAATATTAATTGCACACTTTTAATTTCCTTATAAAGCAAAACAAAATTTTTTTCATGCATTTACATACATCATTCATTATCATGCATACGTCCATCTTCGAGTCCAAAACTCATTTCCCTTTTCTTATCCTCAGGATTTCTTATAATCCAAATTGAGTCTTCAGTGTTCGCATTTTCTCCGCAACACTACGTGTCTTCCCATAAGGAAAAGTGGCTCATCGTCCCGAGGCAACCCACTCCTACAATACCCGAGCAACCATAAAGAGAAAGATGGAGAATTTAGAACAAGAGAATCAAGAGCTTCGTGAAGACTTGACATCTATGCGAACGGAGATGGAAAAATTAGCGGAGCTAGTGAAGCTACTAGCGGCCGCACAAATCCCGACACCTCCTCCTCCCTCTAGCTCTCAAGCTCAAGCATCAGCTTCTACTTCAACTCCAACCATACATGCCGGAACTCAACACTACACTAGACCCCCCGGTTGTACATGGGGCATGCCGTTTGATTTTGGTGAGGAATTCATCCCTATTCCCACCACTCTTCAAGAAACCCCGGTCACTCAACCCGAGGTTACCTTCACCCAGGCTACTGCGGCCTTCTCTACACCAGTGGTTCATACCACTCCATTTGATCACGGGCCTATCTTTCATGCCGAAAGTCTAGGTGCCCAGGATAGGATGGCTGATTTCCTAGAAAAATTCGATGAGATGCAAAAGGAAATTAAAGCTCTCTGAGGGAAAGATTTATTTGGGAAGGACGCCCATGACCTCTGCCTTGTACCCAACGTCAAGATCCCTCCTAAATTTAAGGTCCCGGATTTCGAAAAGTATAGGGGGAACACTTGCCCGCAAAGTCACTTGGTAATGTACGCAAGGAAGATGTCGACTCAAACCGACAACCATCAGTTGCTCATCCATTATTTCCAAGATAGCTTAACCGGTGCCGCTTTAAAGTGGTACATGGGTTTGGATAGTACCAAAATCCAAACCTTCAACGACTTGGGAGAGGCGTTTGTCCGCCAATATAAATACAATTTAGACATGGCCCCGGACCGGGACCAACTCCGGGCCATGGCCCAAAAGGACAAAGAGACCTTTAAGGAGTACGCACAAAGGTGGAGAGAGATAGCGGCTCAGATTAGCCCGTCTCTAGAAGAAAAGGAAATGACCAAGATCTTTTTAAACACTCTTGGTTCCTTTTACTATGAGCGGATGGTTGCCAGTGCGCCAAGTGACTTCACAGAAATGGTAAGCATGGGCGTACGTTTGGAGGATGCGGTCCGAGAAGGACGCTTAGTGAAAGAAAATGCTCCATCTAGCAGCACAAAGAGATTCGGGGGTAGCTACCCAAGGAAGAAAGAGCAAGATATTGGCATGATTGGCCATGGAGGACCTCATCAAGGGCTACTCGGCATATCCGCATATCTCTGCCATTTCACCTTCCATCTCTACACCTCCAAACTACCAAGTTCAGGTCCCGCCAAGGCCTCCCCCTCAATATCAACAATCATATCAACAACAACACCCTCAAAATCCACAACAACATCAACAACCAAGCCCACAAGGTCAGCAGCAATACCGACCTCAAGCACCTCAACAGCCCTTCAACCATCAGAATCGCCCAAGAATGGCATTCGATCCGATACCCATGAAGTACGCGGACCTGCTCCCGGCTTTACTTGCGAGAAATCTCGTACAAACAAGAGCACCACCTCCCGTACCGAGTGTATTACCTCCATGGTATCGCCATGACCTTACTTGCGCATACCATCAAGGGGCACCAGGCCATGACATTGAACGTTGCCTTGCTCTAAAAAATGAGGTCCAAAGGCTAGTCCGTACCAAAATATTGACCTTCAAGGACTCAAACCCAAACGTCCAAACTAACCCGCTGCCGAACCATGGCTCCTCAATCAACATGGTTCAAGAACACCAAGGAACCAGTCCTATTTTGAAAGTCCAAAACATCAGGACTCCTTTGGTTCCACTACACATCAAAATGTGTAAAGCAGCTATGTTCGAGCACGATCATGCTAGTTGTGAAGAGTGTTCAGTAAGTCCTCAAGGATGTATGCAAATCCAAAATGACATACAAGGACTAATGGACAAGAAGGAGCTTGTTGTCACCAAGAAGGACGAAAGTGTATGTGTCATAATTCCGGAGTTTGATATCCCGGAACACTTGGAGTTAGCCTTCAGCAGCCAAGAGCCTGCCGCTACTCCACTCGTAATATGTTTACCGGGGCCTGCCCCATACACTTCCAACAAAGCAGTTCCTTACAAGTACCTTGCGACCATGATGAACAACGGCCAAGAGACGCCTATTCCCCCCTTAGCCCCTGTCGGTAATATCACGGACAGTAGCAAAGTGCTAAGAAGCGGACGCGTTCTTCCCACAATAGTCCAAGAGAAGGTCAGCACCCCGGTATTTAAACCGAAGCCAACCCAAGACCCCTGCACGAGTAAAGAAATGGGTCAATCCAGTGGAGCAAATGCCGATTCGGATCTCGATGAGGTATTGAAACTAATCAAAAAGAGCGAATACAAGGTCGTGGACCAGTTGTTGCAAACACCTTCCAAGATCTCTATGTTATCCTTATTGTTGAACTCCGACGTTCATAGAGAATCATTGATGAGGGTCTTGGACCAAGCCATTGTGGAGCACGACATAACCCTTGGCCAATTCGGAGGCATTCTCGGAAACATCACTGTCTGCAATAGCTTGAGCTTCAGTGATGAGGAACTCCCCGAGCAAGGAAGGCACCATAATTTTGCATTACACATATCGGTGAACTGCAAGTCGGATGCTTTATCAAACGTACTTGTGGACACCGGCTCTTCATTGAACGTAATGGCCAAAACAACCCTTGACCAGCTCTCCTACCAAGGGACCCCCATGAGGCAAAGTGGGGTAGTTGTTAAAGCCTTCGATGGCTCGAAGAAATCAGTAATCGGAGAGGTGGATTTACCTATTACAATCGGGCCATCTGTTTTCCAAATAACCTTCCAAATAATGGATATACAAGCAGCGTACAGTTGTTTGTTAGGCCGATCGTGGATCCACGAGGCTGGAGCAGTGACGTCCACACTGCATCAAAAGCTGAAATTTGTGAAGAATGGAAAGCTAGTAACTGTGGGAGGAGAGGAAGCTCTGTTGATTAGCCATCTGTCAGCTTTCTCCTTCATTGGTGCCGATATTGTTGATGGGACGTCATTCCAAGGTCTTTCCTTAGATGATGAGAGTGCCACAAAGAATGGAGTGTCCATGTCTCCTTTCAAGAGCGCACAAAGAGCAGTGCAAGATGACTTACTCCCGGATTGGGGAAAGATGATAAGTCTGCCGGAGCGTAAGCATAGAGAAGGGTTAGGTTTCACTCCAACCACAAGAGATACCGAACCAAGCACTAGCATTGAACCGCTCGAGAACATTTTCCGCAGTGCCAGTTTCATTCATTCCACAAAGGAAGCTAACGCCATCACTGAAGATGGGCCGGAAGAAATGGCACGTGTCCTTGTAACGCCAGGAGGAGCTTGCCGCAATTGGGTTGCTGTCGATGTTCCTTCTGTTATTCAGTCTTCAAAGTAATGTGTTTGTTTATTTATCTTTTTCAAAAAACCCCTTCGTCTCGCCCGAAGCAAAGGGAGACTCATGTTGGGCTTGTTTAATGTACTATCATCAATTAATAAAAATCCTGTTTCTATCACAACCTTTACGTATTTATACGTTGTCTTTTTCTTTTTGTTATTTTCAAAAAAATGGTAATACAAAAAACCAAAAAAAAAACATTTTCTATTTTCAATTTCAAAGAGTCTGCATTTTTCATTTTTTACTAAAATCAATCATCCATCATATGCAGACTAAGCACCAATAAACCCGTCAAACACCTTAACCCTAGGCTCCCTCCCAACTTTGAATTCCCTGTTTATGAAGCGGAAGAGGAAGAGGATGAAGAAATTCCGGATGAGATCAAGCGCCTATTAGAGCAAGAGAGGAAGACCATTCAGCCTCATGAGGAAGCAGTAGAGGTTATCAACTTGGGTTCTGAAAAGGAAAAGAAGGAAATTAAGATTGGAGCATTGTTGGATGCGTCCGTATTGGAGGACTCCATGGGTTGTGTACTCGGACAACAAGACGAGACCGGTAGGAAAGAGCACGCCGTCTACTACCTAAGCAAGAAGTTTACGGACTGCGAGTCCCGATACTCTCTACTCGAAAAGACTTGTTGTGCATTAGCTTGGGCTGCTAGGCGTCTTTGTCACTATATGCTCAATCATACTACTTGGTTGATATCCAAAATGGATCCGATCAAGTACATCTTTGAAAAACCCGCTTTAACCGGAAGGATCGCCCGTTGGCAGATGTTGTTATCAGAATATGACATCGAATACCACACTCAGAAAGCTATCAAAGCTAGTATTCTTGCTGACAATTTGGCTCATCAACCAATTGAGGATTATCAACCAATTAAGTTTGACTTCCCTGATGAAGAAATCATGTATCTAAAGATGAAGGATTGTGACGAACCACTACTCGGCGAAGGTCCATATCCCGAATCTAGATGGAAGTTAATCTTTGATGGAGCTGTCAATGTCTATGGCAATGGAATTGGGGCAATCATCGTCACCCCTGAGGGCAAACATCTCCCCTTTGCTGCAAGACTATCATTCGACTGTACAAACAATATGGCAGAGTATGAAGCTTGTATCTTAGGAATTGAGGAAGCCATTGATCTAAGGATCAAGAACCTCGATATTTATGGAGACTCAGCTCTTGTGATTAATCAAATCAATGGAGATTGGGAAACTCGCCACACCGGCTTGATCCCTTACAAAGATTACGCAAGGCGTTTGCTAACCTTTTTCAACAAAGTCAAGCTGCATCACATTCCTCGAGATGAGAATCAAATGGCAGATGCTTTGGCAACCTTGTCTTCTATGTATGAGGTCAGCCACCGGAATGAAATCCCAACAATCAAGGTTCAACACCTAGAAAGGCCTGCACATGTGTTTGCAGCCGAAGCAGTCATAGATAACCAGCCATGGTTCCATGACATCAAATGTTTCCTCCAAAAGCAAGAGTACCCACATGGGGCATCCAACAAGGATAAGAAAACTCTGCGAAGATTAGCTGGCAACTTCTTTCTAAATGGGGAAGTTTTATACAAGAGGAATTTCGATATGGTGCTGCTCAGATGTGTTGATAAACAAGAAGCAGATCTCATAATGCATGAGATACATGAAGGTTCCTTCGGAACTCATTCCAGTGGGCACACAATGGCTAGGAAGATCTTAAGGGTCGGATATTACTGGATGACCTTGGAAAGCGATTGCTACAAGCATGCCAGGAAATGCCATAAATGCCAAATTTATGCGGACAAGATCCACATGCCGCCAACGGCTCTGAATGTCCTCTCTTCCCCTTGACCTTTCTCCATGTGGGGTATTGACATGATTGGTAGGATTGAACCCAAAGCTTCAAATGGACATCGCTTCATTCTAGTGGCAATTGACTACTTCACCAAATGGGTTGAAGCTGCATCATATGCCAACATCACCAAACAAGTGGTGGTCCAATTTATTAAGAATCATATCATCTGTCGATATGGTATTCCCAACAAGATCATCACGGACAATGGGACCAATCTGAATAACAAAATGATGAAGGAGCTATGCAAGGATTTAAAGATCGAGCATCATAACTCTTCTCCTTATAGGCCTCAGATGAATGGTGCGGTTGAAGCTGCAAACAAAAACATCAAGAAAATAGTGCAAAAGATGGTAGTCACATACAAAGATTGGCATGAGATGCTACCATATGCTTTGCACGGGTATCGTACTTCAGTACGTACATCAACAGGGGCGACCCCTTTCTCTTTAGTATACGGCATGGAAGCAGTGCTCCCCGTAGAAGTCAAAATCCCGTCATTGAGAATCTTGATGGAAGCTAAGTTGTCAGAGGCTGAATGGTGTCAAAACAGATACGATCAGTTGAACTTAATCGAGGAAAAACGCATGACTGCTTTATGTCATGGACAACTGTATCAAGAGAGGATGAAACAAGCTTTTGACAAGAAGGTTCGTCCCCGTGAAATCCAAGAAGGAGACCTCGTGCTCAAAAGGATCCTATCTTTTCAACCCGATTCTAGGGGCAAATGGACGCCTAACTACGAAGGCCCGTATGTCGTCAAGAGAGTTTTCTCCGGAGGAGCCTTGATTCTCACAATGATGGACGGCGAGGATTTTTCGCGTCCTGTGAATTCCGATGTAGTCAAGAAATACTTTGTCTAAAAACAAAAAAAATGAACGTCTCGGTGGACTGAAAACCTGAAAAGGCGGTCCAGGAAAAAATTAGAGACATAAACAGAAATAATCATCCTGATAGGTCAAACATCTGAAAGGGCGACCTATGCAAAAATTAAGGATCAAAAGACAAAGTAACTACATCGGATTGGTCGTGATTCGTTTGGAGCACATCGATTGTCTGAAGACTCCGAATCTGAAGCATCCGAACAAGGGATTCAAAGTTGTTAGGGATAATAGTGGTCATCATGTTCAATGTACCCTCCCTTTTATATTTACCATTTTTTCAAAACTTTGTAAGAGCCGTGGAGCCACGCCTTTGGCAGGCTACCACCCCATTTAATAAATTTCATGTCTTAACATTCTTTTGCTTTTTATCAAAATTCCCATTTCATTTTATTCTTTCATTCATTTCTATTTTCGATGATAGTACTTTAAAACAAAACCTTTTTCAAAAGTTATTTTGTGAGTCTTTTATCTTTTATAAAATAACAAACACATTCCTTCTGAACTCATGAATATTTGAAGTGTGCATCAATATTTGTCCCAAAACGGATGAAGCTCCGTAGGCCAAGCATGGTCAATTGCTAAAAGGGATTCCCCAGCAAAGTCATTGGTAAATAAAAAGGGAATATCCCCGATGAATCGAGAACCCGAAAGGACGATTCATGCAAAGATTAGCCAACCAAAGCATAAACCCACGGCGGAATCATCAGTTCTTCTCCCTAGCGGATTAGCACGATCCCCCCCAGCGGATTAACAATCTCCCCACGAGGTATTTATTTTCTTCATCAGTTATCGCGGCTTTATCCCGTCAATATTTGGATGTATCCCCTATGACATCATCCCCATTGAAGATTACCGAGTGTTTGCAATGCGATGTCGGTCCACTTTTTTTATTTTTCATTTTTTACCGGTCTAAATCTTGTCTCGTCAAGTTTGTCGGTCGTACCATCAATCAAATCAGTCAGGTGTCATCCCCCAGTCTGTCTGGTCTAGTGAGGTCACCCTTTTCTATGCCAAGTGGTAGTTCTTTAACGAACAACTTGTGCATCCTTCATCATATTCTTACACCAAGGGGCAGTTCTTTGACGAACGATATGTGTACCCCCAATTGCGAGTCAATCTTTCACACAGCATTCCTAGTGAAAGTCATACATTTGTACATTTGTACATTCATACATTCATGCATTCATGCATTCATATTGGTACGTTCGTACACTCACACGTTCATCATTCATGCGTATGTACATACATTCATGCGACATACCACGACATCATTCATGCATGATTGCTTTAACCACCATGAGTCTTACCAGTCAATCGTGAACGATTCGTAACCTCCTTTTCCCCAAGTGTCATCCCCAGTGTATCTGGTCCAAAGATGTCACCTTTTCTAGGCCAAGTGGCAATTCTTCCATGAATAGCTTGTGCATATTCCCCAGTATTGTTGCCAAGTGGTAGTTCTTTAACGAACACTTGTGCACAATTTTTTATCTTGTCCTCATTCAGTGGTAGTTCGGAATTTAACCCGAACAACTGACTTTTATCTTTGTTTCTCTTTCAGTGGTAGTTCGGAATTTAACCCGAACAGCTGACTTTTAACCTTTGTTCCTGTCTTCAGTGGTAGTTCGGAATTTAACCCGAATAGCTGACTTTTTATCTTTTGTTTCTCATCAGTGGTAGTTCGGAATTTAACCCGAACATATGACTTTTAACCTTTGTTTCCTGTCTTCAGTGGTAGTTCGGAATTTAACCCGAACAGCTGACTTTTTATCTTTTGTTTCTCATCAGTGGTAGTTCGGAATTTAACCCGAACAGCTGACTTTTAACCTTTGTTTCCTGTCTTCAGTGGTAGTTCGGAATTTAACCTGAACAGCTGACTTTTATCCTTTGTTTTCTCATCCCCAGTGGCAGTTCGGAATTTAACCCGAACGGTTGACATTTACATTTTTTTACCTTCATTAAGCTGTCGTCAGCAACGGTAGTGGGTAAAACAATTTCCCCAGTGGTTAGCATACTCTGTCTTCTCTTACCTTCATTAAGCTACCATCATAACGGTAGTAGGTAAGATGAAGCCCCCGGTGAAGCCACCAAGTGATTTTGATCAGTTGTCTTTATTAAGCTATCATTCCGATAGTAGACGACCCTTTCCCTAGCGGAACACTAGCCCGAGTAGAGTCGGATCCTGTTTCTTTAACGAACCCGGGTATCCCTTTCTCTTTTTTTATCCCCAGTGTGTTCATCTTTTCCGTCTTTGCATTCATGCTTGCATTACAAGCATTCATAGCATTTGCATGCATATATCCATAGCATTTTCAATTCAAGAAAAATATTTAGTCAAAATTTGTGTACTTTATATTTAAGTCTCTTTGACCCATCCCGTGGCAAAGAAACTTAAATAGGGGCATCTGTCATACCTCATTTTTAGACCCATATTTTTCTTTGTTCATTATCATATTATTATTCATCATTCCATTATAATTTCCAATATTTTATTTTTACTTTTTATTAAAATATCTTCATTTTAGATTTTTCTTCATTAATATGTATTCCCATCATCATTACTATCATTATTACTAATACTATCATTATCCTTATTAATACCATTGCTTTTGTTTTTTAATATTTATTATTATTATCTTTTTTTTATTATTAATGTTTTATTATTATTATTATTTATTATCATTATTTTTTTAATTACTAATATTATTAACTTTTTCATTTTTATTATTATCTTTATTATTATCATCACTGTTTTTTATTATTTTATTATCACTTGCCTTATTACTATTACCATTACCATTATCATTATTCATTTTTATTTTTATTATTTTGTTTTATTTTTTAAGAAAATACAAAATTTAGAAAAGGGGAGCTCGCACTGCGAAGTTGCCTTCGCACTGCGAAATCTGCGAATTTTTGCAGAAATTGAGTTCTTTGATTTAGTTTTCTTTTATCTTTATTGTTATTATCCTTTATCATTATTATTATCATTTGTTATTGCCAATTGTGGCTGGAATGATGCAGCAAAGCAAGATTTAATGTGTGACATTAAAGGTTGAGGAAAGATGGATTTTCTTCCAACCTAGCATGTGCTCAAGCAAATTGGCTGCCCTTGGTCAGCTCTTGTCCCTCCCAATTGACCTGTCATTAACCCTGAGCTTGCCAGCCAGCTGCTTGTTCCCTTTCCTTCCTTCTTTCCCCACCAAAACCAGTCAAACTTGGATGGTTTTGCTTGCAAAAAAGCTGTTTGGTATGCCCTGTTTTCAGCTGTCTTTCTCCTCCCTCACACCAGCCCACATGCTCTTTTTGCTTCCCCCAATCTCTCTGTACTTGGCAGTGCACGTTTTCATTCATTGACCTTCCAAGATTGCAAGGATTGATCCTAACAATCACACAATTTGCAGCTGCCCTGTTTTTCAGTTTTTTCTCATCATTGCATTCAAAGATCAGCTGCATTTGTGGCTGAAATCAGTCAAGGCCTTGACCCTTGGCACAAGGCAAAGTAACTTCTATCCTTTAGCATTAAATGCAAAGCAATTTAGCCTGGATTTAGCCCACAAATCAGCTAGGTTCTAGAGATTTTCTCATCATTGCATTGGATTTCATTTTGGTCTATAAAAGGAATGCCTTGCCCACACAATCAGATACATTCAATACACACAAAATTTACACCAAAATACACTACATTGCAGCATTGAGAGAGTAGAAAAACAGTTCAACTCAAAGCAAAAACCAATTAGAGTTATTTGTCCATAACCTCAAATCAATCAAGCAAGCCACTTCCTATCTCTTGCACAAGCATTGCTAGGAGTTCTGTAAGTATCCTAAAGTCCCTATATTTCATTTTAATTTGCTGTTTGCATCTTTTGTTTTGTTAAATTTCATTTTGTGCAAAAAACCCCTTTTAAGACTCAAAATGAACCTCAAAGTGACAAAGTGCTAAAACTGAGTTGTTATACTCCTTTTCTTCCAAATTTGCAAAGCTTTTTAACCCCTTTAGGTTCTGAAGCTTGCTCAGGAGCAGCTTCTGAACTTCTGTTCAGAAGCAGCTTCTGAGTTCAATTTTTCGCATACTTCGCAGAGCAAAGTTATGTTCGCAGAGCGACCACACCAGAACCTGACTTCGCAGAGCCAAGTTCGTGTTGCTCTGCGAAGTATGTAAAACTCAGAACATGAATCAGGCTTCCAAAGGCCAAATTTTTGAGGTTCCAACCCTTGATTCAGAACCTAAAGAGGGTTAAAATTCATTTTTGTTCAAACCATATCAAGAATATTGCATGTCTTTGGAAATTTCACAAGTTCATGCAATTAAATCTGAATAACTTGCAAAACAAGTTATGTTCTTAATTTTTCAAAATCAAGCTTGAGCAATAAGCTAAGTTCTTTTCCTTTCAAAGCTAAACTTGAACAATGACATTGTTCATGATTTTCAATCCAAACATGAACTTGAGCCGAGCTTGCTCACTCTTTTAAACCAAACTCAAATTGAGCCGAACTTGTGCGTTTTCCAAACTTATGCATATTTTCATGATTTGTTCAAGTTTCTAACCAAGTGTTTTGTCCCTTTGAGATTACCTTTGAGTTTCAACAAAGCGAGAACTTGAATGAAAAAGGAATGGCTTGACGTATGTCTCCCCAAACCTCGGTTGCACGAATGCGTGATGTATGGCTCGTCGTTCGGGTAATCGTCATTCCATTTTCATACGCGTCCAACGCGTTTAAACCTTTTCTTGGCCCTCGTGGTCAATTTACACATTTCTTCGGTCCCCGTGACCATTTTAACCTTTTCTTGGCCCTCGTGGTCAATTCGAACCTTTCGCGCCTTTCCGCGTTCGTTTTATAACCTTTTACGCCTTGTGCGATTTTCATCGCCTTAATTGCGTCCGTCTTTTTATCGTTTCAAACTTTTACGCCTTGTGCGATTCCATCGCCTTGATGTGCGTCCGTCTTTTTATCGTTTCAAAACTTTTACGCCTTGTGCGATTTTCATCGCCTTAATGTGCGTCCGTCTTTTTTATCATTTAAACGTTTTACGCCTTTGTGCGTTATCAAATCTTTTTTAATTAAAACGAACCAACATACAAATTTTTTCTACCAAAGAACTACGTACGCTTTGAATTCTCCGACTACCGGGAGATACGTAGGAGCAGGATTCACATCTTGTCAAGCCCATTAATAAAAAACTTTCTTTTTCCCCTTTTATCATATTTTCTTTTTCCCTTTTATACGTTCAAACACGCAAGCAAAACTTTGAAAACATTTTAAGCCTAAGTCGACTAAGAGGTTCCCGTTGAGTACAACGGATGTGAGGGGTGCTAATACCTTCCCCTCGCATAATCGACTCTCGAACCTAAAATCTCTTTTTTAAAAGGTAATTTCGAACTTTTTTCCTTTTCTCCCCGAAAAATTAAAAGTTCAGTCGTGATTTAAAATTAGTGATTCAACGCTTCTCAATAGCTTGATATCCGAAATTCGACGCGACATTCCTAAATAAAGCATACCCCACATTTCGTTCATCCACTGAGTCTGGATATCGATCAGCTTTCTGGATGACCCTTATATCCCTAGTGAAATCAACAAAGCCCAATTTTCATTGGCACTCACAAACACAATTTCCAACCAAAGCCCAATTTTCATTGGCAATTCCAATCACAACTAAAGCCCAATCGTCATTGGCACTCCCAAACACAATCACAACCAAAGCCCGACCATGCTCGGCACCCGATCACAATCGAAGCTCAACATGTCATCTACTTATCCAGCATATGCATGCATCATATCAAACTCATTCATTAGCATGCATCTCATATTCATATCATACTCTCCCTCACAATTTCTCATGCTCCCCAGCAAACGCTCCCCAGTGAGTATCCCATATTCACCGACATTCACCGACAATTTAGCCCAGTGTTCCCCAGTGAACCTCCTTCAAGAACCTCCCAAGTAGGTTTCTTCAAAAAGAAAACCAACGGGTCCCTTCACAAACTATCCCAATCTCCATTATACTTACCTACATCCACTAAGTTTCCCCAGCAGAAACTCCTTATTAAGTCTACTTCATATCATAGCATACTGCATAAAGCAACTTGAAGTATATCATGCATCAACAATCATCTTTCCTTTTCAATAATCTAAGTATTAGCCACGTCTAGAGACGATTACCTTTATCCCCAGAGCAGTCTAAGCACCCCCCGAGGCGACGATTTGTCTTCTAGATCTAAGCACCCCCCGAGGCGACGATCTATTTATTTTTTCAGTCTAAGCACCCCCCGAGGTGACAACTTGTCTTTTAGATCTAACCACCCCCCGAGGCGACGATCTATTTATCTTTACAGTCTAAGCACCCCCCGAGGTGACGACTTGTCTTTTAGATCTAAGCACCCCCCGAGGCGACGATCTATTTATCTTTTCAGTCTAAGCACCCCCCGAGGCGACGACTTGTCTTTTAGATCTAAGCACCCCCCGAGGCGACGATCTATTTATCTTTTCAGTCTAAGCACCCCCCGAGGCGACGACTTGTCTTTTAGATCTAAGCACCCCCCGAGGCGACGATCTATTTATCTTTTCAGTCTAAGCACCCCCCGAGGCGACGATTTGTCTTTTAGATCTAAGCACCCCCCGAGGCGACGATCTATTTATTTTTAGTTTATGCACCAGTAATCAACCCATAGGTGACCCTGCATTTACCTTTGTGTCCATTGCTTCCGCATTTCAATACTTTCATTACTTACTACAGTCTTTTCTCACTTTGAAGGACAAAATTTGGATCCTTTTTACTTAATTGCTCTTCACAAAGAGTTTACGTGATGCCCTTGGCACTTACATTCTCTACGCGAAGACACAATTAAGTAGGGGCAGCTGTTGTACCCCAATTTCGTCCAAGTCTTTTCACAAAAAAAGTCAACACAAAAAAGTCAACTTTTATTTTTCTCCTTTTAAAAAAAAAAAGAAGTTTTCGCAGAGCGATGTTATGTCCGCTCTGCGAACAATGAAGTTTATTATTATTTATTTATCTTTCTTTTTTTATTTTATTATTATTATTATTATTATTATTATTATTATTATTATTATCATCATTATTATTATTATTACCTTTATTATTATTTTTTACTGTTTGATTTCAAAAAGGAGAAGAAGAAAAACGTGTGCCAAGCCAAAGGAACAAGTGTTGAGTATTTAGAAGTTGACTACATGTTTTGGTAAAATCAAAGTGTTCAAGCAAAACATCTCCATGTATTTAAGAATTCTTCAGAAGCAAGAAACCGTATTTGAGGAGGTTCAGAAGCTGAAAATGCCTTCAGAAGCTGTTTGGATCTTCAGACTCTGAATGGGCCTTTAGACTCTGAAACAGTGCTTCAGACGCTGAAAGTGCCTTCAGATGCACTACAGTGCTTCAGACGCTAAACAGTACATCAGACGCACTGTTCAGACGTTGACCAGCGTTGACTCCTTCAGACGCACTACAGTACTTCAGACGCACTATTCATAGGTTGACCAGCGTTGACTTCTTCAAAAGCTGGACTTCAGAAGCTGATTTCAGAAGCTGGGCTTTTATGCATTCTTTTTGTGCGTATCTTTGTGAGATTTGTCAAGGATTTATTCTGGCATTTGGTTTCTAGAAGACTGATATTTTTGTTGAAGATCTTGAGAAGATTTGCCTCGTGTTTATGCTTAATTATATTTACTGAAGGATCTTTGCAAGATACAATGCAGAATTATTTGTTTCCTTATTGAGCCTTTCATAATTCAGAAACATATCAATTGCAGAAGATTGAATTCAGAATTAAGAAAGCTGTTGAAGCCTATTTAAGGAGATGTGCTGCTATTTTTGAAGACTACAAATCAGATATTAGAAATCAGAGAATTGAGTCTTTGTGTTAAACTTAGGTTTATTTGTACACTACTCATCTGAGTTGGTTTAGAGTTTTTGAGTTGTACTTCACTCTAAGCCTTTAGGTACGAATGAAGTCTTTAGTTTGAAGTGTTTCTTCATAATCTGGGTTGTTTATCAGAAGTTGTTTAGTAACTAGGCTGTTACTTGTGAAATTCTGGCCAGGCAATGTGACAGAGTAACCAGGTTCTGAACCAATAGGTTCTGAACAATATGCAGGGCACACTAAATTGCTTAAAATAGAGCACAAACAAACACAACACAAGCAGCAAAATAAAGTGCAGGAAAGCTAAAAACACACAAGGTTTGTTAACCCAGTTCGGAGTAAACACCTCCTACTCTGGGGGATACCAATCCAGGAAGGAAATCCACTATAGGATTTAACCCAAAGACTCAAGACACTGACTCCCAGTTCCCAGCCTTAGCAATTAAACTCCTCCTAGTCAGACTTCTACCCAACTCTGAGTATTAGAATCCTCTAACTTCCTATTCAAGCAACTAAACCCAGCTACTTGAACAACCCTTAACAATCCCCTGTTTTTGAACACAATTTCAATGACAAGACTTCATTCGTACCTAAAGGCTTAGAATGAATTACAACTCAATCAAAACACCTAAACCAACTCTCACAGAGTGGTGCACAATAAAGCTAAAAGCTTAAAATACTAAGACTCAATTTTCTGATCTTAAACTCTATAAATCGTAAGTCTTGAAAGCAGCAGCACTCCTCCTTATATAGTCTTCAGTCTTGCAGCATAAATAACAAACTAATCTTCTGATTTGATTTGTTACTGAAATAAGATTGGTCCAATAATGTAACAAATAAAACTGTACTGAATCTTTTAAAGATTATAACATGAAAATATGAATTTCATATCTTTGAACCAAATCTTCTATAAAATCTTCTTCAAATAAATCAGCATTCTAGAAGCCATATGCGTGGATAAATCCTCAATAAATCTTGCAAAGATTCGCATAGAAAAACCTTGAAAATAACCAGCTTCTGATGAAGTCAACATAAGTCAACGCTGGCATCAGAACCTGAAACAGCTTCTGAAGTGCTACAGTGCATTCAGCTTCTGATGGCATTTTCAGCTTCTGAAAGGCTTCAAAATGAAAAACTTCCAACTGAAGAAATGTTCTACATATGGAGATGCTTCTATTCAATACCTTGGTTTTGCCAAACAATGCAGCCAACAACAAAAGACTCAACAATCTCCCCCTTTGGCAAATTTTTGGCTAAAACCATCCAAGTTCTTCAATCTCCCTTATAGTCAACTCAGCAATGAAGAACTCCACACTGATCAATCCTAACATAGTAATTAGCAGCGGATTCAGTTATGACTATCATGAGAAACACAAACCAGCTTCAGTTCATATCAGCTACTGAAGCACACATAAACTACTGATTAACTCCTGATCATCACAAACATGGTACCAGAGCTATTAATCAACTCCCCCTGAAGCTTCACAAACATATAACCAAACACTCCAGCTTCACAACACTCCCCCTACAACTCAGCTTCTCATACAAACTCCCCCTTACTACTGAACTACAGAGAAATGTTATCAGAGCATATCAGAAGCACACTTTATGGTATCAGAGCATACTTCAGGATCACAAAAACACTCAGGATCATAACAATCTTGTACTCCCCCTGAGACACATATACCCCCTTGATCATATCTGAACATATAATGCTTGGTATCAGAGCAAAACTAGTCACCTTCTAAATCAATGACACACTTTCTGAATAATACTGACAGCTGATCATCTGAAATGCAGCAATACATCTTCTAACTCTTGGTATCAAAGCCAACAGAGCCAACACATTGCATAAGATTTTCTCCCCCTTTTTAGCCACAAAATTCTGACAAATCTCAGACTTCAAATAGGGAAGGAAAACTGCACAAACATTTTCAACTACTGTCCCAGTTTGAACTTCAGACTTAGTATCAAAAACAGCATCACACTTAGCACTAACAAAGCTGGCAGTACTCTATCTTCCTCACATCCAGTTTGCTTTAATTGCTAGAATTCTTCATGTAAACACACACCTAACTTGCTCCTTAAGTTTTCAAACTGTTTAGCATCCAAGGCCTTTGTAAATATGTCAGCAACTTGTTCTTCAGTAGCTACATGTTCTAGCTTAATGACTTTATCCTCCACAAGGTTTCTGATAAAATGGTGTCTGATATCAATGTGTTTAGTTCTGCTGTGCTGTATTGGGTTCTTAGAGATGTTGATAGCACTCAAATTGTCACAAAACAATGTCATAGTTCCTTGATTAATGTTGTACTCCTCAAGCATCTGCTTCATCCAAACCAGTTGTGAACAACTACTCCCAGCAGCAATATACTCAGCTTCAGCAGTTGACAATGAAACACAATTTTGTTTCTTGCTGAACCAAGAAATTAAGTTATTTCCCAAAAAGAAACAACCTCCTGAAGTGTTCTTCCTGTCATCAGCACTTCCAGCCCAGTCAGCATCACAATATCCCATCAGTTCAGAACTTGAACTGTGTGAATACATGATTCCATAGTCACTTGTGCTATTCACATACTTTAGGATCCTTTTAACTTGTGTCAGATGACTCATCTTAGGATCAGCTTGGTATATTGCACATACTCAAACAGCATAAGTGATATCAGGTGTGCTTGCAGTTAAATACAATAAGCTCCCTATCATGCTTCTGTACTGACTTTGATCAACTGATACTCCTTGTTCATCTTTGGTTAGCTTCAGGTGAGTAGCAGCTGGTGTCCTGTTCTGAGCAGCAGATTCCATACCAAACTTCTTCACTATGTTCTTGGCATATTTACTCTGAGAGATAAAGATTGTATCTTCCATTTGCTTGACTTGCAATCAAAGAAAATATGTCAGCTCACCAACCAATCTCATTTCAAATTCTGATTGCATTTGCTGAACAAACAGTTTGACCATCTTCTGAGACATTCCTCCAAACACTATATCATCCACATAAATCTGAGCTATCATCAGACTCCCATTTTCATCTTTCACAAACAAAGTCTTATCAGAACCTCCTTTTCTGTAACCTTGAGCCACAAGAAACTGAGTCAGCCTGTCATACCATGCTCTTGGTGCTTGCTTCAATCCATATAAAGCCTTCTTTAACTTGTACACGTGTTCTGGAAACTTAGGATCCACAAAACCCTTAGGCTGTTCAACATATACCTCTTCTTGCAAATATCCATTCAGAAATGCACTCTTCACATCCATCTGGAATAATTTGAACTTGAGAATGCAGGATACACCCAACAGTAGTCTTATGGACTCTAGTCTGGCCACAGGTGCAAAGGTCTCATCAAAATCAAGTCCCTCAACTTGAGTATAACCCTGAGCAAGCAACCTTGCCTTGTTTCTAACTACAGTACCATTTTCATCTGTTTTATTCTTGAATATCCACTTAGTCCCAATCACATTCAGCCCTTCAGGTCTTGGAACTAGATCCCACACTTCACTCCTTTTGAATTGATTCAACTCATCTTGCATTGCTTCAATCCAAAATTCATCAGTTAGGGCTTCTTTCACATTTTTAGGCTCAACCTTTGACACAAAGCATGAATCTGTAGCAGCATCATCTGATCTCCTGGTTCTGACACCTTGATCTAAGCTTCCAATGATTAAGTCTTTAGGATGATCCTTCTGAACTCTAATTGATGGCCCTTTACCATTTGGAACTTGATCTGGTTGATCTTCTGCTTCTTCAGACTTTGAATGCTTTTCTGCTTCTGAAGTTTGTTCTTCTGAGGCTTCAGACTCTGGAACAACTTCAGGCTCATTCTTTTCATTCTCAGCAGACAAATCATCAATAACCACATTTATGGACTCCATCACAACCTTGGTTCTGGAATTAAACACCCTGTAAGCTCTGTTGTTCACTAAATAACCCAGGAATATGCCCTCATCAGACTTAGGATCCAGTTTTCTTCTATTCTCTCTGTCAGCCAAGATATAGCATCTCCTCCCAAAAACATGGAAATATTTCACAGTTGGCTTCCTCCCTTTCCACAATTCATACAGAGTAGATGTTGTTCCCTTTTTCAAAGTGACTCTATTGTGTATGTAACATGCTGTGTTCATTGCTTCAGCCCAAAACATATATGGCAGCTTCTTAGCATGCAACATAACCCTTGCACATTCTGCTAAAGTCCTGTTCTTCCTCTCAACTACACCATTTTGCTGAGGTGTGATAGGTGCAGAAAACTCATGCTTTATACCTTCAGAAGCACAGAATTCTGAAAAACTCTTGTTTTCAAATTCTTTGCCATGATCACTTCTGATTCTGATTATACCACAGTCCTTTTCTCTTTGTAATTGAATACACAGGTCTTTAAAAACTTCAAAAGTATCAGATTTTTCTCTAACAAAACTGATCCATGTGAATCTTGAGTAGTCATCTACCATTACAAAAGCATATCTTTTTCCTCCAATACTTTCTACTTGCATAGGCCCCATTAAATCCATATGAACAAGTTCTAGTACTTTAGTAGTTACCTGGTGAACTAATCTGGGATGAGACTTTCTTGTTTGTTTTCCAATTTGACAATCACCACAAACATTGTCCTCATTGATCTTCAGATTAGGTACACCTCTGATAGCTTCAGTACTTAGGATTTTCTTCATGCCTTTCAGATGCAGATGTCCCAGCTTCTGGTGCCAGAGTTTGACTTCCTCTTCTGAGCTCATAAGACAAGAAGTCAGACTTCTTTCTTCTTCAGAAACCCATAAATAACTGTTGTCTTTGGATCTGCAGCCTCTCATCTGAACTTTGTCTTCCTGATCAGTTACAATACACTCTTGCTTATTGAAATTAACCTTCAAATCTTGATCACAAAGTTGGCTAATACTGATCAGATTAGAAGTTAATCCTTCCACCAGTAGCACATCATTCAGTCTTGGCAAACCTTGACTGATCAAATCACCAATACCCAGAATCTGACCTTTTACACCATCTCCAAATGTTACATAGCTTCTGGAGTAAGATCTGATATTGCTCAGCAGTTTCTTCACACCAGTCATGTGCCTTGAACACCCACTATCAAAATACCAGTCTTCTTTTGAGGTGGCTCTTAATGAAGTATGAGCAATCAGGCCTACATTCTGAACCTTATGTTTCCACACCTTCTGAACACTGTGTCTGGGTGCAGCTGGTTGCACTCTTCTATATTGAAAATGTTCAGGATAGCCATAAAGTTTGAAGCAGAATGGTTTGATATGCCCTTTCTTTCCACAATGATGACAGAACCATGGATGATTTCTCCTCCTTCTGTTTCTGAAAAAATTCTGGGGTTGCTTCTGAGGTAGCATCTGAACTTGCTTCTGACCTTGCAGCTGAGGTCTCTTCTGAGCTTGCTTCTGAGCTGGCTTCTGGGCTTGTTCCTGAGGTCTCCTCTTTGATGTTCCAACCATAGAATCGTGTGTTTGAGTAGCAGGAACAAACTGACTAACAGGATTTTTGTCCTTGAGCTTCAGACTCTGATCAACATAACCTAATCCAGTTTTTCCTTGCTTCTGGACATCTAGAATCTCCTCCAACTTATCAGTAGCAGAGTTCATCATCCTAACTTGCTTTTTCATCTGATCAAGTTGGGATTTAAGCTGGTCTACTTCATCTTTTAATTCTGAATTCTGCACTAGAAGTTCTCCTTTCTCAGCCTCCAGTTGAAAAATAGTCTCCTTCTAATCCAGAACTTGTTTGCAAACCTCAGCACTTCTGGTATACAGCTTCTTGTAATTGTCAGCTAGTTCATCATAAGAATTTTTAGCAGCTTCAGACTCAGATGAAGCTTCAGATTCTGAGTCAGACTCTGAAAAGGTCTCAGACTTTAAAACCGTTTCCTTCTTCAAGATAGCTCCTGACCTTACTAATAGACCAGTATCACACATATCAGATTCACTAACATCATCATCTTCAAAACCATCATCAGACCATGCAACAGCTAGGCTCTTCTTCTGTTTCTTCAGGAAAGTGGGACATTCAGATTTGATATGTCCAAAACCCTCACACTCATAGCACTGCACACCTTTAGCTTGATTACTTTTCTCCTCAGACTTGGTCTTTTTCTCATCAGTTTGTTGCTTCTTGTTATTGAATCTGAAGTTCTGACCTTTGGCTTTGGCTTTTCTGTTAACATTCTTCAGAATCTTGTTAAATTGCTTTCCCAGCAACACTAGAGCTTCTGATAAGTCATCCTCTTCAGACTCTTGTTGATCATCAGCTTCAGAATTCACACTAAAAGCTACAGCTTTCCCTTTCTTCTCAGTCTGTTTGCAAAAGGCTGTTTCAAAATTGAGCAATGACCCAATCAGCTCCTCAAGTTTCATAGTGGTAATATCATGGGCCTCTTCAATTGCTGTCACCTTCATATCAAACCTTCTGGGCAGGGATCTGAGGATTTTTCTTACTAACTTCTCATCAGACATCTTTTCACTAAGAGAATCAAAGGAATTTGCCATGTCCAGCACATTCATGTAGAAATCCTGGATATTTTCATCCTCCTTCATCTTCAAGTTCTCAAACTTAGTGGTCAGCAACTGCAATCTGGACATCTTCACCTTAGAAGTTCCTTCATGAGTGGTCTTCAGAATTTCCCAAGCATCCTTAGCCACAATACATTGTTTGATGAGTCTGAACCTGTTCTGATCAACACCATTAAAGATAGCATTCAAAGCTTTTGAATTTCCCAGTGACAGATCATCTTCAGCTTTGGTCCATTCCTCTTCAGGCTTCAGAACCTCAGTCTTGTTACCATCTTTGTCTGTATACACAGGATGATCCCAGCCTTTAATCACAGCTTTCCAAGTCCTGCTGTCAATAGACTTTAGAAAAGCACACATCCTTGACTTCCAATACTCATAGTTTGTGCCATCTAGTAGGGGTGGTCTATTGACATAGCCTCCTTCTCTATCCATGCTTACCAGAAATTAATACCCCTGGAACTCACCCAAAACACAGGCAGGGTGCCTGCTCTGATGCCAATTGAAATTCTGGCCAGGCAATGTGACAGAGTAACCAGGTTCTGAACCAACAGGTTCTGAACAATATGCAGGGCACACTAAATTGCTTAAAACAGAGCACAAACAAACACAACACAAGCAGCAAAATAAAGCGCAGGAAAGCTAAAAACACACAAGGTTTGTTAACCCAGTTCAGAGTAAACACCTCCTACTCTGGGGGATACCAATCCAGGAAGGAAATCCACTATAGGATTTAACCCAAAGACTCAAGACACCGACTCCAGTTCCCAGCCTTAGCAATTAAACTCCTCCTAGTCAGACTTCTACCCAACTCTGAGTATTAGAATCCTCTAACTTCCTATTCAAGCAATTAAACCCAGCTACTTGAACAACCCTTAACAATCCCCTGTTTTTGAACACAATTTCAATGACAAGACTTCATTCGTACCTAAAGGCTTAGAATGAATTACAACTCAATCAAAACACCTAAACCAACTCTCACAGAGTGGTGCACAATAAAGCTAAAAGCTTAAAATACTAAGACTCAATTTTCTGATCTTAAACTCTATAAATCGTAAGTCTTGAAAGCAACAGCACTCCTCCTTATATAGTCTTCAGTCTTGCAGCATAAATAACAAACTAATCTTCTGATTTGATTTGTTACTGAAATAAGATTGGTCCAATAATGTAACAAATAAAACTGTACTGAATCTTTTAAAGATTATAACAGGAAAATATGAATTTCATATCTTTGAACCAAATCTTCAATAAAATCTTCTTCAAATAAATCAGCATTCTAGAAGCCATATGCGTGGATAAATCCTCAATAAATCTTGCAAAGATTCACATAGAAAAACCTTGAAAATAACCAGCTTCTGATGAAGTCAACATAAGTCAACGCTGGCATCAGAACCTGAAACAGCTTCTGAAGTGCTACAGTGCATTCAGCTTCTGATGGCATTTTCAGCTTCTGAAAGGCTTCAAAATGAAAAACTTCCAACTGAAGAAATGTTCTACATATGGAGATGCTTCTATTCAATACCTTGGTTTTGCCAAACAATGCAGCCAACAACAAAAGACTCAACAACTTGATTAGGAAGTAAGAAGGGGGTTTCTTATACTCAGGTGTTGGGTAGAAATCAAAACTATAGGAGATTAAGTCAGAAGACTAGGAACAGGGGGTCTGTGTCTTGAGTCTTAGGATTAATTCCAATAGTGTATTTCCTTCCTGGATTGGTATCCTCCAGATGTAGGTGGTATTTACACTGAACTGGGTTAACAAATATCTGTGCCATTTTAATTTCTGCACTTTTAAATTGTTGCTTCTGATACTTTTGATTGTGCTCTGTTTTGCAAACAATAGTACTCTGTTTTACTGTCTGAATACTTAACTGCCAGAATTTCAATTGGTATCAGAGCAGGCACCCTGCCTGTGATTGGGTGAGCTCCAGGGGAGAGTTTTCTGGCAAGCATGGACAGAGAGGGAGGATATGTCAACAGACCACCATTGCTGGATGGCATAAATTATGAATACTGGAAGTCGAGAATGTGTGCATTTCTGAAATCCATTGACAGCAGAACTTGGAAAGTTGTGCTAAAAGGTTGGGATCATCCAGTTGTTTTAGACAAAGATGGGAACAAGACTGAGGTGCTGAAACCAGAAGAAGAGTGGACAAAGGCTGAAGATGATTTATCTCTTGGAAACTCCAAAGCTTTGAATGCAATATTCAATGGAGTGGATATGAACATGTTCAGACTCATCAAGCAGTGTACCGTAGCCAAGGATGTAAATACTGAAAACCACTCATGACGGAACCTATAAGGTGAAGATGTCCAGACTCCAATTGCTGACCACTAAGTTTGAGAATTTGAAGATGATGGAGGATGAAAATATTCAAGATTTCTACATGAATGTCCTGGATATGGCAAATTCTTTTGAGTCTCTTGGGGAGAAGATGTCAGATGAGAAGATAGTGAGAAAAATTCTCGGGTCACTTCCCAAAAGGTTTGACATGAAGGTGACTGCTATAGAGGAAGCTCATGACATCTCCACTATGAAGGTTGAGGAGCTGATTAGATCTCTGCTGAACTTTGAAACTGCTTTCTGCAAACAGCCTGAGAAGAAAGGGAAAGGAATAGCTTTTGCAGTCAATTCTGAAGCTGATGATCAACAAGAGTCTGATGAGGATGATGGTGATTTATCAGAAGCTTTAGTGTTGCTGGGAAGACAGTTCAATAAAACTCTGAAGCATGTTGACAGGAAATCCAAAACCAAAGGTCAGAACTTCAGATTCAACAACAAGAAGCAACAAACTGATGTGAAGAAGACCAAGTCTGAGGAGAAGAGCAATCAAGCCAAAGGTGTTCAGTGCTTTGAGTGTGAGGGTTATGGACATATCAAGTCAGAATGTCCTACTTTTCTTAAGAAGCAGAAGAAGAGCTTAGTTGTTTCATGGTCTGATGAAGATTCTGAAGAAGATGTTGAAAGTGAATATGCTAAGTGTAATACAAGTCTGATGGTAAGGTCAGGAGCTAGTTCAAAGACTGAAGCAGTTTTAGAATCTGAGACTTTTTCAGAGTCTGACTCAGAGTCTGAAGTTTCATCTGTGTCTGAAGCCAGAGTTGCAAAATCCTCATATGATGAACTGGCTGACAATTATAGAAAGCTATACACCAGAAGTGCAGAAGTTTGCAAGCAAGTTCTGGATTAGAAGGAGACAATCTGTCAATTGGAGGCTGAGAAAGGTGAACTTTTGGTACAAAATTCTGATTTGAAGGATGAAGTGAGCCAACTAAATTCCCAGCTTCAGAATATGAAAAAGCAGGTCAGAATGATGAATACTGCTACTGATGTGCTAGAGGAGATTTTGGATACTAAGAAACAAGGAAAACAAACTGGTTTAGGATTTGTTGATCAGACTCAGAACCCCAAACAGAAGATTCCTGCTAAAAGGTTTGTTCCTGCTACTCAAACTTATAATCCTATGATTGGGACATCCAAGATGAGACCTTAGAAGCAACCCCAGAAGTTTAACAGAAACAAGAGAAGAAATTATCCCTGGATCTGTCATCATTGTGGAAAGAAGGGGCATATTAAACCTTTTTGCTTTAAGTTGTATGGCTATCCTGAACATTTTCAGTATAGAAGAATGGAACCAGCTGCAACCAGAAATAATGTTCAGAAGGTGTGGAAACCCAAAGTCAAGAATGTTGGCCTCATAGCTCATACATCATTAAGAGCCACCTCTAAAGAAGACTGGTACTTTGATAGTGGGTGTTCAAGACACATGACTGGTGTGAAGAAGTTGCTGAGTAATGTAAAACCTTATTCCAGAAGCTATGTGACATTTGGTGATGGAGCAAAAGGTAAGATTCTGGGTATTGGTGACTTAATCAGTGAAGGTTTACCTAGACTTAATGATGTGCTATTGGTGAAAGGATTAACTTCTAATCTGATCAGTATTAGCCAGCTTTGTGATCAAGACTTGAAGGTAAATTTCAACAAAGAAGAATGTGTGGTAACTGATCAAGAAAGTAAGGTTCTAATAAGGGGATGCAGATCTAAAGATAACTGTTATTTATGGGTGTCTGAAGAAGAAAGAAGCCTGACTACCTGTCTTATGAACTTCAGAAGAGGAAGTCAGACTCTGGCACCAGAAACTGGGTCATCTGCATCTGAAAGGCATGAAGAAAGTCCTGAGTACTGAAGCTATCAGAGGTCTACCTAATCTGAAGATTAATGAGGACAGTGTTTGTGGTGATTGTCAAATTGGAAAACAAACATGAAAGTCTCATCCCAGATTAGTACACCAGGTAACTACTAAAGTTCTAGAACTGTTACATATGGATTTAATGGGGCCTATGCAAGTTGAGAGTATTGGAGGAAAGAGATATGCTTTTGTAATGGTTGATGATTTTTCAAGATTTACTTGGGTCAGCTTTGTGAGAGAAAAATCAGATACATTTGAAGTTTTTAGAGATATGTGCACTCAGTTACAAAGAGAGAAGGACTGTGGTATTGTCAGAATCAGAAGTGATCATGGGAAGGAGTTTGAAAACAAGACATTTTCTGAGTTCTGTGCATCTGAAGGGATCAAGCATGAGTTCTCTGCACCTATAACACCTCAGCAAAATGGTGTAGTTGAGAGAAAGAACAGAACATTAGCAGAATCTATAAGAGTCATGTTGTATGCTAAGAAGCTACCATATATGTTCTGGGCTGAAGCTATGAATACAGCTTGTTATATTCATAATAGAGTGACTTTGAAAAAGGAAACTGGATCTACTTTGTATGAACTATGGAAAGGAAGGAAGCCTACAGTCAAATATTTTCATGTGTTTGGCAGTAAATGTTATATTTTGGCTGATAGAGAAAATAGGAGAAAGCTGGATCCTAAGTCTGATTGAAGGTATTTTTCTGGGTTATTCAGTGAACAACAGAGCCTATAGGGTGTTTAATTCCAGAACCAAGGTTGTGATGGAGTCCATTAATGTTGTGATTGATGATCTGTCTGCTGAGAATGAAAAAAGTGAGTCTGAAGTAGTTCCAGAGTCTGAAACATCAGAAGAACAACTGTTAGAAGCAGAAAATCAAGTAGAGTCTGAAGAAGCAGAAATTCATCCAGATCATGTTCCTTGTAACACCCTAACCCTTAATCGCCGATTATTAACTTTAATAAAAAAAAACGTTAAGGACATAGGAAGTTACAACATAATGAAAACGCATTTTCATAAACATCAACAGATCAAAATATATTTGATTCACAAACAGCAGCGGAAAAATAACAAACAGGATACCCCTTCTAACTAGGATACCCCTTCTAGCTCATACCCCTTCTAGGATACCCCTTCTAGCTCATACCCCTTCTATATCAATGTTCACGAAATCGATTGCGTCATTTTCTTTTCCGTTTTCAAAACACATTACAACATTTCACATGTTTATACCAAAGACCAATTTAAAACAGAGACGTGTGAAAAAGACGCAAAAACATGAAACAGAGAATGCTGTCACCGTACAATTTCACTAAGACCTCCTTGGAGTATTTTCATCATAACTCAAAAA
This sequence comes from Medicago ruthenica, assembly GCA_018208015.1. Lineage (NCBI taxonomy): Eukaryota > Viridiplantae > Streptophyta > Magnoliopsida > Fabales > Fabaceae > Medicago > Medicago ruthenica. The sequence continues at coordinate 67,518,935 of CM031376.1, read as the reverse complement.
CTAAAAATCATTTTCACGTCAAACCAAAGCCACTGGAAAGCTAACAAAATTATCTAAAACCTTCATGTTTACACCCAAGGCCAATTCTGTACCGATCAATACCAGCTTTCGTTTCAAATTCGGAAAAGTTGTGCAGAAAGTACATAAAAATTCACTGTGACCTACGTGCAGTAATTTGACCATAACTCAAGTTCTATAAATCGTTTTGACGTCAGACCAACGGCATTAGAAAACTAACATCCAAATCTACAACAGAGACCATTGCCAAATTTATACATACACGTTCAGATACCCAAAGTAGTGTTACAACTATCAGAGCCCTAAACTCTAACTAGGATACAACACCTAGTACAAAAAAAAGTAAGGATAGCTAAGCTATGCCCTCACCACTACGCAGGCTCTTAAACAGCAAAATGCTACTCCTCGACGATAGTCTCGTCAACCTGATATTCTGGATCCCCAAAGATCCAGCAGATAACACGAAACAGAGAGTGTTAGTATCACAACCAATAAACATGTATAAATAACACATTATTATACATAACCAAAACACAACACGTAATTGACAAAGCACAAAACTCATCAATAACAATTATCACTTAACAACCATTATGCACACATAATTTCTAAATGAACACTAATGTCACAAAGGATGCATGCCTCAAATGCATTCTCTAATGCATGTGGTACCAAATCATTTTGGATAAACTTATATCCTTACCAAGCACTCTTGATAACCAAGCACTCTTGGATTTCATATCCGCACCGGATATCATCGAATAACCCGCACCGGGTATCATACAATCATGAAATGCATGATGATTTACTTAGCAAATATATGATACTTACACTACATATTCACTAATATTAGTGTACACTTATCACTATACTTACTAACACAACTAATTATCAGCACTCTGATAATTATCACAACAATAACAAACACAAACACTAGGCTCTCATGGCCAAATCATAAGACACAACATGTATATACTCAACCATGTTCAACAATCTCAAATAAACCAAGCAATCATACCAAAATCTCAAATACATAAGGGTTTCAAAGGAAAACCCACACACTTTGATAACTTATCCATTTCAAACATATTCATCACTTCCCACACCTTAGTCTTTAATATTATTAAGTCCAAATCCACTTTCAAAACCTTAGACACACTCTATTAGTTCCTAACAGCCATTCCAAGCATTATATAACACATACTCACACAACATGATGGCCTTAACAAAAACCACCATGTTAGGGTTTTACTCAAGTTTTTCTTGAACAACAACAACATTTTCAAATTTCCAAAACATAGATAAACATCATATAACTTCAATTAAACATACTAGCAACATCACTTAGCATCAAATAAGCATAACATGATCATTAACAACTTTAATCATAAAAACTTTCCATCAAAACATAGACAAAGTGAAAAGAGAAGTTTGGGATGGAGAAATAGACATTCTCCCCTTCTCAAAATCACTTGTGAATAAGCATACTACCTCTCTTACCCGGAATTGATGTTACTCTAGCAAACTCAAGCTTCTCCACTTGCCCTAATTTCTCTTGCTTTTCCCTTCTCTTTCACGTTTCCAGCTTCTCCACAAAGACAATGAATAGTGATTGTCAAAGTCTTTGTGATAATCCTTATAACCCAATCAAATCAATCATGGCCATCCATTCCTTACTAACTCTCAAGGACCAATCCTAGCCTTCTATTTTCATCTAAGCTTACTACTATCATATACATAGGATCATTACTACTCATAAACTCAAAAGCCCAATACTATTCACGCCCTAGGCCCAATTTCGCCCAAAATCCTAAAAACTCGATTACGAACTTATCCTCGCGCCAAATAATTATTTCTCGATTACGAGAAAATATTTTTAAATGCAAATCCATAAAATAAAATATATAAAAATATAACATACGAAAATAGGGTCGTTACATTCCTACTGGTAAAGGACCATCAATTAGAGTTCAGAAGAATCATCCTAGAGATTTAATCATTGGAAGCTTAGATCAAGGGGTCAGAACCAGAAGTTCAGATGATGTTGCTACTGATTAAAGCTTTGTGTCAAAATTTGAACCCAAAAATGTTAAGGAAGCCCTAACTGATGAATTTTGGATTGAAGCCATGCAAGATGAGTTGAATCAATTCAAAAGAAGTGAAAGTGTGGGATCTTGTTCCAAAACCAGAAGGTTTAAATGTGATTGGCACTAAGTGGATTTACAAGAACAAAACAGATGAAAATGGAACTGTGGTCAGAAACAAGGCAAGGTTAGTTGCTCAAGGTTATACTCAAGTAGAAGGGACTGGACTTTGATGAAACCTGTGCACCTCTGGCCAGATTAGAGTCCATAAGATTACTTTTGGGTGTAGTCCTGCATTCTTAAGTTCAAATTGTTTCTGATGGATGTGAAGAGTGCTTTTCTGAATGGTTATCTTCAAGAAGAAGTCTATGTCGAACAGCCTAAAGGGTTTGTGGATCATAAATTTCCAGATCATTTTTACAAATTAAAGAAGGCTTTGTATGGATTGAAGCAAGCACCTAGAGCATGGTATGATAGACTCACACAATTTCTTGTGACTCAAGGATATAGAAAAGGTGGAACTGACAAGACCTTGTTTGTAAAAGATGAAGATGGAAGTCTGATGATTGCTCAAATCTATGTTGATGACATAGTGTTTGGTGGAATGTCAAACAAAATGGTTCAGTTGTTTGTTCAGCAGATGCAATCTGAGTTTGAAACGAGTCTAGTTGGTGAACTTACATATTTTCTTGGACTGCAAGTCAAGCAAATGGAAGATACAATTTTCATTTCTCAGAGTAAATATGAAAAGAATATAGTGAAGAAATTTGGAATGGAGACTGCCAGCCATAAGAGAACACCTGCTGCTACTCATCTGAAATTAACTAAAGATGAACATGGAGTTTCAGTTGATCAAAGCCAGTACAGAAGTATGATTGGGAGTTTACTGTACTTAACTACAAGCAGACCTGATATTACTTTTGCTGTTGGAGTGTGTGCAAGATATCAAGTTGATCCTAAGATGAGTCATTTAACACAAGTTAAGAGGATCATGAAGTATGTCAACAGTACAAGTGATTATGGAATCATGTACTCACACAGTGCAAGTTCTGAATTGATTGGGTTTTGTGATGCTGACTGGGCAGGAAGTGCAGATGACAGGAAGAGTACTTCTGGAGGATGTTTCTTTCTAGGAAATAACTTAATTTCTTGGTTCAGTAAGAAGCAGAACTGTGTCTCATTGTCTACAGCTGAAGCTGAATATATAGCAGCTGGGAGTAGTTGTTCACAGTTGGTATGGATGAAGCAGATGCTGGAGGAATACAACATAGAACAAGGTGTTAAGACCCTATACTTGTGACAATTTAAGTGCTATAAACATTTCTAAGAATCCCATACAGCACAGCAGGACCAAGCACATTGATATCAGACATCATTTTATCAGAAATCTTGTAGAGGAAAAGATTGTTCAACTTGAACATGTGGATACTGAGAACCAGATTGCTGATATTTCACAAAAGCTTTGGATGCCAAACAGTTTGAGAATCTGAGAAGCAAGTTGGGTGTTTGTCTTCAGGAGGACTTATAGCAATTACAACAAACTGGATGTGAGGAAGATAGAGTACCTGCCAGATTTGCAAATGCTGAGTTTGATCCTGAGTCTGAGTCTGATATTGGGACTGATTTTGAAGATTTTTGTGCAGTTTTTATTCCCTATATGAAGTCTGAGTTTTGTCATAATTTTGTGGCTAAAAAGGGGGAGAAAAACTTGTGTTGTGATTCAGAATGTATTCAGAAGTGTTTGTTCAGAATTCAGAGTTTTCATTTCAGAATTATAGCAAGAGCTGTGCAGATGTGATTGAGGGGGAGTTTGTGTCTCAAGGGGAGTGCATTAGTGTTGAATTCCTGAGTGTTGATGTGTTTAAGTTTCAGAAGTTATATCTCAGTATGTTCTGCAGTTCAGAATTAAGCGGGAGTGTTTGTTATGTGCTGAGTTGCAGGGGGAGAGTAGTGAAGTTTGTTTGAGTATTCTTATGAAGATCAGGATATGCTGAAGTTTACATGTGATGATCAGAAGCTGAGAAGTATCAGAAGATGTTCAGTAGTTTGTGTGTTCTTCAGAATATCAGAAGCTGATGTGTTTGTTTGCATTAACATGGTTAAACATAGCTGTATCCGCTGCTACAGACTCTGTGCTATGTGTGTTATGGTTGAATTTTGTGTTGTTCTTCATTGCTGAGTTTGTTTATGTTGAATTGAAGAAATTGTTATTTGTGAAACATTGATTTTAGCCAAAAAATTTGCCAAAGGGGGAGATTGTTGAGTATTTAGAAGTTGGCTACATGTTTTGGTAAAATCAAAGTGTTCAAGCAAAACATCTCCATGTATTTAAGAATTCTTCAGAAGCAAGAAACCGTATTTGAGGAGGTTCAGAAGCTGAAAATGCCTTCAGAAGCTGTTTTGGACCTTCAGACTCTGAGTGGGCCTTCAGACTCTGAAACAGTGCTTCAGACACTAAAAGTGCCTTCAGACGCACTACAGTGCTTCAGACGCTGAACAGTACATCAGACGAACTGTTCAGACGTTGACCAGCGTTGACTCCTTCAGACGCACTACAGTACTTCAGACGCACTATTTATAGGTTGACCAGCGTTGAATTCTTCAGAAGCTGGACTTCAGAAGCTGATTTCAGAAGCTGGGCTTTTATGCATTCTTTCTGCGTATCTTTGTGAGATTTGTCAAGGATTTATTCTGGCATTTGGTTTCTAGAAGACTGATATTTTTGTTGAAGATCTTGAGAAGATTTGCCTCGTGTTTATGCTTAATTATATTTACTGAAGGATCTTTGCAAGATACAATGCAGAATTATTTGTTTCCTTATTGAGCCTTTCATAATTCAGAAACATATCAATTGCAGAAGATTGGATTCAGAATTAAGAAAGCTGCTGAAGCCTATTTAAGGAGATGTGCTGCTATTTTTGAAGACTACAAATCAGATATTAGAAATCAGAGAATTGAGTCTTTGTGTTAAACTTAGGTTTATTTGTACACCACTCATCTGGGGTGGTTTAGAGTTTTTCAGTTGTAATTCATTGTAAGCCTTTAGGTACGAATGAAGTCTTTGTTAGTTTGAAGTGTTTCTTCATAATCTGGGTTGTTTATCAGAAGTTGTTTAGTAACTAGGCTGTTACTTGATTAGGAAGTCAGAAGGGGGTTTCTTATACTCATGTGTCGGGTAGACATCAGAACTATAGGAGATTAAGTCAGAAGACTAGGAACAGGGGGTCTGTGTCTTGAGTCTTAAGATTAAATCCAATAGTGGATTTCCTTCCTGGATTGGTATCCTCCAGACGTAGGTGGTATTTACACCGAACTGGGTTAACAAATATATGTGCCATTCTAATTTCTGCACTTTTAAATTGCTGCTTCTGATACTTTTGATTGTGCTCTTGTTTTGCAAACAATAGTACTCTGTTTTACTGTCTGAATACTTAACTGCCAGAATTTCAACAAGAAGCAAGTTGCTGCCCCTGGGCAGCACTTCTTCTCTCCCATTTTCCTCTGCTTCTGACCCTGGCTTTCCAGCAAGCCCTTGCCATTTTCTTCCCTTTCTTCTTTATCAAAACCAGTCAAGGTAAGCTGCAAAACTGCTGCCCCTGTTTCCAAAATTGCTGCCCTGTTCCAGCACTTCACCCTTTCCATTTTCTCTGCTGCTGCCCCTGTGTACAACACCCCTTTTCCATGTTTTCTCCCAACCTCTGCACAGGACAACACACTACCTTTCCTGTTTTTTCTTCCCCAAATCTTCAAAGATCAATCCCAAAAGCACCCCAAGTTGCAACCAGCACTCTGTTTTCCATTTTTCCAGCAATTTCGGTCAGAACTCAGCCCCCATTTGTTCTGAAATTAACCAAAGTCTTCACCATGATCACAAGGCAAGGTCACTTCCTTCCTTTTGCATTAAATGCTAACCAAAAGTCTTGGTCATAGCACACAAAACAGCCCTGTTTTCAAGGGATTTTCATGATTACAAATGATCACATTTTGCCTATATAAGGAACACGAAAATCAGAGAATATGATCTGGATCTTTGAGCTGATTTTTGAGCAAGTTTAGAGAGAATTCTAAGAGGAAATTTTAGAGAAAAAACACAGAACCAAAAGAAACAGCAAAAATTCGCAACAACCTTTGAAAAGAAAAGCCCTGTTTTCTGTTTCTTTCTTTACAAACAATCATAAACAAATCAAGCAATCAAAACAGCCACTAAACATCCTACAAAGAGTGAAGAACAATAGCAAAACACCATTGTTGTTGCTGTTCATATTCTTCATTCACTTCCAGCTTTGCAAAACCACAAACACCCAAAGGTCCCTTTCATTTTCTTGCATCCAAAGCTTTGGCTAGGAGTTTGTAAGCATCCTAAACCTTTTTATCTCTTCTTTTGCATTTTTGTCTGCTGTTCCTGTTGTTTCAGCATCATTTTTCTGCATTTTAGTTGGTCTTTAACTCACTTTTGAACTAAAAACATCTTTTAAAACCCCAAAGAAATCACAAAGTTTTTAAACCATCAAAACAGAAGTGATTTACTTCTTTTTCTTACTATTTTCGAACGGTTTGACTCTCCTTGAGGTTCTGAGATCAGAAATCAGAAGCAGTCTGAACAGTAGTTCAGAAGCAGCTTTTGAACAGTAGTTCAGAAACAGCTTCTGAACAGTGCTTCTGAACCTCAGAGTCTGAAGTCAGCTTCTGAAGGTTTCGCAGTGCGAAGTTCTGGTCGCTCTACGACCAAGTGCTTCTGAACTTCAGAGTCTGAAGTCAGCTTCTGAAGGTTTCGCAGTGCGAAGTTCTGGTCGTTCTGCGACCAAGTGCTTCTGAACTTCAGAGTCTGAAGCCAACTCCTGAAGGTTTCGCAGGGCGAAGTTCTGGTCGCTCTGCGACCATGACAGGACTCAGCTTTCTGTGTTTAAACTTCTGAAGCTAACTTCTGAGGTTCTGAAGTGAGGTTTCAGAGTCTGAGAGGGGGCTGTTTTACTCATTTTATTCAAAATTATAACAAGTGTCTTTGTTTTATTTGAAATTTCATAATTTCAATAACAAACTTGAATGAAAAAGGAGTGGTTTGACGTATGTCCTTCCATTCCCCGATTGCACAAGCACTTGACGTATGTCTCGTTGTTTGGACAATCGTCATTCCTTTTCAAAATACCAAAAAAATACATTTACTTTCAACAATAAACTTGAATGAAAAAGGAGTGGTTTGACGTATGTCTTTCCATTCCCCGGTTGCACGGGCACTTGACGTATGTCTTTCCATTCCCCGGTTACACGGGCACTTGACGTATGTCTCGTTGTTCGGACAATCGTCATTCTATTTTCAAAATACCAAACATAAAACAAATCCAACACACCAAAATAATTTTTGCCCCCCCGTGGTCAATTGAACTAATTTTTGGCCCCCTGTGGTCAATTGAACTAATTTTTGGCCCCCCGTGGTCAATTGAACTAATTTTTGGCCCCCCGTGGTCAATTCAAACCTTTTACACAAAAGCACGATGGTTTGTCAATTCTAACGCGATACAAACAAACGCTTAAGTCTCCCACGCGCTAGCATACAAGCTATGTTTAACCGCTAGAATACGACCAAAAACATCGTTCTTTAAAACCAACCAACAAACAAACGTTGTTCTACCAAAGAACTACGTAGCTTTGAATTCTCCATCGCACCAGGAGATACGTAGGAGCAAGATCCCACTCTTGTCAAGCACACTAATAATAAATACTTTTTCCCCCTTCCTCTTTTCCCTTTGAAATATTAAAACATAGCATGCAAACCTTTAAAACACTTTTAACCCTAAACTAACTAGGAGGTTCCCGTTGAGTACAATGGATGTGAGGGGTGCTAATATCTTCCCCTTGCATAATCGACTCCCGAACCCGTTAATGGTTGCGATGACCATCCTTTCCACATCGCCAAGGATTTTATCAACGTTTCCCTTTAAAAATAAAAACTTTGGTGGCGACTCCGCAGTCTTTCCGAGCGTCCTTACGCTCGAGCGTTTTTTAGAGAGCGCACAAGTGTCTTATTAAAAAACTAATATAGAAATATTATGTTGGAATGTGGTGAAAATGATATATTCAAGTTTTTGAAAGTCAAAAAATTATTTTTTTTTAAAAAAGTTTTATTTTTTATTTTTTTAACTAGTGTCTCAGATATACTAGTTACCACGACTCTTTAACAAAATATTTTAATAATTGAAATTTATTTTATTAATTAAATCAACACATGTAGTTATTTTTTTTTTAAAACGATGTCTAACTCAAATGAGACACTTGTAATAAGATTGAGGGAGTATAATTTCAGTCAAATAAATTTATTTGTTTTGACTTAAATCAAAATAAAATATTAATCAAAGTCAATATGATTATGTCATTAAAGTAAACATAAATAAATAACATTAAATATATATATATATATAGTCAAAGTCTTTAACGTCAATTATGTGTATATATGTGTGTGCTCATTTGCTCTCGTTTGAAATCATCCCAACATTTTCCATTTGATAATTGGTAATATTGTGTAAGGATGACAATGAAGTTAGTAAGCATTCTCTTAATGGTTGGGGCTTTGTTTGCTCTCTTCACCCTCACCTATGGATCTGGTATGCTATATATCACAACCTATTATTATTAATATTTCTAATTTTTTTTTTAAATTTGGTTTCCGATCCAAAGACCGATTAAATCGATCAATATTTTTTTTAAATAGTAGTTCCATGCATACTATAACTACTATATTTTTGATAATTTTGTTAATTATAATGTTGTAGGTGTGGACTACTGTCTCAAAGAAATTGTAACTGATGGAAGCTGCAAAGATCATTGGCCACATGGACATGATTGTACAGATGAATTCATTAATGGAGTAGGATCATGGACCATGGCTAAAGATTGTCAATGTCAACAACTTCCAAATAATAAGCGTCGATGTCAATGTTGTATCAATTGTCCGGATAAAACCAATGTATTAAGCAACACTTTTCATATACGTCATGTTAACGATACACATGATAGATGTAGCAAGTAATTAATAATTAATAGAATTTAATAATACTTCATAGTAAATGAAGTTTTATATTTTAGGTCTTTGTTTTTTTCTTTCAATAATTACTAGTATCCTGACTTGTGTCAAGCACGGATTATAAATGCGATGAGGAAATATCTGCAACTGTGAAACAATGAGTTTAAAACTTAGGTTTAATTTGCATCAATTTGAGCTTGTGCGAAAAATCTCAGAGTCATATTAAGCCGAAAGAAAATGCTCTATGAGCTCCTCAATTTATATGAATATATCTTTTGATAAGTACAGATCGATCGAAAGCTACTTTCCTCATAAAAATTTAGTTCATATACATCAACTTTGAATATTTGTTTATATTTCATTCTGGAGGGAGTATAAATGATTCATGTTTTTCATACTAATTCATGGCTTTTGGTCAATTAATTTAACACTCTATTTGTGTAAGTACATGCATTTAAAGACATCAACTTTGAATAATTTAGCACTTTGTATACATTGTCCTCCTTAATTTCTTTTTCGAATTTGTAGATAAGTGTCAATGACAGTCAATGAGTGTGGAGCAATTTCCACACTCATTTCCTTTCCAGAGTTCTGAAGTAAACTCTCTTTTGGAACAACCTGCACAACAAAACCATATAGGTGCCTTAAGTATCAAAATATACAACAGAAGAAAGTGTGGACACAGATGAAAAAAAAATGCATATTAGTTAACCATATTTGGCTCTGAAAAGGAATTCTCATCCATTGGATTGGATGATGTAAGCACTGTTTTTGTTGCCTTTGAAAGATTCACACTTGATTCCAACCCTTCAATAGAAATTCCAATACTCACTGCCTTGTGTCCAAGTTTGCAACCTGCACAAGTCTAAGATCAGTTTCTTTCATATGAGAAATTAGCATCCTTGAGTGTATCTTCTATCACTCATTTCATTGACCAAATTGATTAACAGTTGATGAATAAATTGACAAATGAAAGAGAACCTCTTTACCTTAATCCTTAAAACTGATTTACCATCTACAGAAGATTTCCATGAAATTGCAGATGTAGCACGTGTAGGAGAATTAGTCTGAAGAGTTGAATTTAAATATGTGGCTCCACTTGATTCCTTGTAAAGCTTAATCAACCAATAACTTGGAGTTCCATACATTTGGTGAGAAACTGGGTCATCTGCATCTGAAAGGCAAGAAGAAAGTCCTGAGTACTGAAGCTATCAGAGGTCTACCTAATCTGAAGATTAATGAGGACATTGTTTGTGGTGATTGTCAAATTGGAAAACAAACATGAAAGTCTCATCCCAGATTAGTACACCAGGTAACTACTAAAGTTCTAGAATTGTTACATATGGATTTAATGGGGCCTATGCAAGTTGAGAGTATTGGAGGAAAGAGATATGCTTTTGTAATGGTTGATGATTTTTCAAGATTTACTTGGGTCAGCTTTGTGAGAGAAAAATCAGATACATTTGAAGTTTTTAGAGATATGTGCACTCAGTTACAAAGAGAGAAGGACGTGGTATTGTTAAAATCAGAAGTGATCATGGGAAGGAGTTTGAAAACAAGAAATTTTCTGAGTTCTGTGCATCTGAAGGGATCAAGCATGAGTTCTCTGCACCTATAACACCTCAGCAAAATGGTGTAGTTGAGAGAAAGAACATAACATTAGCAGAATCTACAAGTGTCATGTTGCATGCTAAGAAGCTACCATATATGTTCTGGTCTGAAGCTATGGATACAACTTGTTATATTCTTAATAGAGTGACTTTGAAAAAGGAAACTGGATCTACTTTGTATGAACTATGGAAAGGAAGAATGCCTACAGTCAAATATTTTCATGTGTTTGGCAGTAAATGTTATATTTTGGCTGATAGAGAAAATAGGAGAAAGCTGGATCCTAAGTCTGATGAAGGTATTTTCCTGGGTTATTCAGTGAACAACAGAGCCTATAGGGTGTTTAATTCCAGAACCAAGGTTGTGATGGAGTCCATTAATTTTGTGATTGATGATCTGTCTGCTGAGAATGAAAAAAGTGATTCTGAAGTAGTTCCAGAGTCTGAAACATCAGAAGAACAACTGTCAGAAGCAGAAAATCAAGTAGAGTCTGAAGAAGCAGAAATTCATCCAGATCATGTTCCTACTGGTAAAGGACCATCAATTAGAGTTCAGAAGAATCATCCTAGAGATTTAATCATTGGAAGCTTAGATCAAGGGATCAGAACCAGAAGTTCAGATGCTGTTGCTACTGATTCATGCTTTGTGTCAAAATTTGAACCCAAAAATGTTAAGGAAGCCCTCACTGATGAATTTTGGATTGAAGCCATGCAAGATGAGTTGAATCAATTCAAAAGAAGTGAAGTGTGGGATCTTGTTCCAAGACCAGAAGGTTTAAATGTGATTGGCACTAAGTGGATTTACAAGAACAAAACAGATGAAAATGGAACTGTGGTCAGAAACAAGGCAAGGTTAGTTGCTCAAGGTTATACTCAAGTAGAGGGACTGGACTTTGATGAAACCTTTGCACTTCTGGCCAGATTAGAGTCCATAAGATTACATTTGGGTGTAGCCTGCATTCTTAAGTTCAAATTGTTTCAGATGGATGTGAAGAGTGCTTTTCTGAATGGTTATCTTCAAGAAGAAGTCTATGTCGAACAACCTAAAGGGTTTGTGGATCATAAATTTCCAGATCATGTTTACAAATTAAAGAAGGCTTTGTATGGATTGAAGCAAACACCTAGAGCATGGTATGATAGACTCACACAATTTCTTGTGACTCAAGGATATAGAAAAGGTGGAACTGACAAGACCTTGTTTGTAAAAGATGAAGATGGAAGTCTGATGATTGCTCAAATCTATGTTGATGACATAGTGTTTGGTGGAATGTCAAACAAAATGGTTCAGTTGTTTGTGCAGCAGATGCAATCTGAGTTTGAAATGAGTCTAGTTGGTGAACTTACATATTTTCTTGGACTGCAAGTCAAGCAAATGGAAGATACAATTTTCATTTCTCAGAGTAAATATGAAAAGAATATAGTGAAGAAATTTAGAATGGAGACTGCCAGCCATAAGAGAACACCTGCTGCTACTCATCTGAAATAACTAAAGATGAACACGGAGTTTCAGTTGATCAAAGCCAGTACAGAAGTATGATTGGGAGTTTACTGTACTTAACTGCAAGCAGACCTGATATTACTTTTGCTGTTGGAGTGTGAGCAAGATATCAAGTTGATCCTAAGATGAGTCATTTAACACAAGTTAAGAGGATCTTGAAGTATGTCAACAGTACAAGTGATTATGGAATCATGTACTCACACAGTGCAAGTTCTGAATTGATTGGGTTTTGTGATGCTGACTGGGCAGGAAGTGCAAATGACAGGAAGAGTACTTCTGGAGGATGTCTCTTTCTAGGAAATAACTTAATTTCTTGGTTCAATAAGAAGCAGAACTGTGTCTCATTGTCTACAGCTGAAGCTGAATATATAGCAGCTGGGAGTAGTTGTTCACAATTGGTATGGATGAAGCAGATGCTGGAGGACTACAACATAGAACAAGGTGTTAAGACCCTATATTGTGACAATTTAAGTGCTATAAACATTTCTAAGAATCCCATACAGCGTAGCAGGACCAAGCACATTGATATCAGACATCATTTTATCAGAAATCTTGTAGAGGAAAAGGTTGTTCAACTTAAACATGTGGATACTGAGAACCAGATTGCTGATATTTTCACAAAAGCTTTGGATGCCAAACAGTTTGAGAATCTGAGAAGCAAGTTGGGTGTTTGTCTGCACGAGGACTTATAGCAATTACAGCAAACTAGATGTGAGGAAGATAGAGTACCTGCCAGATTTGCAAATGCTGAGTTTGATCCTGAGTCTGAGTCTGATATTGGGACTGATTTTGAAGATTTTTGTGCAGTTTTTATTCCCTATATGAAGTCTGAGTTTTGTCATAATTTTGTGGCTAAAAAGGGGGAGAAAAACCTGTGTTGTGATTCAGAATGTATTCAGAAGTGTTTGTTCAGAATTCAAAGTTTTCATTTCAGAATTATAACAAGAGCTGTGCAGATGTGATTGAGGGGGAGTTTGTGTCTCAAGGGGAGTGCATTAGTGTTGAATTCCTGAGTGTTGATGTGTTTAAGTTTCAAAAGTTATATCTCAGTATGTTCTGCAGTTCAGAATTAAGCGGGAGTGTTTGTTATGTGCTGAGTTGCAGGGGGAGAGTAGTGAAGTTTGTTTGAGTATTCTTATGAAGATCAGATATGCTGAATATGCTGTAGTTTACATGTGATGATCAGAAGCTGAGAAGTATCAGAAGATGTTCAGTAGTTTGTGTGTTCTTCAGAATATCAGAAGTTGATGTGTTTGTTTGCATTAACATGGTTAAACATAGCTGTATCCGCTGCTACAAACTCTGTGCTATGTGTGTTGTGGTTGAATTTTGTGTTGTTCTTCATTGCTGAGTTTGTTTATGTTGAATTGAAGAACTTGTTATTTGTGAAACATTGATTTTAGCCAAAAAAATTGCCAAAGGGGGAGATTGTTGAGTATTTAGAAGTTGGCTACATGTTTTGGTAAAATCAAAGTGTTCAAGCAAAACATCTCCATGTATTTAAGAATTCTTCAGAAGCAAGAAACCGTATTTGAGGAGGTTCAGAAGCTGAAAATGCCTTCAGAAGCTGTTTTGGACCTTCAGACTCTGAGTGGGCCTTCAGACTCTGAAACAGTGCTTCAGACACTAAAAGTGCCTTCAGACGCACTACAGTGCTTCAAACGCTGAACAGTACATCAGACGTACTGTTCAGACTTTGACCAGCGTTGACTCCTTCAGACGCACTACAGTACTTCAGACGCACTATTTATAGGTTGACCAGCGTTGGACTTCTTTCCTCACGAACCGACTTCCCGGAACGCAGACGCTGATTTCAGAAGCTGGGCTTTTATGCATTCTTTCTGTGCGTATCTTTGTGAGATTTGTCAAGGATTTATTCTGGCATTTGGTTTCTAGAAGACTGATATTTTTGTTGTAGATCTTGAGAAGATTTGCCTCGTGTTTATGCTTAATTATATTTACTGAAGGATCTTTGCAAGATATAATGCAGAATTATTTGTTTCCTTATTGAGCCTTTCATAATTCAGAAACATATCAATTGCAGAAGATTGGATTCAGAATTAAGAAAGCTGCTGAAGCCTATTTAAGGAGATGTGCTGCTATTTTTGAAGACTACGAATCAGAAATTAGAAATCAGAGAATTGAGTCTTTGTGTTAAACTTAGGTTTATTTGTACACCACTCATCTGAGTTGGTTTAGAGTTTTTGAGTTGTAATTCATTCTAAGCCTTTAGGTACGAATGAAGTCTTTGTTAGTTTGAAGTGTTTCTTCATAATCTGGGTTGTTTATCAGAAGCTGTTTAGTAACTAGGCTTTTACTTGATTAGGAAGTAAGAAGGGGGTTTCTTATACTCATGTGTTGGATAGACATCAGAACTATAGGAGATTAAGTCGGAAGACTAGGAACAGGGGTTCTGTGTCTTGAGTCTTAGGATTAATTCTAATAGTGGATTTCCTTCCTGGATTGGTATCCTCCAGACGTAGGTGGTATTTACACCGAACTGGGTTAACAAATATCTGTGCCATATTAATTTTTGTACTTTTAAATTGCTGCTTCTGATACTTTTGATTGTGCTCTGTTTTGCAAACAATAGTACTCTGTTTTACTGTCTGAATACTTAACTGCCAGAATTTCAACAAGAAGCAAGTTGCTGCCCCTGGGCAGCACTTCTTCTCTCCCATTTTCCTCTGCTTCTGACCCTGGCTTTCCAGCAAGCCCTTGCCAATTTCTTCCCTTTCTTCTTTATCAAAACCAGTCAAGGTAAGCTGCAAAACTGCTGCCCCTGTTTCCAAAATTGCTGCCCTGTTCCAGCACTTCACCCTTTCCATTTTCTCTGCTGCTGCCCCTGTGTACAACACGCCTTTTCCATGTTTTCTCCCAACCTTTGCACAGGACAGCACACTACCTTTCCTGTTTTTTCTTCCCCAAATCTTCAAAGATCAATCCCAAAAGCACCCCAAGTTGCAACCAGCACTCTGTTTTCCATTTTTCCAGCAATTTCGGTCAGAACTCAGCCCCCATTTGTTCTGAAATTAACCAAAGTCTTCACCATGATCACAAGGCAAGGTCACTTCCTTCCTTTTGCATTAAATGCTAACCAAAAGTCTTGGTCATAGCACACAAAACAGCCCTGTTTTCAAGGGATTTTCATGATTACAAATGATCACATTTTGCCTATATAAGGAACACGAAAATCAGAGAATATGATCTGGATCTTTGAGCTGATTTTTGAGCAAGTTTAGAGAGAATTCTAAGAGGAAATTTTAGAGAAAAAACACAGAACCAAAAGAAACAGCAAAAATTTTTGTCTGCTGTTCCTGTTGTTTCAGCATCATTTTTCTGCATTTTAGTTGGTCTTTAACTCACTTTTGAACTAAAAACATCTTTTAAAACCCCAAAGAAATCACAAAGTTTTTAAACCATCAAAACAGAAGTGATTTACTTCTTTTTCTTACTATTTTCGAACGTTTTGACCCTCCTTGAGGTTCTGAGATCAGAAATCAGAAGCAGTCTGAACAGTAGTTCAGAAGCAGCTTTTGAACAGTAGTTCAGAAACAGCTTCTGAACAGTGCTTCTGAACCTCAGAGTCTGAAGTCAGCTTCTGAAGGTTTCGCAGTGCGAAGTTCTGGTCGCTCTGCGACCAAGTGCTTCTGAACTTCAGAGTCTGAAGTCAGCTTCTGAAGGTTTCGCAGTGCGAAGTTCTGGTCGCTCTGCGACCAAGTGCTTCTGAACTTCAGAGTCTGAAGCCAACTTCTGAAGGTTTCGCAGGGCGAAGTTCTGGTCGCTCTGCGACCATGACAGGACTCAGCTTTCTGTGTTTAAACTTCTGAAGCTAACTTCTGAGGTTTTGAAGTGAGGTTTCAGAGTCTGAGAGGGGGCTGTTTTACTCATTTTATTCAAAATTATAACAAGTGTCTTTGTTTTATTTGAAATTTCATAATTTCAATAACAAACTTGAATGAAAAAGGAGTGGTTTGACGTATGTCCTTCCATTCCCCGATTGCACAAGCACTTGACGTATGTCTCGTTGTTTGGACAATCGTCATTCCTTTTCAAAATACCAAAAAAATACATTTACTTTCAACAATAAACTTGAATGAAAAAGGAGTGGTTTGACGTATGTCTTTCCATTCCCAGGTTGCACGGGCACTTGACGTATGTCTCGTTGTTCGGACAATTGTCATTCTATTTTCAAAATACAAAACATAAAACAAATCCAACACACAAAAATAATTTTTGGCCCCCCGTGGTCAATTGAACTAATTTTTGGCCCCCCGTGGTCAATTGAACTAATTTTTGGCCCCCCGTGGTCAATTCAAACCTTTTACACAAAAGCACGATGGTTTGTCAATTCTAACGCGATACAAACAAATGCTTAAGTCTCCCACGCGCGAGCATACAAGCTACGTTTAACCGCTAGAATACGACCAAAAACATCGTTCTTTAAAACCAACCAACAAACGAACGTTGTTCTACCAAAGAACTACGTAGCTTTGAATTCTCCATCGCACCAGAAGATACGTAGGAGCAAGATCCCACTCTTGTCAAGCACACTAATAATAAATACTTTTTCCCCCTTCCTCTTTTCCCTTTGAAATATTAAAACATAGCAAGCAAACCTTTAAAACACTTTTAACCCTAAACTAACTAGGAGGTTCCCGTTGAGTACAATGGATGTGAGGGGTGCTAATACCTTCCCCTTGCATAATCGACTCCCGAACCCGTTAATGGTTGCGATGACCATCCTTTCCACATCGCCAAGGGTTTTATCAACGTTTCCCTTTAAAAATAAAAACTTTGGTGGCGACTCCGCAGTCTTTCCGAGCGTCCTTACGCTCGAGCGTTTTTTAGAGAGCGCACAAGTGTCTTATTAAAAAACTAATATAGAAATATTATGTTGGAATGAGGTGAAAATGATATATTCAAGTTTTTGAAAGTCAAAAAATTATTTTTTTTTTAAAAAAGTTTTATTTTTTATTTTTTTAACTACTGTCTCAGATATACTAGTTACCACGACTCTTTAACAAAATATTTTAATAATTGAAATTTATTTTATTAATTAAATCAACACATGTAGTTATTTTTTTTTTTAAAACGATGTCTAACTCAAATGAGACACTTGTAATAAGATTGAGGGAGTATAATTTTAGTCAAATAAATTTATTTGTTTTGACTTAAATCAAAATAAAATATTAATCAAAGTCAATATGATTATGTCATTAAAGTAAACATAAATAAATAACATTAAATATATATAGATATATATATATAGTCAAAGTCTTTAACGTCAATTATGTGTATATATGTGTGTGCTCATTTGCTCTCGTTTGAAATCATCCCAACATTTTCCATTTGATAATTGGTAATATTGTGTAAGGATGACAATGAAGTTAGTAAGCATTCTCTTAATGGTTGGGGCTTTGTTTGCTCTCTTCACCCTCACCTATGGATCTGGTATGCTATATATCACAACCTATTATTATTAATATTTCTAATTTTTTTTTTAAATTTGGTTTCCGATCCAAAGACCGATTAAATCGATCAATATTTTTTTTAAATAGTAGTTCCATGCATACTATAACTACTATATTTTTGATAATTTTGTTAATTATAATGTTGTAGGTGTGGACTACTGTCTCAAAGAAATTGTAACTGATGGAAGCTGCAAAGATCATTGGCCACATGGACATGATTGTACAGATGAATTCATTAATGGAGTAGGATCATGGACCATGGCTAAAGATTGTCAATGTCAACAACTTCCAAATAATAAGCGTCGATGTCAATGTTGTATCAATTGTCCGGATAAAACCAATGTATTAAGCAACACTTTTCATATACGTCATGTTAACGATACACATGATAGATGTAGCAAGTAATTAATAATTAATAGAATTTAATAATACTTCATAGTAAATGAAGTTTTATATTTTAGGTCTTTGTTTTTTTCTTTCAATAATTACTAGTATCCTGACTTGTGTCAAGCACGGATTATAAATGCGATGAGGAAATATCTGCAACTGTGAAACAATGAGTTTAAAACTTAGGTTTAATTTGCATCAATTTGAGCTTGTGCGAAAAATCTCAGAGTCATATTAAGCCGAAAGAAAATGCTCTATGAGCTCCTCAATTTATATGAATATATCTTTTGATAAGTACAGATCGATCGAAAGCTACTTTCCTCATAAAAATTTAGTTCATATACATCAACTTTGAATATTTGTTTATATTTCATTCTGGAGGGAGTATAAATGATTCATGTTTTTCATACTAATTCATGGCTTTTGGTCAATTAATTTAACACTCTATTTGTGTAAGTACATGCATTTAAAGACATCAACTTTGAATAATTTAGCACTTTGTATACATTGTCCTCCTTAATTTCTTTTTCGAATTTGTAGATAAGTGTCAATGACAGTCAATGAGTGTGGAGCAATTTCCACACTCATTTCCTTTCCAGAGTTCTGAAGTAAACTCTCTTTTGGAACAACCTGCACAACAAAACCATATAGGTGCCTTAAGTATCAAAATATACAACAGAAGAAAGTGTGGACACAGATGAAAAAAAAATGCATATTAGTTAACCATATTTGGCTCTGAAAAGGAATTCTCATCCATTGGATTGGATGATGTAAGCACTGTTTTTGTTGCCTTTGAAAGATTCACACTTGATTCCAACCCTTCAATAGAAATTCCAATACTCACTGCCTTGTGTCCAAGTTTGCAACCTGCACAAGTCTAAGATCAGTTTCTTTCATATGAGAAATTAGCATCCTTGAGTGTATCTTCTATCACTCATTTCATTGACCAAATTGATTAACAGTTGATGAATAAATTGACAAATGAAAGAGAACCTCTTTACCTTAATCCTTAAAACTGATTTACCATCTACAGAAGATTTCCATGAAATTGCAGATGTAGCACATGTAGGAGAATTAGTCTGAAGAGTTGAATTTAAATATGTGGCTCCACTTGATTCCTTGTAAAGCTTAATCAACCAATAACTTGGAGTTCCATACATTTGGTGAGAAACTGGGTCATCTGCATCTGAAAGGCAAGAAGAAAGTCCTGAGTACTGAAGCTATCAGAGGTCTACCTAATCTGAAGATTAATGAGGACATTGTTTGTGGTGATTGTCAAATTGGAAAACAAACATGAAAGTCTCATCCCAGATTAGTACACCAGGTAACTACTAAAGTTCTAGAATTGTTACATATGGATTTAATGGGGCCTATGCAAGTTGAGAGTATTGGAGGAAAGAGATATGCTTTTGTAATGGTTGATGATTTTTCAAGATTTACTTGGGTCAGCTTTGTGAGAGAAAAATCAGATACATTTGAAGTTTTTAGATATATGTGCACTCAGTTACAAAGAGAGAAGGACGTGGTATTGTTAAAATCAGAAGTGATCATGGGAAGGAGTTTGAAAACAAGAAATTTTCTGAGTTCTGTGCGTCTGAAGGGATCAAGCATGAGTTCTCTGCACCTATAACACCTCAGCAAAATGGTGTAGTTGAGAGAAAGAACAGAACGTTAGCAGAATCTACAAGTGTCATGTTGCATGCTAAGAAGCTACCATATATGTTCTGGTCTGAAGCTATGGATACAACTTGTTATATTCTTAATAGAGTGACTTTGAAAAAGGAAACTGGATATACTTTGTATGAACTATGGAAAGGAAGAATGCCTACAGTCAAATATTTTCATGTGTTTGGCAGTAAATGTTATATTTTGGCTGATAGAGAAAATAGGAGAAAGCTGGATCCTAAGTCTGATGAAGGTATTTTCCTGGGTTATTCAGTGAACAACAGAGCCTATAGGGTGTTTAATTCCAGAACCAAGGTTGTGATGGAGTCCATTAATTTTGTGATTGATGATCTGTCTGCTGAGAATGAAAAAAGTGATTCTGAAGTAGTTCCAGAGTCTGAAACATCATAAGAACAACTGTCAGAAGCAGAAAATCAAGTAGAGTCTGAAGAAGCAGAAATTCATCCAGATCATGTTCCTACTGGTAAAGGACCATCAATTAGAGTTCAGAAGAATCATCCTAGAGATTTAATCATTGGAAGCTTAGATCAAGGGATCAGAACCAGAAGTTCAGATGCTGTTGCTACTGATTCATGCTTTGTGTCAAAATTTGAACCCAAAAATGTTAAGGAAGCCCTCACTGATGAATTTTGGATTGAAGCCATGCAAGATGAGTTGAATCAATTCAAAAGAAGTGAAGTGTGGGATCTTGTTCCAAGACCAGAAGGTTTAAATGTGATTGGCACTAAGTGGATTTACAAGAACAAAACAGATGAAAATGGAACTGTGGTCAGAAACAAGGCAAGGTTAGTTGCTCAAGGTTATACTCAAGTAGAGGGACTGGACTTTGATGAAACCTTTGCACTTCTGGCCAGATTAGAGTCCATAAGATTACATTTGGGTGTAGCCTGCATTCTTAAGTTCAAATTGTTTCAGATGGATGTGAAGAGTGCTTTTCTGAATGGTTATCTTCAAGAAGAAGTCTATGTCGAACAACCTAAAGGGTTTGTGGATCATAAATTTCCAGATCATGTTTACAAATTAAAGAAGGCTTTGTATGGATTGAAGCAAACACCTAGAGCATGGTATGATAGACTCACACAATTTCTTGTGACTCAAGGATATAGAAAAGGTGGAACTGACAAGACCTTGTTTGTAAAAGATGAAGATGGAAGTCTGATGATTGCTCAAATCTATGTTGATGACATAGTGTTTGGTGGAATGTCAAACAAAATGGTTCAGTTGTTTGTGCAGCAGATGCAATCTGAGTTTGAAATGAGTCTAGTTGGTGAACTTACATATTTTCTTGGACTGCAAGTCAAGCAAATGGAAGATACAATTTTCATTTCTCAGAGTAAATATGAAAAGAATATAGTGAAGAAATTTAGAATGGAGACTGCCAGCCATAAGAGAACACCTGCTGCTACTCATCTGAAATAACTAAAGATGAACACGGAGTTTCAGTTGATCAAAGCCAGTACAGAAGTATGATTGGGAGTTTACTGTACTTAACTGCAAGCAGACCTGATATTACTTTTGCTGTTGGAGTGTGAGCAAGATATCAAGTTGATCCTAAGATGAGTCATTTAACACAAGTTAAGAGGATCTTGAAGTATGTCAACAGTACAAGTGATTATGGAATCATGTACTCACACAGTGCAAGTTCTGAATTGATTGGGTTTTGTGATGCTGACTGGGCAGGAAGTGCAAATGACAGGAAGAGTACTTCTGGAGGATGTCTCTTTCTAGGAAATAACTTAATTTCTTGGTTCAATAAGAAGCAGAACTGTGTCTCATTGTCTACAGCTGAAGCTGAATATATAGCAGCTGGGAGTAGTTGTTCACAATTGGTATGGATGAAGCAGATGCTGGAGGACTACAACATAGAACAAGGTGTTAAGACCCTATATTGTGACAATTTAAGTGCTATAAACATTTCTAAGAATCCCATACAGCGTAGCAGGACCAAGCACATTGATATCAGACATCATTTTATCAGAAATCTTGTAGAGGAAAAGGTTGTTCAACTTAAACATGTGGATACTGAGAACCAGATTGCTGATATTTTCACAAAAGCTTTGGATGCCAAACAGTTTGAGAATCTGAGAAGCAAGTTGGGTGTTTGTCTGCACGAGGACTTATAGCAATTACAGCAAACTAGATGTGAGGAAGATAGAGTACCTGCCAGATTTGCAAATGCTGAGTTTGATCCTGAGTCTGAGTCTGATATTGGGACTGATTTTGAAGATTTTTGTGCAGTTTTTATTCCCTATATGAAGTCTGAGTTTTGTCATAATTTTGTGGCTAAAAAGGGGGAGAAAAACCTGTGTTGTGATTCAGAATGTATTCAGAAGTGTTTGTTCAGAATTCAAAGTTTTCATTTCAGAATTATAACAAGAGTTGTGCAGATGTGATTGAGGGGGAGTTTGTGTCTCAAGGGGAGTGCATTAGTGTTGAATTCCTGAGTGTTGATGTGTTTAAGTTTCAAAAGTTATATCTCAGTATGTTCTGCAGTTCAGAATTAAGCGGGAGTGTTTGTTATGTGCTGAGTTGCAGGGGGAGAGTAGTGAAGTTTGTTTGAGTATTCTTATGAAGATCAGGTATGCTGAATATGCTGTAGTTTACATGTGATGATCAGAAGCTGAGAAGTATCAGAAGATGTTCAGTAGTTTGTGTGTTCTTCAGAATATCAGAAGTTGATGTGTTTGTTTGCATTAACATGGTTAAACATAGCTGTATCCGCTGCTACAAACTCTGTGCTATGTGTGTTATGGTTGAATTTTGTGTTGTTCTTCATTGCTGAGTTTGTTTATGTTGAATTGAAGAACTTGTTATTTGTGAAACATTGATTTTAGCGAAAAAAATTGCCAAAGGGGGAGATTGTTGAGTATTTAGAAGTTGGCTACATGTTTTGGTAAAATCAAAGTGTTCAAGCAAAACATCTCCATGTATTTAAGAATTCTTCAGAAGCAAGAAACCGTATTTGAGGAGGTTCAGAAGCTGAAAATGCCTTCAGAAGCTGTTTTGGACCTTCAGACTCTGAGTGGGCCTTCAGACTCTGAAACAGTGCTTCAGACACTAAAAGTGCCTTCAGACGCACTACAGTGCTTCAAACGCTGAACAGTACATCAGACGTACTGTTCAGACTTTGACCAGCGTTGACTCCTTCAGACGCACTACAGTACTTCAGACGCACTATTTATAGGTTGACCAGCGTTGGACTTCTTTCCTCACGAACCGACTTCCCGGAACGCAGACGCTGATTTCAGAAGCTGGGCTTTTATGCATTCTTTCTGTGCGTATCTTTGTGAGATTTGTCAAGGATTTATTCTGGCATTTGGTTTCTAGAAGACTGATATTTTTGTTGAAGATCTTGAGAAGATTTGCCTCGTGTTTATGCTTAATTATATTTACTGAAGGATCTTTGCAAGATATAATGCAGAATTATTTGTTTCCTTATTGAGCCTTTCATAATTCAGAAACATATCAATTGCAGAAGATTGGATTCAGAATTAAGAAAGCTGCTGAAGCCTATTTAAGGAGATGTGCTGCTATTTTTGAAGACTACGAATCAGAAATTAGAAATCAGAGAATTGAGTCTTTGTGTTAAACTTAGGTTTATTTGTACACCACTCATCTGAGTTGGTTTAGAGTTTTTGAGTTGTAATTCATTCTAAGCCTTTAGGTACGAATGAAGTCTTTGTTAGTTTGAAGTGTTTCTTCATAATCTGGGTTGTTTATCAGAAGCTGTTTAGTAACTAGGCTTTTACTTGATTAGGAAGTAAGAAGGGGGTTTCTTATACTCATGTGTTGGATAGACATCAGAACTATAGGAGATTAAGTCGGAAGACTAGGAACAGGGGTTCTGTGTCTTGAGTCTTAGGATTAATTCTAATAGTGGATTTCCTTCCTGGATTGGTATCCTCCAGACGTAGGTGGTATTTACACCGAACTGGGTTAACAAATATCTGTGCCATTTTAATTTTTGTACTTTTAAATTGCTGCTTCTGATACTTTTGATTGTGCTTTGTTTTGCAAACAATAGTACTCTGTTTTACTGTCTGAATACTTAACTGCCAGAATTTCAACAAGAAGCAAGTTGCTGCCCCTGGGCAGCACTTCTTCTCTCCCATTTTCCTCTGCTTCTGACCCTGGCTTTCCAGCAAGCCCTTGCCAATTTCTTCCCTTTCTTCTTTATCAAAACCAGTCAAGGTAAGCTGCAAAACTGCTGCCCCTGTTTCCAAAATTGCTGCCCTGTTCCAGCACTTCACCCTTTCCATTTTCTCTGCTGCTGCCCCTGTGTACAACACGCCTTTTCCATGTTTTCTCCCAACCTTTGCACAGGACAGCACACTACCTTTCCTGTTTTTTCTTCCCCAAATCTTCAAAGATCAATCCCAAAAGCACCCCAAGTTGCAACCAGCACTCTGTTTTCCATTTTTCCAGCAATTTCGGTCAGAACTCAGCCCCCATTTGTTCTGAAATTAACCAAAGTCTTCACCATGATCACAAGGCAAGGTCACTTCCTTCCTTTTGCATTAAATGCTAACCAAAAGTCTTGGTCATAGCACACAAAACAGCCCTGTTTTCAAGGGATTTTCATGATTACAAATGATCACATTTTGCCTATATAAGGAACACGAAAATCAGAGAATATGATCTGGATCTTTGAGCTGATTTTTGAGCAAGTTTAGAGAGAATTCTAAGAGGAAATTTTAGAGAAAAAACACAGAACCAAAAGAAACAGCAAAAATTTTTGTCTGCTGTTCCTGTTGTTTCAGCATCATTTTTCTGCATTTTAGTTGGTCTTTAACTCACTTTTGAACTAAAAACATCTTTTAAAACCCCAAAGAAATCACAAAGTTTTTAAACCATCAAAACAGAAGTGATTTACTTCTTTTTCTTACTATTTTCGAACGTTTTGACCCTCCTTGAGGTTCTGAGATCAGAAATCAGAAGCAGTCTGAACAGTAGTTCAGAAGCAGCTTTTGAACAGTAGTTCAGAAACAGCTTCTGAACAGTGCTTCTGAACCTCAGAGTCTGAAGTCAGCTTCTGAAGGTTTCGCAGTGCGAAGTTCTGGTCGCTCTGCGACCAAGTGCTTCTGAACTTCAGAGTCTGAAGTCAGCTTCTGAAGGTTTCGCAGTGCGAAGTTCTGGTCGCTCTGCGACCAAGTGCTTCTGAACTTCAGAGTCTGAAGCCAACTTCTGAAGGTTTCGCAGGGCGAAGTTCTGGTCGCTCTGCGACCATGACAGGACTCAGCTTTGTGTTTAAACTTCTGAGGTTTTGAAGTGAGGTTTCAGAGTCTGAGAGGGGGCTGTTTTACTCATTTTATTCAAAATTATAACAAGTGTCTTTGTTTTATTTGAAATTTCATAATTTCAATAACAAACTTGAATGAAAAAGGAGTGGTTTGACGTATGTCCTTCCATTCCCCGATTGCACAAGCACTTGACGTATGTCTCGTTGTTTGGACAATCGTCATTCCTTTTCAAAATACCAAAAAAATACATTTACTTTCAACAATAAACTTGAATGAAAAAGGAGTGGTTTGACGTATGTCTTTCCATTCCCAGGTTGCACGGGCACTTGACGTATGTCTCGTTGTTCGGACAATTGTCATTCTATTTTCAAAATACAAAACATAAAACAAATCCAACACACAAAAATAATTTTTGGCCCCCCGTGGTCAATTGAACTAATTTTTGGCCCCCCGTGGTCAATTGAACTAATTTTTGGCCCCCCGTGGTCAATTCAAACCTTTTACACAAAAGCACGATGGTTTGTCAATTCTAACGCGATACAAACAAATGCTTAAGTCTCCCACGCGCGAGCATACAAGCTACGTTTAACCGCTAGAATACGACCAAAAACATCGTTCTTTAAAACCAACCAACAAACGAACGTTGTTCTACCAAAGAACTACGTAGCTTTGAATTCTCCATCGCACCAGAAGATACGTAGGAGCAAGATCCCACTCTTGTCAAGCACACTAATAATAAATACTTTTTCCCCCTTCCTCTTTTCCCTTTGAAATATTAAAACATAGCAAGCAAACCTTTAAAACACTTTTAACCCTAAACTAACTTGGAGGTTCCCGTTGAGTACAATGGATGTGAGGGGTGCTAATACCTTCCCCTTGCATAATCGACTCCCGAACCCGTTAATGGTTGCGATGACCATCCTTTCCACATCGCCAAGGGTTTTATCAACGTTTCCCTTTAAAAATAAAAACTTTGGTGGCGACTCCGCAGTCTTTCCGAGCGTCCTTACGCTCGAGCGTTTTTTAGAGAGCGCACAAGTGTCTTATTAAAAAACTAATATAGAAATATTATGTTGGAATGAGGTGAAAATGATATATTCAAGTTTTTGAAAGTCAAAAAATTATTGTTTTTTTAAAAAAGTTTTATTTTTTATTTTTTTAACTAGTGTCTCAGATATACTAGTTACCACGACTCTTTAACAAAATATTTTAATAATTGAAATTTATTTTATTAATTAAATCAACACATGTAGTTATTTTTTTTTTTAAAACGATGTCTAACTCAAATGAGACACTTGTAATAAGATTGAGGGAGTATAATTTCAGTCAAATAAATTTATTTGTTTTGACTTAAATCAAAATAAAATATTAATCAAAGTCAATATGATTATGTCATTAAAGTAAACATAAATAAATAACATTAAATATATATATATATATATATAGTCAAAGTCTTTAACGTCAATTATGTGTATATATGTGTGTGCTCATTTGCTCTCGTTTGAAATCATCCCAACATTTTCCATTTGATAATTGGTAATATTGTGTAAGGATGACAATGAAGTTAGTAAGCATTCTCTTAATGGTTGGGGCTTTGTTTGCTCTCTTCACCCTCACCTATGGATCTGGTATGCTATATATCACAACCTATTATTATTAATATTTCTAATTTTTTTTTAATTTGGTTTCCGATCCAAAGACCGATTAAATCGATCAATATTTTTTTTAAATAGTAGTTCCATGCATACTATAACTACTATATTTTTGATAATTTTGTTAATTATAATGTTGTAGGTGTGGACTACTGTCTCAAAAGAAATTATAGCAGATGGAACATGTAAAGATCATGGCCACATGTAACAGTGATTGTAGCAGATGAATTCATGTACGGAGTAGGATCATGGACCATGGCCAAAGATTGTCAATGTCAACAACTTCCAAATAATAAGCGTCGATGTCAATGTTGTATCAATTGTCCGGATAAAACCAATGTATTAAGCAACACTTTTCATATACGTCATGTTAACGATACACATGATAGATGTAGCAAGTAATTAATAATTAATAGAATTTAATAATACTTCATAGTAAATGAAGTTTTATATTTTAGGTCTTTGTTTTTTTCTTTCAATAATAACTAGTATCCTGACTTGTGTCTAGCACGGATTATAAATGCGATGAGGAAATATCTGCAACTGTGAAACAATGAGTTTAAAACTTAGGTTTAATTTGCATCAATTTGAGCTTGTGCGAAAAATCTCAGAGTCATATTAAGCCGAAAGAAAATGCTCTATGAGCTCCTCAATTTATATGAATATATCTTTTGATAAGTACAGATCGATCGAAAGCTACTTTCCTCACAAAAATTTAGTTCATATACATCAACTTTGAATATTTGTTTATATTTCATTCTGGAGGGAGTATAAATGATTCATGTTTTTCATACTAATTCATGGATTTTGGTCAATTAATTTAACACTCTATTTGTGTAAGTACATGCATTTAAAGACATCAACTTTGAATAATTTAGCACTTTGTATACATTGTCCTCCTTAATTTCTTTTTCGAATTTGTAGATAAGTGTCAATGACAGTCAATGAGTGTGGAGCAATTTCCACACTCATTTCCTTTCCAGAGTTCTGAAGTAAACTCTCTTTTGGAACAACCTGCACAACAAAACCATATAGGTGCCTTAAGTATCAGAATATACAACAGAAGAAAGTGTGGAAACAGATGAAAAAAAAATGCATATTAGTTAACCATATTTGGCTCTGAAAAGGAATTCTCATCCATTGGATTGGATGATGTAAGCACAGTTTTTGTTGCCTTTAAAAGATTCACACTTGATTCCAACCCTTCAATAGAAATTCCAATACTCACTGCCTTGTGTCCAAGTTTGCAACCTGCACAAGTCTAACATCAGTTTCTTTTCATACGAGAAATTAGAATCCTTGAGTGTATCTTCTATCACTCATTTCATTGACCAAATTGATTAACAGTTGATGAATAAATTGACAAGTGAAAGAGAACCTCTTTACCTTAATCCTTAAAACTGATTTACCATCTACAGAAGATTTCCATGAAATTGCAGATGCAGCAAGTGTAGGAGAATTAGTCTGAAGAGTTGAATTTAAATATGTGGCTCCACTTGATTTCTTGAAAAGCTTAATCAACCAATAGCTTGGAGTTCCATACACTTGGTGAGAATCAAATACAATTGCATCTGGAGTCCACCTAAACATTCAAAAATCAAATAATGCTTGATTATCAATTATGGTTTGAAGAAAAATACTTGACGTAAAATACTTCACATATTAATAATTACATACCTCCTATCATTGGTATTCACAAAGAGTGGCGCATAATTAACCATGCTAACAACATCACTGCATTGAAAAAGAAAAATGTTAAAGGTAAGTTGTAAAGAAGTGAACTTCATTGAGAGCACATATTCATTATCTATCTAATAGCTTAGTGTGTGAAATAAGAAGTTGCTTTAAGTTTGACTAAACCAGTTTCTCTCTAAGCCAATTAGGAACCCAACTTCTGCTACAGCTGCCAACAGGGTTCCATTTCCAGTCTCTTCCTTAATTAAGGCATACTCACTCACAAAAGCCTGAACAATATTCAAATAGGTTTGAATTAATCAAGTAAAATAACTATTGAGAGGAGCAATTTACCATCCAACAATATATTATTGGTCAAAACTGAAAGTGTAACACTCATACTAAATTTATCTAGAATATTTAGCATGCGTATTAAATCTGATATTGGATACATTAAAATTTTCAATAATAATAATATACAACTGAATGAATACAAATTTGCTTGTTTATACAACTGATCAAGTACCACTAAAATACACTTATATTATTGTCTGACAACCTCCTGAGCTGGTACATGACGAGCATCTGCACTCCATTCAGCGTCTCCCTAGTGAACTCCATCACGAACCTCTTGCTAACCTGAAAACCTACACCAGAAGGATTGGGATAAGACATAATGTCTCAGTGAGCTCCAGTCCAACCTACTGTTGGCAACCTCGGGGAAACCTAGGGTCGCCATGCACTAACTCTTGGCAATCTTGGGGAAACCTACGATCGCCGTCAGTCTTGTTGTACCCTAATTTTGTCCAAACTTTTTCAAAAAAAAAGTCAACAAAAAAAAGAGAAAGTCAACTTTTATTTTTTCTCCTTTTAAAAAAAATATTAAAAAAAAGAAAAAAAGGATTTCGCAGAGCGATGTTTAAATGGCTCTGCGAACTTTGCGATGAATTTCGCAAAGCGATGTTGTAATCGCTCTGCGAACTCTGCGAATTTTGCAGTTTTTGATTTTCTGATTTATCTTTCTTTTATTTTTATTATTATGATTATTATTAACATCTATTATTATTATTATCACTGTTATTATTATGTTTTACTATCTGATTCAACAAAGAGAAGAAGAAGACATATGTCAAATGCAAAGCAAAGAAGAAGAAGCAAAGCCTAGGAAGGAACCAAGCAAGTTGGCTGCCCTTGGGCAGCACTTCTCCCCTACCATTTTGCCTGCTACTGACTCTGCTACTTTCCAGCATCCACCATGCCATAGGCTTTATCAAAATCATTCAAAGATTGCAGCAAAAATGCTGCCCCTGTTTGCAAACAGCAGCTGTTTTTCCATTGTTCCAGCATTTTCTGTCAGAAATCAGCTTCATTGGGTTCTGAATATGGCCAAAATCTTAACCATGATCACAAGGCAAGGTCACCTCTTCCCTTTTGCATTAAATGCAAAGCAAATAGTCTGATTATAGCCCACAAAACAGCTTGGTTTTAGGAGATTTTCATCATGACAATTGATCTCATTTTGCCTATAAAAGCCATGCAATGCTGCAGGATTATACACAGATTTTTTTAGACCAAAAAGAGAGTGAATTTTGTAGTGAATTTCTACACAATTCAGACCTTCTTTGATATACATTTTAGACAGCTTTCTTTTGGTTCAGAACTGAATTTTTTTAGCAAGTTTAGAGAGAATTTAAGAGGAAATTCTATTGCTTTCTTTACAAAATCAGCACAAAGTAACCAAGCAATCAAAACAACATTTAAACCTCCCTAAACATCATACAAAGAGTGAAAGATATAGCTAAACACCAGTGTTATTGTCATCCATCATCTTCAACATTCCAACTTTGCAAAATCACAATCATTCAAGTCCTTTTCTATTTCTTGCATCCCAAGTCATTACTAGGAGTTTGTAAGTCATTCTAACCTTTTATATTTCATTTGCATACTGTTTGAATTTGTTTTGATTTCTGTTTGATTCAGCATTTTTCTGTTTTGTTAGTGTTTGTTTAAATCATTTTGCACTAAAAACAACTTTTGAAACTTCAAAGAAATCTCAAGTTTGCAAAACACCAAACTGAAGTGTTGTACTCCTTTTCTTGCTAATTTCCAAAGTTTTTCAATCCTCTTAAGGTTCTGAAGCTTGTTCAGAAGCAGCTTCTGAACAGAAGTTCAGAAGCAGCTTCTGAACAGAAGTTCAGAAGCAGCTTCTGAGTTCAAATTTTCGAAGGGTTCGCAGAGCCAAGTTCAGGTCGCTCTGCGACCATGACAGAATTCAGGTTCGCAGAGCCAAACTCAGGTCGCTCTGCGACCATGACAGAACTCAGTTTCTGAGTTCAAGCTTCTGAAAGTTAATTTCTGAGGTTCTGGCTTAAAGATTCAAAATCTAAGAGTATTAAAACTCATTTTGGTTCAAAACATAACGAGGGTTTTTACATACATTTGGAAATTCACAAGTTTAAATAGTTAACTTGAATAACAAGAAACTTGTTCATTTTTTCAAACTTGAAGTTGAACCAAATTTGTTCATTTTCCAAAATCAAACTTGAATAACAACCTTTGTTCATTAAGTTTCGAAAGCAAATTTGAACAACACTTGTTCATTTTTCACAAACTCGTTCATTTTTTTCGATGAGTTTCAATAACCAAGTTTTTTTGTTTACTTTGGAATTTCTTAAGTTTCATTAATAAACTTGAATGAAAAAAGGAGTGGTTTGACGTATGTCTCTCCATTCCCCGATTGGACAAACACTTGACGTATGTCTCGTTGTTTAGACAATCGTCATTCTTTTTCAAACTCCACCAAGAAAAAATACGTTTTAAGTTTCAAACAATAAACTTGAATGAAAAAGGAATGGTTTGACGTATGTCTCTCCATTTCCCGGTTGCACGAATACTTGACGTATGTCTCGTTGTTCGGGCAATCGTCATTCTATTTTTCAACGCATCCAACACACCAAAACCTTTCTTGACTTCTTTGAGTCAATTGAACCATTCTTGGTCCCCCGTGACCAATTGACCCTTTCTTGACTCCTTTGAGTCAATTGAATCAATGCTCGACTCCGTTTCCGTTGAGTCCATTGAACCTTTTCTTGACTCCGTTGAGTCCATTGAACCTTTTCTTGACTCCGTTGAGTCATTTGAATCAATGCTCGATCCCGTTGGATCCATTGAACCTTTTCTTTACTCCGTTGAGTCATTTGAATCAATGCTTGACTCCGTTGAGTCAATTGAATCAATTCGCGACTCCTTTGAGTCAATTGAACCTTTTTTGGCCCCCGTGGTCAATCCAAACCTCTTTTCCCCAACAGACATGTTTTTATCTATTCAAACACGATACAAACAAACACTTAAGTCTCCCACGCGCGAGCATACAAGCTACGTTTAACCGCAAAGAATACGATCAAAACATCGTTCTTTAAAATTAAGCAATGAATATACGTTTTTCTACCAAAGAACTACGTAGCTTTGAATTCTCCATCGCACCAGGAGATACGTAGGAGCAAGATTCACATCTTGTCAAGCACAATAATAAAAAATATCTTTTTTCCCCCTTATTTTCCCCTTTATATATATATATATTTAAGCATGCAAGCAAAACTTTAAAAAAACACTTTTAGCCTTAACTAACTAGGAGGTTCTCGTTGAGTACAACGGACTTGAGGGGTGCTAATACCTTCCCCTTGCGTAATCGACTCCCGAACCCGGTAATGGTTGCGATGACCATCCTTTCCTCATCGTCAAGGATTTTATTATCGTTTCCCTTTAATAAAAAAAACTTAAGGGTTTATCAACGTTCCCTTTAAACAAAAACTTTGGTGGCGACTCCGCACTTTCATCCCAAGCGTTCGTACACGCCTCGAGGTCTGCGTTTTTTTTCGAGAGCGCACAGCTGGCGACTCCGCTGGGGACTCGCACCTTACATTACTAGCGAGTCAAGCCTATTCTAGTTAGCTTTTAGGCTAAGTGTTTTTTATTTTTGCTTGCATGCTTTTGGTTTTATTGTCTTCATCTTCTTTTTCTCATTGCCTCTATATTTATATGTTTCATATTGCTTTGTGTTCATATTGATATATCAATTGTGGGTTGTCACATGAGTGATGTTATGTCACATTTTCGGGTTAATGCTGAACGTGTGAAGCTCTATACCCGAGCTTTGAGAGAAATTAAGATAAGATGATGGTTGCGTAGCGGAGGCCCACGTGACGTATGTCCGTAGGGATGATGCGAAGACCCCGCCTAGAGTAGATTTCACTTGGAATTTATTGAGGTATTGCGAGTATTTGCAATTGACGGCAATATTTCCCTGTGGGGTCCATGACTCTAGGGACCTTTTAGAAAGTTTTTCTAGAGCCTACATGTGAGAATGGGGGGAAGTTTTGAACTTTCCTATATTACACCCCCACATATCATAACATTTGCATTCATGAAAATAATTTTGCATATCATTTTGCTTTATAGGGAATTAAAAAAAAGGGCAATCAGTAATTAGCAAAAAATATGGCTTCCGGGAAAAGAAACACGCTTGCTTTCAAGGTCAAGGCTCCCAAAGTAGAAAGTCTGCTAGTCTTGAGTAACTAGCTCACTTTGATCAACAAGAGTGACTTTCAAGCGAGTTATGGATTAATACTTGACCTCCTGCGCGTAAAAGTGGATACAATGGCTTTAACCACGTTGGCTCAATTCTTTGACCCACCCTGTAGTACCCCAATTTTGTCCTAAGCCTTTTCAAAACAATTTACAAAAAAATCAAAAAAAAAAGGAGAAAAGTAAATGTCAACAAAAAGTCAACATTGCTGAAATGAGGACTTCGCAGAGCAAAGTCCCCTTCGCAGAGCGAAGTCTTTCAGAAATGAGGACTTCGCAGAGCAAAGTCTACTTCGCAGAGCAAAGTCTACTTCGCAGAGCGAAGTCTGCGAATTTTTTGCAGATTTTCAGATTTTTGATTTTTCTGTTTTCCTTTTCTTTTATTGTTTTTTCTGGCATTATCTATAATTATTATCATGTTTTATTTCATGGATAATGTTGGATTTAACCAAGTGGAAGAAAAGAACATGTGACAATTGAAAAAGCAAAAGGGAAAGGAAGAGGAAGCAAAATTGATCAAGTAACCCAGCCACTTGCTGACTTTGGGTAGTCATTTCCCCTCCCACTTGACCTGCAACTGACCCTGCTATATGCCAGCAACCACCTTGCCATAGGCTTTATCAAAACCACTTAAGGATTGAGGCAAAGTTGTTGCCCCTGTTTTGCAAACAGCCTTGCTTTCATCATTTCCATCATCTTTCTGTCAGAATTCAGCTGCTTTGGGAGCTGAATTCGTCCAAGGTCTTGACCCTTGCAGCAAGGCAAGGTCACCTCTTATCCTTAGCATTAAATGCTAAGCATTTCAGTCATGATTATGGCACAAAATCAGCCCTGCTGCAGATTTTGTCATCATGACCTTTTGATCTCATTTTGGCCTATAAAAGCAAGGCATTGCTGCTGAATCAAGGGCAGTTCAGAGGTGGGGGATAGAGAGTTCTTGGAGAGTAAAAACACAGAGGTTTGAGAGCAGAAAACTAGTGCAAATTCGAGTGAATTGCTGCACATTTTCCTCACAAAAACAGAATTTGGTTTTGGGTAAGTTTAGAGGAAATCTCCAATCCTTTCTTACACAAATCATCCTAAAACCAACACAAAGCAACCAAGCCAGCAAAACAGCCTCTAAACCTCACACAAGGAGGGAGAAACAAAGGCAAATTATCATTGATTAAGGGTTGTTCATCAAACTTGTCCAGCTTTGCAAAGTCATAAACATCCAAAACCTCTTCCATTTCCTTGCACCAAAAGCTTTGAACTAGGAGCAGGTAAGTCACTCTAACCTGTTTATATTTGCATATTGTTTGCATTTGTTTTTGGTTCTTGCTTGATCCAATTTCAGTTTTTGCATTTTTAATTCATTTTGGATTTAAAACACTTTTGAACACAAAAGGAATCCCAAAGTTTGCAAAACATTTTAACTAAGTTGTTGCATTCATTTCATTGCTATTTTCAAAAGCTTTTCATTCCTCCTAAGGTTCTGAGGCTAGTTCAGAAGTTGCTTTTGAACAGAAGTTCAGAAGCAGCTTCTGAACTCAAAATTTCGTAGACTTCGCAGTGCGAAGCTCTGGTCGCAGTGCGACCATGACAGAATTCAGAACATGAATTCAGAAGCCAATTTTTGAGTTTCTAGCCCCAGAACTCAGAACCTAAGAGGTTTGAAACTCATTTTATCCAAACCTTAACTTTGATTTTGCATAAAATTGAAGGATTCACAAGTTCGAGCCATTTTTTTGAGTAACTTGCAAAACAAGTTACGTCTATAAACTTTCAAAACAAACTCGAACATTAGGCTAAGTTCATTGTTTTTAAAACCAAACTTGAACAAAAACCTTGTTCATGATTTTCAAGTCAAACGTGAACTTAAGCCGAACTTGTTCGCTTTTCAAAACCATCTTCAAAATTGAGCCGAACTTGTGCATTATTCACAAACTTGTGCTTTTCCATAAACTTGAACAACCTTTGTTCATAGGTTGCAACAACCAAGTGTTTTGTTCACTTTGGGATTTCTTGAGTTTCATACAAAAACTTGAATGAAAAAGGGATGGTTTGACGTATGGCTCTCCATTTCCCCGGTTGTACGAATGTGTGACGTATGTCTCGTCGTTCGGATAATCGTCATTCTATTTTAAAAAAAAACATAAAACAAACCCAACACACCAATTTTGGCCCCCCTGTGGTCAATCCGAACCTTTCTTGGTCCTTCGGGACCAATTGAACCCTTTCTTGACTCCGTTGAGTCAATTGAAACCTTTTCGGTCCGCCGCGACCATTTTAATCAATGCTCGATCCCGTTGGATCCATTGAAACCTTTTCGGTCCGCCGCGACCATATTTATTCAATGCTCGATCCCATTGGATCCATTGAACTTTTTCCCGGTCCGCCGTGACCATTTTATTCAATGCTTGATCCCGTTGGATCCATTGAACTTTTTCCCGGTCCGCCGTGACCATTTTATTCAATGCTCGATCCAGTTGGATCCATTGAATCTTTTTTTGGTCCGTCGTGACCATTCGAGTCAATGCTAGATCCGGTTGGATCCTATTTGAACTCTTTCTTGGTCCCCTCGCGACCATTTAAAACCTTTTTTCCCCAACGGACATGCCTTTTAACATTTCTAGCGCGATTTGAAACAAATGCTTAAGCCTCCCATGCGCGAGCATACAAGCTACGTTTGATCGCAAGAAATTCGGTTAAAACATCGTCCACGAACATGCCTTTTAACATTTCTAGCGCGATTTTAAACAAACGCTTAAGCCTCCAATGCGCGAGCATACAAGCTACGTTTGATCGCAAGAATTCGGTTAAAACATCGTCCATTAAAAATAACCAACATATGTACGTTTTTTTACCAAAGAACTACGTACGCTTTGAATTCTCCGACTACCGGGAGATACGTAGGAGCAAGATCGACATCTTGTCAAGCGCAATAATAAAAAAAAACTCTCTTTTTCCCTTTCGTTTGTTTTCATCTCTTTTTCCCCCTTTTATTATATTTTCTCTTGACATAGATAAGCATGCGCGCAAAACATTTAAAAACATTTTAAGCTTTAGCCAAATAGAAGGTTCCCGTTGAGTACAACGGACGTGAGGGGTGCTAATACCTTCCCCTTGCGTAACCGACTCCCGAACCCGACAATGGTTGCGATGACCAGTCCTTTTCCTCATCGTCAAGGGTTTTATTATCGTTTCCCTTCAAACAAAAAACTTAAGGGTTTATCAACGTTCCCTTTACACAAAAACTTTGTAGCGACTTCACAAGGCCTTCCGAGCGTTCGCGAACATCCTCGGAAGATTGCGCATTTTTTAACGAGGGCGCACAGCTGGCGACTTCACTGGGGAGGTTTATTCCCACTAGCGAGTCAAGCCTATCCTATTTGGCTTTTAAGCTAAATGTTTTTTTATCTCTTTTGTGCGCATGCTTTTATTTTTATTTATCTATGTCATTCCCATGCTTTATGTTTATAAATGCTTTATATTGCCTTATATTCATATCATATATATCAAATGCGGGGATGTTACTTGAGCGATCTTACTCCACATTGTTCGGGTTAATGCCGGACGTGTGAGGCTCTCTACCCGAGCTTGAGAAAAAACTAAGTTAGAATGGTGGTTGTGAACGGAAGCCCGCGTTGACGTATGTCCGTGAGGTAGGATGCCCAACCCCGCTTAGAGGAGATTTTCACGTGGAATGAATTGAAGTCATGTTGACGTATGTCCATAGACAACCTTAATTCCATGTGAGATCTATGACTCTAGGGACCTCTTCTTAGGAAATCTCATCTTTAGAGCCTACACGTGAGGATGGGAGAAGTTCCGAACCTTCATATACCAAACCCTTGCATATCATAAACATTTGCATTCATGAAAAAAAAATTCGCATAAACAAAAAAAAAGGGCATATTTTTGCATACTCATTGCATTCATACATTTACATGCATTTTCATGCATTTCAAAGAAAAACCCTCACATCTTTCCCTCGCCAAAAAAAAAGGAGTACCCGACCCGGTGTACAGTAGCGTTTCGGATGAGATCCGAGCAACCGGAAGGCCATCGAAATCCCGGAAATCATTTCTTTGTCCAAGTAATTTATCATGTTTGTTTTTAAAAAAAAATAATAATTTTGCTCTTTATGGACCCCCATATTTCAAATCATTTCCGTCATTAATAAATTTGTAGTTTATGTTCAAAAGAGTTCGTTTTTCTTTCGTTCTCAAATAAATTTTCATAAACCCTACAAAAAAAATCATCATCATACACCAAAAAATAACACTGCTACGATCCCTTTTGACTTCAATGTTCAAATTAACCAAACGGAAGATGATATTAAGGACGATTTTGAACCTCCTGAAGGATTGTCCAGACTTGGGGATCAAGAGGATAGGGTAATACAACCTCACCAAGAGAGCCCTCAAAAGAATGGCACTACAATTTTCCCTCTGCCGGGGCACACTCTATAAAGAGAAGTTATGGTCTTACTCAGATATGCGGATAAATGTGAAGCAGTCATGCTCACCAAAGAAATCCATGAGGAGTCCTTCCAAACCCATGCTGATGGACATTGCAAAAATACATAAGTAAAGGGCGGGTTGTTATTGGCTAACCATGGAAGCTGACTGTTTTCACCACGCCAAGACATGTCACAAGTGACAAATTTATGCCAACAAGGGGCACATACCACAAACACCTCTGAATGTCATGACATCACCCTAACCTTTCTCTATGTGGGGCATAGACATGTTCGGAATGATTGAGCCAAAGGCTTCAAAAGGGCACCAGTTCATACTAGTTGCCATCAATTGTTTCACCAAATGGGTCGAAGCAGCTTCCTATGCAAACATGACCAAACAAGTGGTAGCCCAATTCATCAAAAAAGAAACCATTTGCCGTTACGGCACTCCCCACAATTCCCAAACACAAAAAGCCAAGTCGTCATTGGCATTCCTCACATCTCCAACAAAAGACCAATTTCCGTTGGCGCACACAATTTCCAAACACCCAAAGCCCAATTTTCATTGGCACTCGAAAAAACCCACCATGCTTGTCATCCAATCACACCCAAAGACCAATTTTCATTGGCATTCACAAACACAAACAAGGTTCGACCAACTGAACCCCATAAAAGAGAAACACCTCACAGCATTGGGGCATGGACAGTTCAACAAGAAAGTTGATTCTCGAGAATTTAGAGAAGGAGACTTAATGCTTGGAAAAAAAGGTATTACCCATCCACAAGGATCCCCCTATCAATAAACTCCGGCGCAGTCAAAAAAAAAAAAATATATATATATATATATATATATATATATATATATATATATATATATATATGCCAAAAAGAAGAAAGAGCTCGCTAAATCGAAAACCCGAAAAGGGCGGTTTAGGCAATAGAGAGCGTCCTGGTAGATCGAAAACCTGAAAAGGCGGTCTAGGCAAAAATTAAGGACATCAAAAAAGGAAATATACCCCAGTGGACTGAAAACTCGAAAGAGCGGTCCAGGTAAAAGTTAGGGGATTTCAAAAAAAAAAAAAGGGGCAAAAGACTGCGGCACGTGAGGTCCGGACAGAATTCAAGAGGGAAAGAATCAACCTCATTATCATCTTTCAAAAAAAGGTTATTTCGAAGTCATAGGGAAAGTAGCACGTGAAACCCAAACAAATTTCCATTTGTCTTTTGTTTCTTCTTTCCTCCCTATCTCACTAATCACCTCTTATAGGGATTACATCTTCATAAATACTTACCCATACAAGGGACTAAGTTTCGTTGAATCAAAATCATTTTTAAACCTTTTCATTGTTATGCGTCCTTACTTGCTCATAAAATGTGTTTTTATTCATGATAGATAATGCATTGAAATATGGGAAATTAAAAAAAAACTTGCAAAAGAAAATGTGTGTTTTTTTACTTGGACGTTTTAAATGTCAAGAGAATTTCGTTGGTTTCCGGCATTGCATCAGAGGACTCAAAACTTGAAGCTCTGCATCAGTCATTTTAAGACTCATGCTCTTCGTCAGAAACTAGTGCGTAACTCACGGCACATGAAGCGCAAAGATCCCGGGTGTCGGAGGAACAAATTTCCCAAATAAAGCTCACCCCCCATACATCTTTTTCATCCACTAAGGCCGGATATCGATCATGCTTCCAAAATGATCCTTATATCCCCAGTGAGATCACACCAATCAAAAAGCCCGACCTCGCTCGGCAACCAAAACCAAAAAGCCCGACCTCGCTCGGCAACCAAAAACAAAAAGCCCGACCTCGCTCGGCAACCAAAATCAAAAAGCCCGACCTCGCTCGGCAACCAAAATCAAAAAGCCCGACCTCGCTCGGCAACCAAAAACAAAAAGCCCTACCTCGCTCGGCAACCAAAAACAAAAAGCCCGACCTCGCTCGGCAACCAATCATAAAGAGCCCGACCTCGCTCGGCAACCAATCATAAAAAGCCCGACCTCGCTCGGCAACCAACCCAAAAGTCCAATATTCATTGGCAAACCAAAGCCCAATATTCATTGGCAAACCAAAGCCTAATATTCATTGGCAAACCAAAGCCCAATAATCATTAACAAAACCAAAGCCCAATATTCATTGGCAAACCAAAGCCCAATATTTCATTGGCGACCCAAAGTCCAATAATCATTGGCAAACCAAAGCCCAATTTTCATTGGCACTCACCAACAAAACCAAAGCCCAATCGTCATTGGCGCCTACTCACAAATTTCCAACCAAAACAATTTTCATTGGCACTCCCCAGTGGAGTCTCACCCAAAGCCCAACCCTCATTGGCGCAATCACCACCAAAGCCCGACTTTGCTCGGCACTCAATCATAACCCCCAGCATATCATATTCATTCATACATGCATATCATATCATATTCATTCATACATGCATATCATACCATATTGCATAACATACTGCATAAAGACAACATGAAGCATATCATGCATCAACAATCATGTTCTTCTTTTTTAACAATCTAAGTACTAGCCAAGTCTAGAGATGATTACATGTACCCCCATAGCGGTATATCTTATTTCCCCAGGGAAGTTTAGGCACCTATTCAGGGTAAGACCATTCCAGTTTAGGGATCGACCTTCAGTGTAAGCGGCTGAATAAGATCACTTCGGGCACCTATTCAGGGTAAGACCATTCCAGTTTAGGGATCGACCTTCAGTGTAAGCAGCTGAATAAGATCACTTCGGGCACCTATTCAGGGTAAGACCATTTCAGTTTAGGAATCCACCTCTAGTGTAAGCGGCTAGATAAGATTACCTATCCTCAGTGTTTCGACCTTCAGTGTAAGCGGCTGAATAAGATCACTTTATTCCAGTTTAGGAATCCACCTCTAGTGTAAGCGGCTAGATAAGATTACATATCCTCAGTGTTTCGACCTTTAGTGTAAGCGACTGAATAAGATCACTTTATCCCTAGGAATCCACCTCTAGTGTAAGCGGCTATATAAGATTACCTATCCTCAATGTTTCGACCTTCAGTGTAAGCGGCTGGATAAGATCACTTTATTTCAGTTTAGGTATCCACCTCTAGTGTAAGCGGCTAGATAAGATTACCTATCCTCAGTGTTTCGACCTTCAGTGTAAGCGGCTGAATAAGATCACTTTATCCCTAGGTATCCACCTCTAGTGCAAGCGGCTAGATAAGATTACCTATCCTCAGTGTTTCGACCTTCAGTGTAAGCGGCTGAATAAGATCACTTTATCCCTAGGTATCCACCTCTAGTGCAAGCGGCTAGATAAGATTACCTATCCTCAGTGTTTCGACCTTCAGTGTAAGCGGCTGAATAAGATCACTTTATCCCTAGGAATCCACCTCTAGTGCAAGCGGCTAGATAAGATTACCTATCCTCAGTGTTTCGACCTCTAGTGCAAGCGGCTAGATAAGATCACTTTATCCCTAGGAATCCACCTCTAGTGCAAGCGGCTAGATAAGATTACCTATCCTCAGTGTTTCGACCTCTAGTGCAAGCGGCTAGATAAGATCACACCCATCCTCAGTGAATCTACCTCCAGTGTTAGCGGCTGGATACGATCAACCAGCCACATGTTGCCTTTTGCATCCCCCAACCTCACACCCATCCTCACACCAGCCACATGTTGCCTTTTGCATCCCCCAACCTCTACACATCACAGTGCACGTTTTCATTGTTCAACCATTGAGATTGCAAG
Organism: Medicago ruthenica; assembly: GCA_018208015.1. NCBI lineage: Eukaryota > Viridiplantae > Streptophyta > Magnoliopsida > Fabales > Fabaceae > Medicago > Medicago ruthenica. Next base: position 67,477,837 of record CM031376.1, on the reverse strand, counting down.
GATTAATACCCAAGCATAGCCAATTGCAATCCAGCCATGTTCATCATCATTTCTATCCAAAGACCATTGAATTTGTGGCTGAAATCAGTCAAGGATTTAACCCTTGGCACAAGGCAAGGTTGCCCCTATCCATTAGCATTAAATGCAAAGCCATTTAGCCTGAATTTAGCCCACAAATCAGCTAGGTCCTATGGATTTTCCATCATTGCATTGGATTGCATTTTGGCTTATAAATAGAGATGCAAGGCAAGAGTTCAAGACAGCAAGAATACACAAAAGAAACACTACTCATAATACTTGAAACACTTACAAACAACCAGAGAAAAACCAATACAAAGCACTAGCAAAAAACCAATCAAAACACAAAGCTTTGCACAAGTTCATTGCTCCATATCCAACATTCAAAACCTTTGCAAGAACCTTCAACCAATCCAAGTTCATTGCAGCAGGAACTTTGCTAAGGATCTCTGTAAAACAAGCTATGTCCACAAACTCTCAAAACAATTTGAACAAACCAGCTATGTTCATTACCTTTAAATCCAAACTTGAACAATAAACATTGTTCATGATTTCCAAAACCAAAGGTGAACATACGCCGAATTTGTTTCGCTTTTCAAAACCGTTCGCGAAATGAGCCGAACTTGTGCGTTTCCTAACAAAATTGCTAAAACCTCTTCATCTTGAGTTTCAAACCAAATGTTTTGATAAGCTTTGGGATTTCTAAGAAATTCAAACCAAAAACTTGAATGAAAAAGGGATGGTGTGACGTATGTCTCTCCATTGCCCCGATTGTACGAATGCGTGACGTATGTCTCGTCGTTCGGACAATCGTCATTCCATTTTCAACGTATCCGACCATACCAAACCAATTCTTGGCCCCTTGTGGTCAATCCGAACCTTTTGGTCCCCCGTGGCCACTAGATTCAATCCCTCGACTCATTTGAGTCACTCCGGTCAATGTTCGACTCGATCGAGTCCATTGTACCCGTTCTTGATCCCGTTGGATCAATCGAACCTTTTCCCGACTCGTTGGAGTCACTCCGGTCAATGATCGACTCAATCGAGTCCATTGCACCCCTTTTGGTCCCATAGCGACCAACTCGAACCCTTTTACCCAACGGACATGCCTTTTAACATTCTAGCGCGATTCATAAACAAACGCTTAATAAGCCTCCCATGCGCGAGCATACAAGCTATACGCTTAAGTCTCCCATCCGCGAGCATACAAGCTACGTTTAATCGCGAGAATTCGGTTAAAACATCGTCCATTTAAAAATAACCAACATATGTACGTTTTTCTACCAAAGAACTACGTACGCTTTGAATTCTCCGACTACCGGGAGATACGTAGGAGCAAGATCGACATCTTGTCAAGCGCAATAATAAAAAAAAACTCTCTTTTTCCCTTTCGTTTGTTTTCATCTCTTTTTCCCCCTTTTATTATATTTTCTCTTGACATAGATAAGCATGCGCGCAAAACATTTAAAAACATTTTAAGCTTTAGCCAAATAGAAGGTTCCCGTTGAGTACAACGGACGTGAGGGGTGCCAATACCTTCCCCTTGCGTAACCGACTCCCGAACCCGACAATGGTTGCGATGACCAGTCCTTTTCCTCATCGTCAAGGGTTTTATTATCGTTTCCCTTCAAACAAAAAACTTAAGGGTTTATCAACGTTTTCTTTACACAAAAACTTTGGTGGCGACTTCACAAGGCCTTCCGAGCGTTCGCGAACGTCCTCGGAAGATTGCGCGTTTTGTAACGAGGGCGCACACACCCCTCCGATGCTTCACATTCCAGGACTTCCAACTAGCCCCAGCCTTGGAAGAATTCGAAAAGATTTTGGGATGTAATTTGAAAGATCATGGGCTTTACCTCGGTTCGGGAAAAGACCCTACTTTAGAAGTCATCGCCGAATCTTTATACCTTAATGTCCAAGAAATAGCTCCACACTTGGAAACTAGAGGAAGCATTAAGGGATTCCCAAGAAGGTTTTTGGAGGCCAAGGCTCGGGTTTTGTTGACCAACAAAAAGGGGAAGGTGTTCAATGCAATCTTAGCTCTCTTGGTATACGGGATAGTTCTATTCCCTAACATGGATGACTTCATAGATCTTCCGGCTATTGGGGTATTCATGACTAGAAATCCTGTGCCTGCACTTTTAGCGGATTTTTATCATTCTCTCTATGCTAGGCATGAACAAGGGAGAGGTCGCACGATTTCTTGCTGTACTCCTTTAGTGCAAATATGGTTATCCTCCCACATGCCAAGAAATCGGGATTTCGTGGAAAACCAAGCTAAGCTCAAATGGTCACAAAGGATGACAGCTCTCACCGAGGGGGATATCCAGTGGCATTCTCGAGATTTAGAGGCAGCATTGCTAGGAAAAATCCAAAGAGCTTGGAGCCAAATACACAAGAGAAGCGTTGGCAAGAGGAATTGTGTAGCCAAGCCTCCCTACACTCAATGGGTGAAAGAAAGGGTCAAAATAATTAAGCTACCCTTTGCGGTTGTATGCCCTCCAAAACCTCCCTCACCTAAGCCGATCATAACCATTCTCGATAAAAAAGCTGAGGAGCTTAAAGCCAAGATTCGAGAACTCCAAAACAAAAATGAGGAGTTAGAATTAAAGCACCTTCTAGCTTTAGGAGAGGTTGCTAGAACAAAGAGAGATCGAGAGGAAACAACAAAATCTCTCCAAGAATGTAGAAAAAGGCTAAGAGTCTCCGAGGGGAAAAGAGAATGGATCGGGGGTGGTTTGGTTAGTGCCGACTCTAATCTTATAGCCAAGGACGAAGAGTTGGAGAAAGTCTTGCATTCCAACCAAGAACTCAAAAAGTTCGGGGAATTAGCCATCGGAGCTCAAAGAAAATGGAGGTTGAAATATCAAGAGAAAAATCAACAACTCCAAGAGGTCGTCAAGGACTACAAAGAGCGGCTACAAACCGAGCGCGTCCAAAAGCAAGAATATGAGAACTTTTCTCTTCAAGGGAAGCTTAAGTGCAATCATCTCAAAGCCGATATCAAGAAATATGAAGAATATTTCGACAAGATTGCAAGAGCACACGGGGACCATATTGCACAACTACATGATGAGATTAGGAGTGCAAACATCAAGCTAGATCAACGCAAAGAGGTGATTGAATTTGTGTGGCAAGACGCTACCCGATTAAGTGAGGACTTCACAAAATTGGTCGCATTCTCAAATTTGGTCATTGCCCAACTTCCGAAGAAGCTAGCAACAGCCGAGATGGTCATGCCTTACTTTGTCATCCCTAAGAAGATCCAGAAATTCATGAAGTTCTGCAAAGACATTGTAGACTTCTATAGGGAAGAAATGGACAAAGCGGAAAAAAGAGCGGCCGTTTGATTTGTATTAGCATTAGTTAAACCTTGTAATTTGAATGTTATTCAATCAAATAAAAATTTTAAAGCAATATTAATTTCCCGGCCTTTAATATTTACGATTGCTAATATTAACTGCGCGCCTTTAATTTCCTCGCAAAGCAAAATGAAAAAACGCATGTTTTTCATATCTCATCGCATACATGCATTCACATGCATTTTCATGCATTTTTCTTAAAAAAAGAAAAACACTCATTTCATTTTCCCTAAAAACAGTTTGAAGCAATCATAGCCAAAAAAACCCAAGAAGCCATCGGCCCAAGAGCCCGATCTCCGACACTCCTACGGAACGCGCGCTAACAAGCAAAGGATCATGGATAACTTGGAACAAAATCGGGCTGCTTTGAGAGGAGAGGTTGATGAGATGAAAGAGAAGATGGATCAAATTTTAGAGTTGATGCAAGCCCTGTCTAACCGAGAAAGCAACCCTCGTCCAACTGTAGAGGCGGCTAATGTAACATGGCCCCCGTACGGTCTTCCTCAAGGTTACACCCCACCAGAAGGTGATGGCCTTGTACCACCTCCTCAACCTCAGTTTACCATTCCCGTTAGGAACGAGGAGCATCTTCCTCAAGGGAAGTCCACCACTCAACATGAGATTGTTTCTTATAATGTGGAAGACACTCAGTTTAGGCATACTGCTCCCGGTAATACCCACCAAGACAACGATTTCGCTCAAAGGTATCGTGTTTTGGAAGAAAGGTTAAAAGTTGTCGAAGGATCCAGCTCATATGGTGCCTACAATGCCTTGGATATGTGCTTGGTGCCCGATGTGGTAATCCCTCCGAAATTCAAAGTACCAGACTTCGAGAGGTACAAAGGAATTCAATGCCCTAGAAACCATCTGCGGATGTTCTGTAGGAAGATGGCGGCCTACGCTACAAACGAGAAACTCATGATCCATGTGTTTCAAGACAGTTTGAGCGGAGCGTCATTAGATTGGTACATGCAATTGGAGCGTACCCACGTCCAAACTTGGAATGACTTAGCCAATGCTTTCTTAAAGCAATACAAGTACAATTCGGATATGGCTCCAAATAGGATGCAGTTGCAGAGCCTTGTGCAAAGGAGTAACGAGTCCTTCAAAGAGTACGCTCAAAGGTGGAGGGAACTAGCATCTCGCGTGCAGCCACCGCTTTTGGAAAGGGAGTTGGTCGACACCTTCATGGGCACACTACAAGGCCCATATTATGACAAAATGATTAGAAGCACATCATATGGCTTCTCCGATCTAGTCATAATTGGTGAAAGAATAGAGGATGGGGTGAAGAGAGGAAAGATTCAAGGCCCTCCTGAAGCTCAAAGTGGAGCTAGAAGACCCCCCAGTAACTTTCACAAAAAGAAAGAGGGGGAGACGAACGCTGTTTTAGTGGGCCCATCTCGGGTACCCTCAACGCAAATGCCTCGCTACCATTATCCTTTTGTGGCAGCAGCAGCAGTTCAGGGGCAGTACTCACCTCAAGTAATTCCCACGACTCCACCTCAACAGCCAGCAGTTTTGCCTCAGCAAAATCAACAGCAGCAACGAAGTGGGTATCCGCCGAGAAATCAAACGGGCCCAAAGAATAACTTTAGAAACGTGCAGTTTGATCCTGTACCCATGCCATACGGTCAGATCTAATCCAAAAGGGGATGGTTGAGCTAAAACCACTACCACCTTTGGTGCCACCATATCCACCTATGTATGATGCAAATGCAAGGTGCGAGTACCACGCGGGGTCACCGGGGCACAACATCGAAGGCTATAAAGCTTTCAAATACAAGGTCCAGAATCTCATTGACCGAAAGTTGCTGTCCTTCAAGGAGGAGAATCCAAATGTGAAGAACAACCCATTGTCGGGGCATGCAGGTCCCTCTGTGAACGCAGTGGAAGAGCAAGAAAAATTTGGCCCGATCCAAGAGGTGGTCAATGTAAAAACCCCCATGTCGATCATAAGGCAAAAGTTGATCGGTTTTGGTTTGTTCGAAGAGATGCGCGCCAACTGCGAAGCCTGCATAATTAATCCCGACGAGTGCGAAGAATTGAAGAAATGTCTTCAAGAACTGATGGATCATGGTTGGATCCAAATGGGCTATACAAAAGATAGCACGGACATTGCTACCTTGGAGTCTCATGACCCAAAACCTCTTGAAATCCCATACCAAAGGATAGAGGTACAAATACCTGTTAGGCCCATAACATTCCATGTGCCGGCACCTTTCCCTTTTGAGAGTACAAAGAAAGTGCCGTGGAATTACCAACCTGTTGCCTATATGGAGGGAAAGCCCTTGGCAAAAATAGAATCCAGTGTCACTAACATTGCCGGCATTGGAGGAATGACAAGGAGTGGTAGAGTCTTCGCTCCGAAAGAGCTCGGGAAGACACCAGCGGAGCTACCAAGAGAGTCGCTCAAGGAAAAGAGCGTGGAAGAGATGGAGAACCAAGCGGGACCCTCTCAGAAAACAGCCCCGCAAAAAGAGGCCGAGGAGTTCCTAAGAATTATCCAAAAGAGCGAGTATAAGATAATTGACCAATTGGGTCAAACTCCCTCCAAAATCTCCATGTTATCTTTATTGCTAAACTCGGAGGCTCACCGAGAAGCATTACTGCGGATCCTTAGTGAAGCACATGTCACTAAGGATATCCCTGTGGACCAATTTGACGGGATAGTCGCAAACATTACCTCAAGCAGGTACTTGGGTTTCAATGACGACGAGCTACCCGACGAGGGGCATATTCACAATAGGGCCTTGCACATCTCCGTGAAGTGTTTGGACCACATTCTCTCTCGAGTGTTAGTGGATACGGGATCATCATTGAACGTCATGCCCAAGACTACCCTTCTAAAGCTATCATGCGAAGGGACAGTAATGAAGCCGAGCACTTTAGTGGTAAAAGCTTTCGACGGGTCAAGAAGGGCCGTCATAGGAGAGATTGACCTACCAGTTCAAATCGGGCCTAAGGTTTTCTCCATCACCTTCCAAGTCATGGACATTAATCCAACTTACAGTTGTCTTCTCGGACGACCTTGGATTCACATCGCCGGAGCCATCACCTCCACCCTACACCAGAAACTCAAGTTCATTGTCGATGACAAGATGATTGTAGTTTCCGGACAAGAGGATATGATGGTAAGCCATCTTTCGTCATTCCGTTACATAGAAATGGACGAAGAAGCTGTGGATGTTCCCTTCCAATCTCTGGAAGTGGCAAATGTCGTGACCATAAGCTCGAGGCCCAAGAAAGAAGCTAGGACAGCCATGTCATCATGGAGGCCAGTAAGAGAAGCTCTAGAAGAGAGTAGACCCACCAGATGGGGCAAGCTGGTAGACATACCAGAGAAGAAGAACCGCTTCAGGTTAGAATACCAGCCATTAGCGGAAACCTCCTCAAAGCCTCAAAAGCAAGGGATCCCTCCTATTTTAGAGACCTTTCACAGTGCGGGTTTTAGCTTTGAAGACCAGGTGGCTCTGTTGGAAGACCCGGATGAAGACGTGCCCGACTTGGTGCACCGCTGTACTTCGGATGAAATCTTGAACAATTGGAGGGCCATCGAAATTCCCGAAATCATTTCCATGTTCAAGTAATTTAGCCTGTTTGTTTTTACTTTTGAAAAAAAAATCATTTTGCTCTACCCAAGGCAAATGATTAGTTGTGTGGGGGCCCCATGTTTTTAAGTTATTTTCAATCATCAATAAAATTGCATTTTTATGTTCAATTGAGTTCATTTCTTTTGTTCTTCCATCGCATTATTTTAAAGAAATTTTTCTGCAAAAACCTAAAATAAAATCATACTCATGCAGATCCACAAATCCACCAACCAAAAACAACACTGCCTTAATCCCTTATGACTTCGATTTCCCGATTAACCAAACGGAGGACGATGAAGAGGACGATTATGAGCTGCCTGAAGAATTGTCCAGACTTGGGGATCAAGAGGATAGAGTAATACAACCTCATCAAGAACTGATTGAAATGATCAACTTGGGGACTGAAGAGGATAAGAAAGAGGTCAAAGTGGGAGCCTCCCTACAAGAAGATATAAAGGAAAAGTTGGTTAAGCTTCTACAAGAGTATGTGGATGTGTTCGCTTGGTCGTATCAAGACATGTCAGGTTTAGACCCCAACATCGTCGTGCATAAACTACCCCTCAAGCCAGAATGCCCACCAGTAAAGCAGAAGTTGAGAAGAACCCGACCCGACATGGCTCTCAAGATTAGAGAGGAGGTCAAAAAGCAGTTTGATGCCGGCTTTTTAGCAGTAACCAAGTACCCACAATGGGTTGCCAACATTGTGCCAGTCCCAAAGAAGGATGGCAAAGTCAGGATGTGTGTGGACTATCGGGACTTGAATAGAGCAAGCCCAAAGGATGATTTCCCACTACCACATATTGATATATTGGTAGACAATACCGCCCAATTCCCAGTCTTCTCTTTCATGGACGGATTCTCGGGATATAACCAAATTAAGATGGCTCCAGAAGACATGGAGAAAACCACATTCATCACCCCGTGGGGAACTTTCTGCTATAAGGTAATGCCCTTCGGATTGACAAATGTCGGGGCAACATATCAAAGAGCAATGGTAACTCTTTTCCATGACATGATTCATAAGGAAATAGAGGTTTATGTCGATGACATGATTGCCAAATCCCAGACAGAAGATGATCACCTGGTCCATCAGCAAAAGCTATTCGAACGCCTGAGAAGGTTCAAGCTGCGCTTAAATCCTAACAAGTGCACATTTGGGGTTAGATCCGGAAAGTTATTGGGTTTCATCGTCAGCTAGAGGGGAATTGAAGTGGATCCTAACAAGGTAAAGGCCATACAAGATATGCCGGCGCCAAATACCGAAAAGGAGGTTCGTGGGTTCTTAGGGAGATTGAACTACATTGCTAGATTCATCTCACATATGACAGCCACCTGCGAACCAATCTTCAAACTGCTGAGGAAAAATCAAGCCGTTCAGTGGAACGAGAACTGCCAAGAGGCGTTTGACAAGATCAAGCAATACCTACAAGAACCACCAATTTTAATACCTCCGGTTCCGGGTAAACCCCTCATCTTATACCTAACCGTGCTTGAGGGATCAATGGGTTGCGTGTTAGGACAACAAGATGAAACGGGAAGAAAAGAGCACGCAATCTACTACCTAAGCAAGAAGTTCACCGACTGTGAATCAAGGTATACTTCGCTTGAAAAGACTTGTTGCGCTTTAGCATGGGCTGCTCGACACTTAAGACAATACATGTTAACCCATACCACTTGGTTGATATCAAAGATGTATCCCATCAAGTACATCTTTGAAAAGCCTGCCCTCACGAGAAAGATAGCCCGTTGGCAAATGTTGCTGTCTGAGTACGACATCCAGTATGTCACTCAAAAGGCTATAAAAGGGAGTGTTTTATCCGAACACCTTGCTCACCAACCATTGGAGGATTGTCAACCCATACAATTTGACTTCCCCGATGAAGACGTTGTAGCCGTGAATGATGAAAAGATCATAAGTGATGACGAAGGGCCAGAACCGAGAGCTCGATGGAAGCTTGCTTTCGATGGTGCCTCAAATGCCATGGGGCACGGGATCGGGGTAGTCCTAATATCACCGAGAAATGGGTACCAACCCTTCACGGCAAGGTTATGCTTTGACTGTACCAATAATATGGCAGAATATGAAGCGTGCATCTTGGGCCTCATAGCAGCAATTGATCTAAGGATCAAAAACCTTGAAGTATACGGTGACTCAGCCTTAGTCATTTATCAAGTCAAAGGAGAATGGGAAACAAAACATCCCAATTTGATTCCTTACCGTGCCCGGGTTGTAGAGTTGATCGAGCATTTCAATGAGATCACATTTCACCACTTACCTCGAGAAGAGAATCAGGTAGCGGATGCCTTGGCTACATTATCATCAATGTACCAAGTAAATTTCTACAACGAGGCGCCAATCATAAAGATGGATCGTAGGGATAAACCGGTTGTGTGTGCAGCAGTCGAAGAAGGACTTGACAACAAACCCTGGTTCTACGACATCAAACGATACCTCGAAAAGCAAGAGTATCCCAAGAATGTCTCACAAACAGACAAGAGAACCCTCAGGAGATTGGCATCCCAGTTCTTCCTCAGCGGGAACACCCTCTACAAAAGAAACTATGACCTGGTCTTGCTCAGGTGTATGGATAAACATGAAGCGGACATGCTCATCAAAGAAATCCATGAGGGATCCTTTGGAACCCATGCCAATGGGCATGCAATGGCAAAGAAAATCCTAAGGGCGGGCTGTTACTGGCTAACCATGGAAGCTGACTGTTTCCGCTATGCCAAGACATGTCACAAATGTCAAATCTACGCCGACAAGGTGCATGTGCCACCAACTCCTCTGAATGTCATGACGTCACCCTGGCCATTCTCTATGTGGGGCATAGAAATGATTGGAATGATCGAGCCAAAAGCTTCAAATGGACATCGCTTCATCCTGGTTGTCATCGACTATTTCACTAAGTGGGTCGAAGCGGCTTCTTACGCCAACGTAACAAAACAAGTGGTAGCCCGATTCATCAAAAAGGAAATCATTTGCCGTTACGGCACTCCCCACAAAATCATCACTGATAATGGGGCAAACCTAAACAACAACACGATGAAGGAGTTGTGCAAAGACTTCAAGATCGGACACCATAATTCCTCATCGTATCGGCCAAAGATGAACGGTGCGGTAGAAGCGGCCAATAAGAACATCAAGAAAATCATCCAAAAGATGGTGAAAACTTACAAGGATTGGCACGAGATGCTTCCCTTTGCACTACATGGCTACAGAACAGTCATTCGCACTTCAACCGAGGCAACCCCTTTTTCCCTAGTATACGGTATGGAGGTCGTGCTTCCCATTGAGGTTGAAATCCCCTCATTAAGGATCTTGATGGAAACCGAGCTAGAAGAAGCCGAATGGGTCCAAACAAGGTTCGACCAACTGAACCTCATAGAGGAGAAACGTCTAACAGCATTGTGTCATGGACAGCTGTACCAAAGGAGGCTCAAGAGGGCATTCGACAAAAAGGTTCGTCCTTGAGAATTCAAAGAAAGAGACCTAGTGCGTGTTGAGTAGTTTGGTGTTGGCTGCATATTTTGGTAAATCCAATGTGTTGAATAGAAGCATCTCCATGTTTAGAACAAGTCTTCAGTTGCAAGTTTTTTGATTTGAAGCTGTTCAGAAGCTGAAATCACCTTCAGAAGCTGAAAGTTCCTTCAGACGCACTGTAGCACTTCAGAAGCTGAAATGTGAGTCTGATGCCCGCGTTGACTTTTGTTGACTTCATCAGAAGCTGGTTTTTCTGAATTATTTTGGCGCGAATCTTTGCGAGATTTAACAAGGATTTATTCAAGCATGTTGATTCTAGAAGGCCTGATTAAATTGGAGAAGATCTTTGAAGATTTGGCTCGTGTTTATGAATGTTCTTATTTTACTGAAGCAATCTTTGAGAGATATGTTGCAGTTTTATTTGTTTCCTTTTTCAAGCCATTCATTATTCAGAATCATATCAATTCAGAAGATTTAATTCAGATTAATGTTGCTTGCTGAAGACTATATAAGGAGAGCTTTGCTGTTATTCAAGATGTGTGTATTATTGAAGAAATTCAGAAATTGAGTTTGTCTTAGTGTGTAAGCTTTTTAGCTTTGTTTGTGCACCACTCTGTTGAGTTGGTTTAGGTTTAATTGAGTTGTTATTCATTCAAAGCTTTTAAGCAAGAATGAAGTTTTTGTATTGAAGGGTGTTCTTCAAAAACAGGGTAGATTTCAAGAACTGGGTTTAGTTCAAGGGTTGTTCAAGTGACTGGGTTGTTACTTGAATAGGAAGTTAGTGGATTCTAATACTCATGCGTGGGTAGAAGTCTGACTAGGTGGAGATTGATTGCTTGGGATAGGAACTGGGAGTCAGTGTCTGAGTCTTAAGGATTAATTCCAATAGTGGATTTCCTTCCTAGATTGGTATCCCCCAGAGTAGGAGGTGTTTACTCCGAACTGGGTTAACAAACCTTGTGTTCTTTAGCTTTCCTGCACTTTTAATTTCTGCTGATTATCTGTTGTTAATTGTGCTAAGTTTAGTTTAGAACCTGTTAGGTTCAGAACCAGTTAACTTCTCATTGTTGCTAAGCCAGAAATTTCAATTGGCATCAAAGCAGGCACCCTGCCTGTGTTTTGGGTGAGATCCAGAGGAGTTAATTTCTGGCAAGCATGGATAGAGAAGGAGGCTATGTCAACAGACCACCCCTACTTGATGGCACCAATTATGAGTACTGGAAATCAAGGATGTGTGCATTCCTGAAATCCATTGACAGTAGAACTTGGAAGGCTGGGATCATCCTGTGGTTTTGGACAAAGATGGTAACAAAACTGAGATTCTGAAGCCTGAAGAGGAGTGGACCAAAGCTGAAGACGATCTGTCACATGGAAACTCAAAGGCCTTGAATGCAATTTTCAATGGTGTTGACATGAACATGTTCAGACTCATCAAGCAATGTAATGTGGCAAAGGATGCTTGGGAAATTCTGAAAACCACTCATGAAGGAACCTCTAAGGTTATGCTATCCAGACTTCAGTTGCTCACAACAAAATTTGAAAACTTGAAGATGTTGGAGGATGAAACTGTTCAGGAGTTTTACATGAATGTGCTGGACATGGCAAATTCCTTTGATTCTCTTGGGGAAAAGATGACAGATGAGAAGTTAGTCAGAAAAATCCTCAGGTCCCTGCCCAGAAGATTTGATATGAAGGTTACAGCCATAGAAGAAGCTCATGACATCACCACTATGAAGGTTGAGGAGCTGATTGGGTCCTTGCTCAATTTTGAGACTGCTTTCTGCAAACAGCCTGATAAGGAAGGGAAAGGAATAGCTTTTGCTGTTAATTCTGAAGCTGATAATCAACAAGAGCATGATGAAGATGAAGATGATCTATCAGAAGCACTTGTGTTAGTAGGAAAACAGTTCAAAAAGATTCTGAAACAGGTGGACAAGAAATCCAAATACAAAGGTCAGAATCTCAGACTCAACAATAATAAGCAACAATCTGAAGAGAATAGCAAACAAGCAAGAGGTGTGCAGTGCTATGAGTGTGAAGGCTATGGACATATCAAAACAGAATGTCCTAATTTTCTCAAGAAGCAGAAGAAAAGCCTTGTTGTATCTTGGTCTGATGAGGATAGCTCAGAAGGAGAGGTTGCGAGTAAGTCAGCCAAACATGTTGCTGCTCTTATGGTCTCAGAAGCTTGCTCAAAGTCTGTGCCTGTAGTCTATTCAGAGTCTGAAAGATCATCAGAAGCTGAAACTTCATCAGAGTCTGAAGCCTGTGATGAAGAATTGATTTTTGAGGAACCAGCTGTTTCTTATGAAGAATTGTATCTCAGAAATCAAGAATTGATCAAGTTATTAGAGACTGAGAAGGAAACTGTGTGTCAGCTGCAGTCTGAAAGATGTGCTCATATAGGACAAATTGCTGATCTTAATGATGAAGTAACACATTTGAATTCTCAACTTGATCAGATGAAGAAGCAAGTTAGGATGATGAACTCTGGTACTGATAAGTTGGAGGAGATCCTGGATGTTCGGAAACAAGGGAAACATAAGGGTTTAGGATTTGTGGATGAGAGTCTGAACCTCAAGAAGAAAAATCATGTTAAACAATTTGTACCTGCTTCTGAATCTTATGATTCTATGATTGGGACATCAAAGATGAGATCTCAGATGCAATCTCAGAAGAAAGCTCAAAAGCAAACTCAAATGCAGCCTCAGAAGCAAACTCAGTTGAGACCTCAGAAGCAAATTCAGATGCTGCCTCAGAAGCAACCCCAGAAATTTTTTAGAAACAAAAGAAGTAATCATACTTGGGTTTGTCATCACTGTGGAAAGAAGGGGCATATCAAACCATTTTGTTTCAAACTATATGGTTATCCTGAGCACTTTAATCACAGAAGAGTGCAACCAGCTGCAACCAGGAACAATGTTCAGAAGGTGTGGAAGCCTAAAGCTCAGAATGTTGGTCTAATGGGAAATACTTCTCAGAAAGCTTCATCTAAGAAAAAATGGTACTTTGACAGTGGCTGCTCTAGACATATGACTGGGGTTAGTAAATTCCTGGAAAATATAAGACCTTACACCAAGAAAATGTATGTGACTTTTGGTGGTGGAGCAAAAGGAGAAATTCTGGGAATTGGTGACTTGGCCTGTGATGGTTTACCAAAATTGAAGGATGTGTACTTAGTTAAAGGGCTAACTTCAAACCTGATCAGTATCAGTCAATTGTGTGATCAAGACTTGAAAGTAAATTTCAATAAGAAAGAATGTTTGGTAACTGATCAAGAGGGTAATGTTCAGATGAGGGGCTGCAGATCAGAAGATAATTGTTATCTGTGGAAATCTGAGGAAGAGGACAAGATCTGTCAAATGCTTGGTCATTTACACATGAGAGTTTTGAAGAATATCAAGTCTGTGCAACCCAAAGTCAAGGTTGATGAACCAGGAATAGCAAAGAAACTGGATGATAGTGAATCTGAGGAATTTGCTGCCATCAGACTCTCTGTGCAGAAGAGAATTGATAGACTTCAGAAGAAGATTGCTGAGAGCAATAAGTCTGTTTGGAATTCTTCAAATGTTTGCCTGCATAAGGACTTATAGCAATTACAGCAAGCTGGATGTGAGGAAGATAGAGTACCTGCCAGTTTTGCTAAGGCTAAGAGTGTTCCTGAACCTGTGTCTAAATCAGAAAATGGGATTATTTTTGCAGATTTTTGTGCAGTTGCTTATTTGATTTCTGTCCCCACTGTGAAATCAGTGCTTTGTCATAATTTTGTGGCTAAAAAGGGGGAGAAAAACTTATGTTTAAGATCAGACATGAGCTGCTTAGAGTGTGTGCTGTCAGATGGTAGTATGGTTCAGAAGTTGCATGTTTTGCTCAGAATTCATAATCAATGCAACATGAGATGTGATGGGGGAGTGTGTGTCTCAGGGTGAGTACAAGGTTATTATATTCCTGAGTGTTGGTGTATTCCTGAAGTATGTTACTTGTCTCACAAGTTACTGCAGTTCAGAATTAAGGGGGAGTTTTTATGGAGTAATGTTGAATGCTGAGTTGCAGGGGGAGTGTTGTGAAGCTTCAGGAGTGTTTGTGATGATCAGGAGTTGATCAGTAATTGTGTTATGTGTGTTTGAGTGTTCAGAAGCTGAAGCTGTTGTTTAACATAGCTCAGAGAGTGTTTTGTCCGCTGCTAATCTTTGCTAATCTCTTTGCTATGTTATTTATTGTGGAGTTCTTCATTGCTGAGTTAGTTTTATGGGAAATTGAAGAACTTGAGTGTGCGAACATTGGTTTTAGCCAAAAAATTTGCCAAAGGGGGAGATTGTTGAGTATTTTGGTGTTGGCTGCATATTTTGGCAAATCCAATGTGTTGAATAGAAGCATCTCCATGTTTAGAACAAGTCTTCAGTTGCAAGTTTTTTGATTTGAAGCTGTTCAGAAGCTGAAAGTTCCTTCAGACGCACTGTAGCACTTCAGAAGCTGAAATGTGAGTCTGATGCCCGCGTTGACTTTTGTTGACTTCATCAGAAGCTGGTTTTTCTGAATTATTTTGGCGCGAATCTTTGCAAGATTTAACAAGGGTTTATTCAAGCATGTTGATTCTAGAAGGCCTGATTAAATTGGAGAAGATCTTTGAAGATTTGGCTCGTGTTTATGAATGTTCTTATTTTACTGAAGCAATCTTTGAGAGATATGTTGCAGTTTTATTTGTTTCCTTTTTCAAGCCATTCATTATTCAGAATCATATCAATTCAGAAGATTTAATTCAGATTAATGTTGCTTGCTGAAGACTATATAAGGAGAGCTTTGCTGCTATTCAAGATGTGTGTATTATTGAAAAAATTCAGAAATTGAGTCTGTCTTAGTGTGTAAGCTTTTTAGCTTTGTTTGTGCACCACTCTGTTGAGTTGGTTTAGGTTTAATTGAGTTGTTATTCATTCAAAGCTTTTAAGCAAGAATGAAGTTTTTGTATTGAAGGGTGTTCTTCAAAAACAGGGTAGATTTCAAGAATTGGGTTTAGTTCAAGGGTTGTTCAAGTGACTGGGTTGTTACTTGAATAGGAAGTTAGTGGATTCTAATACTCATGCGTGGGTAGAAGTCTGACTAGGTGGAGATTGATTGCTTGGGATAGGAATTGGGAGTCAGTGTCTGAGTCTTAAGGATTAATTCCAATAGTGGATTTCCTTCCTGGATTGGTATCCCCCAGAGTAGGAGGTGTTTACTCCGAACTGGATTAACAAACCTTGTGTTCTTTAGCTTTCCTGCACTTTTAATTTCTGCTGATTATCTGTTGTTAATTGTGCTAAGTTTAGTTCAGAACCTGTTAGGTTCAGAACCAGTTAACTTCTCATTGTTGCTAAGCCAGAAATTTCAGTGCGGAAGAAAATATTACCTATCCACAAGGATCCCCGCGGGAAGTGGACTCCTAGCTATGATGGACCATACGTGGTAAAGAAGGCCTTCTCTGGTGGAGCCTTAATCATCACCACTATGGATGGAGAGGAGTTTCCACTCTCAATAAACTCCGACGCAGTCAAGAAGTACTATGCATAAAAAAAAAAAGAGCTCGCTAAATCGAAAACCCGAAAGGGTGGTTTAGGCAATAGAGAGCGTCCTGGTAGATCGAAAACCTGAAAAGGCGGTCTAGGCAAAAATCAAGGACATCAAAAAAGGAAATATACCCCAGTGGACTGAAAACTCGAAATAGCGGTTTCAAAACAAATAAGAAAGGCAAAAAGGTTGCAGCATTCAAGATCTGTACAGGATTCAGGAGGGGAAGAATCGGTCTCGTCATCATCTTTCAAAGGCAAAGGGATTTCGAAGTCATAGGGAAAATAGCACTTGTTGCATTGAAACAACACTCAAACAAATTTTTTTTTGTTTTTTTGTTTTTCTTGTCTTTCTCTATCTTTTCCCCAGCGGAGTAATCACTTCTTACAAGGATTACATCTTCATGTGTTGTTACCCATTCAAGGGATCATTTGCATTGAATAAAATTCATCTTTAAACCTTTTCATTATTTTGTGTTCTCATTAGCGCATAAAATGTTGTTTTTATTCGTGATAAGTAATGCATTGAAACATGGGAAATAATAACAAAAAAAAAAACTTGCAAAAACAAATGTGTGTTTTACTTGAATTTCTTAAATGTTGAAAGAATTTTGTTGGTCTCCAGTACTGCATCTAAGGACTCATGGCCTGAAACTCTTCATCAGTCATTTTAAGGGTCTTACTCTTCAGCAGAGACAAGTGCGTAGTTTACGGCACGTGAAACGCAAAGTTCCCGGGTGTCGGAGGAACAAAATTCCCCAAATAAAGCACACCCCATGCATTTCTTTCATCCACTAAGGCTGGATATCAATCATGCTTCCCAAAATGATCCTTATATCCCCAGTGAGGTCACAAATAAAGCCCAATCATCATTGGCACTCACAAACATAATTTCCAACCAAAGCCCAATCATCATTGGCACAATCACAACCAAAGCTCGACCTTGCTCGGCATCCAATCATAATCCCCAGCATTCAACATGTCATCCCACATGTCAGCATATGCATGCATCATATCAAACTCATTCATATACATGCATCTCATATTCATATCATGCTCCCCAGCAAGCATTCCCCAGTAAAAATCCCATATTCACCAGCACTCACCAAAGTTAAGCAGTGTTCCCCAGCGGATTTCTTCCCAATTGCCCATTCCCAAGTGGACTTTCTCACGGCCACTATGATTCCCCAGCTGAGTTTCCCCAACAGAAACTCCTTTTTGAGTTTACCTCATATCATATCATATTGCATATCATACTGCATAAGGTAACTTGAAGCATATCATGCATCATCAATCAGGTTTTCCTTCTCAGCAATCTAAGTACTAGCCACAACTAGAGACGATTACATTTATCCCCACAGCGGTATATTTTATTTCCCCAGAGTGGTCTAAGCACCCACCGAGGCGACGACTTGTCAGATCTAAGCACCCACCGAGGCGACGATCTTTTACCTTTTCAGTCTAAGCACCCACCAAGGCGACTACTTGTCAGATCTAAGCACCCACCGAGGCGACGATCTTTTACCTTTTCAGTCTAAGCACCCGCCGAGGTGAGGACTTGTCAGATCTAAGCACCCACCGAGGCGACGATCTTTTACCTTTTCAGTCTAAGCACCCGCCGAGGCGACGACTTGTCAGATCTAAGCACCCACTGAGGCGACAATCTTTTACCTTTTCAGTCTAAGCACCCACCGAGGCGACGACTTGTCAGATCTAAGCACCCACCGAGGCGACGATCTTTTACCTTTTCAGTCTAAGCACCCACGGAGGCGACGACTTGTCAGATCTAAGCACCCACCGAGGCGACGATCTATTACCTTTTCAGTCTAAGCACCCACCGAGGCGACGACTTGTCAGATCTAAGTACCCACCGAGGCGACGATCTTTTACCTTTTCAATCTAAGCACCCACCGAGGCGGCAACTTGTCAGATCTAAGCACCCACCGAGGCGACGATCTATTTTTAATTCCCCAAGCGAGTCTAAGCACCTCCCGAGGCGACGACTTGTCTTCTAGATCTAAGCACCCCCCGAGGCGACGATCTATCTTTTTATCCCCCAGCCAGTCTAAGCAGCCCCCGAGGCGACGACTTGTCTATTTCATTCTTAGTTTATGCACCAGTAGCCCAAACCAGGTGACCCTGCATTTACTTTTGTTCATTGCATTTGCATATCAATATTTTCATTATTTACTACAATCTTTTCTCACCTTGAAGGACAAAATTTGGATCCTTCTTTTACTTAATTGCTCTTCGCAAAGAGTTTATGTAGTGCCCTTGGCACACGCATTCTCTATGCAAAGACACAATTAAGTAGGGGCAGCTGTTGTACCCTAATTTTGTCCAAACTTTTTCAAAAAAAAAGTCAACAAAAAAAAGAGAAAGTCAAATTTTATTTTTTTTCCTTTTAAAAAAATATTAAAAAAAAGAAAAAAAGGATTTCGCAGAACGATTAAATGGCTCTGCGAACTTTGCGATGAATTTCGCAGAGCGATGTTGTAATCGCTCTGCGAACTCTGCGAATTTTGCAGTTTTTGATTTTCTGATTTATCTTTCTTTTATTTTTATTATTATGATTATTATTATCATCTATTATTATTATTATCACTGTTATTATTATGTTTTACTATCTGATTCAACAAAGAGAAGAAGAAGACATATGTCAAATGCCAAGCAAAGAAGAAGAAGCAAAGCCTAGCAAGGAACCAAGCAAGTTGGCTGCCCTTGGGCAGCACTTCTCCCCTACCATTTTGCCTGCTACTGACCATGCTACTTTCCAGCATCCACCTTGCCATAGGCTTTATCAAAATCATTCAAAGATTGCAGCAAAACTGCTGCCCCTGTTGGCAAACAGCAGCTGTTTTTCCATTGTTCCAGCATTTTCTGTCAGAAATCAGCTTCATTGGGTTCTGAATTTGGCCAAAGTCTTGACCATGATCACAAGGCAAAGTCACCTCTTCCCTTTTGCATTAAATGCAAAGCAAATAGCCAGATTATAGCCCACAAAACAGCTTGGTTTTAGAAGATTTTCATCATGACAATTGATCTCATTTTGCCTATAAAAGCCATGCAATGCTGCAGGATTATACACAGATTTTTTTAGACCAAAAAGAGAGTGAATTTTGCAGTGAATTTCTACACAATTCAGACCTTCTTTGATATACATTTTAGACAGCTTTCTTTTGGTTCAGAACTGAATTTTTTTAGAAGCAGCTTCTGAGTTCAAATTTTCGAAGGGTTCGCAGAGCCAAGTTCTGGTCGCTCTGCGACCATGACAGAATTCAGGTTCGCAGAGCCAAACTCAGGTCGCTCTGCGACCATGACAGAACTCAGTTTCTGAGTTCAAGCTTCTGAAAGTTAATTTCTGAGGTTCTGACTTAAAGATTCAGAATCTAAGAGGATTAAAACTCATTTTGGTTCAAAACATAACGAGGGTTTTTACATACATTTGGAAATTCACAAGTTTAAATAGTTAACTTGAATAACAAGAAACTTGTTCATTTTTTCAAACTTGAACTTGAACCAAATTTGTTCACTTTCCAAAATCAAACTTGAATAACAACCTTTGTTCATTAAGTTTCAAAAGCAAATTTGAACAACACTTGTTCATTTTTCACAAACTCGTTCATTTTTTCGATGAGTTTCAATAACCAAGTTTTTTTGTTTACTTTGGAATTTCTTAAGTTTCATTAATAAACTTGAATGAAAAAAGGAGTGGTTTGACGTATGTCTCTCCATTCCCCGATTGGACAAACACTTGACGTATGTCTCGTTGTTTAGACAATCGTCATTCTTTTTCAAACTCCACCAAGAAAAAATACGTTTTAAGTTTCAAACAATAAACTTGAATGAAAAAGGAATGGTTTGACGTGTGTCTCTCCATTTCCCGGTTGCACGAATACTTGACGTATGTCTCGTTGTTCGGGCAATCGTCATTCTATTTTTCAACGCATCCAACACACCAAAACCTTTCTTGACTTCTTTGAGTCAATTGAACCATTCTTGGTCCCCCGTGACCAATTGACCCTTTCTTGACTCCTTTGAGTCAATTGAATCAATGCTCGACTCCGTTGAGTCCATTGAACCTTTTCTTGACTCCGTTGAGTCATTTGAATCAATGCTCGACTTCGTTATGTCCATTGAACCTTTTCTTGACTCCGTTGAGTCATTTGAATCAATGCTCGATCCCGTTGGATCCATTGAACCTTTTCTTTACTCCGTTGAGTCATTTGAATCAATGCTTGACTCCGTTGAGTCAATTGAATCAATTCGCGACTCCTTTGAGTCAATTGAACCTTTTTTGGCCCCCGTGGTCAATCCAAACCTCTTTTCCCCAACGGACATGTTTTTATCTATTCAAACGCGATACAAACAAACGCTTAAGTCTCCCACGCGCGAGTATACAAGCTACGTTTAACCGCAAAGAATACGATCAAAACATCGTTCTTTAAAATTAACCAATGAATATACGTTTTTCTACCAAAGAACTACGTAGCTTTGAATTCTCCATCGCACCAGGAGATACGTAGGAGCAAGATTCACATCTTGTCAAGCACAATAATAAAAAATATCTTTTTTCCCCCTTATTTTCCCCTTTATATATATATTTAAGCATGCAAGCAAAACTTTAAAAAAAACACTTTTAGCCTTAACTAACTAGGAGGTTCCCGTTGAGTACAACGGACTTGAGGGGTACTAATACCTTCCCCTTGCGTAATCGACTCCCGAACCCGGTAATGGTTGCGATGACCATCCTTTCCTCATCGTCAAGGATTTTATTATCGTTTCCCTTTAATAAAAAAAACTTAAGGGTTTATCAACGTTCCCTTTAAACAAAAACTTTGGTGGCGACTCCGCACTTTCATCCCGAGCGTTCGTACACGCCTCGAGGTCTGCGTTTACCAACGTTCCCTTTAAACAAAAACTTTGGTGTCTCTTATCATATACTTATCGTATACATAATCTTATACTTAGTGATCGAGGGGAAGTCTATGATCACTTTCTGATATCTGGTGACTACTTTGTCATATCTCTTTGTAGAACATACATATACATCTTTCTTTTTCATTAAGTTACCAAGTTAGTGTTGAACAAACAATACTTATCTTAGTTCATTTTATGGAGTGCATCCAGGTGGAGTAACCCCAGAATACATCTCCCTGCTACCGGTGAAAATTCCTATCATATCAGGCTAACACCGGACTCCTCTTACTTTTGTGTGGCTATCCTCGCGGATGGTAACTACACCTTCCCAGCTCGCTGGAACCCCCGTGCTCTAACTAGCGAGAACACTGGAGACACAATATAATCTTTAATTAACTCTTATGTGTGGCTATCCTCGCGGATGGTAACTACACCGTCCCAGCTCGCTGGAACCTCCGTGCTCTAACTAGCGAGAACATTGGAGACACAATATAATCTTTTAATTATCTTAGCTTGAACGTGACCCCCAATGCTCCAACTAGCGGGAACAACGCGAGACACGACAAGCATCTTCATATTAATAATAATAAGTTCAATATCTTAAGAAGTAGTAATCCCGTCTCTTACTATATACATATAACTTGTAACCTTACGTGTGGACAACCCTCTCGGAGAAGTCCCATCCGGCATAATTCGGAGCCTGATGGACACGTTTAACTTTATAATTAAATTCTTAACTTAAAAGAATGCCTTAACTTATACGTGGCCTTGACGTTCCGACTAGCGGGAACCCCAAGTGGCACGTCTTAACTTAATCTTTTCTGAACTTGAATGTTGGAAATACATTCCTCGTACCATCGTACGCTTAATTGAATACTTACTCTATTCTTGATACCTAATAAAGGTTCTAGACATATCACATGTCGTACTTAGGGGTTTCTTATTCATTGTAATGAATTCTTGTTCATCTACCCTTTGTTCTTGCATTTCCCATACATTGCATATTCCTTGCTCCTTTAAGATCTCATCCATTTGGAAGCTTTATGGACAAGTTGAAATGATGTTTTTTAGTTCCTTAAAGTTTTTTGGAGAAAACGGTAGTGAAAAACCTCGTACAGACGCGTCAGACCACCCGAAACAGCCCAGCTGACCAAGCTGTTTCTGGTGAGCGCGCTGTAGCGATGGATCCATGGCTATAGCGACCAGGACCAGAATCAGAAAATGGTCTGCTCGCTGAGCGAGCTTGACAGTTCAGAAATTGCTTAAAAATCATATTTTTCACCATTTTAGCTCAATCCAACTTACCCAAGCATCCCAATGATGTTAGGAATGATTTTCTAATACAAATTGATAGTTTAAAGCATGTATAAGCAAGGAATTAGCAAGCAAAGGGAATTAGGGTATAAAACATAAAACTTTGCTCACACCATAAACACACCCAAACTCACTCAAGTGGGTTCTAAAACCCTAGGGAGCTCACCTAGTAAAAGTTTTGATCCTTGTCAAGCTTTCCTCTTCAAACCCTAGCTTGAAATCTTACTTACTTTCTTGCTCCTCTTTGCTTCCTTTGGCTCAAAATCACAAACCTTGCTTGCTTGCATGAAGATGGAGTAATTGAGATAGAAGTTTGATGATTGTTGGAGGAGAGGAGAGGATGGCGTGAGAAGAGAGAAGGGAGAAGGGAGAAGAAAATGTTTGAGAGAGAAGAGGAATGAGAAATGAGGAAAAAGTGGGTTTTGCCCCTTTTATAAAAATCTTAACGCGGCAATTACCAAATTGCCCTTCCTCAAAATATCTCTGATATGTCGTCTCGACACTGATAAATATTTAAGTCTGAAGCGGGATGTTATAGAAAGACATTTAATAATCACATAAGGTCTGAAAGATATTTGATAATGATTTTCAAACCTTTGGACCAGTGCGGGACGCATGATCAAAATCCTGAGCCTTGTGAAACATTTCATTGGCAGTGAGTGAGTAATGCTGATAAGAAAATCATATCATAAAGTATTAGAAGGATAAATACAAGTGAAGCAAATAAAAGAAAATGTGCTAGTTAGGATATTATATATTACATGATAGTCATACAAATCTGCAGGGTGAGTTAATGATTGCTTAGAAGCATCACAGTTTGAGATGATTTGAATATCTGGGTAGGCACGTTTGATTGCATCATAAAAAACAGGGTAATTTCCTGGTCAATCCAAAATATAAAGCCAAATTAGGAAGAAAAAAAATAATGAAAGTGCAAAATTAAGGAAATCAATAATGTTTATAGCATTGACACTTTGAATTAAATGCGTGCTTGGTGTCTACACCGAACATTGATCACTTTCAATCACCATTGTTTTTCTTAAATTATTATCAATATATATGCTTAATAGGTTGATGTAAATCAATTTTTCGCTAACTCACACATAATATCTTCATTGGTCTGCAACAGCATTTTCAAATTGCTAAATATATTTATTAGTTTTGTCAAAAAAAAAACATTTAATATTCTTTCTCATTCATACTCGTCATAATACTACAGTTTGTCTTAAAAGATAAAAAATCAGAACTCGACAAATGTATATAAAAATGACAATTTAGTAATATTTATAAAAATAATGTACACGTTAAACAATACTGACTTTTTTTAATATACGTGAAAATTGTCAAACTTGTAAAATTTACTGACTAACTTTTTGCATTTGCTTAAACAAATAATATAAAAAGGCTACCTTGATAGATAGGTATGAGATTATTTTGACAGTCTTCATTTCCAACAGTTACATATCTTAGGTTGAAAGGTTGAGGGTGTCCTGCAATATCCCGCGTTATATTTTAGCAGACCGCGGAACAATTATCGGTGTTTATGAAGGACTATACTTTAACCCGTGCGATGTACGAGTTTTGTAAAACTTCATATATAACTATCAAATTGACTATATTATTACTTTTATAGTTACATTCAGTATTACGTTATCAAACTACCTCAAAAAACAACAAAAACAAAAGATGGAGTGCAATAAAAATGACAAATCAAAAGAAAAAAATATATACAAAACCTTGCACCAAAAAATTGGTCCTAACCGCAAAAGCTGTTAAATCTATAAAAATGAAAAGGAAAAGAAACTGTCATGTGGTAATCGAAAGGAAAAAAATAATGAAAAGGAACTGCTATGTGATAACCGAAAGAAAAAATAATAATAAAAAGGAACCGTTATGTGGTAATTGAAAGAAAAAATAATAATTAAAAGGAATTACTAATAATGAAAAGGAACTGCTATCAAAAAAGGAATTACAATGGTGTTAGTGGCTTTTAAAAAATGACATTTTCATGTGTTATCTGATTCAATTCCTTGCAGACATTTTTTTTCATAAAAATTAATTAGGTGCGTCAAAAAGGGCGGGATTATGGTTATTAGGTTCAATTACATGATGGTGAGAGAGATAAAAGTGAGTGAGAAATAATTTAGGGATTGTGAGATTAAAAGAAAGAGGACCCGAGATTTGTGTTGAATACATAATATTGAAGCAATCACATGTCATAAAAAACATCAGTACTTTGATGGTAATAATTGTCAATGGAAGCATGTATTACTTGGTTCGACTCGCATTTGGGCTAGATATATAAAAAAAACCAACTATAAGTCACAAAAAACTTTAGTGATCCAATGGTAATAGTTGTGACCTATTTTAGAAGTTGGTTTGTGGTTCAACTCTCAAGACTACCTAACATTCAGTATTATTAAGATTAATTCTAAAGGAACGGCAATTGGATATTTTGAGCATGTTAGTATTGAAATCTTGGACCACACGATTTATTCATTCCATTCCTTATTTCTCCAACACTCAGACAACACCATCCCTCTCCTTTCCCTTTTCACCTCACGTGGCCTCACTCTCTTCCACCACACTTTCTTTTCTCTCTCGCGGCCAACCTCCAGCCACCCCAATCCTCCGTCTCAGCACTTCATGTCTTAACCTTCCTTCTACTTCTAGTATTTGAGTTGAGGTAAAGTTGATCTCCCTCTCAATTCCTCTTTCTCTTTCTCGGCCAGTCCCAACTTTTCCCCCAAATCTGATTGTTCCTCTCAAATCATGGAATTAGTTACTCAATTCAGTCAATTGGAAGGGTATTGATGCAAGGTAAGTTAAATTTCCCTTCTTCCCTCTCACACGGCTCTCTCTCTCCCTCTCCATTACCTTTGTGAAGCTTTTGCAATTTTAAGTTTTTGGTGGGCTGTATGTACGACCTGGATGTTGCTGGTGCGTGTTTGGGTATGAAGGATCAAAGGTTGAGGTGTAGGCTGCAATAAGCTGTTGGTTAAGCTGAGTTTTTGAGGTAAAAGCTATTTTGGGAAAGTATGTCATAAGTGATTTAATTGGTAGTTTAAGTTGCGTATTAAGTGATTTTGGAACTGATTATACACGTGTGACCTGCTGTTTTAGGGTTGGAACGAAATTAGAATGTTCAGAAGTGATTATGCAAATAAGCTGTTTTTGACAGAATCACTGTTTGGTTCGTAGTTGTTGCTGTGATTCCTGGATTTGAGCAATTATTGGATTTTTGGATTCTACGTTTAATTCCCTTCAGTTCGGGTATAAGTTTCATGTGATTTGGATTAATAACAAGCTCAGAAAACACATTCGAAGTTTGGAAAATCCTGCAGAAAACTGCTTACGGGTTTTGGCGTAATTTTGCGAAATAAGCCGAAATGCGAGTTTAAGTTGGTGGAATCCCTTCAGAACTGAATGTATGTGTTTGACAGACTTGGTAAGGGCTTAGGTTGATGTTGATCTGGAATCAGAGCGTTCATAAGCCATAAGCCGCAATAAGCTGTTTTGGATAAGTGCTTATGGAGCATGGCAAAAGCTACTTCAGAGTAACCAGAATGTTTAGGTGAGTTCCTTTTAGATTAGAAGCCTTCCCTTTGGGTTGGAGTGAGATAATCTCAATACGTTTAATAAGTTTAATTTTTCCCTTTTGTTATTGCACGCTCTTAATTGTGTAAATCCTTGCTTAATCTACTCTTTTGTGGATATTTTACGAGTTG
Organism: Medicago ruthenica; assembly: GCA_018208015.1. NCBI lineage: Eukaryota > Viridiplantae > Streptophyta > Magnoliopsida > Fabales > Fabaceae > Medicago > Medicago ruthenica. The sequence continues at coordinate 67,451,875 of CM031376.1, read as the reverse complement.
GGTATGTTACACTGATGATTTGGACTTGAATTTTATGATTTAAACTGAAAGTATATGTTCTACAGAAACAGAGTTCTGTTACGCTCGCTGAGCGAAGCAAGACTTCGCTGAGCGAGTAACAGGGCATTGTTTCTGACTAATTTCGCTGAGCGAAGATGACCAGATTTTACTTCTTTTCTCAAAAGCCATCTGGGTAACACACCAATGTATTTTTAACTATTTGAATTTGTTTTAGATACTTGAAAATGAGGATTAATACACATGGGGATGTGCATTAACATTGAGTGAAGGTCTATTATATAATATGATAAAGGGTTTAGAAATTTAGACACCTCTTGATCAGACAGAAAATTATATTACAAGAATTAAATTACAGAATTGTACAGATATGTGTGTGTGTGTGTGTGTGTACTGACGAGTCATGGCTCAGGTACACACCAGATTTATTCTGGATAGGTCAGCCCGTTAGGGAACCTACATGACGACTCATATATATATATATATATATATATATGCACAGATAAGATTATATGAACACCAGGACGTGCCTCAGTTGTTCACGTCAGAGTGACATTGTGTGTCTTCTGTGTTCTCGTCAGTTAGAGAGCACAGGGGGTTCCGGATACAGCTGAAATGGACAGGAACTTTCCGCGAGGATAACCACACACACAGCAGGAGGAGTCCGGTGATTAGCCTCATATAGGAATTTTCACCGGTTATCAGGGGAATGTACTTCGGGGTTACTCCACTCGGAGACATTCCATAAAATCAACTCAGATAATAATTGTTTTTTACACGCTAACATACTAACAGTTTAATATCAGGAAAATACTTTAATATTATCAGGCAGATATCACTTATCAGACAGGGATCCTAGTTTCCCCCTCGATCACTAAGTTAGCAGAATGTAATCTAGTTTTCACGACTACACGGTATAGCAGACATAGACACATATAAACCCGAAATGAGTTGAGATTAGAAGGTGGCAATCATAGGTTTTTCCTCGAGGTTGCCACACAGCCTAGGATAGGTGGAGCTCACTGAGACATTATGTCTCATTCCAATCCATTTGATTCAGTTTCAGGTAAGCAAGAGTTTCATGATGAAGTTTATCAGGGAGACGCTGAGTGGAGTGCAATGGCTCGTCATGTACCAGTTTAGGAGTTTATCAATATTTTGTATATGTATTTTTAGTGGTACTCGATTAGTTGTATAAACGAGCAAATTGTATTCATTCAGTTGTATTGTTTTATTATTTAAAATTTTAATGTATCAAGTATCACATTTTAATACACATGCTAAATATTCTAGATAAATTTAGTATGAGTGTTACAATTGGTATCAGAACAGGTCGATTCAGACCGTGTCTTGGGTCATTAAAAATTCAATAAACGTAGTGAGACTATTAAGTTTCGGATATTGTTCTAAATGTCACATCTAGTTGAGCCTGATCAACTCAATCGAGTATATGACAGTTAGGACAAATGTCTGAGAGCTGAATGGGACCGTGGGGGAATGAAGTGTATGAAGCGCGAAGATTAAAGTGTCAGATTTTTAAGGCGGAAATTGGCGAAGAAGTATTCAGTGTCAAATGGTGGCCATCAAATCGTAAAGTAACGAAGTCTGTTGACGGCGAAGTTTCATAAATATTAAGGATATGTAAGAATGAGGTGAAGTACCCCAACATCGACGGACGCGTCGTTGAGAGATACCTCGTCTGTGGAGACATAAGAAATAAAGAATTATGGAATACTCTAAGGAATGATGTGAAACCTTAACAGGAACTGTAGTTTGAGAAGTGAAAGTGAAGTGTAGATTAAAGTAACAATTCCAGGTACAGAGTTAAAGAACTGCAGTACCAGACCCAGAGTCTCGGAATAAGGGATTATCAGAACCTCTAGACTCCCAACAAAGATATATTATGTAAGAATCGAAGGACTCGCGCACTTGAACTGGACAAGATTTTAATATCCAAACGGTTATGAGAATAAATTATGGATTAAGCGAACGACTTTGAAACAGGTGAAGTTAACCTCCAATGTGGTCAATAGATGTGCATCATTAGGTAAGTTTTCAGATCAATCACACATCCCTAATCATGAGAATCAAGTTTATGGTAAGAAGGCAAAGTTGTTATCCAAGCCTGGAGACTGAAGAATGAGTATGTAGTATAGTAAAGATCGGTAGATGTTGGTGTGCAGTCTGAATGTGTCCTCAACAAAATTAATGAGTTAATAAGAAATTAACTCCGGTCTGGAAATTGTTTACGGTGAAAGTGGATAATATTGTTGCCTCTCAGCATAAGTTGTTAAGACGTCGTCGATGTAAGAAATGCAAGTTTAACCGTCAGTGGATGGAATCTCAGATATAATTCGAATATACCTTGGGCGGTGAAAGGAGAAGTTAGTGAGGAACTGACTTCAAGAAATGGTTGTATACAGTAGATTACCCCATAAAAGAATTTTTGGAGTGCCATCGAACTAAGTAACGCAAGCCTAGCTGTAAGTGAATGGGATTCCAGTAATGACAAGAGACGGGATGTATCCCTTTTCGACGAAAATCAGAGATTAGAGATTAGATTATACTACCATCCTTCGATAATAGTTGCTAAGACGTCGTTGGACTAAGATGTGTATAATGAGCGGTCAGTAAATGAGATCTCGGTAAATGGAATGAAATAATGTGAAACTTTCCGACGAAGTCGAATGGTGAACGTGGACAGTGAACTGTCAGGTTATGAGGAAATTGAGGTGCAGATAATATGGAATTCCTTTATTAAGATATAAAGGAAAGGATTAAGTTGACCCAAAAATGTAGAGAACCGGTACCTTGAGGATTAATCTTGGATTTTGGTTAAGAATTATGTTGGGACTCTAGTATATGGAAGATCGTCGCTGGTACGAATAAGTTGAGGATATGGTTAATGTCAGGGAGTTATTGATGTTAGCCAAAAGCAAGTATATTTTTATAACGTTTCCTCAGGGACTAGTGCGATACCATAAACCGTTCAACACTGATTATCATTTTAAGTTAGGGTTTAATCATTTGTTTGTTATAAACTATTTGACTTTAAAGCGTTAATAAAAACGGAGAGTAATAGGGCGTAAAAGCGTTGAGATCAGAGTTCGTCAATCGAGCATTGAAAATATTCTAATGATCATATATATGAATTCTAGTTTTTCTTGGTTCCTTTAATACGATATTATCACGCATCACTCGACAACATTATTCATGTCTAAATGATGTTGTGAGATTGATCGTATCGTTTAATCGACGATTTTTCAATCTATTAAATGATCCAATAGCATTAAGTTCTAATACTTTATGTGATTATCAAAACACAATCATATGTCTAGAATTCTTGTTTTGATAGAAGATTATTCTAACCCTAGATTTAAAAGTATTTTTCAATAACATTTAAATCAAACATAAGAATGAATAACAAGAATAAACTCAATGATACATAAAATGCTAGAATCATATATTTGAAAGATCAAAAGATGACATCTAAGCTTGATTAATTACCTCTAATCCCAACAAAGGGGATTTAGTTGTTCATTGTCATGACAACAATACAAAAGTAGAAAGAAAATGAAGATCAATTGCTAAGACTTGACTTCTCAAAGATTCTTAGTTAATCTACACTTGATCACTTTTGCTCTATGAAGAACACCTCTTTTTAGCCCTATTCTCTTTCTGAAAGTATAACCTAATAATTAAAAAATGAGCTGAAAGGCTTAAATACTATCTGGTTTTTTTATGGCTCGCTGCAGCGATAGGTTGGTCGTTGTAGCGAGCGAAGCTTTCTTTGCCATTGGGTTTGCTCCACGTCAGCAAACGGGGTCCAAACCGCCCTTGGTCGCTATAACGATCAGATTCCTCGCTGGAGCGATGACAGCTTAATTTCTCCCTGCCTAGGCGTGCTATAGCGACCAATCCTCCGCTGTAGCGAGCCAGCCTTAACATTTCTTCATGTTTCTTTTCTCAATTTCATGTCATAGCTTGTTATTTCCTGCACAAATGGATGGGGTAAGACATATGATCAATATTTTGGCATTCGATCAATAATTCTGAGCTTTTCCTATGATAACTTGCAAAACAAGTAACACAAATGCCTAAAAAATATAACATAAGATAACTGCTTTCAAGCACTTATCAAACTCTCCCCAACTTAGCTTTTTGGTTTGTCCTCAAACAAAGGAATCAAAAGGAAATTTTCACAAACTTTGGACTAAATTTTTAGCTTGCATGATTCAACAGAGAAATTGAAATGACAAGTCTAATGTTCTCATTAATCTAGGAATGTACTGTGATTGTGAAATAAGTCCTAAACACAAAATTCGTATCACACAATTCAAGTCAATCATACAATTATCAATGAACCACACCTAACACACTTCTTTGAAAGTAAATGAAACAAATTGAAATATGTCGTGAGGGTTTTGAACACACATCCGGTAAATCTGCTAACATCCTGATTTAGTTATGTGTCCATCCAATTATCATATCAAAAAGCACAAAAGCATAGATCAAAAGGTCTTTGAGGGTTGTAACTTGGCCTGGTTTCAAAAGAAATGTCATATGTGGGAAAATTAAATTCAAAAGGCCAAGCATAGAGGAACATTCTTTCTATTTACACAAAACAAATAGCGAACACTCTTCCTCCATATTCTCTTTATCAACCCTTGGTGATATACAAGTAGTACTTTGATCTTGACAACTTTTTCTATTTATAATATTTTTCTCTTTTTCTTTTCTTTCCCTTTTTCTTTTGTATAACTTGTTGTCAAGATCAATTTTCAAATTTTACCATTACTTGACATAAATGTAATACCTCCCTTTTCTCCCCAACTTATACAAAAATAATACCCTAATTGAATGTTCCCCTATCATCAGGCAAGAGACTTATATACATGATGGTTTAGGGTTCAAAATGAAGGTAAAAATATCAGAATTCAATAGTGATTTAACTATGAACTGAATTTTGAAAAACTTGGGCAAATTCATTAAGCATTGTGCTTATGAATATTGACAATTCATAGTTGAGGATTCTGATTCATTAGGCTCAAATGGGGTTATCAAATAATCACTTTCTCACTGGGTAGGTTTTTTGTGGTTAAGTGTTTCTTCTCAATTTCAAAAAGAATGTCTTGATCATTTATGTGCTTTCATACAGTTCAAAATGTTGGTTATTTGAGGTTGGCTACATTGTTTGGTAAAATCAAAGTGCTTAAGCAATGCGTCTCCAGATATTAAAGAAGTCTTCAGAAGCAAGAAATTGGATTTGAGGAGGTTCAGAAGCTGAAATGGCCTTCAGAAGCAGATTGGACCTTCAGACGCAGAAATGGCCTTAAGACGCTGAACAGTTCTTCAGATGCACTGTTCAAACGTTGACCAGCCTTGACCTTCAGAAGCTGACCTTCAGAAGCTGGACTTTAGAAGCTGGGTTTTTCTGCATTAATTCTGTGCGTATCTGTTGGAGATTTGCTAAGATTTATTATGGCTGAAGTTTTCTAGAAGGCTGATTAATTTGTTAAAGATCTTGAGAAGATTGGCTTCGTGTTTTATGTTTGGATATATTTGCTGAAGAATCTTTGCAAGATAGAAGTCAGAAATATATGTTTCCTTTTCAAGCCATTGCAGAATTTTAGAAGTATATTTTAGAGAAGATTTGTTCCAGAAATATTTGCCTGCTGAAGCCTATTTAAGAAGATGTGCTGCTACCTTTGAAGATGACGAAGAAAAAAACAGAAATCAGAGTTTAAGAGTCTTTGTGTTTTTAAGCTTAGGTTTTATTTGTACACCACTCATCTGAGTTGGTTTAGAAGTTTTGAGTTGTAAATCATTCTAAGCTTTTAAGTACGAATGATGTTTTTATTTTATTGAAGTTGTCTTCAAAACTAGGGTTATTTCAGAAGCTGTTAGTAACTGGGTTGTTACTTGAATATGGAGTAAGAAGGGGGTTTCTTATACTCAGGTGTTGGGTAGAAATCAGTACTAGTGGAGATTAAGTCAGAAGACTAGGAACAGGGGGTCTGTGTCTTGAGTCTTAGGATTAATTCCTCATAGTGGATTTCCTTCCTGGATTGGTATCCTCCAGACGTAGGTGTTATTTACACCGAACTGGGTTAACAAATATTTGTGTTCTTTACTTTTCTGCACTTTTATTTGTTGCTTCTGAACCAGTTTGGTTGTGCTCTGTTTTACACGTTTTGTGCTCTGTTTTTGTGAACTGTACCATACCTGCCAAAATTACACAAAACAATTTTCAGATTTAACATAAAACAACTGAGTTAGACAATAAATACCGATCTCCTGCATATATGTATAGTACTTGAAGATTCCTCACATTTAGGCTAGTTCTAAGTGGTTCATAAATAAGCATGTTATCGCGGAGAACTGTATGATATAACCTTTGTGCAAAGTACATATTTCACATTCAAGTTTAATCTTAGAAAAACAAGAAACATGTACATTGGCTTTGCGCAATTCAATCAGTTATTATCACTATCATGCATCCATTGATGATTCATTTACTTTGGACCACAATTACACATTTTCAAAAGTACTTCTACTTTGTGTAAACATTCAGTTTCAAATCAACACGATAATATCACAATAGAGAAACGAACTTTCACAAATTTCACTTTACTGACACAATTGTTCACATTTTAACATAACACAACAAAATATGATTACATTATTCAAAGAAATAATAGTTCATAATGCAAACCATACGAACACAATAAAACATAAACAGTAATATGAAATTGAATTATCTGAACAAGGCAATAAAAGTCGTAACAGTAGAGATGAGAAGAAAAGAAATGGACTGAAAGCTATAGAAATGTCACTCAGTTATGGTGAGCTTTTCAGTCAATAATCTTTTTCCTTTTTCAATCGGATTCCATCTGATCTGCAAACTCATGGTCAATCGTCCTTGTATCCTCGGAGGAATCATCATTATCTCCACCAGCTGCACTCGCCCCTCCCGGATAAAAAGGTATGTCCTTAGGCCAAGCAATATGCTCCTGAAAAATCTCCGGGTCATAGGTGACTGACCTTCCTGGTCCATGTGGCTCTGAATAGTAGTAAGAGCTCTGTGGTTTGATTCATTTTGATTCCAAGTGTAAGTGTAGGCAGCCATGTGACGAGGGTCCTAGTCGGAGAAGTTTAGCGGTGGATAGTTAGGGGCTTGAGGGACAGGAGGGGGTACTTGAGATGACCCAGCCTCTATGGGTGACTTGTAGGTGTAGTACCTAGAGATGTACTTATCATCAATAGGATTTTTTATTTCTTCATCAACTTGACCAGGTAAGTGAATGCGGGCTTTCAAGCATAATCCCATGATAAGACCGGGAAATGGTAGGGGGCATTTTGGCTTTGCTGGAGGCACAATGCCACTCTCGGCGACTGTCCTAATCTCATTAGCAATGATCCTCGCAACATCAACCTCTTGGTTGCTGAGGATGTAATAGAGAAGGGGTGTGACATGTAGGGTGGTTGAAGAAGTATGACTACGCGGCGGGATGTTATGAAGGATGAGGGTGAGGATTACCTAAGCTGGCGTATTCATGTTTTCCGTGAGAGCTCAGAAAGGTTTCCCAGAGGCCGGGCAGATGTCATAAGACTTCCCTTCTTGAAAGATGGTCTGAGCGATGGTCTCATGATCCCAATTACCATGGGCTTGGTGTTTGTGAAAGGCACACAATCGGCCCATGTCTACCGGGTCTAAGTGATAGCTAAGATCCAGTGGGTTGCCGAGGTAGGAGTTTATGACAGTTCGGTTGAATTGGATGGTGAAATTCTGGCCAGGCAATAACAAAGAGTAAACTGGTTCTGAACCAACAGGATCTGAACTTAACTTAGCACAGATAAGCAGCAGAAATAAAAAGTGCAGGAAAGCTAAAGAACACAAGGTTTGTTAACCCAGTTCGGAGTAAATACCTCCTACTCTGGGGGATACCAATCCAGGAAGGAATTTCACTATAGGAATTAATCCTTATGACTCAAGACACTGACTCCCAGTTCCCAGCTTAAGCAATTAACTTCCTCCTAGTCTGAACTCTACCCAACACGTTGAGTATTAGAGACCACTAACTTCCTATTCAAGTAACAAACCTGTTACTTAACCCCTTTAACAAAACTACCCTGGTTTTTTAACAAAACTTCAATAACAAACCTTCATTCGTACCTACAGGCTTAGAATGAAATTACAACTCTATAAAAACACTAAACCAACTCAAACAATGAGTGGTGCACAAATAAAGCTAACAGCTTAAAACTCTAAGACTCTATTCTCTGATTTTCTTCTATTCTTCGTGACTTGAATAGCAGCAAAGCACTTTTTATATAGCCTTCAGTCCAGCAGCATAAAATAAATTCCAATCTTCTAAATTGATTTGTTACTGATTTATGAATGGCTAAGATAATTCTGCAATGTATCTTTGAAAGATTACATTAGTAAAATACGCGTTTTCATAAAAACAAACCAAATCTTCATTAAATCTTCTCCAAAACAACCAGCATTCTAGAAGCAATATGCTAGGATATTTCCTTGTTAAATCTCGCCAAGATTCGCGCATAAACAACTTGAAAAAGTGCAGCTTCTGATGAAGTCAACAAAAGTCAACTCTGCTACAGTGCGTCTGATGCTTCAGAAGCACATTTCAGCTTCTGAAGTACCTTTCAGCTTCTGAAGGTGATTTCAGCTTCTGAATGACTTCAAAATGAAAAACTTGCAACTGATGATTTGTTCTAGACATTAAGATGCTTCTATTCAACACATTGGATTTGCCAAAACATGCAGCCAACACCAAAATACTCAACAATCTCCCCCTTTGGCAAATTTTTGGCTAAAACCAATGTTCACACATCACAAGTTCTTCAATTCTCCCATAACCAATCTTAACAATGAAGAACTTCACAATAATATAACATAGCAAACAGATTAGCAGCAGATTTAGCTATGTTAAACATTAAAAACCAATCAGTTTCAGCTTCTGAACACTGATACACACATTGCAGCTTCTGATACACTTGAAGCACACATATAAGCTACTGATCAACTCTTGATCATCACAAACACTCCTGAAGCTCCACAACACTCCCCCTGCAACTCAGCATCCAATATTAAAAACTCCCCCTTAATTCTGAACTGCACAACTCATGTTGCATTGCATCTGAATTCTGACCAACAGCCACAAAACTGCACAAAGTACAATCTGACAGCTCACCCTCTACACAGCTCATGTCTGATCTTAAACATAGGTTTTTCTCCCCCTTTTTAGCCACAAAATTATGACAAACTTCAGACTTAACATAGGGTTTAAAAAAAACTGCACATACATCATCAGAATCAGTCCCAGCATCAACTTCAGATCCAGGATCAGACACACATTCAGCATTAGCAAAACTGGCAGGTACTCTATCTTCCTCACATCCAATTTGCAATAATTGCTATAAATCCTTATGCTGACAAACATTTGAAGAACCACAACCAAAAACATTCCTCCCAGCAACTCTTTTCTGAACATAAGTCCTAGCCTCTTCAGATTCACAAGAAAATAGTACCTTCTGATCAGGAACAGGAACTTTGCTCCAGATTTTGGATGGTCCAGCACTAGAATTCTTCTGTGCTACATGAATTGGCTTGCTGTCATCAGCAACAGCCTTTCCTTTTCCTTTGTTCAGATTCTGAGCAACACCTTCACTCTTAGGTCTCCAAACTTTCTTGATTTTGCTCTTGTTCACAGCTGGTTCAACTTTTCTGTGTTGCAAATATTTGGGATAACCATGCAATTTGTAACAAAAAGGTTTAATGTGACCCTTTTTACCACAATGATGACAGACCCAAGGTTGATTCCTTCTTTTGTTTCTGTTAAACTTCTGGGAATGCATCTGAGCATGCTTCTGAGGCAGCATCTGAACTTGCTTATGAGGTATCATTTGAGCTGGCTTCTGACCTTGCATCTGTAATTGTTTCTGAGGTCTCCTCTTTGGTGTTCCAACCATAGAATCATGAGTTTGAGTAGCAGGAACAAACTGACTAACAGGATTTTTCTCCTTGAGCTTCAGACTCTGATCAACATAACCTAACCCAGTTTTTCCTTGCTTCTGGACATCTAGAATCTCCTCCAACTTATCAGTAGCAGAGTTCATCATCCTAACTTGCTTTTTCATCTGATCAAGTTGGGAATTTAGCAGGTTCACTTCTTCTTTTAATTCTGAATTCTGCACTAGAAGTTCTCCTTTTTCAGCCTCCAGTTGAAAAATAGCCTCCTTCTGATCCAGAACTTCCTTGCAGACTTCTGCACTTCTACTGTATAGCTTTCTGTAAGTGTCAGCCAGTTCATCATAAGAAAGTTTTTGAGCTCTGACTTCAGACACTAGTGAACCCTCAGACTCTGAGTCAGACACAGACAAGGTTTCAGTCTCTAAATACTCTTCAGACTTTGTAAGAACTTCTGATTTCTGAGACTGCAGCTTAACCATCAGACTTGTGTCACCCTTAGCAGATTCATTCTCAAAATCTTCTTCTGAATCTTCATCAGACCATGACACAGCTAGGCTTTTCTTCTGCTTCTTAAGAAAAGTGGGACATTCAGACTTGATATGTCCATACCCCTCACACTCAAAGCACTGCACACCTTTGGCTTGGTTATTTTTCTCCTCAGACTTGGTCTTCTTCTCATCAGTTTGTTGCTTCTTGTTATTGAATCTGAAATTCTGACCTTTGGTCTTGGATTTTCTGTCAACCTTCTTCAGAATTCTGTTGAATTGTTTTCCAAGCAACACTAGAGCTTCTGATAAGTCAATGTCCTCCTCATCAGACTCTTGTTGATCATCAGCTTCAGAATTCACAGTAAAAGCTATACCTTTTCCTTTCTTCTCAGGCTGTTTACAAAAAGCAGTCTCAAAGTTCAACAAGGAACCAATGAGCTCTTCAACCTTCATAGCAGAAATATCATGAGCCTCCTCTATGGCTGTAACCTTCATATCAAATCTTCTGGGCAGGGACCTGAGGATTTTTCTTACTAACTTTTCATCAGACATCTTTTCCCCAAGAGAATCAAAGGAATTTGCCATGTCCAGCACATTCATGTAGAAATCTTGTATGGTTTCATCCTCCTTCATCTTCAGGTTCTCAAACTTGCTGGTCAGCAACTGCAATCTGGACATCTTCACCTTAGAAGTTCCTTCATGAGTTGTTTTTAAAATTTCCCAGGCCTCCTTTGCAACAGTACATTGTTTGATAAGTCTGAACATATTCTGATCCACACCATTAAAAATTGCATTCAATGCTTTTGAATTTTCCAGTGAAAGATCATCTTCAGCTTTGGTCCATTCCTCTTCAGGCTTCAAAACCTCAGTCTTATTACCATCTTTGTCTGTAAACACAGGATGATCCCAGCCTGTAATCACAGCTTTCCAAGTCCTGCTGTCAATAGACTTTAGAAAAGCACACATCCTAGACTTCCAATACTCATAGTTTGTGCCATCTAGTAGGGGTGGTCTATTGACATAGCCTCCTTCTCTATCCATGCTTGCCAGATATTAACTCCTCTGGATCTAACCCAAAAACACAGGCAGGGTGCCTGCTCTGTTGCCAATTGAAATTTCTGGCTTAGCAACTGGTAAGGAGGTTAAACTGGTTTTGATTACTGCTGGTTCTGAACTTAACTTAGCACAGATAAGCAGCAGAAATAAAAAGTGCAGGAAAGCTAAAGAACACAAGGTTTGTTAACCCAGTTCGGAGTAAATACCTCCTACTCTGGGGGATACCAATCCAGGAAGGAATTTCACTATAGGAATTAATCCTTATGACTCAAGACACTGTCTCCCAGTTCCCAGCCTAAGCAATTAACTTCCTCCTAGTCTGAACTCTACCCAACACGTTGAGTATTAGAGACCACTAACTTCCTATTCAAGTAACAAACCTGTTACTTAACCCCTTTAACAAAACTACCCTGGTTTTTTAACAAAACTTCAATAACAAACCTTCATTCGTACCTACAGGCTTAGAATGAAATTACAACTCTATAAAAACACTAAACCAACTCAAACAATGAGTGGTGCACAAATAATGCTAGCAGCTTAAAACTCTAAGACTCTATTCTCTGATTTTCTTCTATTCTTCGTGACTTGAATAGCAGCAAAGCACTCTTTATATAGCCTTCAGTCCAGCAGCATAAAATAAATTCCAATCTTCTAAATTGATTTGTTACTGATTTATGAATGGCTAAGATAATTCTGCAATGTATCTTTGAAAGATTACATTAGTAAAATACGCGTTTTCATAAAAACAAACCAAATCTTCATTAAATCTTCTCCAAAACAACCAGCATTCTAGAAGCAATATGCTAGGATATTTCCTTGTTAAATCTCGCCAAGATTCGCGCAGAAACAACTTGAAAAAGTGCAGCTTCTGATGAAGTCAACAAAAGTCAACTCTGCTACAGTGCGTCTGATGCTTCAGAAGCACATTTCAGCTTCTGAAGTACCTTTCAGCTTCTGAAGGTGATTTCAGCTTCTGAATGACTTCAAAATGAAAAACTTGCAACTGATGATTTGTTCTAGACATTAAGATGCTTATATTCAACACATTGGATTTGCCAAAACATGCAGCCAACACCAAAATACTCAACAGATGGTGCGGCCTCGGACAAAAGTGGTGAATGTAAACTCATCATTGGGGTCAGCTGGGATAACATTGGCGTAAAATTCGCGCACGATTTCGTGGTTGATGTTTTTGGTTGGGTTAACAAGCACGCCCCACTTGCGGTGATTGATCATTTGGGCAATCCCTTGGTATTTTCTTTGTGGATCAATTTTGAACTCCTTTTCTACCCATATTCTTCTTTTGGTCAGTTCTTGGTAACGCTCCTGGTTACGTGGGCTAAGGAATCGGCTAGAATCATGGGGTATAGTAGGTTGGGGTCGTGCTCTTGAAGATGAACCCTCCACACCTTTTTGTCGTTTGCTAGAGGTTTTGGGTGCCATTCCTACAAAAAATAAAAGCACATAGACATGATATTGGAATGCATGTTAGAATATGAAGGAATAAGACCAAAAAACTGGTTCTGGTTACGCGCGTTGCAGCGACGGGAGCATCGCTGTAGCGACAAAACCCAGAATTTGTTCATGTTTTGTTTGAATACGCACTACAGCAAGCATGATTTGTGTTGTAGCGATCAAACCCAGAATTTTGAAAAATTTTCATTTTCAAAATCACTTCAGGCACGAATAACCAAATTAAAGATCATAAAAATGAATTAGAATCACCAGAACTTTCATAATCATCACATACCCTTTTTATTTCAAATTTTTACAAAATGGGTAAGTTTCAAAAAGTGATTTTTAAGTGGAATGAAGATGCTAGGCAAGTGTGTTTGGTGATTCTCTTTCATTTTTAACAGTATAAACCGTATATTAAAGCCCTAATGATTATATAAAAAGAACAACCCTAATTTCAAACTTCTAAAAATTGCAACATGCAATCATACAAATTGAAAGTGTAAGAAGTAAAAGGAAAAGGGTGACGAATTCAAACCTGATGTAGAGGATGCAAGAGATGGAATATGGTCTTGAGTTTGAGTAATGCAAAAAATGCAAGAGATTCAAGAAAAATGAAAAGGCTGTGTAATGAAATGGAATGAGAATGGAAAAAGAAATGAAAATGGTTAAGAGTGTTTTTAATTGTCGGTTTTGGGGTAACTAAGAGGATAAGAGTAGCTGAGTGGGTGGTTGGGGGAAATTAAGAAGAGTTAGTGGCATTGGTTTTGTAACTGACAGGTTTTTCTATAATCGCTGCAGCTTAAGCCTTGAATTGAACAATAACACCGCTTTCCGCTGCAGCTTAAGCCTTCTAAATTCTAGGTTTGATCGCTACAGCACAAATCATGCTTGCTGTAGCGCGTATTCAAACAAAACATGAACAAATTATGGGTTTTGTAGCTACAGTGATGCTCCCGTCGCTGCAGCGCGCTTAACCAGAACCAGTTTTTTTGGTCTTATTCCTTCATATTCTAACTTGTATTCCAATATCCTTTCTATGTGCTTTTATTTTTTGTAGGAATGACACCCACAACCTCTAGCAAACGACAAAAAGGTGTGGAGGGTTCATCTTCAACAGCACGACCCCAACCTACTATACCCCATGATTCTAGCTGATTCCTTAGCCCATGTAACCAGGAACGTTACCAAGAACTGACCAAAAGAAGAATATGGGCAGAAAAGGAGTTCAAAATTGATCCACAAGGAAAATACCAAGGGATTGCCCAAATGATCAATCACCGCAAGTGGGGAGTGCTTGTTAACCCAACCAAAAACATCAACCACGAAATCGTGCGCGAATTTTACGCCAATGCTATCCCAGCTGACTCCAATGATGAGTTTACATTTACCACTTTTGTCTGAGGCCGCACCATCCAATTCAACCGAAATGCCATAAACTCATATCTCAGCAACCCACAGGAACTTAGCCATCACTTAGACCCGGTAGACATGGGCCGATCGTGTGCCTTTCACAAACACCAAGCCCGTGGTAGTTGGGATCATGAGACCATCGCTCAGACCATCTTTCAAGAAGGGAAGTCTTATGACATCATCCCGGCCTCTGGGAAACCTTTCCGAGCTCTTAAGGAAAACATGAATACGCCGGCTCAGGTAATCGTCACCCTCATCCTTCATAACATCCGGCCGCGTAGTCATACTTCCTCAACCGCCTTAGATGTCACACCCCTTCTCAATTACATCCTCAGCAACCAAGAGGTTGATGTTGCGAGGATCATTGCTAATGAGATTAGGACAGTCGCTGAGCCTCCAACAAAGCCAAAATGCCCCCTACCATTTCCCGGTCTTATGATGGGATTATGCTTGAAAGCCCGCATTCACTTACCTGGTCAAGTTGATGAAGAAATCAAAAATCCTATTGATGATAAGTACATCTCTAGGTACTGCACCTACAAGTCACCCACAGAGGCTGGGTCATCTCAAGTACCCCCCTCCTGTCCCTCAAGCCCCTAACTATCCACTGTTAAACTTCTCCGACTGGGACCCTCGTCACATGGCTGCCTACACTTACACTTGGAATCAGAATGAATCAAACCACAGAGCTCTTACTACTATTCAGAGCCACATTCACCAGGTAGGTCAGTCACCTATGACCCTGGAGATTTTTCAGGAGCATATTGCTTGGCCTGAGGACAAACCTTTTTATCCGGGAGGGGCGAGTGCAGCTGGTGGAGAAAGTGCAGCTGGTGGAGATAATGATGATTCCTCCGAGGATACAAGGACGATTGACCATGAGTTTACAGATCAGATGGAATCCGATTGAAAAAGGAAAAAAAAAATTTGACTGAAAAGCTCACCATAACTGAGTGACATTTTTATAGCTTTCAGTCCATTTCTTTTCTTCTCATCTCTACTGTTACTACTTTTACTGCCTTGTTCAGAGTTTCATATTATTGTTTATGTTTTATTGTGTACTTTTGGTTTGCTTATGAACTATTATTTCTTTGAATAATGTAATCATATTTTGTTGTGTTATGTTAAAATGTGAACAATTGTGTCAGTGAAGTGAAATTTGTGAAAGTTCGTTTCTCTATTGTGATATTATCGTGTTGATTTGAAACTGAATGTTTACACAAAGTAGAAGTACTTTTGCAAATGTGTAATTGTGGTCCAAAGTAAATGAATCATCAACGGATGCATGATATTGATAATAACTGATTGAATTGCGCATAGCCAAGGTACATGTTTCTTGTTTTTCTAAGATTAAACTTGAATGTTAAATATGTACTTTGCACAAAGGTTATATCATACAGTTCTCCGCGATAACATGCTCAAAAAACACATTCCAAGTTTGGAAAATCCTGCAGAAAACTGCTTACGGGTTTTGGCGTAATTTTGCGAAACAAGCCGAAATGCGAGTTTAAGTTGGTGGAATCGCTTCAGAACTGAATGTATGTGTTTGACAGACTTGGTAGGGGCTTTGGTTGATGTTGAGCTGGAATCAGAGCGTTCATAAGCCATAAGCCGCAAATAAGATGTTTTGGATAAGTGCTTATGGAGCATGGCAAAAGCTGCTTTAGAGTAACCAGAATGTTTAGGTGAGTTCCTTTTAGATTAGAAACCTTCCCTTTGGGTTGGAGTGAGATAATCTCAATACGTTTAATAAGTTTAATTTTCCCCTTTTGTTAATGCACGCTCGTAATTGTGTAAATCCTTGCTTAATCTACTCTTTTGTGGATATTTTATGAGTTGGGTATGTTACACCGATGATCTGGACTTGAATTTTATGATTTAAACTGAAAGTATATTTTCTGCAGAAACAGAGTTCTGTTACGCTCGTTGAACGAAGCAAGACTTCGCTGAGCGAGTAACAGGGCATTGTTTCTTACTAATTTCGCTTAGCGAAGCTTCATTTCGCTGAGCGAAGATGACCAGATTTTACTTCTTTTCTCAAAAGCCATTTGTGTAACACACCAATGTATTTTTAACTATTTGAATTCGTTTTAGATACTTGAAAATGAGGATTAATACACTTGGGGATGTGCATTAACATTGAGTCAAGGTCTATTATATAATATGATAAAGGGCCTAGAAATTTAGACACTGTAACACCCATACTAAATTATCTAGAATATTTAGCATGTGTATTAGTCTGATATCGGATACATTAAAAATTCAATAATAATATTACAAATAATACAACTGAATGAGTACAATTTCTCGTTATACAACCGATCAAGTACCATGATATACACTTATACAAAAATCCATTAAGCTCCTGCGCTGATACTTGACGAGCAACTGCACTCCATCCAGCGTCTCCAAGAAGAACTTCATCACGAACATCCTGCTAACCTGCACCAGAAGGATTGGGATGAGACATAATGTCTCAGTGAGCTCCAGCCCAACCTACTGTTGGCAACCACGGGGGAAACCTAGGGTCGCCGTGCCTACTTTTGGCAATCTTAGGGATTTCCTATGATCACCAAGCTCTAACTCTTCCCATAAGGGGTACACCTGTCTGTTCCTGATAAACTGCGTAGTCGTAAACTGGACTACACCCTGCTAAACTAGTGATCAAGGGGAAACCTAAGATCACTGCCTGAACCTGATACTGAATAGTCATGAGATCTAGACTATATCCTGATAACTGGGTGATCGAGGGGAAACCTAGGATCACCGCCTAATAACTGATACCTGACATCTGATACCTGTCTGCTAACATAATAAAATATTAACTGATACATGTCTTATGTTAGATGTTAGCGTTGAACAAGCAATATTATCTGAGTTCATTTTACGGAATGCCCCCGGGTGGAGTAACCCCGAAGCACATTCCCCTGATAACCGGTGAAAATTCCTATCATATCAGGCTAACACCGGACTCCTCTTGTCGTCGTGCGGTCATCCTTGCGGAATAACACATCCCACTAGCGTGAACCTCCTGTGTCCCACTAGCGTGAACAACAGAAGACACGACTTAATTAATAGTCTTAACTTACGTGTATACCTCCCGTGTCCCACTAGCGTGAACGACGGAAGACGCGAATTAATATTCTTTTAACTTATGCATGAACCTTTCGTGTCCCACTAGCGTGAACGACGAAAGTCACGACTTAATATTCTTCCACAATAGTCTTTACTTTTGCATGGACCATTCGTGTCCCACTAGCGTGAACGACGAAGGCCACAACTTAATATCTTAATAATTCTTTGAAATAAGTCTGGAATACATAACCTATAAAAGGTTCTTAACTTAGAACATTAAATCATTCCCATCTTAGGTACTTATGTGTACTTCTATTACTTCACTATAAATTGGCATAATCAATGCATTCTTAAGGAAGATAAGCTCCCAATACTTGACTTATGAACTTATAGTCTTAGGCTTATCGTTCTCATAAGCCATTGCTTGGTTATTGGAAACATACCAAAGCTTTACTAACCTTTATTCTTGCATCTCTATCGCTTTGCCAAGTCCATAATCATCCATTCCTTAAATGTTTAAACAACCTTCCGGATATGTCAAGAATGGTGTTTTTCTTAGAATTTAAAATTTTCATTGAAAACGGTTATTAAAAGCCTCGCCGAACGCGTATACAGCACCCAGAATGAACCAGAACAGACCTGGAAAGTCTGCCTGATTTCGCTGGGCGAAAGGTTGGCGAGAGGTTGGCGAAACAAGGCAGGAAAAAATGCTGAAAATCGCCGTAACCTCGCCACGAGTTCGCCGGGCGAAAATGACAGTTCAAGACTGGTTCAAAACATGATTTCCACCATTTTTGACATATCTAAACATACTCAGGCATCACAACAATATAAGGAATGAATTTCTAATACAATTTGATAGTTTTAAACATGATCTAACAAGGAATTGGCAAGCATATGAGATTAGGGTAAAATCTCTAATCTTAGCTCAAATCGTAAAATTACACTTAAACTTACTCATAGTGGGTTCTAAAACCCTAGGGAGCTCACATATGCCTTGATTGGTGCTTGCTAACTTCTGAGTTCCAAACCCTAGCTTGATTCTTGATCCTTCCTTGTTCTTCTTAATTTCCTCTTGTTCTAAGCTTCTAAAACTTGAGCTTGCTTGCATAAATCTCACAAGAATTGGGTGAAGCTTGATGGGTGAAGGCTAGAGTGATGATGAGGGCGTGAGAGTGAGAGGAAGAGGAGAGAAATCAGATTTTTGAGAGAGTGAGGGTGAGAAGAAAATGAATGAAAATATCTTCCCCCTTCTTTTTAAATAATCTTCCTTTGTCAATTAATTACCAAAATGCCATTGCCACATATTTACAAAATTGCCATGCTTGCTTAATAAGCTTTTAACGCTGATAACCGTTACATTTAAGCGGGATATTACAGACACCTTTTGATCAGACAGAAAATTATATTACAAGAATTAAATTACAAAATTGTACATATATGTGTGTGTGTGTGTGTGTGTGTGTGTATACTGACGAGTCATGGCTCAGGTACGCTCCAGATTTATTCTGGATAGGTCAGCCCGTTAGGGAACCTACATGACGACTCACACACACACACACACACACACACACACACACACACACACACACACACACACACACACACACACACACACACACACATATATATATATATATATGTATATGCACAGATAAGATTATATGAACACCAGGACGTGCCTCGGTTGTTCATGTCAGAGTGACATTGAGAACACGTTGTCATACCCCAATTTTTTACCTAAGATTCCATTTTATGTCTTTTTGCCCGAAACATTTTGTCTTTTCGAGAAAAATTTCGGCAGAGGTATTTTAAAATACCTCATTTTTGGTTCGTTTTGGGGCCACTTTTTATCTTTATTTTTTTTTATTTTATTTTTTTTATCTTTACTTTTATTCTCATTTTTTATTTTTGTTATTCTTCTTTTTATTATTATTATTATTATTATTATTATTATTATTATTATTATTATTTATTTTCTTTTTTTATTATTATTTTAATAAAATTTTTATTAAAAGGTCAAAAGGTCAAAATCACTGCACAGAGGCAGCACCCCTTTTCCTATTTTTTTCAGTATCCTTTTGTCCAAAATCCAGAATTTGTGAAGGGTTGGGGTATTTATACCCTCCCTGATTTGGTGCGCGTGTGTGCATGTCTTAGCGTGTACCCTCGCCCCCCAGGCCCTCTGATTTAAATCAGACTGCCATGTGTGTTTCCCCTTGTGTTTAGATCTGGCCCCTTTGATTAATCAGACGGTCTAGATCTAATCACGCTGGCCCAATGCATTTGGGCCTGTTTATTTCCCATCTGTTCTTTTTCTTGCTTCCTGCACCCCCCATTTTATTTTCTGCACCCCCTGTTATTTCATTTTTTTCTTTTCTTTCCTTGCGTTTTTATTTTATTTTATTTCTTTTATTGTCTTTTATTTATAGCATCTTATTTATTTATATCTCACATAAACCCATGCATTTTATTTTATTTGTCATTTTACCTATTTATTTATGCTTTTTAGAATGTACTTTAGGAATAAATGTAAAGATATAAGTGAAAATATGCATTGCATTCATTTTTATGCCGAATAGTTTAGTTCATAATCCAAGGAAAAGGGGACTTTCATTTTGATCCAACGTCATTATGAAATCCCTCGCGTTTAGTTTATTTTATCACACTTAATCTTTTAAACTCCAAGTAGAAAAACCATAAAAATAAAAAACATTCAAATATTTAAAACTTCGTCAAAAATATATTTTATTAACAAACCTTGGAATTCAAACCAAGCGGCTTTTTTTAATCAAACTCTAATCAATTTTAATCATATTAGACTTTATTTTCTACAATTAAAATCAATCAACCTCACTCTTTTGCCACTTTGGCTCATCTTATCTATAACAACATTTTCAAACTTTAAAATCGATCAAACAAATCACTCGGCTTTTTACCCCGAACTACGTGATTTTGATCTTGCTTGGGTACGTAGGCAAAAGACTTTGTCTTTCCAAATCAACAAAAATAACAAAAACATTTTTCTCTTTTTTAACTCATCACTTTAGTCCTTTTTACACTTAGGCATTTATTTACAAATAATCAATTTAGCATAAAGATAAATAAAACGAGAGGTTCCTATAAAGTACTATAGACGTTTAGGGTGTTAATACCTTCCCTTTGCGTAACCAACCCCCGGACCTTGATCTCTAAAAAATAGGGTTTTTTCGAACTTTCTCCCTTTTTCTCGGAAAAATTAAAGATCGGTGGTGAACTTAAAATTGCGAGTCAACGCTAACTAATAGCTTGATATCCAAAAATCACCGCAACATACGTGTATCAGATTAGATATTTAATTAGGACTAATTAATTAAAAGGTTAAATTGTGTGTCTTCTGTGTTCTCGTCAGTTAGAGAGCACATGGGGTTCCGGATACAGCTGGAACGGGCAAGAACTTTCCGCGAGGATAACCAAACACACAGCAGGAGGAGTCCGGTGATTAGCCTCAAATAGGAATTTTCACCGGTTATCAGGGGAATGTACTTCAGGGTTACTCCACTCGGAGGCATTCCATAAAATCAACTCAGATAATAATTGTTTGTTACACGCTAACATACTAACAGTTTAATATCAGGAAAATACTTTAATATTATCAGGCAGATATCAGTTATCAGACAGTGATCCTAGTTTTTCCCTCGATCACTAAGTTAGCAGAATGTAGTCTAGTTTCCACGACTACACAGTATAGCAGACACAGACACGAATAAACCAGAAATGGGTTGAGATTAGAAGGTGGCAATCATATGTTTTCCCCTGAGGTTGCCACACAGCCTAGGATAGGTGGAGCTCACTGAGACATTATGTCTCATTCCAATCCATTTGATTCAGTTTCAGGTAAGAAAGAGTTTCGTGATAAAGTTTATCAGGGAGACGCGAGTGGAATGCAATGGTTCGTCATGTACCACTTCAGGAGTTTATCAATATTTTGTATATGTATTTTTAGTGGTACTCGATTAGTTGTATAAACGAGCAAATTGTATTCATTCAGTTGTATTGTTTTATTATTTAAAATTTTAATGTATCCAGTATCATATTTTAATACACATGCTAAATATTCTAGATAAATTTAGTATGAGTGTTACATGTGTCATAGAAGCTCTAATGGAACCTGATAGACTTTTAGCAAGTGTACTAAAAATGCATCGAAGTAATAAAATTTATAAGTTCGTCTCCACATGGATTGTTTCAATCTCAACTCGACAATTTAATTTTAATAAGGATTTAACAAATATGGGGTATGTTGAGCATATATTTGAGTTTAGTAGAAAATAAAAATAAAAATAAATTGTTTTGAAAAATAACAGAGAAAAAGTGATCAGGTCTTTCGAATCAATTAATTCTCTTTGTTTGGTAAATTGCACCTAGTCTATACAATTATTCTCCTAGTCTCACGACAAATTAACAAAATAGTTTTGATCAATCCCTTGACTCAGAACTCTCTTCTCAAATTACAACACCCTAATTCCTTAGGTGAGTTCGTAACCGTTGAAGGTTTTATATGAGCGTTAATTTTTATGTCATAACCTAACAATCATCTATCCCTAGATTGACCCATTAAATTAACCAGAATTATTAGGTCCAATTCAATAGCTAGTGTCAATAGTCAATTGATATTTAAAATCATTTTATATATGATCAGTATACAAAAAGCATTAAGAACAAATAATTCTGAATAAGACTAGGATTGTAATTGCATTGAAAAGAGTTTATACAATCACATGATTCAAATAACTTGAATTAAAATCATCTAAGACCTGATCAAAGGAAATTAACTAGACATAATCAAAGGAATAAACAACGTAGTAAAGAAAAGAAACAGATAGAGTTCCGTCGTTGCCGGCATAGCTCCTCAATTTCCTTTCAATTGGTGTTGTTCTTGTTTTCCCTTTTCACGTGCCGTTACTGTGCTCCCATCAATTTCCCGTGATGCGTGATGCTTTCCTTCTAATTCTCTGATCCTCCGAAAAAACCTCTTTTCCAAGTGCAGCGCTCCTCCTTTTATTATAGCAAACTTAATTGGTTTCCTCTTTAGTTTATGGATCAGCAAGCACAAACACTTCCTTGCCCAAAAAAATGTTTCTCTTATATTTCTATTTCTATTCACACCAGCCTATGGTACATTAACACACCAGCCCATAGTACAAATATAATACTAAATATAATACTAATACACTATTTGACTCAACAAATTAAAAACGACAATTTATTTAAAATGACTCTAAATTAAAAATTAAACTTATAAAAGTAGAGTAAAACATAATTAAAATGATTCTAAAAATAGTGTATGACTGACTGTCATCACAACCCCAAACTTGAACTGTTACTTGTCCTCAAGGAACAAACTTGTTAAATGAAAAATGACAGTAAAATAACAGCTTACCAACCAATGATATTATCAAAAATTCACTCCTAACCGGTGTAATGATGTACCAGATGCCTTTGCTCAAACCTCTTTATCCACAACTCCTCGCACAAATTTGAAAAGGGTTCCCACAGTCAACATGCAGGTCTGTCATATTACCATAGGCTTGAAACATTTCTAAACTGTCAATCAAAATCACTGTCAAGTACACACTTTTAAGGACTTTTTGGGTTATAACGGGGCTTAGGTATAGGTGGGATATTTTTGGGAAAGTAGTGTTAAACAAACAATGGAGTTAAGCTCATTCTACTTTGTAAACAGTGAGACAAATTAAATCCAAATCCCCCCACAAATATCAACAATTGAGTGCTAGAGAACTCTTTTTATTTAAATTTTTTTTTCTCTGAGACATATAATCACAAGTTAGTCTCTTATAATTTTTCTTTTCTTTTTTTTTCTGCACAATTTAAGTGCTTTTTTTTTTCATTTTTCAAGAGACATTTTTTTATCTCTTAGTTCTCTAGTATCTCTACCCCAAACTTAGAATGTTGCTAGTTCCAACAGCAACCCCAAACTTAAACATTTCACACAGCCAAAACAGCTTAACTCCAAAACAAATTTGGGTCATTTACACTTAAGGTCTTCTAGGTTTGTAATGTGGTCAGTCACCGAACAATGGGGTCTAATCCTAAAGGCTCAATTTGGCTTCACAAAGGATAATTATAAACATAAAATTCAAGGTGAGTTCAAAAAGGCTCTAGGTAACAAGCATTATGCCTTAGTGTGTACAAAACATGACCGATCAACAAATAAAGAAACATCGCAAGTTCTAGAAATGACAGTTACATGGAACACTCATATATGTAAAACTGAAAAATAAAATTTGGCTATGAACCTTACAAGTTGAGTTTTCTGGGAGTTGTGACTACCTAACTTTCTCATTGCCGAACACTTCCCGTTGAAATTTCATGCAAGCATCGCCCCCCTTTTGAACTTTTGAAATATCATTGGTATAAGCATCTGTTATGAGACTAGAAAATTTCAAAAAACAAGAAAATTCATTAATAATAAACAAGCAAGCAATAAAAGTTTTTGAAAATGACTCAAACTAACAACTGACACGATGGACATCTAACAAAGACAAGTAATTGAAAAAAAAAACTGATGTGGACTTTGATTTTTTTTTCTCTTTTTTTTTCGTCCATCTTTACACTTTTTTTTCTTTTTCTATTTTTTTTTTACTGAATAGAAATTCCTGCAAAATGAACAAATGTTATAAAAATGATGGGTTGCCTCCCATTAAGCGCTTGTTTAACGTCACGAGCTTGACACACCAACACCCAAGTCAGGGTGGATATTTCCACTTTGATTCAACAGGCATTCTCTTTTCATTTTTATTTATTTTCCCCGGTCATTTCCAACTTCATACTCACTATCATCTTTACTACCCACTTCATCAACCTTTCTTTTGGTACTCTCAAGACTCACCGGCTTAAGCATATTTTTGGTTCTTAATTCAGTGACTTTGCAATTCTTATTCTTTGGATTTTTAACAGTTCCCTTATTTTTACTCAAACAGGGATAAGGCAGCTTCACATAGTATGGAATCACTTGAGGCTTATCACCATCCTTGAGGAGCTGGCTTTTAGACTTTCTCAAAATGGAGCTTGGATCTATGAGTTTCTCTATTTTCTCTCCCTCCTTCTCAGTTTCACACTGAACTCTCTTTCTCTCACTCTTATCTACTCTCATAGGGGTAGCTAATCTCCCATTACTCACTCCAATCATATTACATGCCTCATTATTCTGATTGTCGCAATTATTGCCACCAAAACCTCCACTTGATTGTGTTACCATTAGTCTTGACAACTGCCCAATTTGAGTTTCAAGGTTCTTAATGGAAGCTTCATTGTTCCTTTCCACACTTTCTTGATTTGACTTGATCTCTTGGAAGTTGGTTTGGGTTACTTTGATGAAACTAGTCAAGGCTTCTTCAAGTGCGGATGACTTTGTTTGTGGTTGTTGTTGGGATGGGTCGGTAGTTGGGGTCAAGATGTTGTTGTTTGAATATTTGAGGTTAGGAAGTTGTGGCCACCCCAAATTATATGTGTTTGAGTAAGGGTTCCCTTTTTGATAATTTCCCATATAACTGGCTTCCTCACTCACTCCCTCGGGTACACACTCACCATTAGCATGTCCTTCACCACAAAACTCGCACCGTAAAACTTGTGCTTGTTGAATCTGTTGAACTTGAGCTTGTTGAACTTGAACTTGTCTCATACTCATGGCTTGTACCTGTTTGGCCAGTGCTTCTATTTGTTTACTCATCAAGGTCTGACTAGCCAGGTTAATACTATTCTCATTCACTCCAAACACTCCTATCTCACCTTGCTCATTCTCAACACAATACTCATTCTGAGCCATGCTCTCAATTAGGGTTTGAACCTCAAGGTCTGTTTTCACTCTTATACTACCCCCAGCTGAGGCATCAAGGAGCATCCTAGTTTGAACATTCAACCCGTGTGTAAATATTTGCATCTGATCCATTCTATCAAAACCATGTGGCGGACACCTCTTCAATAACAGTCTGAACCTCTCCCAAGCATCATAGAGAGGTTCTGTATCACCTTGCTTGAAACTAGTAATTTCTGCTCTCTTCTTCAACAACTTTGATATGGGAAAGAAATGCTTCAAAAACTTCACTTCTAACTCATCCCATTTCTGAATCGTACCATTCGGCATAGCATGCAACCAATCTTTTGCTCTCCCAGTTAATGTTACAGCGAACAATTGCAACTTCTTCTGATCTTCAGTCACTCCATACTCAAGTGTTCGTATGGGTCCTAAAGTGATCCTCCATCATATTGATTTTCTCTAAGACCCACAAGAATTGAATTTTTTATGTTGAAGGCGACTGGGTTCGCCGGTTGAAACCCATGAGTGATAAGACATCGGTTTGTTTCAATACCATAGTCCCCCAAGGTGTGTCTAGATGGAATATCTCCCATCCCAAATCAAAGAGTAGTTTGCTTGACCTCACAGAAACAACAAAAAGAAGATACCGTAGTAGCACCGCACAACAGAAAATAAAAGCAACAAGAATAATTTTTTTTATGTTTTTAAATAAATTAACAGAAAATAAATAAAACAAAGATCCTAGATATAATTTCAATTGCCTTGTTGAAATTAATTAACAATCCCATGCAACGGCGCCAAAAACTTGATAGACTTTTAGCAAGTGTACTAAAAATGCATCGAAGTAATAAAATTTATAAGTTCGTCTCCACATGGATTGTTTCAATCTCAACTCGACAATTTAATTTTAATAAGGATTTAACAAATATGGGGTATGTTGAGCATATATTTGAGTTTAATAGAAAATAAAAATAAAAATAAATTGTTTTGGAAAATAACAGAGAAAAAGTGATCAGGTCTTTCGATTCAATTAATTCTCGCTGTTTGGTAAATTGCATCTAGTCTATACAATTATTCTCCTAGTCTCACGACAAATTAACAAAATAGTTTTGATCAATCCCTTGACTCAGAACTCTCTTTTCAAATTACAACACCCTAATTCCTTAGGTGAGTCCGTAACCGTTGAAGGTTTTATATGAACGTTAATTTTTATGTCATAACCTAACAATCATCTATCCCAGATTGACCCGTTAAATTAACCGGAATTATTAGGTCCAATTCAATAGCTAGTGTCAATAGTCAATTGATATTTAAAATCATTTTATATATGATCAGTATACAAAAAGCATTAAGAACAAATAATTCTGAATAAGACTAGGATTGTAATTGCATTGAAAAGAGTTTATACAATCACATGATTCAAACAACTTGAATTAAAATCATCTAAGATCTGATCAAAGGAAATTAACTAGACATAATCAAAGGAATAAACAACATAGTAAAGAAAAGAAACCGATAGAGTTCCGTCGTTGCCGGCATAGCTCCTCAATTTCCTTTCAATTGGTGTTGTTCTTGTTTTCCCTTATTCACGTGCCGTTACTGTGCTCCCATCAATTTCCCGTGATGCGTGATGTTTTCCTTCTAATTCTCTGATCCTCCGAAAAAAACCTCTTTTCCAAGTGCAGCGCTCCTCCTTTTATTATAGCAAACTTAATTGGTTTCCTCTTTAGTTTATGGATCAGCAAGCACAAACACTTCCTTGCCCAAAAAAATATTTCTCTTATATTTCTATTTCTATTCACACCAGCCTATGGTACATTAACACACCAGCCCATAGTACAAAGCTAACTGGCACATCAATTTTAATTCATAGAATTCTTTGATCATATGACTACTAAATATAATACTAATACACTATTTGACTCAATAAATTAAAAACGACAATTTATTTAAAATGACTCTAAATTAAATATTAAACTAATAAAAGTAGAGTAAAACATAATTAAAATGATTATAAAAATAGTGTATGACTGACTGTCATCAGAACCCCACCTTGAAGTGGATCTTCCTATAGCAAACTCAATACCATCAAGGGCATCCTAGAAATATAATCAAGATTGGAAGTGATAGTCAATAATCATGAAATTTTTGTAAGAAAAATATCAAAAATTGAGGAAATTAATAAATAAATATTTAAGTTAGAAAAAGAAGGACATACTTGTACAAATGGTGAAGTGGCAGAGACATTAACTTGTTCACTATGGCTTATACCTAAAATAAGATATATTTTTAAACGATCAAGACACATTTTGTACTTAAAAAAAAAAAAGGAAATTGAATCACTACTAATTCTTGGTCTAAAAAAGATGAAAAGAACATATCTAGGACAAGAAGAATACCATTATTAAAAACCCATATTGGCAATGCATTAAGATCCTCTGCTAGCTGCTCAGGAAAAAAAAAGGAGAGTAGCACAAGAAAATAGGTATTACAACTTTGAACTGAATGATTGGAGGGAGGT
The DNA here is from genome assembly GCA_018208015.1 of Medicago ruthenica. Taxonomy (NCBI): domain Eukaryota; kingdom Viridiplantae; phylum Streptophyta; class Magnoliopsida; order Fabales; family Fabaceae; genus Medicago; species Medicago ruthenica. Next base: position 67,424,033 of record CM031376.1, on the reverse strand, counting down.
GTTTAAAAAAAAGTAAATTTGGTAAGTTCATTAGTCATCCGGCGTGATCTCTAAGTCATGGTTTAATTGGTTCGACCAATTCAACTGACCGGTTTAGTTCGGTTTGATTCGATCCAGTTTGTTGAGTATTTTGGTGTTGGCTGCATATTTTGGCAAATCCAATGTGTTGAATAGAAGCATCTCCATGTTTAGAACAAGTCTTCAGTTACAAGAAATTACATTTGAAGCTGTTCAGAAGCTGAAAATTCCACCAGAAGCTGAAAGTTGCTTCAGAAGCACTGTAGCACTTCAGAAGCTGAAATGTGAGTCTGATGCACGCGTTGACTTTTGTTGACTTCATCAGAAGCTGAACTTTTTCAAGTTATTTCTGCGCGAATCTTTGCAAGATTTATCAAGGAATTATCCTCGCATATTGCTTCTAGATTGCTGGTTGATTTGAAGAAGATTTATTGAAGATTTGGTTCAGTTTTATGAAGCACGTATTTTTCTGCAGAATCTTTTTAAAGATACATTTCTGGTTTATTTGCTTGCTTATTGGATTATTCATAATTCAGAAACAAATCATGTGCAGAAGATTGGAATCTATTTTATGGACTGAAGGCTATATAAGGAGTGCTTTGCTGCTATTCAAGAGACAAGGAATTAGAGAGAAAATTCAGAAATAGAGTCTTAGTGTGTGTAAGCTTTTTAGCTTTGTTTTGTGCACCACTCATATGTTTTGAGTTGGTTTAGGTTTAATTGAGTTGTAATTCATTCAAAGCTTTTAAGCAAGAATGAAGTTTTTGTATTGAAGTGTGTTCTTCAAATTCTGGTTAGTTTGTTTTCAGAACTGGGTTTAGTTCAAGGGTTGTTCAAGTGACTGGGTTGTTACTTGAATAGGAAGTTAGTGGATTCTAATACTCATGCGTGGGTAGAAATCTGACTAGGTGGAGATTGATTGCTTAGGATAGGAACTGGGGGTCAGTGTCTGAGTCTTAAGGATTAATTCCAATAGTGGATTTCCTTCCTAGATTGGTATCCCCCAGAGTAGGAGGTGTTTACTCCGAACTGGGTTAACAAACCTTGTGCCTTCTTTAGCTTTCCTGCACTTTACTTTGCTGCTTGTGTTGTGTTTGTGTGTGTACTCTGTTTTAGCAATTTATTGTGCCCTGCATCGTGTTCTTAGTCTGTGCAGCCAGAAATTTCACAGTTATGAAAACTCAAACAATGAATGTTTGTATAGATATGGAAGGATACCAACAATGTTGTTAGAATCAGATCCAGAGGTCGACCTAGTGAGACTGATGAATCATTATTCAACTAGTTTAATTAGCTAAATCACGTTTGAACCAAACGACTAATGTATAAATAAATAAGTATTAAATAAGTTAGTTTATAAAAAAAGAAAAGAAAAACAAACAATTCAATTGAACCATTATTAAACTGTGGTTCAAACCAAATCCACCCGGTTTAATCCGATTAAAAAAGATTGTAAACCAATTGCGGTTGAACCAATCGACAGATTAGCCGATTCCCGATTCAACCGACTGAACTGATTGATTAGATATGATTCTAACAAGATTGAATACGAGATAAATTTTCACTAACGGGAAGATGGATTACTATACTTATGCACCCGATTTCCATTCCCATATAGCTAAAAATTGATACCATACCATAATCATCATATTAATAGTAGTAACAGTAAGTAGAAAAATATAACATACTTGGAGACCGTCAAAAAAACCAAAGCCATCATCCGTCCAATAATCCCAAACATCACCATAGTGACCAGGTCTGTTCTCCCAAGGTCCAATTGTTTGTTTCCATCAAAATGCATTTTTTAACACATTTCCTTCAACATAGCAACCACCTATATTACATTGCAATTAAACAAAACAAAAAATGAAAATATCATTATATATAGGTACATTATATTGTATTACAAAAAAAAATTGATGGACCACTTGTCACGGGACTAACAATTGTAACAACTAGCAAAAAATTTATAAAAATAAAAAATTGTAACAATTAATTGCAATAATAGTGAAAGGGATATAACATCTTTTCTTAGCCCTTTTTGTTAAGATATACTAAAACTTGATGTATACCTGGAAATCTAAATACTCTTGGTTTTAATTAGGGGTGGCAAAATGGATGGATTGGATGGATATGGATTTGGATCCTGATGGATGGATAAAAAAAATCTATTAATCCATTAGAATCCACTAAATATTTTTTTTAAAAAAATCCATCCAATCCAATCAATTAAATATAAAATACATCCGATCCATCCATTATTAGATTATTAACGGATGGATGTCCTATCTGATCCATTAATTAAAATGTATTTTTTATTTGAAGGGGTGTATTATATATAAAGTGTGTTTTTTTAATGAATTCAGTCCAAATATACAAAGGCCAAACACAATTTTTTTTTCTCAAGCTCAATAATGTTTTTGACAAAAACACTTAATAATTCAGAAATATTAAATAGATAGTTGAAAATATTATGGTGGTGAGTGGTGGCATATGGTGGTCAACCGGCGTTTGTAACACCCTATTTCCCGACGATAATTATTAAATAATAAGATTTTATTTAATAAAGAGGATGTTACAAAATTCATCAATATATCACATATAACATAAACACTTTCTTTAAATAATAATTTCAACAGCAGAAAACATTTCATTGATTGCATTAATATAGATTATCCTTGTTATTCAACATCATAAATAGAAATAACAATATTTCCAAGTTTACGACTTAAAAACAAATTAATTCAACGTCAACCCCAACCCTGGTGTTACAAGAATCAGAGCTCGTAGCGACTACATGCTTAATCGAATACTAAATAAAGTGAAAACTAGACAGAAGACGTATTCCATCTCCACCTTCTAAGTCGTCCCATAGCTAAACTTCCTCAACCTGAGTGTCTGTACCCGAGAGTACAATCACCACAAAGAAAACAACACAACAACAATAAAGGGGTGAGAAATTCTGTCATAACATAATATTATGGAAAAGCACGCACACAATTATTGTCGCGTCGAATTTCGGATGTCAAGCTATTGGGGAAGCTTTGAATCACTAATTCTAAATTACGACTGAACTTTTAATTTTTCGGGGAAAAAAGGAAAAAAGTTCTAAATTACCTTGAGAAAAGATTTTAGGTTCGAAAGTCGATTATGCGAGGGGAAGGTATTAGCACCCCTCACATCCGTTGTACTCAACGGGAACCTCTTAGTCGGCTTAGGCTTAAAATGGTTCGATGTTTTACTTACGTGTTTAAATGTGTATAAAAAGGAAATATATAGAAGACCTAATGCGGGATAAAGAAAGAGATAAAAACAAACGAAAAGGGAAAAACAAGTTTTTTATTAATGGGCTTGACAAGATGTCGATCTTGCTCCTACGTATCTCCCGGTAGTCGGAGAATTCAAAGCGTACGTAGTTCTTTGGTAGAAAAACGTTTGTATGTTGATTCGTTTTAGTTAAAAAGATTGATCGCGTCCGAGCGAAAAAGTTTGAAAATAAAGAAAAAGTGTAATGAAAATAAATGTCAACTGTTCGGGTTGTTGCCGAACTGGCCATTGACGACAAGAAAGTAAAAGTCAGCTGCTCGGGTTGTTGCCGAGCTGGCCACTGACGACAATGCATAAAAGTAAATGATTTGATGAAAAAGTTTTACGCTCGGACGTGAGCAAAGGTTTTAAAAACGTACGAAGACGTACAAAGTTTAAAATGGTGGAAGATGGACGCTAGGCGATAAGCTCGCGCGAGGCGTAAATGTTTTAAAAAAAGAAATAAATAAAAGACAAACGCACTGAGGCGAAAAATTCGCGCAAGGCGCGAAAGATTAAAAATAAAACGCGCAAGGCGCGAAAGGTTCGGATTGACCACGAGGGCCAAGAAAAGGGTAAGAATGGCCACAAGGGGGCCAATGGAAAGTTTAGCGTGCTAGACGCGTCAAGGGTGGAATGACGATTGCCCGAGCGACGAGACATACGTCACGCATTCGTGCAATCGAGGTTTGGGGAGACATACGTCAAGCCATTCCCGTTTCATTCAAGTTTGGTTTTGTTGCTCGGAGAAACCTCAAAGAGAACCAAAGCTTTTAAAAAGGAAAGTTAAAGAAAAGAAAAACAACACGAACAAATTTGTTGTTCGGTTTTATCAAAAATCATGAACGTGACTTGTTGCTTAAGTTATTGAAACTCAAGAACAAGTTTGGTTCAAGTTTGAATGGCAAACACAATCATAAAACATACAAAAATTGGAAAGTTCACAAGTTCGGCCCAATTCGAGCTTGGTTTTAAGAATGAGCAAACTCGGCTTAAGTTCGCGTTTAGATTGAAAATCATGAACAACATGGTTGTTCAAGTTTGTTTTTGAAATAGACGAACTTAGCTTGTTGCTCAAACTTGGTTTTGAAAATATTAAAGAACATAACTTGTTTCACAAGTTACTCAAAATTTGTCGCACGAACTTGTGAAATCTTCAAAGTTGTGCATGATTATGAGTTGGATTTGGACCAAAATGGTTTTAACCCTCTTTAGGTTCTGAATCAAGGGCTAGAATCCCAAAAATTTGACATTTGAATGCCTGATTCATGTTCTGAATTTTACATACTTCGCAGAGCAACCAGAACTTGGCTCTGCGAAGTCAGGTTCTGGTGTGTTCGCAGTGCGAGCAAGGCTTGGCTCTGCGAAGTATGCGAATTTCCAACTCAGAAGCTGTTTCTGGACAGAAGTTCAGAAACTGCTTCTAAGCAAGATTCAGAACCTAAAGGAGGTTAAGAAACTTGACAAAAAGGAAGAAAGAAGGGTGAAAAAACACAGTTTTAAAGCTTGGCCCCTTTGAGGTCCTTTTTTGGGGTTCAAAGGAGGTTTTGGTTCACAAAACAAAATTGGACAAAGCAAGATATGTAAACAGCATATACAATAGAAAAGAAAGGTTATAGGAGACTTACAGAACTCCTAGCAATGCTTGAATAAGACTGGAAGTAGCTTGCTTGCTTTGTGAAAGGTTATGAACAAGGTTCAAAGTGTTTGTGATGAACTGATTTTGTGTTGCAATGCAAGGGATTTTTGTGTGGATTTCGTGTGTGTTAGCTCTCTGAAATGGTATGTTTTTGACTGGTTTTCAATGTGTTTCAGTTGTGTATTCAAATGGTGTGTAATCCTAGTGCCTTGCATTCCCTTTTATAGGCATAAATGCAATCTATGTAATGATGAACCAAATCCTAGAACACTAGCTGATCATGAGCTAAACTCAGGCTAGAACTCTTTGCATTTAATGCTAATGGATAGAACTTGCTTTGCCTTGTGCCAAGGGGCAAGGTCTTGACTGATCTCAGCCACAAATGCCATTGATTCTAGAAGGTAATGATGGTAAAAACTGTAAAACAGGGCAGCTGCAAAAGGGATGATTCTTGGGATCAAACCTTGCAATCTTGGAAGGTCAAACAATCAAAACGTGTACTGCCATGTACAGGGAGATTGGGGGAATCAAAATCAGCATGTGGGCTTATGTGTGGGGGGAGAAATTCTGCTCAAAACAGGGCATGTCACACAGCTTTTTTGCAACATAAACCACTTGGGATTGGCTGGTTTTGGCAGGGCAAAAGGGAAGGAAATGGATCAAGCAGCTGGCTGGCATGTTTAGGTTGGGTGAGGGGTCAATTTGGGGGGACAAAAACTGACCAAGGATAGCCAATTTGTTTGATCACATGAGAGGTTAGAAGAAAGTTCTTCTTTCCTTTTACCTTTAATGTCACACATTAAATCTTGCTTTGCTGCACCAAATCAGTCACAAAACAGCAATAATAATAGTAATAATACTACTAATGATAATTGTAGTTGAAAGCAAAAAAGATAAACAACTATATAAAAAACTGCAGAATTTTCGCAGAGGTCGCAGTGCGAAGGTGAGTTCGCACTGCGAACTTCACTTTTTTTGATTTTTTTGTATTTAAAATAAAAGGTAAAAATGGGGAAATAAATAATAAAATATAATGATAATAATGATGATAAAATGCAAATGGCAATAAAAATGAATAAAAATAGTAATGACAAATAATAATGAAACTTAATAATATTAGAAGATAAAAACTAATAGTAATAAAATAATAATGATATTATTAAAGGAAAATAAAATAACATAACAATAATAATATTAAGGATAATGATGATGATATAAAATATTATAGCAATAATAAAAATAATAAAAGGTAAATAATAAATAATGAGATAATAAAAATATAACACCCATAAAAATATAAGTCAAAAAATGGGGTATGACAGATGCCCCTATTTAAGTTTCTTCGTCCCGGAGGTTGAAAATGTGATTTGAAATGGACGGGCCGAAGAGACTTAAATATAGAATACGCCATTTTTTGACTAAATATTTCCCGAGTTATAAATGCTATAAATGCATGCAATGCAAATGTTATGAATGCTTGTAATGTAACTATGGATGCAAAGGATGATAAAAAGGAAGACCACACTGGGGATAGGTGTCAGCTGTTCGGGTGGTTGCCGAACTGCTACTGACAACAAAGAATGAAAAGGTAAATGCCAGCTGTTCGGGTTGTTGCCGAACTGGCCACTGGCGACAAAAGAATGAAAAGAATGTCAACTGTTCGGATGTTGCCGAACTTGCCATTGACGACAGGAAAATAAAATGTCAACTGTTCGGATGTTGCCGAACTTGCCATTGACGACAGGAAAATAAAATGTCAACTGTTCGGATGTTGCCGAACTTGCCATTGACGACAGGAAAATAAAATGTCAACTGTTCGGATGTTGCCGAACTTGCCATTGACGACAGGAAAATAAAATGTCAACTGTTCGGATATTGCCGAACTTGCCATTGACGATACTGGGGATGCGGCTGAGAAGCCGTTCCTTACAAAAAATGCCCCTTCAATCGGGGAGAAAGAATGCACAAGCTGTTCATTGAAGAACTTGCCACTTGGCACAACACTGGGGAGTACGCACAAGCTGTTCATTAAAGAACTGTCACTTGGCGTAAAGACTTGACAAAAAAGACGCACAAGCTGTTCGTTTTGAACTGCCACTTGGCGGAAAAGGATGACATCTCTGAACCAGAAGGACTGGGGATGACACTGGGAAAAAAGAATTCACGAATTGCTCGCGATTGTTTGGTGAGACTCATGATGGTTAGAAATAACCATGTATGACATGCTGTATGCATATGTATGGATGCATGAATGTATGACTGTCACTGAGGACGTCATGTGAGGGATGAATTTGTACTGGGGATACCCAACCTGTTTGTTAAGGAATTGCCCCTTGACGTGAGATGCATGCTAATGAATGATTATGATATGCTGCATGAATTATGCTGACCTGAGGGATGACAGACATCACGTGGGACGCTGGGGAACTATGGTTTGAATGCCGAGCAAAGTCGGGCTTGGATGATGTAAGACTCCACTGGGGGGTATGCCAATAAGATTGGGCTTCGCTCGTGAATTCACTGGGGATATAAGGACCATTTTGGAAGCATGATCGATATCCAGCCTTGGATGCCAATGGTAATTGGGCTTGTGAGAATGGAACAAATATTGACTTCCTGGGGAATTGGTAGTCCATTGGGGACTGTGCTAATCCGCTGGAGAGAAGAACTGGCGATTCCGTCGGGAATGCTTACGCCTTGGTTGGTCCTTGCCTGAAGGGTCCTTTCGGACTCTTAACTCACTGGGGAATTTTCAATTAATTCACCAAGGATCCTGTTGGGGGATTCCCCTTCTTTTTTGATTTGCGATTGACCATGCTTGGCCTGCGAAGCGTTATCTGCTTTAAGGATAGACATTGATGTTCACTCCGAGTATTCGCAAGTTCGAAAAGGAATGTGTTTGTTATTGGATAAAAATGAAAGACTCATGTAATAAATTTTGGAAAAGTTTTTTTTTGTTTTTTTAAGTACTATCATCAAGAATAAAAATGAATGAAAGAAACATGACAAAAGATGTAAAGAAATGTTGGGAAATGAAATTTATTAAAAGGGGTGGTAGCCTGCCAAAGGCGTGGCTCCTTTGGTGGTTGAGGGTGGCTGGGCCCTTTGTAGGGGACCAACAAATGATGATTGGGCTCCTTGTGAATTGTGGTGAGAGTACTAAGCATGGTTGGGCCCTTCGAATAATCGTGCACTGGGCACAGCTGGGTTTTATGGGTGTCAAAGAGAATTGGGCTCTTGTTTTGTTTGGATGCCGAGCGAGGTCGAGCATTAATATGGGGATGCCGAGCGAGGTCGGGCTTTGATATGTGGGTGCCGAGCGAGGTCGGGCTTGGATATGTGGGTGCCGAGTGAGGTCGGGCTTTGATATGTGGGTGCCGAGTGAGGTCGGGCTTTGATATGTGGGTGCCGAGCGAGGTCGGGCTTGGATATGTGGGTGCCGAGCGAGGTCGGGCTTTGATATGTTGGTGTGATTCATGTGAAATTTGCGCATGCTGTTTTAATGCCCCCATTGTTCCGAGATTGCTCTGAAAAATTTGAAATAAATACCACACAAAAGGTTGTATTATACATTTCAAGTTAATAACATGTACATTAATGAACCAACCTATCACTCATTTAAGTAGACGAACAAATTGAATATCATGTAGGGGGTATTGAACGCTCATCCGGTAAGTTTGTTAACATTCCGATCGAGTTATGTGTCCATCCGATCATCGTTTCTAAAAGTACAAAAGCGTTGATCACAAGGTCTTTAAGGGTTGTAATTTGGCTGGGTTACAAAAGAAATGTCATATGTGGGGAACTTGAATTCAAAAGGCTAAGCAGGAAGAAACATTCTTTCTAGATTACACATCTCTCTTCTTATCAGATCACAAACTTTGATGTGTTCACAAATATTTATCTTTAATTCTGACAACCTTTTGATGTACTGATTTTTCTTTTTCTTTCTCCTTTGAGATTTCTTGATTTGTTTTTCTTTCTTTTTCTCGATTGGTTTGTCAAGATCTTTTATGAAATTCACTATTCCTTGGCTTTCACAAACCCCCTTCTTTTTTTTCAACTGAATCAAAGGCGAAGCCCTAATTGAATGTTCCTTCTTCCTTTGGCAAGGGATGATGATCACGATGGTTGAGGGTTCAAAAACAATGAAAGAAAAATATCAGAATTTAGTGACACTTTAACCACGAATTGAAAAAAAGATTTTCTCTTTCTTCCTCTTTCTCTCTTTTTTTTTACAAACTCCGGCAATCATATTAAGCAATTGAGCTTTATGAGAGTTGGCAGTTTGCAGTCAATAATTCTGCTTCATTTGGCTCAAAGGGTTGACAGATGCTCACTGCTCACAGGGTGGGCTATTTGTGGTCAAATGTTTTCACTCATAAAAAAAAAATGCCTCGATCATGCCAATGCTTTTATACCGTTTAAAACAACGTTTAGATTTAACATAAAAAGATCGAGTTAATCAAAATGCCGGTCTCCTGCATATGTAAAAATAATTTTGAGGTTTCCTCACATTTGGGCTGGTTCTAAATGGTTCATTGAATAAACATGCTAACAACGCAAATTGTATAATATAGCTTCTATGTTAAGTATATATTATCATTTTGAGTTTAATCATATAAGAACAGGAAGCACGCATTTAGCTTTGCGCAAATTGATCAAAAATATCAATACCAATTATCCGTGGCTAAGTTAATTAACTTTGGCTTAATCCATGGTTAAGAAAAAAATGTTAATCTCAAATCACCAACAATTCATAGCAAGCAACAACATTCAACGCACATTAAAACTGAACATGCATAAATAACGATAATGAAAAGGCCCGATAATAAGAGGAAAAGTACGTAGTACAAATATGGATACAAAGTGTTAAACATAGCAAGAGTGTATGAGAAAAATAACATAAACAAAAAACATGAGAAAACATCAAAAAAAAGGGGGGAGTCACTCAAGGAGTGAGAGCCTCATCATCCTCCGTCTCCTCGTCCTCGTCCTCCTCCTCATCCTCATCCTCATCCTCATCCTCATCCTCATCTTCATCCTCCTGGCCTCCTGCCGCTGTGCCACTGCCTCCAGCCTCCGAATGCTCCGGCCTATCCCCGGGCCAACGACCATGAGCCGCGAACATCTGGGGTGTCGGTATCTGATCATCAGGATCTGTCGGCCTCCCTAACTGCCTCTGAAGACGATACATGGAATCATGCATCATAGTCATGTATCGATGGGAGGAGGCATTCTGCTCCAAAATGAAAGTGCAAGTGCGACAATCCCCTGATGCTGGTGGAGGCCTAGGCCGTGGCTGCTGTACCCTCGCCGCTCTCCTCCCCGTGCAATGTCTGGAAATATACTCGTCCGTGATAGGGTTCTTAATGGTTTCGGACACGTGGGGAGGAATGGCGACTCGGGCTTCCCGGCAGAGTCCCATGATAAGACCCGGGAAAGCAAGCGGGCACATCTTCTTGGCCGGTGGCTTGATGCCACTCTCGACCACTATCTTAATCTCCTGACAAATAGCCCTGGCCACATCTACTTGTTTACCGGTGAGGATATAGTAGATAAGGGGGGTGACATCCATGGTGGTGGAGGAAGTATGGCTTTTGGGCTTTATGTTGTGGATTATGAGGTGAAAAATGACTTGGGCGTAAGTGGTAAGGCTGCCTTTGAGGGCTCTAGTGGGTTGCCCTGCTGCGTTAAGCTCATATCCCTTTCCGGATTGGAAAATGGTTTGAGCATAAAGATCGTGGTTCCAATTACCACGATTTTGGTGCTTGTGGAAAGCACACAGTTCGTCATTTTCTAATTGAAAAGGGTTGTGGAGGTATGCATTGATGGCGTCGCGATCGAATCTAATGACCCGACCGCGCACCATAGTCCGATATGTGAATTCCCCCTCCGGATCTACGGGGATGGCATTTGCGTAAAACTCCCGGATTATGTCGTAGTTAAGGTTAAGGGGAGGGTTCACCAAGACTCCCCACCGGCGATGGTTTATCAATCGGGCCAACTCCCGCCAAGCGCCCTGCTCGCTTATGGTGAATTGTCTTTCCGGCCAGAAGGTTCTGCCAAGAAGTTCTTCGTATCTTTCCTGGTTCCGCAGACTTAGGAAGCGAGAGGCATCGAATCCCCCTTGGGGTCTGGATCCGGATGTCTCTCCCCTCGAGCGTTTTCCCATTGGTTTTGGGGCCATCTGCAAGAAAAAGGCAAAGTCAGTGGATAGCATACATGATTAAAAGTGATATGGGGTGAAACAAATGGAATTGGAAGGCATAAATAAGGAAAACATGTGTTCTGTTTCTGCTACAGTCGCACTGCGAACACACGGTCGCAGTGCGAAGCCATGCGAAAATTCTGGGCTGCCCAGAAGGATGGGTCGCAGTGCGAAGTTCATCTTGGCTCTGCGACCCTGACAGAACAAAACCATAAAATCCCTGGATAACTACCCTATACTTCTAAACTAAACTCTAAACAAAGCATGTTAGATGAATGGTTAAGGATAAATGCATGGGTAATGGTTACAACTAACATGGCAACTTGTTTTGATCTAATTTCTATAAAATGGGTAGAGTGGATTTCGTATAATATTACTCACAGATGGGAAAGGAAATGAGCTTACTTTAACTACCTATGACATACATTTACTAGATTATAACTTATTCCTAGCATGGCAAGAAAAACAGGAACTAATTACAATCCTTAAACCCTAAAATGGAAGTTTAAAGGTTTAGCAAAACCCTAAGACCCATAACACGAATCAGAAGTAAAGCAGGATAGAGAAGAGGAATCATACCTTACTGCTTGCAGAGGAGAGTAATTTTTACTTGGATTAGGAAAGAGGAAAAAAAATGGAGAAATGGGTATGATTTTGTTCTTGGAGAGTTGTTTTTGTGAAAAAGAAAAACTGTTTTTTTTTTAGTTATACAAGTTAAATAATAAAATAACGGTTAGATAAGATAGTGGAAAAAAGTGGTTGGAGGGAATTAATGCTGGTTAGTGACCTTTGAAATCTGGGCTGACAAAATTCGCAGGGTTCGCACTGCGAAGTAAGTTTGCTCTGCGAACCTTAAAATTAACTTCGCAGTGCGAATATACCTTTGCTCTGCGAAGTGCTCGAATTTTTGAAAAAAGAAACCCCCTCTCAACACAATGGTCATTTTATTTCAACTATAGTTATGCATATAAAATAACAAGTAAATAAATGCAGATTGCCCCTGATGGAAAAACAAAACACAAAGTAACAAGCATGAGTGAAGGTGAATGGGTGGTGTGCAAGGGTGTGGTATGTAGGTTCAAAATTTCCCCCCATCCTCACGTGTAGGCTCTAATAGGTAAGATTCTTAAGAAGAGGTCCTTAGAGTCATTAACCTCATATGGAATTAGGGTTGTCTATGGACATACGTCGACATGACTTCAATTAATTCCATATGAGAATCTCGTCTAAGCGGGGTTGGGCATCCTACCTCACGGACATACGTCAACGCGGGTTTCCGCACACAACTTCCTGCTAACTTAGTTTTTTCTCGAGCTCGGGTAGAGAGCCTCACACGTCCGGCATTAACCCGAACAATGCGGAGTAACATCGCTCAAGTAACCCCCACAATTGAGATATATATGAATATGAAGCACAAATGATATATATATGCAAAGTATAAGAATAAACAAGACAAATAATGACAAGAAGACATAAACACGTAAGTAAAATGAACCAAATTAGCCTAAAAGCCGACTGAGATAGGCTTGACTCGTTTATGCAAAAACAAAGTGTTTTATGCATGGTCCCCAGTGAAGTCGCCATTTCTGTCGCGTCGAATTTCGGATGTCAAGCTATTGGGGAAGCTTTGAATCACTAATTCTAAATTACGACTGAACTTTTAATTTTTCGGGGAAAAAAGGAAAAAAGTTCTAAATTACCTTGAGAAAAGATTTTAGGTTCGAAAGTCGATTATGCGAGGGGAAGGTATTAGCACCCCTCACATCCGTTGTACTCAACGGGAACCTCTTAGTCGGCTTAGGCTTAAAATGGTTCGATGTTTTACTTACGTGTTTAAATGTGTATAAAAAGGAAATATATAGAAGACCTAATGCGGGATAAAGAAAGAGATAAAAACAAACGAAAAGGGAAAAACAAGTTTTTTATTAATGGGCTTGACAAGATGTCGATCTTGCTCCTACGTATCTCCCGGTAGTCGGAGAATTCAAAGCGTACGTAGTTCTTTGGTAGAAAAACGTTTGTATGTTGATTCGTTTTAGTTAAAAAGATTGATCGCGTCCGAGCGAAAAAGTTTGAAAATAAAGAAAAAGTGTAATGAAAATAAATGTCAACTGTTCGGGTTGTTGCCGAACTGGCCATTGACGACAAGAAAGTAAAAGTCAGCTGCTCGGGTTGTTGCCGAGCTGGCCACTGACGACAATGCATAAAAGTAAATGATTTGATGAAAAAGTTTTACGCTCGGACGTGAGCAAAGGTTTTAAAAACGTACGAAGACGTACAAAGTTTAAAATGGTGGAAGATGGACGCTAGGCGATAAGCTCGCGCGAGGCGTAAATGTTTTAAAAAAAGAAATAAATAAAAGACAAACGCACTGAGGCGAAAAATTCGCGCAAGGCGCGAAAGATTAAAAATAAAACGCGCAAGGCGCGAAAGGTTCGGATTGACCACGAGGGCCAAGAAAAGGGTAAGAATGGCCACAAGGGGGCCAATGGAAAGTTTAGCGTGCTAGACGCGTCAAGGGTGGAATGACGATTGCCCGAGCGACGAGACATACGTCACGCATTCGTGCAATCGAGGTTTGGGGAGACATACGTCAAGCCATTCCCGTTTCATTCAAGTTTGGTTTTGTTGCTCGGAGAAACCTCAAAGAGAACCAATGTAACACCCATACTAAATTATCTAGAATATTTAGCATGTGTATTAATCTGATACTGGGTACATTAAAACTTACAATAATTAAAATATACAAACCACTGAATTAGTACAATTTGCTCGTTTACATAAATATCCAAATGTAATCTATAAATACATAAACATATCCTGATAACCTTCTGAGCTTCTCCGCGACGAGCAACTGCACTCCATCCAGCGTCTTCCTGAAGATCTTCATGAACATCTCTGCTAACCTATGAACCTGCACCAGAAGGATAGGGATGAGACATAATGTCTCAGTGAGCTCCTACCCTACCTACTGTTGGCAACCACGGGGGAAACCTAGGGTCGCCGTGCCTACTCTCGGCAATCTTGGGGATACCTATGATCGCCGTCTTTCTCTACATAGTTCGCGATCAAGGGGAAACCTAGGATCGCTTCATTGTCTTTATCTTGCTTGTACTTGTCACTACATAATCTTATGCATTTCATACTCTATTCTTATCTTAGTCTTATACGTAGTGATCTTGGGGACATCCTATGATCACATCTCGTTCACTAGGAACTAATCATCATGTCTCGTATTACTTATAAAATATACATATTCATTTCATATTCGTATTCATCTTTTCATATCATGTTAAGTTAAAAGTTAGGGTTGAACAAACAATCATTATCTTGGTTCATTTTACGGAGTGCATCCGGGTGGAGTAACCCCGAAGTACATCTCCCATCATACCGGTGAAATTCCTATCATATCAGGCTAACACCGGACTCCTCTTATCTTTGTGTAGGCAACCCTCTCGGTGAAGCCCCATCCGGCATAATCCGGAGCCTGCTGGACACATCTTGCATGTAGACAACCCTCTCGGAGAAGTCCCATCCGGCGAATCCCGGAGCCTGCTGGACATGCTTAAGTCTTATAACATACGTGTGGACAATCCTCTCGGAAGAGTCCCATCCGGCGAAACCCGGAGTCTGATGAACACGTTTAATATCGTCTTATAACTTACGTGTGGATAGCCCTTTCGGAGAAATCCCATCCGGCATAATCCGGAGTCTGATGAACACGTTATCATATTCTTTGTCATTAAATTCTTAACTTAAGTTTATGTACACATCTTATACATTCATAATCGTGCGCATATCTAATGCATTCTTAAGTATTCGTTCTTAATTGCCTAACCTATAAATAGGTCCTTAACTTAAACATTAATTCTCATCTTAAGTACTCGTAAGTACTTCTAATACTTTCTCTAGCCTTGGCATATTAATGCATTCTTAAGGGAACAATAACCTCCCAAACATAACTTATTAACTTATGGTATTACACTCATTGTTCTACTAAGCCTTGCTTGGTCATTTGGAAACATTCTATAGCTTAATAATCTCTCTTAGACATCTTAGGGATTGAGTATACATATCCCAAAGTGCACCTATCCTCATCTTAAGTCAAAATGTGCAATTCTGAGGAACAGAGAAATCGGGGGCCGATGTGCAAAAATCGGGGCCCGATTTTTGCCGTAAGTTCCATGGAAATTAAGCCTTGAAATCGGTGGCCGAACCCTCCAAATCGGTGGCCGATTTAGTCATTTGCAGGATTCAATTTCTTGCTTCCTAGGCCAAACCAATCCATTCCAAACATGCAAACAACTTATGGGAAGAAATTCCAAAACATATAAGTAGCTAATAACATGATTAACTAAGGGATTTACCAAGCATAAGGAATTGGACACTAATAATAAATTGTTTCCAAACCACAACATATTCATCAAAATCAACAAGGTGGGTTCTAAACCCCAAGGGAACTCACCTCAACCATGCTAGCTTCTTTCCCAAGCTTTCCCTTGCTTCTTCTCCAATCTTAGTTTAGGTTTTCCTTTCCTTCTTGTTCCATTCTTCCTTTCTCTTGTTCTAGCTTTCCACACAGGCTTGCTAGCTCTTTCTCACATGAATTTGGGATGAAATCTTGATGAGTGAAGAAGAAGAGATGGGGGCGTGTGAGTAGGGAGGAAGGGAGAGGAAGAGGGCTGATTGGGAGAGAAGAAAGAATGGAAAAGAATAGCAAAATAAATATCTTGCTTCCCTTATAACAATCATCCCTTTTCAAAATATTTACATATTTGCCATTCCTTCAATTACTAAATTGCCATGCTTGTTCCATAAGTTTCTGACACTGTTAATCATTACATTTAAGCGGAAAATTACTCTTATCATATAAATAACCCATTAACTGACAATTTACCAAATTGCCCTTGCTTAAAACAATTCTGATACATCGTCTCAATATTAATAAATATTCGAGTCTTAGGCGGGATGTTACAACCAAAGCTTTTAAAAAGGAAAGTTAAAGAAAAGAAAAACAACACGAACAAATTTGTTGTTCGGTTTTATCAAAAATCATGAACGTGACTTGTTGCTTAAGTTATTGAAACTCAAGAACAAGTTTGGTTCAAGTTTGAATGGCAAACACAATCATAAAACATACAAAAATTGGAAAGTTCACAAGTTCGGCCCAATTCGAGCTTGGTTTTAAGAATGAGCAAACTCGGCTTAAGTTCGCGTTTAGATTGAAAATCATGAACAACATGGTTGTTCAAGTTTGTTTTTGAAATAGACGAACTTAGCTTGTTGCTCAAACTTGGTTTTGAAAATATTAAAGAACATAACTTGTTTCACAAGTTACTCAAAATTTGTCGCACGAACTTGTGAAATCTTCAAAGTTGTGCATGATTATGAGTTGGATTTGGACCAAAATGGTTTTAACCCTCTTTAGGTTCTGAATCAAGGGCTAGAATCCCAAAAATTTGACATTTGAATGCCTGATTCATGTTCTGAATTTTACATACTTCGCAGAGCAACCAGAACTTGGCTCTGCGAAGTCAGGTTCTGGTGTGTTCGCAGTGCGAGCAAGGCTTGGCTCTGCGAAGTATGCGAATTTCCAACTCAGAAGCTGTTTCTGGACAGAAGTTCAGAAACTGCTTCTAAGCAAGATTCAGAACCTAAAGGATGTAACACCCATACTAATTTTAACTAGTATATTAGCAAGAGTGTTAAACTGATACTGGATACATTTAAATACAATACAGAAAATTGTTTGATAATATACAACACTTGTACAAAACATAATCTTTGATTTCAATCCATAATCTGGTACTAAACATTTTCCATAATATTCTTATACATCATGATACAATATTATACAACATCAAGAAAACATGAGCAGCACGATCAGTCCGTAGCTTTCTCTTTACCTTTTCTTCGTGCTACCTGCGAAGAACCTGCACCAGAAGGAAAGGGATGAGACATAACGTCTCAGTGAGCTCCTACCCTACCTACTGTTTGGCAACCTCGGGGAACCTAGGGTTGCCGTGCCTACCTCGGCGAACTCGGGAATACCTATGATCGCCAAGTCTCAAACTTACCCATAGAGGGCTAACTGTCTGTTTCTGATAATCTGGTGATCGAGGGGAAACCTAGGATCACCGTCTGATAGCTGCTAACTGACATCTGATAACTGATAACTGTCTGAATAAATATTTCTGACTGATAAAGTAATATAGTTTTAACTGATCTTTATGTTAGCTGTTAGCGTTGAACAAACAATGTTATCTGAGTTCATTTTACGGAATGCCCCCGGGTGGAGTAACCCCGAAGCACATTCCCCTGATAACCGGTGAAAATTCCTATCATATCAGGCTAACACCGGACTCCTCTTGTCGTCGTGCGGTCATCCTTGCGGAATAACACGTCCCACTGGCGTGAACCTCCTGTGTCCCACTGGCGTGAACGACAGAAGACACGACTTAATAATTTTAACTGATGCGTATACCTCCCGTGTCCCACTGGCGTGAACGACGGAAGACGCTAATAAATATTCTGTAAACTTATGCGTGAACTTTTCATGTTCCACTGGCGTGAACGATGAAAGTCACGACTTCAAGGTAATAATCTTAGTCTGTACTCTACGTGAACCATTCGTGTTCCACTGGCGTGAACATTGAAGGCCACGATTAATAACAGTGTAATCCCTGACTACTTAACCTATTATAGGTTCTAAGCTTGAATTCTTGATCAATCATGGCTTACTTGTACTTAAATAAATGTGGGGATTTCACTTACATGGAGATGATCCCCATTACTAGTCCCTTAATATGTCTATATAACTTAGGAGTATAGTATTCATCTCCTAATGCCATGTCTATCCATCATCCTACCCTAAAACCAAATCTTAGCTCACGAACAAAAAGCTGAGGAAAGCCCAAAATCGTAGCACGATATGCCAGGATCGGAGCACGATTTTATGCGAGAGTTTTCATGAAATCAGGGCATGAAATCGTAGCCCGATGCCCAGAAATCGGAGCACGATTTTGGCTTCAGCAGCATTCAAAAATTCACTTCCTAGACTAATCCAAACATTCCCAAACATCAAAATAGCTTATGGGAATGAATTATACAAGGCATAAGGATGGATATTAACATGTTTAAGCAAGGGATCAAATACTCAAAAGATTAGGGCATAATTCTAACTCTTGAATCAACTTGTAAAAACACTAAAACTACTCAAAGGGGTTATATCACCCCATGGAGCTCACCTTAATCCCAATTTGGTGCTTAGTGATTCTGATTCTCAAAGCTTTGGTTTCAATCTATCTACTTCTCTCACTTTCTTCCTTGATTCTCCTTGTTTTCTTTCACTTGTTCTAGCTTACTAACCAAACCTTGCTTGTGAAGTTTCTCTCAAGAATTTGGATTGGGGAAAGATGAGTTTAGGGAGAGGGAGAGAGAGGGCGTGTTGGTTGGGACAAAGGGAGAGGAGAGCTGAAAATTTTAGAAAAGAAAATGGGAATGGGAGAATAAGTTGGTAAGAAGATATTTCTACCACTTATTTTAAGAAAACAAACTTCATTCTCCTCTAATTTACCATCATGCCATTCCAAACATTACTAATTTGTCTTGCTTCTCAATTGCGTCTAATACTGATAATAATTGCATCTGAGCGGGATGTTACAATCTACCCCCCTTAAAGAAATTTCGTCCTCGAAATTTAGAAGTTACCTGAAAATAAATGAGGATAAGTCTCTTGCATTTCTGACTCTAGTTCCCACGTTGCTTCGCCGTCGGGAGAACCTTTCCATACCACCTTAACAATAGGAATCTCTTTGTTCCGCAAAGTCTTAACATCACGATCGATTATCTGTTCTGGCTCAGGTTGAAAGGTCAAGTCTGATCTCAATTCGATACTATCTAGCTCCACTGGTTGGAAGGGATCAGGAATGAATTTCCTTAGTTGTGAGACGTGAAAGACATCATGTAACCCTGACATGGCTGGTGGCAACGCCAACTGATAAGCTGCCGGACCAACACGTCGAAGTATCTGGAACGGTCCAACATATCTTGGACAAAGCTTCTTAGTTCGGAAAGCTCCTCTTAAGCCCAACTTAGGAGTAACTTTAAGAAATACATGGTCTCCTTCATCAAACTCTAAGGGTCTTCGCCTCCTATCAGCATAACTTTTCTGGCGACTCTGTGCCGTTCTCATCTTATCTTGAATAGACTTAATCTTTAGTGTCGTCTCCTGAATGATCTCTGGACCCAAAATGCTCTTATCTCCAACTTCAGCCCAACAAAGCGGGGTTCTACATTTCCTACCATATAGAGCTTCATATGGTGCCATTCCAATGCTAGAATGGTAACTATTGTTGTAAGAGAATTCAATCAACGGTAAATGATTGTTCCAACTTCCTCCATCTTCTAAAATACATGCACGTAACATATCCTCTAACGTTTGAATAGTCCTTTCTGATTGTCCGTCTGTTTGAGGATGATGGGACGTGCTCATCTTTAATCTTGTTCCCAAAGCTTTCTGAAAAGCTTTCCAAAAGTGGGATGTGAAGATCGGATCTCGATCGGATACAATACTGGCAGGTACACCATGGAGTTTCACTATCTCAGAAATAAACAATTCAGCATACTGTGAGGCTCGGTACGTAGTCTTAACCGGCAAGAAATGAGCTGACTTGGTTAACCGGTCCACTATTACCCATATGGAGTCATGTCCTCGCTGTGTTCGAGGTAATCCACTCACGAAATCCATGGTTATATCTTCCCATTTCCATTGTGGAATTTCCAGAGGTACCAACATCCCTGCAGGCCTTTGATGCTCAATCTTCACCTGCTGACAAACAATACATCGGGACACAAACTCCGCAACATCTCTTTTCATGCTAGGCCACCAATAATCTCTTCTCAAATCTTGATACATCTTGGTGGTACCTGGATGTATACTGAAACTGCTTTTATGCGCCTCTTCTAAAATCAACCTTTTTAATTCCTCATCATTCGGAACAAAAATCCTTCCTTCAAACAGTAACACACCATCTGGTGCCCAAGAATACTCTGCTTGACCAACTTTTCTCTGAAGGTCCATATCCATGCTTTGCGCTTGTGCAATCCTAGATCGTAGGTCGCACGAAATCTCTAACTTGTTTAACAAAACGCCACCTTCCATCTCGGTAACATGGAGATTAAGATCTCTAAACTTTTCATACAGTCCACACGTGTGCATCATCACTTCAGCTTTAACTAAAGCCTTTCGACTCAAGGCATCTGCTACTACATTAGCTTTTCCCGGATGGTATTTCAGATCAAAATCAAAGTCCTTCAAGTACTCCATCCATCGTCTTTGCCTCATGTTAAGATCTCTTTGATCAAACAGGTACTTCAAACTCTTATGGTCACTAAACAAATCGAATTGTGCACCATATAAATGATGTCTCCATATTTTCAATGCAAAAACTATTGCTGCTAGCTCAAGGTCATGGGTGGGGTAATTCTCTTCGTGTGTCTTGAGCTGTCTAGACGCATATGCTATGACATTCTCTCCTTGCATAAGAACACTTCCCAGTCCTTTAGAGGATGCATCGCAGAACACGGTGTATCTCTTTTCAGGATCTGGTATTGCCAACACTGGCGCCTTAGTCAACTTCCTCTTTAAAACTCTGAAGCTTCTTTCACATTCTTCATCCCAAATAAAGGGTACGTCCTTTCTGGTGAGGCGTGACAGAGGTAAAGCAATCTGAGAAAACTTCATGATAAACCTTCGATAATAACCTGCCAAGCCTAGAAAGCTCCTGACTTCTGCTACGTTCTTAGGTCTTTCCCAATTGAGAACAGCTTCAACCTTAGATGGATCAACAGCTACTCCTCCTTGAGAAATAACGTGACCCAAAAACTTAATCTCGGATAACCAGAATTCACACTTGCTAAACTTAGCGTACAGCTGCTTGTCTCTAAGGACATCCAATACAATCCTTAAGTGCTGAGCATGCTCCTGAGGATCTTTAGAATAGATCAAAATGTCATCAATGAAAATTACCACAAATTGATCAAGGTAAGGCTGGAATATTCTGTTCATGTAATCCATAAATACTGCTGGAGCATTAGTCACACCGAAAGGCATAACTAGAAATTCATAGTGCCCATAACGCGTTCGAAACGCCGTCTTAGACACATCTGAAGATTTAATACGAATCTGATGATAACCTGACCGAAGATCAATTTTGGAAAATACTGTTGCTCCTTTAAGCTGGTCTAGGAGGTCATCAATCCTGGGAAGAGGATACTTGTTCTTGATAGTCACCTTATTAAGTTGATGATAGTCAATACACAACCTCCTGCTACCATCTTTCTTCTTGACCAATAAGACCGGAGCACCCCAAGGTGATACACTGGGTCTAATAAAATGCTTCTGAATTAATTCTTCTAACTGAGATTTCAGTTCCTTAAGTTCCGTAGGCGACATTCTGTACGGTGCCACAGATACTGGCTCCGCTCCTGGAATCAAATCAATTGAAAACTCTACCTCACGCTCTGGAGGCAGACTAGATACTTCTGAAGGGAAGACATCTAAGTATTCATTCACAACAGGAATATCACTGGGACTTAACTCTGATTCTGAAGCCACAGTGAGCATCACATAAAATCCCTTATCTTGAGCACAAATGAATTGAATTAACTGATGGGTGCGGTTAATCAATTCAGACAGAGCCACACCTTCCGCCGTATCACTGGTCGGCATATAAATACTTTTCTCTGAACAACCAATATACACATGATTAGCAGAGAGCCAATCCATGCCTAGAATCACATCCAATTGCTCCATCGGGAGACAAACTAAATCAACATAATAGGTCTTACTAGACACAGTGATAGGACAGCTTTCACAAACATACTTTGCCTCAATTCCGCCTTCAGTAGCGGTAGATACTAACATTGGAGGGTTCAACGGAGACAAAGGTAATTGCAGCGTCTCCACACATTTATATGAAATAAAAGAACATGTAGCGCCGCAATCAAAAAGAACTTTTACTGGATTAGTACCCAAATAACACATACCGGCAATTAAATCTTCATTGGCTACAGCCCTTGCACCGTCAAGAGAGTACACTCTGCCTCTACTAGTAGTTGTTCCTTCAGCTGATCCTTTACCACGTCTATTTGGACACTCTGATATGAAATGCCCTGGCTGCTTACATCCATAACAAATACCAGCGCCTATCAAGCACTCTCCTTTGTGCATCCTACCACACGTCTTGCAAGTAGGATTAGTCCGTAAAGGATTATGTTGTGGAGAGTATGTCTGCTTCCCTCTCTGCGGGGATCCTTTTGGCTTGAGCTTATCGTGATACTTATCTGACATCCTGCTTTTCTTCTTCTCATAAGCTGCTGATCTTTCTTTAGAGGTCTTAGCAAGTCCTGCTTCAACCACCAGACTGTCATGTACCAGTTCATCATAACTTGCAGTTCTTTGGAGACTTACTGCAGTGTCAATCTCGCCTCTTAAACCTCGCTTATACTGATTCATCTTCCACACTTCATTCTCAGCATACTCGTTATGTGTGGAATAATAGGATAACTCCTCAAACTTCTTTGTAAACTCAGCAACCGACATACTACCTTGCTTCAGTTCCAAGAACTCTTGCTCTTTCTTTACCTTGTAAGACAAAGGTAAATACTTCTCCAACATGACTCCTTTAAAGTTCTCCCAATTTACTTCTACACCATTGGCTTCCATCCTGCGCTGAGCAGATTCCCACCAGTCTTCTGCTGCGCCTCTGAGTTGGTTCGTGGCATAGACCACTTTATCTTCTTCTGAGCAATCAGCCATTCTAAAGATCTTCTCCATCTGTTTAATCCACTTCCTGGCTTCTTGTGGTTCACCTTCTCCGTTAAACTCCGGAGGGTGATGTCTGTTATACTCCCGGAACACGGGATTACCAATTACTGGAGGAGGAGGTGGCTGTGGATGGAAACCTTGCCCTTGTTGCATCATTTCCATCCATTGCTGCTGAGATTGGGCCTGTTGCTGAGATTGCTGTTGCATCATCAGCATCATTTGCTGATACTGTAATGCATTCTGAGCTTGTTGCTCTTGGTATTGCTGCTGCCAGGCCTGTTGTTGTTGCATCATCTGTTCCCATGAATTAAGACTGGGTCCTCCACTTTCATCGCTAGCTTGGTTGGTACGAGGTCTACCTCTTCTTCTCCCAGACATCTTATCCTAGCTGTCATATACAAGTCAAAGTGATCAGTTTTAACTGAACATAACATCTAGAATAATGTCCTGGATCCAAGAGGTCCGGAAACTTGGATTGTACTTTAATGACCCAAGGCACGGTCTGAATCGACCTGCTCTGATACCAATTGTAACACCCATACTAATTTTAACTAGTATATTAGCAAGAGTGTTAAACTGATACTGGATACATTTAAATACAATACAGAAAATTGTTTGATAATATACAACACTTGTACAAAACATAATCTTTGATTTCAATCCATAATCTGGTACTAAACATTTTCCATAATATTCTTATACATCATGATACAATATTATACAACATCAAGAAAACATGAGCAGCACGATCAGTCCGTAGCTTTCTCTTTACCTTTTCTTCGTGCTACCTGCGAAGAACCTGCACCAGAAGGAAAGGGATGAGACATAATGTCTCAGTGAGCTCCTACCCTACCTACTGTTTGGCAACCTCGGGGAACCTAGGGTTGCCGTGCCTACCTCGGCGAACTCGGGAATACCTATGATCGCCAAGTCTCAAACTTACCCATAGAGGGCTAACTGTCTGTTTCTGATAATCTGGTGATCGAGGGGAAACCTAGGATCACCGTCTGATAGCTGCTAACTGACATCTGATAACTGATAACTGTCTGAATAAATATTTCTGACTGATAAAGTAATATAGTTTTAACTGATCTTTATGTTAGCTGTTAGCGTTGAACAAACAATGTTATCTGAGTTCATTTTACGGAATGCCCCCGGGTGGAGTAACCCCGAAGCACATTCCCCTGATAACCGGTGAAAATTCCTATCATATCAGGCTAACACCGGACTCCTCTTGTCGTCGTGCGGTCATCCTTGCGGAATAACACGTCCCACTGGCGTGAACCTCCTGTGTCCCACTGGCGTGAACGACAGAAGACACGACTTAATAATTTTAACTGATGCGTATACCTCCCGTGTCCCACTGGCGTGAACGACGGAAGACGCTAATAAATATTCTGTAAACTTATGCGTGAACTTTTCATGTTCCACTGGCGTGAACGATGAAAGTCACGACTTCAAGGTAATAATCTTAGTCTGTACTCTACGTGAACCATTCGTGTTCCACTGGCGTGAACATTGAAGGCCACGATTAATAACAGTGTAATCCCTGACTACTTAACCTATTATAGGTTCTAAGCTTGAATTCTTGATCAATCATGGCTTACTTGTACTTAAATAAATGTGGGGATTTCACTTACATGGAGATGATCCCCATTACTAGTCCCTTAATATGTCTATATAACTTAGGAGTATAGTATTCATCTCCTAATGCCATGTCTATCCATCATCCTACCCTAAAACCAAATCTTAGCTCACGAACAAAAAGCTGAGGAAAGCCCAAAATCGTAGCACGATATGCCAGGATCGGAGCACGATTTTATGCGAGAGTTTTCATGAAATCAGGGCATGAAATCGTAGCCCGATGCCCAGAAATCGGAGCACGATTTTGGCTTCAGCAGCATTCAAAAATTCACTTCCTAGACTAATCCAAACATTCCCAAACATCAAAATAGCTTATGGGAATGAATTATACAAGGCATAAGGATGGATATTAACATGTTTAAGCAAGGGATCAAATACTCAAAAGATTAGGGCATAATTCTAACTCTTGAATCAACTTGTAAAAACACTAAAACTACTCAAAGGGGTTATATCACCCCATGGAGCTCACCTTAATCCCAATTTGGTGCTTAGTGATTCTGATTCTCAAAGCTTTGGTTTCAATCTATCTACTTCTCTCACTTTCTTCCTTGATTCTCCTTGTTTTCTTTCACTTGTTCTAGCTTACTAACCAAACCTTGCTTGTGAAGTTTCTCTCAAGAATTTGGATTGGGGAAAGATGAGTTTAGGGAGAGGGAGAGAGAGGGCGTGTTGGTTGGGACAAAGGGAGAGGAGAGCTGAAAATTTTAGAAAAGAAAATGGGAATGGGAGAATAAGTTGGTAAGAAGATATTTCTACCACTTATTTTAAGAAAACAAACTTCATTCTCCTCTAATTTACCATCATGCCATTCCAAACATTACTAATTTGTCTTGCTTCTCAATTGCGTCTAATACTGATAATAATTGCATCTGAGCGGGATGTTACAAAGGAGGTTAAGAAACTTGACAAAAAGGAAGAAAGAAGGGTGAAAAAACACAGTTTTAAAGCTTGGCCCCTTTGAGGTCCTTTTTTGGGGTTCAAAGGAGGTTTTGGTTCACAAAACAAAATTGGACAAAGCAAGATATGTAAACAGCATATACAATAGAAAAGAAAGGTTATAGGAGACTTACAGAACTCCTAGCAATGCTTGAATAAGACTGGAAGTAGCTTGCTTGCTTTGTGAAAGGTTATGAACAAGGTTCAAAGTGTTTGTGATGAACTGATTTTGTGTTGCAATGCAAGGGATTTTTGTGTGGATTTCGCGTGTGTTAGCTCTCTGAAATGGTATGTTTTTGACTGGTTTTCAATGTGTTTCAGTTGTGTATTCAAATGGTGTGTAATCCTAGTGCCTTGCATTCCCTTTTATAGGCATAAATGCAATCTATGTAATGATGAACCAAATCCTAGAACACTAGCTGATCATGAGCTAAACTCAGGCTAGAACTCTTTGCATTTAATGCTAATGGATAGAACTTGCTTTGCCTTGTGCCAAGGGGCAAGGTCTTGACTGATCTCAGCCACAAATGCCATTGATTCTAGAAGGTAATGATGGTAAAAACTGTAAAACAGGGCAGCTGCAAAAGGGATGATTCTTGGGATCAAACCTTGCAATCTTGGAAGGTCAAACAATCAAAACGTGTACTGCCATGTACAGGGAGATTGGGGGAATCAAAATCAGCATGTGGGCTTATGTGTGGGGGGAGAAATTCTGCTCAAAACAGGGCATGTCACACAGCTTTTTTGCAACATAAACCACTTGGGATTGGCTGGTTTTGGCAGGGCAAAAGGGAAGGAAATGGATCAAGCAGCTGGCTGGCATGTTTAGGTTGGGTGAGGGGTCAATTTGGGGGGACAAAAACTGACCAAGGATAGCCAATTTGTTTGATCACATGAGAGGTTAGAAGAAAGTTCTTCTTTCCTTTTACCTTTAATGTCACACATTAAATCTTGCTTTGCTGCACCAAATCAGTCACAAAACAGCAATAATAATAGTAATAATACTACTAATGATAATTGTAGTTGAAAGCAAAAAAGATAAACAACTATATAAAAAACTGCAGAATTTTCGCAGAGGTCGCAGTGCGAAGGTGAGTTCGCACTGCGAACTTCACTTTTTTTGATTTTTTTGTATTTAAAATAAAAGGTAAAAATGGGGAAATAAATAATAAAATATAATGATAATAATGATGATAAAATGCAAATGGCAATAAAAATGAATAAAAATAGTAATGACAAATAATAATGAAACTTAATAATATTAGAAGATAAAAACTAATAGTAATAAAATAATAATGATATTATTAAAGGAAAATAAAATAACATAACAATAATAATATTAAGGATAATGATGATGATATAAAATATTATAGCAATAATAAAAATAATAAAAGGTAAATAATAAATAATGAGATAATAAAAATATAACACCCATAAAAATATAAGTCAAAAAATGGGGTATGACAATTATAATACAGTAATAACAATATTATGTCGTCATATGATCATCAACATTTATTATATTCTTCTCAACCAATCATACATATCATCATCTCACTCAATTCACACTTAAAAACACCAAGTACAAGTATCATCATTTAAATGCATATGGACTCACCCTAAGACCTATATGAATGTGGTACCACACCTATCGTCGTCATAATTTGTCAGAGATATGTTACTGGACTTTCGTCGTCATAATTTGCCAGAGATATGTTACTGGACTTTCGTCGTCATTTTATCTTCATAATTCCTAGACACGACTCTATATGTATGCATGGTGACAGACTCATCAGGTATTACACATCACCACATCATAAGGAATTCACAATCATAAATGCAAGACTCTCCCTAATATGCACAACATCAATGCAAAACACATCGTCATCATTCTCATCGTCTTCATAAATAAACATCATCATTCACATCATCATAATAATATAGACATCGTCATTCTCATCATCATTATAATATAAACATCATCATTCTCATCATCTTTATAATATAAACATCATCACTCTCATCATCACTACAATTTAAACTTTCTCATTATATTTATTTATATACTTGTATATAATATCAATCGTCATCACTCTTTATCACAGTCATAGGATTCCTCATCATTACTCTCTATCACCGTCTATGTCACCATATTATCTCCTCATTAATCGAACCATTAAGCACAACTCATTTCAACGTCAACATCCCTCTATTTTATTTTGTTATTCATTTTACGGACATGCTCTATTCTCTCGTCTATTCTAGGCTCTCTAGATATTTTATCCTGATAGCACACCCTATTCCTCATTCTTAGTTTTAAGATATTTACTTCACCCTTAATATTACGTATAATGTCTCATCTCTATACAACTAAGTTTCACCTCACCATTGTCAATAACTCTTTCCTACTTATTCTTCTCATTAAAACGACTTTATATCTTATTACTTCGTCTCACATTCGTCGTCATCTATAACCTTGACCATTCCCCTAATCTTAACTTCATTCTAATTTAAAGTTATTATCTCACCTTATTGTTACTTTCGACGTCAGCAACTTTCCTCACGAAAACTTCATTATAATTTAAGGTTTTATTCTCTCGATATCGGACGTTATTATTATCGTCAGACATTATAACTATTACCTTTTATCTTCTTTCCTACTCGTCTTGCTCTCTTCTAATCGATTCCCGTCTTATTCACCGCTATCGTCATTCCTATTATCTTTCATTACTCAGTACACAACCCTTATCTTCCTTTACATTTCGTCTTAACGACCCTCTCATCTTCTACGATCATCTAAATTCGACTTCTCTATTCTTTATTCATTTTTACACCTTATACGTTCCTATCTAACATTCATCTTAAGTGCTTTAACTACCTTGACTCTTTTACTCTTCAACTTAAGCATATTCCTAAGCTCGTCATTGGTTTAAGAAGATTATGTTTAACTTCATAAGTTACTCGGAAAACACCTACTTCATATCCCCTCCTATCATTGTCTCTTGTCACTTCTTTATCTCTTTCATATTTTATACCCTCTTAATCAACTCACCACATTAGACCTTTTAAATACCCCAAGGGATTTTTTCGTCGTTATCACTCCGCCGTGAACTACTTATCTATATCTCTCCTACTTCTCCTTCTACTGCTTAAACTACTTCACCTTTTTAGGCTCATCTCTAATTCGAGGAACTTATGTTTATCTTAGTAATCTTATCTTAAACAACTCGCTTGCCCCTCCTCTTACCATTGTCTTTCATCTCCTATTGCCAAGCCATCTTTAACATCATTAGTTTCTCATAAACTACTATCGTTGGTTCATGTTTAGACTTGCTATTATTTTGAGGTAACTACTTCTATTTATGCCTAAACACACTCCCTCATTTAGATATGTAGTTTAAGGATCCTTACTTTCACTTTACATGCTAACAGCTTGCTTAAACTAATTATTGTTTTCATAGATGTTTTAGAGTTCACTTAAAATATTGTGCTGAAATTTCATGAAGACTGCAACATGACCCATGCATGGTGTTTTAATCATAAATCAAGTTCTATAGATCTAAGTGGATTCAAACCAAAGGAAAATGAAAGCTGACATCTATGTCTACAACTTTCATGAAGGGGCCTAAATCCAATTCGGGACAGAGAGAGGTGGAAATGTTGATGTTTCCTAAACTTGGGCAGAGTGCACGACTGTGCTGATCCATGTGTAGTAATTTGACAATAACTCAAGTTGTGGATGTCTAAATGAGGTCACTCCAAATCCAAGTGAAAGATAACATCCATGTCTAACCCTTTCATGAAGACACCTAAGCTCAATTCGGAACAGAAAATGGTCAAACAGTTCGTTTTCCTAAGCCTGGAAAGGGTGCACAATTGTGTTGAATCATGTGTAGTATTTTGATCATATCTCAAGTTGTGGGTGTCTAAATGAGGTCACTCCAAAGCCACATTAAAGTTAACATCCATATCTACAACTTTCATGAAGACACCAAAGCTCAATTCGGAACAAATAATGGTCAAAGGGTTGGTTCAGAATCGTGTCACGATTCTGAAAATCGTGGCACGATTTTGTGCCCAGAAAAATGGTTCGTTTCTGCCTACAAAATCGTGACACGATGTCAAAATCGTGACACGATTTTGTCAGCATCAGAACACAGATTTTACGATTTTCCGCCATGAGAGCTTCCCTGGCTCCGATTTCGACTCCCAAACTCACCCAATTCGTCCCTAAACATCAACCTAAGGTTACCCTATCATTTAAACACTAATTTTCCATTAACCTACCGATTCACATATTCTCTTCTTGGTCAATCCTCAATTCGAAAAACCATAAACTAGTTTTCCCTTAATTTTAAATAATTCAACTTCGTCTTTACCTTCGTTCATCATCAATCTCTCGTCACAATCTCACGTCATAACAGAAACATCATCTTAAGAATTAAACATCCCCGATCATATATTAAGATACCCTAAAGTGCAAAGATTCTCCCCCTTACCTTGATTCCTTCGGAAATTGCAGCTATGGCTTGATTCTGTCGCAGCTAGGGTTTCTCCTTCTCTTCTCCTCTCTTCTCTTTTCCACGTTCAGTAAAAGTGACCCTTCTAACTCCTAATGTTTCTATTTATATTTGGGTCTTTCACTTGTTATAATTTTCTTCTCTTCTATCCACTATTCTTTTACTCCTCCCCTCCCCCACTTATTTAAAACTTATATTCTACACCTTCGACTCTATATTATTTTGTTTTGATTCGTCTCTTCATTTTATTAAAATTCTCATACAACTTCTCAATCATCATCAATATTCTGTTTTCTCAACAACAAAATAACATTCAAGCAAAAGCAACATCAATAATAATATTAACCAAAACTTCACCTATTAACCTTCATGAAATTAATTAAAAATGGAAAATTGGGGTGTTACAGTGTTGACCACGGTGGCTCCCCGGTGACAGTCAGTGATTTTCCGGCGACTAATGGCGGAGCTCCGACGAGTCACGGTGGTCGGTGGCGGAGCTTCGACGTTGACCGGTAGTCTCCGGCGTTGACCACCACCTTTAATAAAATATAATTAAATATTTTAATAATATATTAAATTAATAATATTTAATAATTAAAAAATAATTAATAATTAATTTTTTTTTGTTTTTTGTCTTTCAGTTTTTTTATTATTTTTTTTTATTTTATCAAATAAATATGTATTGTAATTATTTGAATAAAAGAAATTAATATTTTTTAAAGTAATCCATTGGAATTTTTTATTTATTTTAAAGATGTAAGTTTTTATTTGCTTCTACTTTGGTTTAGTTGTCACTCTTTTCTATCTCCAAAATGTTGGCTATTTAGGGTGCTACTACTTTTAGAATATTCCATGGAGTTATTTGATATATGAAAAACTCTTAAGGGTCTGTTTGGTTCAACAGAAGTGAGGGGAGAGATTTTAATGGAGGGGAGGGGAGGGGAGGAGAGATATTTTAATTAAATATATGTTTGGTTCAAAAGAGGGGGAGGGGATGAATTTTAACTAAAAATGTGTTTGGTTCACAAGGGGAGGGGAGTGATTTTAAAATTAATTTACTTTTTTACCCTTAAACTTAATTAAATATACGAAAATACTTGTTTTTACGATTTCATAGACCGACGAAACAATAACGATGTAATCGATAACAACACGATGTAGACGATTGGATAATAGATTACTTATAATTCACGTTGGAGGAGGTCTGAAGCAGCGGTTGGCGGCAACAAAGTAAGTAGCAGGGTTGGAAGAGTGATTTTTACTAACAAATAAGAGTGATAGATAACATAATAATAAAAGTTTTTTTTACAAGTACATAATAATAAAAGTTGTTACAAGGATAATATATCCTAATAATAATAAAAGTTGTTACAAGGTTAATATTGAGATTTTAAATTAAGGATAATTTTGACAATGCAATAAAATTTTAAAAGATCCCGTCCCATCCCCTCCGAAAAACTCCGATTTAGGGGGAAGCAAAAAGTGGGTCATGAAGGGATTTTGCTCCCCTCATCTCCCCTCATCTCCGAAAAACTCCGATTTATGGGGAAGCAAAAAGTGGGTCATGAAGAGATTTTGCTTCCCTCCTCTCCCCTCCCTTCTCCTTCTACAAATTGAACCAAGCACATCAAAATTAAAATATCATCTCCCCTCCCCTCTCCTCCAAAACTCTCGAACCAAACGGACCCTTAGAGGGAAGCAAAAAGTGGGTTTTGAAGGAATTTTACTTCCCTCATCTCCCCTCCCCTTTTAAAAATTGAACCAAACACATCAAATTTAAAATATTATCTTCATTCCCCTCTCCTCCCCTCCAAAACTCTCAAACCAAACGGACCGTAAAAGTCACTTGTAGTTGTAATCCACGGTTTCGACTTTAGAGGTGAATACTTAATATTGTATGAGCCTAATAAATATTTTTATATGCATGATTACGTAAATAATGAAAAATAATAATTTAACTAGATGGAAAGGCATGCCTAGATAGAAAGGTCTGAAATGAAGATTGTGACATTGACAAAATGAGACCTTTCCATCTAGACATGCCTTTATTGATTTCGTTAACTTTGCACTTATTTTTCTATTTATTTTTCCTAATATGTCTTTGTATTTTGAATTGACCAGAAAGTTACCCTGTGTTCTATGATGCAATCAAACGTGCCGACCCAGATATCCAAAACATCACAAATTGTGATGCATCTAAGCAATCGTTAAACTACCCTGCTGATTTGTATGATTACCACGTAAATATCCTAACTAGCACAATTTCTTTCATTTTCATTTGCTTCACTTGCAATTATATCACATAAGGTGAGTTTTCTTTGATGTTAATTATGAACACATCACAAGATTGAGGTGAGTGTATGTTAATAACAAAGCCAAAGTTTATGTTTCATTATATCTAACTTTTTTTTTTTAATTTATACTTTACTTTAGCATATATTTTCAATAAATGAGCGAGTGCGCGCACGTGCGTGCGCACGCACATATATATGAGGACATGATCAATTGATATCACAATGTTATCTTTAATAATATAGCATCTCAGATAATTCTTTATAAGATAGACATGTTACAAAAATGACCGTTGGATTAAAAAATATTATAACATAGATCATGTTTATAAAATTGGACATTAACTAGAAATCATTTGATATGTCAATAAGATACATCAAAATTTAATTATATTTTATGTACCGATATGAGAAAATCGTTATGAATTTTTTTTGAAAATGCATGACAATTTTAAAATATCAACATTAATGTAGTGTTTTTATTAAATATTTTTATTTAATATGCAAATCAGCGATATTAATAGATTAAAATAGATGATAGTAAATTGTTTGCCTATATTTATGACATAAGAAAATAGAACAAATTGGTTCCATATATTTATAACATAATACATTCTTTTTGCTTATTTTATTTATTTTTTGGTCAAGCATTCTTTTTGCTCATTATTAAATAGCGAATTGACCATGAAATCAACTAAATTAGTGAGATTAAAAGTTTAACTGAGAACATTTTAGACAATTTATTGCACATAAGTTTTAATATATTTGTCTTATTCATTTTTTTAAAGAGTTTGTAATCGATTATTTATTTTAATAATATCAACTGCTCCAATTTTTGTGAAACATAAAAAGAAGGTTTAAATACAGTTTTACCCTATATTTTGACTAATTTTGAATTTTAAACCTCCTATTTTAAAATTTGAAATCTTAGCCCCATATTTTTTATATTTTAGAATTTTGACCCCAACCACATTTGGACCCATTTTTATGATATGGTGGTGCTTATTCACCTAGTTAATTAACATTAAATATTATTTTATTAAGGGTTAAATATGTTTTTGGTCCCTACAAAATGGGGACCTTTTAAGTTTAGTCCTTACTTAATTTTAATAGTTCTTTTAATCCCTAAAAAAAATTTCGGCACTCAGTATTAGTCCCTACTCAATTCAAATTTGTTTAATTTATGCTTAAACTCTTAAGTTTTTGAACAATTTTTTGCAGACGTGTTAAGAACATTACTAAAAGTTCCTCCGCAAAAAATTATCGCAAAATTTGATTTCTACGTCCAGATTTTGTTACTTTTATCTTTAACTTTTGTCGGTTTAAAAAATTCATATTTAATTCGTTTCATGTTAAAAAATTCTAAATTTTTGTAAATGAGCCTTTCTTAGTGTTCTAAACTTGTCTCAAGAAAATCGTCAAAAATTTAAGAGTTTAAGGATAATTAAACAAACTTTGTTTTAGCAGGGACTAAAATTATAAGTAAATTTTTTTTATAGGGACTAAAAAGCCTATTAAAATTAAGTAAGGACTAAACTTAGAAGTTCCCAATTTTATAGGGGCCAAAAAGCATATTTAACCCTTTTATTAATTATTTTTAAAATTCAAATCTTTTGAATAAAAAAGTACATGAAAATTGGGAAATAATAATAATAATAATAATAATAATAATAATAATAATATCAGTAAAAAACCAAAAAAATACTAAAAAACAGGAAAAATATCATAAAACCCATAAATAAAATCAATAAAAACAAAATAAATGAAAAAAACTAACGTTGATTTTGATTAAAAGTATAAATATAAATTATTGTTGCTTTCAAATTATAACAAAACAAACTAACGTTGTTTCTCTATTTCAATGACACCAACAATATAACAAAAAAATATAATCTAAATTCTTATATTTTTAATGACACTAACAACAATCATTATTATAGAAAAAATTGTTTTAGAATATAATTGGGATAATGAAAAAGTCAGCTCAAAATCTTATATATATACTTAATCTAGTTTGTTACACTTTTTAAAGTATAAAGGAAAAAACTAGACATACATTCATATTGTGTTTGTTACATTTTTTTTAATTTTATATTCACTCCCATCAATTATCTTTTTTAAAGAATAAAAGATAATGGAAAAAAAACGATATATCGTGGACAATAAAGATTGAATTTGTTACCCTTTTTTTTAATATTTGAATTTACTCTTATTTATTTGTTATATGTGCTATTTGTATTTAAAGTTGAAGGTAATTTAGAAAAGAGAAAAAGTCAGTCCAAAAGAGTCAAAAGAGATTATTTTCTTTATATATTGTAACACCCATACTAATTTTATCTAGAATATTAGCATGTGCATTAAACTGATACTGGATACATCAAGGTTTTCAAAAATAAAAATAATACACAACTGAATGAATACAAATTTGCTCGTTTACAAAACCATCAAGTACCATAATATATATACTTATACAAAAGTCCATTAAGCTCCTGAGCTGGTACATGACGAGCAACTGCACTCCATCCAGCATCTCCCTGATGATCCCCAACACGATCCTCGTACTAACCTGAAAACCTGCACCAGAAGGAATGGGATGAGACATAATGTCTCAGTGAGCTCCACCCAACCTACTGTTGGCAACCTCGGGGAACCTAGGGTCGCCATGCCTACTTTTGGCAATCTCGGTGATTCCTATGATCGCCAAGCTTTAATCTTTCCCATATAGGGTATACCTGCTTGTTCCTACTATCCTGTGTAGTCATAATAACTAACTACATCCTGCTAAACTAGTGATCAAGGGGAAACCTAGGATCACTGCATGTGCCTGATAACTGGATAGTCATAACAACTAGACTATATCCTGATAACTTGGTGATCGAGGGGATACCTATGATCACCACCTTATACCTGCCTGATAGGTAAATTCATACCTAGTGATCTGGGGACATCCTATGATCACTTTCTGGTAGCTGTTATCTGAACAGTACTTGTCATAAACTTATGTAATAAATACATATACATATTGCTTTAACATAAATTTAGAAAGTTAGTGTTGAACAAACATTATTATCTGAGTTCATTTTATGGAATGCCCCCGAGTGGAGTAACCCCGAAGCACATTCCCCTGATAACCGGTGAAAATTCCTATCTGAGGCTAATCACCGGACTCCTCTTATCGTTGTGTGGACAACTCTCTCGAAGAAGTCTCATCCGGCCTGATTCCGGAGTCTGCTGAACACAACTTAACTTGCATGCAGACAACCCTCTCGGAGAAGTCTCATCCGGCATAATCCGGAGTCTGCTGAACATGCTAACATAGTCTTAAAAACTTACGTGTGGATAGCCCTTTCGGAGAAATCCCATCCGGCGTATCCCGGAGTCTGATGAACACGTTAACATAATCTTATAATAATACTTATCTTAATTCATGTGTATATCCGATACATCATTTTGATCCTATGCATATCTGATGCATTCATCACATAATTAATCATGTGATACTTAACCTATAATATAAGGTTCTAAGCTTATCGTTCTCATAAGCCACATAAACATGTTCGGAAACTGAACCCCTTAAGCTTATCTGAAGCTTTGAATGTTGAAACATTCCTTATACTGTAGTACACTTAATTATGTACACTTAAATCTAGCTTTCCTATCAAAGGATTTAGACATATCGTTATCATATGTCATACTTATGGGCTTACTATCCCATCTGTAATAACTTCTGTTTCTCGTACCTGAGAATCTGTGGATAAATTACCCAACACTCTGTATGATACATATCTTCATCCTAGGTTAATCCTGGAAGGTCTATGAGTATCTTCACCCCAAAGCATATCAAAGATCATTGGCAAGGTGCAATTGTTTATAATAAAAAAAGTCATTATGGGCAGGTTCGCTTTGCGACCCTGAGCGTCGCTGTAACACCCATACTAACTTTAACTAGTATATTAGCATGTGCGTTAAACTGATACTGGATACATTTAAAAATTTCAATAATAAAACTCATACATCACAAATGAAAGAATACATATTACTCGTTGTACAATATAATCCAATATTTATACAATGCTTATACAAATGTCCATTAAGCCTCTGAGCTGGTACACAACGAGCAATTGCACTCCATCCAATACCTCTATGAAGATCTTCGTCTCGAACCTCTGACTAACCTGTGAACCTGCACCAGAAGGAATGGGATGAGACATAATGTCTCAGTGAGCTCTACCCAACCTACTGTTTGGCAACCACAGGGAACCTAGGGTCGCCATGCCTACCTTGGCAATTTAGGGGAAACCTAGAATCGCCAAGTCTTTTATTTGTCTACGACTATAAGTCCTCCTGTAACTATAACTTATACAGCCTATAACCTTTGCTGTAGCTGTCTATAATCATTGCCTTAACGGCCTATGTCTTTAACTATAATAGCCTAAATCCATAACTGTGATCATGTCCGTATCTATGACTTAGTGATCGAGGGGAAGACCTAGGATCACTTTCTGATAACTGTCTATAACTATAACTATGAGTTTCCTGTGACTATAACTGTAACTGTGACTTTTACTATAACTATGAAACATAAAACATATAAGCAGTTCGATAGCAGTTTTATGTTAGCTGTTAGCGTTGAACAAACAATTATCTGAGTTCATTTTACGGAGTGCGGCCCGGGTGGAGTAACCCCGAGGACAGCTCCCTATGAACCGGTGAAACTCCTATCATATCAGGCTATCACCGGACTCCCTATGAAAATTGCATGTGGATAACCCTCTCGGAGAGATCCCATCCGGCGTATCCCGGAGTCTGCTGAACATGCCTATGACTGTGAAACGTGCAAGCACGCCAATAACTTTGATCTTTAATTCTTTAATTCTTTAACTTTAACGTATGAACGTATACTCCGTTACTTTGATTCTATAACAATACTGTAATCTATAACCCGTAATCTATAACCTGTAATCTATAACCTTGGCTTATCGTTCTCATAAGCCTCCTATAATTGTTGGATAATCAACACTATAAACATGCCTATAACTATGATTGAAACATCATTCTTATTCTCATTGCTCTAAGCTTGCACATTACTTAAGTAACTATAGGGACTCCACTTACAAGGAGATAATCCCATTACTAATCCCTCTATAGGTTTAAATAACTTAGGAGTGTAAGTATACATCTCCTAAGGCCATGCCTATCCCTCATCCTACCTTAAAACCAAGCCAGAGCTCACGAAAATGAAGCTGAGGAAACTCAAAATCGTAGCACGATTTAAGGAAATCGGAGCACGATATTTTTCGAAAGTTTCAGGAAAAACAGGGCATGAAATCGTAGCCCGATGCCCAGAAATCGGAGCACGATTTTGGCTTCAGCAGCACACAAAATTCCACTTCCTAGGTTAAACCAAACATTCCCAATCTTTGCCAAGCTTTTCTTCAAAACCCTAGCTCCTCACTTGTCCTTTTCTTGCTTTGCTTCTTCTTCTTGCTCCAAAATTCCTCCAACACAAGCTTGCTTATCATACAAAGATTTAGGGAGAAGTTTGCTAGCTTAAGGGATGATGATGGTGAAGTGAAGATGGAATATGAGTGAGTGAGAGAGAGGGGCGAAATTAGAGAGAAGGAGAGAGCAATTTTTCTAACTTTGGAGTGTGAGAGAAATGAGTAGAAAGCTCCAAAATTTTCATATTAATCCATTAGCCCATTTGCCCTTAATTACAACTATGCCACTCCTCTTAATTACAACCTTGCCATTGCGTCCATTTAAATTATCTCTGATGCATCGTCTCAATACTGATAAATATCCAAGTATTAAGCGGGATATTACACTCTACCCCCCTTAAAAGAAATTTCGTCCTCGAAATTTAGAAAATCCTTCGAAGATCCTGAAAAGATAAATCCTTTCTACCTCTTTCTCTACTATTAAAGTTTCCAATTCTTTTTGCTTATTGGGATTCCATGGCAATTCTAATGTCTGACATATAGATTAGTCACGCGTCTCCATTAAACCATATTGGTTAATACTTGTTCTTTAGCCATGATTCCGATCACTGTACATCAAAACTCACGACAA
Organism: Medicago ruthenica; assembly: GCA_018208015.1. NCBI lineage: Eukaryota > Viridiplantae > Streptophyta > Magnoliopsida > Fabales > Fabaceae > Medicago > Medicago ruthenica. The sequence continues at coordinate 67,385,566 of CM031376.1, read as the reverse complement.
TCCCTTTCCTGCCGAAAGGTCTAACGTTTATTACATAACTATTATCTGTTAAGGCGTATGGTTATCTGAACCAACATATCCATATTAACCTGAAGACATTGAGTCATTCTGTTTTCCCCAATTATTTCAACTTTCCGAGGAATCTATTACATTGCTTTTAGTTCAAAGAACTTTTGTCTATAACTATCGCCTCGCAAGACGACCTTTTACTGTTACACTCGTAACATTCTTCATATAAATTAGTCTTGCACCGCAAAGCATCTGATATCATACATTCTCAAATGGAAATAAAGTCCGTTGCAAGTACCTTCACGATTCAATTACAAGGAGGTGGCCGTACTCTTGGTACAAATTCCTTTCTATCTGACATCCCGATGTAACTGTTATCACAACCATGACCATTGTTCACATTCCCACTGCTGGAAACCTTAAGGCTCGAGAAATCTTATGAGCCACTCCTGCTCCAATTTAATTCATCAATGATAACACGTAGCTAAGATTTTTGGGTTTTCTTCTTTCTATGATTCTGACAATCTTACCTCAATTACGATATTCTTTACTCATGGGAATTAATACTTGCTTTTCCAATAATTTCAACTTTTGAAGGTTTAGTACAAGTGACGTGTAGCATAAGTCATCTCACATACCATCATATAATATTATCCATAGCACATCGCTTCTATACATGATCGAGTACGTGTACACTCCTATCGGGTACACAGTACGCCGCATCGTCATTGTCCAACTAATGGGACACCATACTTAGTCAACTTATACTTGAGACAAAACCACGTCAACCAGGGTCACTCTCTTAACTTTTGATTCATACTTGTATTCTTTGAACATTCACAATCCCATAACATAAATTATGGTTACATTCCGTTGGCGTTATAACTTATTTTGTCCAAGGGCATTCTCCGTTTTCGAAGAGAAAACTCTATTCTGTTCGCTATCAAAATAGCACTCTTAAACTCGGAATCCTTTAATTCATAACCTCAATTCACGTAGCCTTTTACTATAAACTATGAGTACTCTTCTGATCTGTGTAAGACATTTCCTTCCTTTAACTGTGAACATTAAGTTCGAGAATTTCTGAACTTCTCAACTGAGACTTTCCTGCTAAAACGTTACCGACTGCGTACCACGATTACTAACACATGTTTCATGACCATAAATATGTTACACTACTGTCTAAGTAGCACAAACTCTGCCTGATCAGTATACATAATACTAATCATAACCTATTACACACCTGTTACATGCGACATGCTAGCATAACACGGATACGACGCGGAATAACTGTATACCACAGCATATTTCCTCTTTGATTAAACTTACTACTCAAATTAACTTTAAGTTACTGAGCTAAACAGCTAGATCACCGTATGAAATATGGCCTCCTTCGCGTGCTATAATTACATCCTTTAAAGTTATCAACCTGCTTCAATTCTCTTATTTCCTGAGTTTCGGGGTCTGATACATTCCTCGACTTATCTATTAAAATTCCCTGTTAGAACTGATGATAAGTTCAAGTCTTCGTTACTTACACATATTCTGTAACTTGAGATCTAATCTCTGAATACCTTTCCTGTAGTTCCTCTGACAAGGACTTCATAAACATCCTTTTCTCTAAACTTCAGCTTTAATTTGTCTATTAACTCATAATTGGATTACTTCTCCGCCGCGCAACTCTGATTTAAACAATTAGCCTTGGGATAGAAGTAATACACCACTATTACCATATAAAATCTCTTTGGCCAATCTTTTGACTTTATGACTTTATAGTTACCATATATGACCATCTTACCTTATGATTTCTCTTGTAGTTTAATCCACCTGTTAACTCACTGATTGCTCGACGCTTGACTCTGCGGTTCTTTTCGAACTTATACATAACTCTTACTTTCATGAAAACACCGAACCTTGTAGACAGTCTTTAACAATGAATACGAGCCCAATGATGCTCCTATTAAAACAACTTAAGTTCATACATTATTTACTGGTGGCAACTTCTAGAAACATTCTATGACTTCCGGAAATTCTTGTCTTTCAAATACTTATTCGATTAATAAATCGAGTTTCATCCTGTAATTATCCGTAGGGATTTCTCATCCACAACCTTTCCAAGACACTTAGGTCCACATAACTCTAACATAACTCTTGGTTACTTCTCGGGTTTCTCTGAAAATAATCCGTCTGGATATAACCCAACTTTCTCCGGCTCTCCTGTAAATTTCAACATATGATACACCTCTTCGAGTACCCGATTAATAAATCTGTAAGCTTCAATATTTAACATTTTCCATTGGATCCTTCTTATAACTTATTACTGTATTCATAATTCCATTCTAATCTCGTTATCTAAATAATTAGTCCATCTGACTTCTCGACCGTTGCCCTCTTCATGGTTTCAAACAATCCAAAGTATGTATTTTCTACCATCTTAACACATACCAACATAGTGTGATCTTTGTCGGCTTACCCGAATACGTATGCAAGGAGCCCATCAAAAGAGAATATAGAACTCCTTAACTTCAACCATACTTTAACTGTAACTTATATATAAGTGACTTCTTCCTGTTGCCAGAGCCTCAAAATAGTTTTAGTTAATTCCTGTTTAATCCTCGAAAGCGGTCTGCTATAATCCGACAACATAAAATTCAACCTTTACTTCACACCCTTACCGGGTTTTCCTTCACTTGTTGCTAAACTCGCGTTCCTCATACCAAGTATCTTGATGACCCACAATAAAGGAAGGTAACCTGTTCCATCTATTTATTAATTCGCTTAATCCATAAATGAGTCTCTTACCCATCAGATATTTAAATCTCGTCCGTCTTAAGTGTGCAAGTCCTTCCACCTTACACACTATATCGTCACTGGAAGCCCAGAGTTTTCAATAATTAACTGTCCATTCCTTATTCCAAGTCGCTGGGTTTGGTAACACAACCCATTGCATCTGCAGCCGGAATTAAAACTCTAATCAACCCTTAACTTTAACTTTCCAAATTACGGTTCCCGTTAGGATTCCAAATCATTCATCGGAGTATTCTATAATTCTTTACTCTACACATCTCCTCAGAGAAAGCATCGCTCAAGGATGCGTCCAACTAGTTAAGGTACTTGACCCTTCTCTTAAATAACTCTTATATTCCTGAAACTTTGCCGCTAACAAACTCAGTTGCTTCACTGTTAGAGAACCACCCCATGGCACAAAACACATTGCCAAATTCGTCTTAGAATCTGACGTCTTAACCTTCACCCTTCGAACACTTCTTCCTCCTTGGTCACATTCAGCTCTCGGACATTTATCCTAACTGTCATATACTAGACTGAGTTGATCAGGCTCAACTAGACATGACATTTAGAACAACATCTGGAACCCAATGATTCCACTACTTTTATTGAATCTTAAACGACCCATGGCACGGTCTGAATCGACCTGCTCTGATACCAATTGTAACACCCATACTAACTTTAACTAGTATATTAGCATGTGCGTTAAACTGATACTGGATACATTTAAAAATTTCAATAATAAAACTCATACATCACAAATGAAAGAATACATATTACTCGTTGTACAATATAATCCAATATTTATACAATGCTTATACAAATGTCCATTAAGCCTCTGAGCTGGTACACAACGAGCAATTGCACTCCATCCAATACCTCTATGAAGATCCTCGTCTCGAACCTCTGACTAACCTGTGAACCTGCACCAGAAGGAATGGGATGAGACATAATGTCTCAGTGAGCTCTACCCAACCTACTGTTTGGCAACCACAGGGAACCTAGGGTCGCCATGCCTACCTTGGCAATTTAGGGGAAACCTAGAATCGCCAAGTCTTTTATTTGTCTACGACTATAAGTCCTCCTGTAACTATAACTTATACAGCCTATAACCTTTGCTGTAGCTGTCTATAATCATTGCCTTAACGGCCTATGTCTTTAACTATAATAGCCTAAATCCATAACTGTGATCATGTCCGTATCTATGACTTAGTGATCGAGGGGAAGACCTAGGATCACTTTATGATAACTGTCTATAACTATAACTATGAGTTTCCTGTGACTATAACTGTAACTGTGACTTTTACTATAACTATGAAACATAAAACATATAAGCAGTTCGATAGCAGTTTTATGTTAGCTGTTAGCGTTGAACAAACAATTATCTGAGTTCATTTTACGGAGTGCGGCCCGGGTGGAGTAACCCCGAGGACAGCTCCCTATGAACCGGTGAAACTCCTATCATATCAGGCTATCACCGGACTCCCTATGAAAATTGCATGTGGATAACCCTCTCGGAGAGATCCCATCCGGCGTATCCCGGAGTCTGCTGAACATGCCTATGACTGTGAAACGTGCAAGCACGCCAATAACTTTGATCTTTAATTCTTTAATTCTTTAACTTTAACGTATGAACGTATACTCCGTTACTTTGATTCTATAACAATACTGTAATCTATAACCCGTAATCTATAACCTGTAATCTATAACCTTGGCTTATCGTTCTCATAAGCCTCCTATAATTGTTGGATAATCAACACTATAAACATGCCTATAACTATGATTGAAACATCATTCTTATTCTCATTGCTCTAAGCTTGCACATTACTTAAGTAACTATAGGGACTCCACTTACAAGGAGATAATCCCATTACTAATCCCTCTATAGGTTTAAATAACTTAGGAGTGTAAGTATACATCTCCTAAGGCCATGCCTATCCCTCATCCTACCTTAAAACCAAGCCAGAGCTCACGAAAATGAAGCTGAGGAAACTCAAAATCGTAGCACGATTTAAGGAAATCGGAGCACGATATTTTTCGAAAGTTTCAGGAAAAACAGGGCATGAAATCGTAGCCCGATGCCCAGAAATCGGAGCACGATTTTGGCTTCAGCAGCACACAAAATTCCACTTCCTAGGTTAAACCAAACATTCCCAATCTTTGCCAAGCTTTTCTTCAAAACCCTAGCTCCTCACTTGTCCTTTTCTTGCTTTGCTTCTTCTTCTTGCTCCAAAATTCCTCCAACACAAGCTTGCTTATCATACAAAGATTTAGGGAGAAGTTTGCTAGCTTAAGGGATGATGATGGTGAAGTGAAGATGGAATATGAGTGAGTGAGAGAGAGGGGCGAAATTAGAGAGAAGGAGAGAGCAATTTTTCTAACTTTGGAGTGTGAGAGAAATGAGTAGAAAGCTCCAAAATTTTCATATTAATCCATTAGCCCATTTGCCCTTAATTACAACTATGCCACTCCTCTTAATTACAACCTTGCCATTGCGTCCATTTAAATTATCTCTGATGCATCGTCTCAATACTGATAAATATCCAAGTATTAAGCGGGATATTACAGTCGCTTTGCGATCCCTGCATCTGAACCTTCAGACTCTGAAGTCTGCTTCTGAAGGTTCAGAGTCTGAAGCTTTCGCAGAGCGTCCAAAACTTCGCTCTGCGACTCAGCTTCTGATCACTTCGCAAAGCAAAGTCTGGGAGGTGGCTAGGCGATGGTAGACAGTAGCAAAACCCTGCTACTTCGCAGACCAAACTCTTGGTCGCTCTGCGACCGTAGCAAAACATAGAATTTTCTGAAAAACATGTTTTAATCTTGAAAACCTTGGTACCCAACTATCCAGTGATCTTTGAAAACATGTCAGGGACTCATTTTGAACTAGAAAAACATACTGTATCCAAGGATTAACTGGAATCAAACATATGTATCAAAAAGGGGAAAACTATCCTTTTATTATAAACCTTAGCAATTAAGTTGTGATCTCACACAATACTGACCCAAAAGGGTAAATTACTACTCTAAGGAACCCACCTGAAACATTGCTGGTCTTGCCAAGCTTCCTTTTACCAAACCCTAGCTTGGTCTTACTTTCTCTTTGAGCTTCCACTTACTTCAACTTTCCCAAAGCTTGCTTGCAGTCAAGAAATCAGGGAAGTAAACTGATGTTTCAGAGCTGCTGCTGCAACCGAATCTAGAGGGAGGGGGAGAGAAAAATTTGTTTTAGTGAGAGAAGGAACTTTGAATAATAAAGAATATTTCATACTTATCCCTATTTAAACCCCTTCCTCTCAAAATTATCATTTTGTCCCTACTCACTCATAATTCCTCTGTTACTGATAAAAGTTACGTTTAAGTGGGATGTTACATATATAGTATAGATTATTATTATTATTATCATTTAATCAAATTCAACTCATTTACATTAACTCAATGTATACAAGTTAATTAACTATTATTAGCCCGAACATCTATACTATATATAAAGAAAATAACCCTTTTTGAATGGTTTTTGGGCTGACTTTTTGTTATTCCAATTATACCCTTAAACAAATTTTCTTATAATAATGCTATATTATTGGTGTTATTAAAAAAGATAATAATTTTTATTATATTTGTTATATTATTGTTGTCATTGAAAAAGATAAATATGGTTTTTTTAAGGAATAAATATGGTTTGTTGAGTTTGTTACATTTGAAAGTCACAAATATATATATATATAATATTCTTTGTAATTTACATGCAAATTTCTATAAAACATCGTTGATAATTTACATGCGTTAGCGCAATATTATGGATTAGTATTACTAATTGATATATGTGACGAGTGAGAGCCCTTAGGAATGTTTTGATCATATCTTAGACTACTCATTTACATCTATCTATCTATTATATATAACAATGACCTAATTCATGAACCAGACCTAACATGGGTTTCACCTTGCTGCATGCACTTTTGCGATTGAATCCATCTTGTTACCCTCCATCATGTAAAGTCTCATTTGTGTTCTTCTCAAATCGTATCGTCTTCGTTTGGAATAAAAACCTGCCACTCCCCTCCTATTTGACACAAATCCAACATAACCGATAGAATTCTCTATAAGCCTTTGAGACGTCGGTTGAACGTGATTGTTTTATTTTGCTAAACCATCGTCCTTCCCATTTTAGGTGAGGAGAAGTAACATTTTTCTTTTTTGAAATTTTATTTGTTATATTAATAAATTTGAATATAATAATAATTAGTTTATTTTCATTGTTCATAATGTTTGGCCATCCAAGTTAATTAGTTGCAAAGTGTGTGCAAGCTTCAATCCATGTATGGGGTGAGAGAGAAGAGTTCGAGATTATGAGTGTAACGAGAAAGCCGTATTTTTCAAAGTTTATTCGGGGCTCACCGCAACGGTTGTAACCATTTGAGAGAATAATTAAATAATGTGTAAATTTAGAAGTGCGAGGTTAAAAGAGGATTTAGAAACATTATTTATTAAGGGGTTGCTTGATTTAAATTATGTGAATATGTGATATTTGATGTCATGAATAATTTTTTTTTGTCAAATAGTCTAGTAGCTAGAGCTCATACATTTTAAATGTGGAGAAGTGGGGTGTCCGAGGTTCGAACGCCGGCCCCTGTATATAATATGCAATATCCCTACCAAATGAGTTAAGCTCACGGGGATGATGTCATGGATAAATTTTGTGTGTGCTCATGCTTGATTTGCCGCAATTATTTAGATTGATTGATTATTCAATGATTGATATAAATTTGATGCTATGTGATGTATACTTGAAAGTTGCTGAATTGAATGTTTGGTATGCCACATGTATATGATGACTATTAATATCGGAATGTTGGTTGGAATATGATTATGTGTGATTGAAAATATGATAAGGGTTGATGAATGAGATGTTGATTTGAGATGAATAAGTGTTGATGTTCTTCTTTAGATGACAAAGTAGTGATGGTTCCAGCTTGTGTTGTAGATGACGCTCTTAAGGGGTATCCTAGGCCAACGAGGAGAGAGATTAGATGTAAAGGGGAGAATTCTTTATCTTTGGGTTTTTAATCGTAAAAGGGGAGAAAAAGGGTTCACAAACCCTCATCTTGTTGTGTCCATTAATTCTGAAATTAGAGTCGTTATGAGCCCTTATGATGTATACTATGATCATAGAGAATCAATAGAAAGAATTGATGATGAATGATGTTGAGGTGTGGTGTTGGTGAGTATAGATTGAAAGAGAAAGATTGAAATAACTAGGGTTTTTGATTAGTGAATTAAACACATAAGTAGTTGTTATAATTAGGTGAATTGTGTGGAAATTAGTGTTTAGATGTTTTAAAGATGATTCCACTAAAGTATTAATGAGCCTAAAATAATTGTTAGACTAGGTATATAACCCGTGCGTTGCACGGGTTTGATTAAATTTTGTAATATAAATGAATAAAAGATTATTTTTTATTTTTTAGTTGGGTCTAAAGAACAAAATCACATATGCATATTATTAGATGTAAATATGTTGCGATTTTAAGAAGCTGAGAATTAGAGCTGATTTGTTAAAGTGGTTTTTCGTTTATTTTTTATTTTTTAGTTGGGTCTAAAGAACAAAATCACATATGCACATTATTAGATGTAAATATGTTGCGATTTTAAGAAGCTAAGAATTAGAGCTGATTTGTTAAAGTGGTTTTTCGTCGTTTTTCAAATGAAAATGTGATATGCAGCCGTCCATCCAAACGGACATTAAGTATATTTAAAGTTGATTAATGTGTCCAGCGGATAGAAATTAAAATAATGAAAGTGTACTTGTAAAAATAAAACGAATGAAATTACTTGAAAAAAAGAAAGAATGAAACCTTATAAAATATTATTTTTTATCACAATTAAAGCTCTTAGCTTCCAAAAAATACTATGTTTATTGACATAAAAAATTAAAGGCATGTAGGACCATATTTTTTAGTTATAAACTTGGATTTTTTTGTTAGTTGATTGAAGAAAAAGTAAAAAGCTACCAATAGCATATTCATATCTATCTATCAAAATTAAAAAGTGAGTTTACTTTTGTAAAAAAATCAAAAGATACGAACAGCATCAAAAGGGAATTTTTTATATAAAAAAAATATAAAGGGTTGTTTAAAAAAACACAGATTTGATTTAATTGTTTTCATTTAATTAATTTTTTTTAAAGGTAAAAAGTTACTAACAGCATATATTCTATCAAAATTTAAAAGTAATTTTTTTTAAAAAAAAAGATACGAAGACATAAAAATGCAATTTTTCACATTAAAAAAACATAAAAGGGAATTGAAAAAAAAAACAGAACTGAATCCCTAAAAACGTTAAATCATTTAAATCCTAAAATCCTTCAACTAAACCTGAATTTTGCATGATAATTTTGAAGGCTAAAGCTATCCTTGATCATATTCACCATCATAAACGATTTCAGCGGTGTTATTATCGTAGATGGCTCTCCGTCGATGTGAGCGAACGAACCATGGTTCGGCTACATAAGTGTTGAGCACCGAGAAGAAGGTGATCTCATAATCGTTTGGTAAGAGCGAGAAACCCATTCCTTTTTTTGATGAATCAGTTCTTCTTATTTCTCTTTTGTTCTTGATTTGTGGGTTACTTTCCGTTGAGCTCCGACTTGAATCCATTACGGAGATCGGCGACAATTGTTGTAAACATGTTGTTCCTTATATTAAATTTTGTGCTGGATTTATTCTTAATTTGTTGAATTCAGTTCAGTTTTGTCATTGTTGATGAAATATGTCGTTTCTTTAGGTTTGTGAGTTGAACCATCGAAGCTGTTTGCCAATTAGCAGTGTGCTGCTTCATACCTACGTTGATCAACTGATATGGTAATTTTAGTTATTGGTTTAACATCGGCTGCTCATTTGGAACCATTTATGCGTTTAGTTGATGTATAGAACTATAGATAGAAATTTATGGTTAACCATTAATAAGTTTTTCTACCATTGAAATGATTCAAATGGTTATGTGGTGTTGGAAGGATTGTAGTTTATTAAGGTCCTCAAGTTCAGATCGTCTCATATAAAGGCCGATTGCACGGGATTCACGGTTATTATTGTAAAAAATTGATGGCACTAATCGAAATGTGTTAGTTAACAACGAATAACGTAGTCGCTGAAGTTATTGTAAATGATAGATAGATTTGAAAAAGTGCATCAAATATACTTACATTGAGGAAGACCATTAAATACTTCATGGTACACTACATTTTTTGTGTATTGTACATAATTCTCATCACGCTCAACAATTAGAATTTTCAGACCCTCTGGGGAAGTCACTCTTGAAAAGGCAACATATAGTTGTCCATGACTAAATACAGGTCTTGGCAAATATAATCCCACATAATTTAATGGCTGACCTTGACTTTTGTTTATTGTCATTGCATAGCATACCTTAATTGGAAACTGCCTTCTGCGCAACATAAAAGGCCACTTAGAGTCGTTTGAAGTGAGAATAATTCTTGGGATTAGTACCTTTGAACCAACGTTAGATCATGTAATTATTTTAGCCTCTATTACTCGCTCTCCTAGATGCGTAATAATAAGTCTTGTTCCATTACACATTCCTAAGGCCGGATTGATATTCCTCAATAACATAATAGGCATTCCTTCTTTAAGCTCCAAACAATGACTTGGAAATCCATTAATATTTAAGGAGTTTAGAAATTCCACGGGATACATGAGCTCTTGATCTGATATGTTGTCAGTTGTCTTGTCAATCTCGTCTGAGCTTCTATATTGTTTTGTTTCTCCCTCAGTAAACTGAACAATATAATTATTGATCTCATCAACTGTTTCATTTAGAGGAGTGAGTATTGCCCTTTCCTTGAAATAATCTTCATCCCACAAATGGCTCTTTAATTCCGGATAAGTGTTATCTACGATTTGTTTGAGTGGATCACCCATTGGTGGGATAAGATATTGATCTGGTATTGTTGTCCATGATGCAACATCTTCTCCACGTCGGCACTGTGCTTCAATGTCGCCATTGCCAAGTTGAAGTAGCCATTTATTGAATTCACGTGTCACATCATGTTGTTCGCCTGTAGAGTTAGTATTTCTGACTCTCATGCTTTTGGACAATGAAAATATTGTACAATAGTCCCATAAATAAGACTTGTTGATACATGACTGAACAATATCTTGTCTCCGACCTTTTGGTATTACAGAAAGTATTTGCCTAAAATCTCCTCCAAGAAGAATTGTCTTTCCTCCAAATGGTTGTTCTGCCTTATCCGGAAATTTGTAACCAATTATGTCTTTAAGTGTCCTATCAAGAGCTTCAAAAACATATCTTTTAGTCATTGGTGCTTCATCCCAGATTATCAGATCTGTTTGAACCATTAAATGAGCTAGATGAGTATTTTGGTTTATTGAGCATGTGCTGTCTTCATAGATCTCTAGAGGAATTTTAAATCTACTATGAGCGGTCCTTCCTCCAGGAAGCAATAGGGATGCAATACCTGTAAGTAATGAGATTAAAAAAAAGTTTAAAAATACATTTATGCATGCAAGCATATATATATATATATTCCTATTTGAATAAAGACTGTATGTTTTTTTATCTAAAAGAAAAGCATATGATTTTAGATAGATTATATCATATAGAAGTTACTAATTTGGTGCATATAATAATTTGTACTAAAAAAATATGGCAATGAAGCACATAAATAAGGGTGATATGGATTGACATATTTATAAGCACAAATAGACAACAACTTAATTTATATAAGGGTTGGAAAAAGTGATGGGTTACCTGAAGAAGCAACAGCAAGTACTATCTTTTTTTCTGACCTGAGTTTTGCAATAATTGTTCTGTATAGAAAAGTTTTGCCAGTCCCTCCATGGCCATACACGAAGTAGAGTCCACCAATATTAGTGTTGACAGCATTTATAACCTTATTATATATATCAATATGTTGTTCGTTCAACAATGGATGACATTTTTCATGTTCTTTTTTCAGCTCATCAACATTATAACTAAGCTCTTCCACAATAAGTCGGTTTTCCATGGCTTCAAAGGATTCACTATTTGGCAACGGCATTCCATCAAAATCAGAAAGGTAAGTTCCAGCACGCACCAAAATCTTGTCAATTTCAATCAAGCAGTATGATTGAATCTGTTCATCATTAAGCTCCAATCTAGAGTGTTGAAACAATATTCTCTTTTTGTAGACAATATCGTCAGACAATGTTTTCCAATTAGTTTCCCATAGTTTCTCTATATCCGCCACTTCTCCATAAAGCAAAATGGTAACAAATAACTCTCTTAATTGAGTGCCTGTGGCCCACTGTGATGCCTCATTCAATGCATCATTTCACTCTCTGTTATCATTCAATAGCCCAAGAGCATTACATGTTTCTTTGAATGTCTGATAAGTCACCCCTCCCACTGTCTTTATTTCTTCATAGCTTCTTGGACCATGAACAATATTTAGTAAAATTCTGAGGTAATATCTCTCCCCGCTAGTTGGATGTGCATAATAAATTCTTCCGATTGTTCTTCCAGCTTTCCTTTTTTTCCATTTTTTTATTTTTTCGTCCCAAGTAAATTTTTTTGGAAACTCAGAATACGTTAATGTACGTGCTTCCGAGCTCATTGAATTCATTTTCATCCACTCTGTAAACATGGTCGCTTCAACTCCTTCCTTTGAAATGACGTCTGACAATCGCTCTGAATCTCTTAGAGTGATTGAATTTTCTTCTGACAAATGAAAGCTTAATCTCATAACAGCTGGATTTCGGTAGTGTATGTCAAAATTGAATATCCTCCAACATGCTTCACATGCCGATACATACCTACAATGAATTATGTATAAAAGATGAAATGGTTATAAATTCATTGACTGTGTGTTTTTGTTGATAAATGTTTCTATTAGTTATTAGAATAAATTCATATGCACTCAACAGTTGTTTACTAACAGTGATTATTATTAGAGTAATCCCTATAACTACATTGACGTACCTACAATCCAAGAATGTTTTGATCTCATCAACCATTGTTATCTGAGTTGTATTTGTGCTTTTGTTGGCCAAAACATTATCTTCTATTACCATTGTTGCTCTATTTTGGCCCTTGTGAAGATATTTAAATAGGTACTTTATGGCTCTTGACTTGTTGCACCATTCAACATTACAATAGTATTAGTTTCAACAACTTTACAAACTACTAAATCATTGAAGGAATGAAATCGGACAGATTTTACCTTTCGACAGGATACATCCATCGATAATGAACGGGACCTCCAAGTTTAACTTCTTCAACAAGGTGAACAACCAAGTGAACCATAACAGTGAAAAATGATGGAGGAAATATCATTTCCATGTGGCATAAAGTGAGGATAATTTGGGGTGTTAGCCTGATATGATAAGAATTTCACCGGTAGAGGGGAGATGTATTCTGGGGTTACTCCACCTGGATGCACTCCGTAAAATGAACTCAGATAATTATTGTTTGTTCAACGCTAACTTCTAACTTATGTTATGAAAAGATGAATATGTATATATTATATACTAAGAGATAAGACAAAGTAGTGTTTATGAAAAGTTCCTAAGAAAATGTTAAAAAGTTCTATTATTCATTAAAAAAAATTGGATTTAAATTTATTATCACTAAAAATTGAACCTTACTATTCAACACTCCTTACATATTTTTAAATATATTCTATCATTTATGAAAAGTTCATAAGAAAATGTTAAAAAGTTCTGTTATTCATTAAAAAAAAACTTTGATTTAAATTTATTATTACTAAAAAATCGAACCTTACTATTCAACACTCCTTAAATATTTTTAAAAAAGAGTTTTTTTGCAAGAAAAATGAAACTTTTTTATTTAGTAAAATTTGTAAACATTAAAATTTATTGACCTCAATATTCAGTGTTAATTGATTAGATGGATAGATAGTAGGATATATTGATAGAATATGAATCCAAATTTATAGTTGTAGAAATGTAGAACAATAATTAGAACGGTGGAGCTGTTACGAAGTTGAACAACAACAATATGGATATCAATAGATTATGTATTTAAGATAATGAAAAAAATATTAACCTAAGGAAAATGAATCAGTAAAGTGGCTAATCAATTAACGCTGAATATAATTATAAAGCGGCACTCAATGTGTTAGTAGTCTTTTATTTTTTTTGAAAGGAATGAGTTAGCATTTATTTTTCCCTAACTAAACGATAGTTATAAAATAAATTGAGGTCAATAAATTTTAATGTTTACAAATTTTACTAAATAAAAAAGTTTCATTTTTCTTGCAAAAAAACTCTTTTTTAAAAATAATTAAGGAGTGTTGAATAGTAAGGTTCGATTTTTTAGTAATAATAAATTTAAATCAAAGTTTTTTTTAATGAATAACATAACTTTTTAACATTTTCTTATGAACTTTTCATAAATGATAGAATATATTTAAAAATATTTAAGGAGTGTTGAATAGTAAGGTTCAATTTTTAGTAATAATAAATTTAAATCCAAGTTTTTTTTAATGAATAATAGAACTTTTTAACATTTTCTTAGGAACTTTTCATAAACGATAGAATATGTTATAGTTGAGTTAGAAAAATGATATATGTTATGGAAGAAATTTACAGTGAGGAGTGAATAAGCATGACAAAATTTTCTAAAAAGAGTGAAAGAGTTTTTTTTTTTTTTAAAGAGGACACATAAAAAATATTAAAACTTAGATTACTAAATATATATACATGATTACAGATATAGATAGTGATATATATCTTGTCTTCTTGCAAACTTTTCTTCAATATGTATGTGTAATATTTTTTATTTAGTAGTATAAGGTGTGGTAATAGTAATAAAAAATACATTTACATAGATAAACATCATATATGTAATGAAAAGATTCCTTAAAAAAATGTAGTGAAAAGATGAAAGATTCCTTCATCATGGAAAAACAAAGAATATACAATAACTTTAGAACAAATGGATAAAAAAAACTTTAGCACAAATGAACAACCAAAATAAAACTTCAATACACATGTTGATGGTAGTAGCAATAGCACCATGGTGGAAACACTCTAAGATTTGGTATAATTGTCAAAATGGGTAGAAATGAGTTGAAAATGAATGTGGAGAGTAAGTGGTGGTTATAAAGGGTGAGAGTGAATGTGAAAAATAATGAACTAAATTTTTTCAATTTGTAGGTTATGAATAAAAAACAATGAGTAGTGGAAGGAGTTACACAAATTAATTGGAAGTTACATAATAAAAAACTACATGAATATGAATGAATTTTATATAAATAAATATGTAGTAAATAGATGCAAGAAAAGACAAAAAAGGAAAAAGAGAGCCACTTGGCATACATATGAGATATTAGTTAGAAAATATAGAGCTTTGGTGAGGTGACACATCATCAAAATGCACCATGGTGGAAACACTCTAAGATTTAGTATAATTGTGAAAATGGGTAGAAATGAGTTGAAAATGAATGTGGAATAAGTGGTGGTTATAAAGGGTGAGAGGAAATGTGAAAAATCATGCACTAAATTTTTCTAATTTGTAATTTATAAATAAAAATATTGTTTTTTATTTGGAACTGGAAGGAGTTACACAAATTAATTGGAAGTTACATAATAAAAATTACATGAATATGAATGAATTTTATATAAATAAATATGTATTAAATAGATGTTCCCTAAAAAAATGTATTAAATAGATGTAAAAAAAAGAAAAAATGAAAAAGAGAGCCACTTGGCATAAGTATGAGAGATTACCTAAAAATAGATAGATGTAATTGAAATGGCATGTATAACTCTCTTTTCTTTTCTTTTCTTTTTTAATATCAAAAGTCTAATAAAATAGCCTATATAGTGTTGTATCTTTTTTTCTTGAGTGGAATATATATAGTGCTCTACCAATCAACCAATCAATATCATCCATCAATATGTATAAAACTGAAATTGTTTTAACCAATACATTTGTCCCGTAAAATGATAATATAAGTTTTTTATGTGCAAATTTAAAATGATTAGAATAGCAACAACTAAGAAATGTAACTCAAAGATAAAATGTAACAGATGAATTTTTTTTTTAAATAGACCCATGATATATTAATCATGCAACATGCATAAAGTCAAATTAATGAAGAGTTATTTCGTAACTTATATGAGAAATGAAATTGAAAAATTGGATGGATTTTTTTTAAATAAACCCTTGATGTATTAATCATGCAACATGCATAAAGTCAAATTAATGAAGAGTTATTTCGTAACTTATATGAGAAATTAAAATGAAAAATTGGTATGTAAAAGAACACATGTATTGGAGCAAGTGTCAATTTTAGAATAAAAGTCAAAAAACCTGGGAGCTTTGTTAGAATGACACATCACCAAAGTGTAGGTTAGAATACATGTATATTCTTGCAAACTTTTCTTCAATATGTATGTGTAATTTTTTTTATTTAGTAGTATAAGGTGTGGTAATAGTAATAAAAAATACATTTACATAGATAAACATCATATATGTAGTGAAAAGATTCCTTAAAAAAATGTAGTGAAAAGATGAAAGATTCCTTCATCATGGAAAAACAAAGAATATACAATAACTTTAGAACAAATGGATAAAAAAAACTTTAGCACAAATGAACAACCAAAATAAAACTTCAATACACATGTTGATGGTAGTAGCAATAGCACCATAGTGGAAACACTCTAAGATTTGGTATAATTGTCAAAATGGGTAGAAATGAGTTGAAAATGAATGTGGAGAGTAAGTGGTGGTTATAAAGGGTGAGAGTGAATGTGAAAAATCATGAACTAAATTTTTTCAATTTGTAGGTTATGAATAAAAAACAATGAGTAGTGGAAGGAGTTACACAAATTAATTGGAAGTTACATAATAAAAAACTACATGAATATGAATGAATTTTATATAAATAAATATGTAGTAAATAGATGCAAGAAAAGACAAAAATGAAAAAGAGAGCCACTTGGCATACATATGAGATATTAGTTAGAAAATATAGAGCTTTGTTGAGGTGACACATCATCAAAATGCACCATGGTGGAAACACTCTAAGATTTAGTATAATTGTGAAAATGGGTAGAAATGAGTTGAAAATGAATGTGGAGTAAGTGGTGGTTATAAAGGGTGAGAGGAAATGTGAAAAATCATGCACTAAATTTTTCTAATTTGTAATTTATAAATAAAAATATTGTTTTTTATTTGGAACTGGAAGGAGTTACACAAATTAATTGGAAGTTACACAATAAAAATTACATGAATATGAATGAATTTTATATAAATAAATATGTATTAAATAGATGTTCCCTAAAAAAATGTATTAAATAGATGTAAAAAAAAAGAAAAAATGAAAAAGAGAGCCACTTGGCATAAGTATGAGAGATTACCTAAAAATAGATAGATGTAATTGAAATGGCATGTATAACACTCTTTTCTTTTCTTTTTTAATATCAAAAGTCTAATAAAATAGCCCATATAGTGTTGTATCTTTTTTTCTTGAGTGGAATATATATAGTGCTCTACCAATCAACCAATCAATATCATCCATCAATCAATATGTATAAAACTGAAATTGTTTTAACCAATACATTTGTCCCGTAAAATGATAATAGAAGTTTTTTATGTGCAAATTTAAAATGATTAGAATAGCAACAACTAAGAAATGTAACTCAAAGATAAAATGTAACCGATGAAATTTTTTTTTTTAAATAGACCCATGATATATTAATCATGCAACATGCATAAAGTCAAATTAATAGAGTTATTTCATAACTTATATGAGAAATGAAATTGAAAAATTGGATGGATTTTTTTTAAATAAACCCTTGATGTATTAATCATGCAACATGCATAAAGTCAAATTAATGAAGAGTTATTTCGTAACTTATATGAGAAATTAAAATGAAAAATTGGTATGTAAAAGAACACATGTATTGGTGCAAGTGTCAATTTTAGAATAAAAGTCAAAAAAATTGGGAGCTTTGTTAGAATGACACATCACCAAAGTGTAGGTTAGAATACATGTATATAGAGATAGAAGAGTATAAGATTAAAATGAATGACGAATAGTGTGTGGGTGTTTAGGATAACTGAAGATGCTAAGAGAAATGATAAGACAAAAGTAATTGAAAATATGAAGAGGTGAGTTAGAGTAATGCATAATGTTAACGTTAATAATAATGGTGGGGTAAAATATTAATTTACTTAAAATTATTGAGATGAATTATTAATGATGTAAATGACGTAGCTATGTGGTGAGTAAATGATGACTGTGGTGTCGCTATGTGATGAGTTAAATGTTAAATTTTGATGTTGTTATTGGTGAGTAAACATATGTAAATTTTGATATTGTATTCGGTGAGTAAACATATAAATTCTGGTGATGATATTGGTGATTAAACATATAAATTCTGGTGACGTTATTGACGAGTAAACTTATAAACTTCTTGTGATGATTTGTTGTTGTCTGTTAATTGGTGAGTTTTCTTCATGCATCATATCATGATTAGGATTCTGGTGATGATTGGTGAGTGTATGCTCAGTAACATAACTATGACATACAATATTGGTGAGTAGAATTGGTACCACATGCATATAGGCAATATGAATGAAGTGCATTTGAATATAAATGTTGATGTTTGAACATGGTGCATATTGTGAACGATGTGTCATTGTTGATGCTTAAATTAGTGAGTGTTGTGAATGATGTTGATTACCTCGTGAGATTATGTTCTTGATTGTCTTGAATGTCATTTGTGACTATTTTTACCATTGTTTGAATTGTGACTATTCCTATTATGAATGTGTTTTTGATCACCTCGTGGGACTATGTTTTTTACCGTCTTGATGGTTATTGGTGACTACCTGTGTTGTGACTATTTTGGAATTAAATTGTGACATTGTGTTTGTGAAGATTTTGGTTCTTATGTTGTAATGATATTTTTTTTACTAATTGTGGATTGAGTTGGTATAGTATATTCTTCAAGGTTTTGAATATTATGGTTGTGATGTGATACAGTTTTAACTTAATTGCTTACGTGTTCTTCTCATTTATTTTATATTAATACATGTTCTCGAAACTCACCCCTTTGTTGTTTGTGTTTACTGGTTTGGCCATGCATGCGGTTGCGAAATCGCAGTGTAAATACAGGTCTACGAGTCTTAAAGTTCAAGTGTGGGAAAAGCTCCACTCTAATAGTGACACTAGGAAAGAGATATACTTATTTAGTTTTGTACAAGGAAAATCATTTTCTATGATGTAAAAGAAATTATTCTCAGAATCAAAGTATTTGATGTTAATATTATTGTAATTTTTAAGGAAGTGAAATATGGATTATTTTGTCACGATGTAATTTTTAATATTCTGAAGGGTTGGGAACATCCTGCTGTGCTTGACAAAGATGGAAAGAAGACAGCTGATCTGAAACCAGAAGAAGAGTGGTCCAAGGAAGAAGATGAATTAGCGATTGGAAACTCCAAGGCATTGAACGCTTTATTCAATGGAGTGGACAAGAACATGTTCAGACTGATCAAGCAATGCACTGTGGCTAAGGATGCTTGGGAAATTCTCAAAAATACACACGAAGGTACATCTAAAGTGAAAAAGTCAATGCTTCAACTTCTTACTACCAAGTTCGAAAATCTAAAAATGTTGGAGGATGAGAACATACATGATCTTTACATGAATGTCCTTGACATGGCTAACTCCTTTGACTCACTTGGGGAAAATATGTCTGATGAAAAGCTCGTAAGAAAGATTCTCAGATCTCCACCTAAGTGATTTGATATGAAAGTGACTACGATTGAAGAAGCACAAGACATCTCTAGTATGAAGGTTGATGAGCTAATAGAATCTCTTCAGAACTTTGAAATAACTATCAGTAACAGGACTAAAAAGAAAGGCAAAAGTGTTGCCTTTGTTACAAATGCTGATGCTGAGGAGTCATGAGGAGATATTGAGGATGATGAAATATTGTCAGAGGCTATTGTGTTACTTGGAATACAGTTTAACAAGATTCTGAAACGAGTTAACAGGAGACGCAGGCCAAATTGTCAGAACATTAGGTTCGACATCAGTAAGCAACAAAATAATTTGAAGAAAACAAGAACTGATGAGAAGAGCAATCAATCCAAGGGAGTTCAGTGTCATGAATGTGAAGGATATGGTCACATTAGAACATAATGTGCCTCATAACTCAAGAGACAGAAGAAAAGCTTGGTCGTTTCTTGGTCTGATGAAGATTACTCAGAAGGAGAAGTGGAGAATGAGTCTGCTAAGCATGTCATTGCTTTAACTGGTAGATGCATGTCTGATACTGAATCAAGTGATGGAGAGTTAAATTATGAAGAACAAGCTGCCTCTTACAATAATCTATACATCAGGAGTGAAGAAGTTTACAAGTTACTAGAGAATCAGAAGAAGACTATCAGTCAACTGCATGCTGAAAGAAGTGACTATTTAGCAAAAATTTCTGATCTCAATGATGAGGTAACCCAACTAAACTCCCAACTTGAACACTTAAAGAAGCAGGTTAGAATGATGAACACATGTACTAACTTGCTGGAAGAAATATTAGAAGGCCAAAATCAAGGGAAACCAAAAGGCATAGGCTTTGATTATAGAGCACTAAACAAGAAACAACAAAACCAAGATAAGAATTTTGTCGCTGCTCTAGGAACATATGATCCCGCTACGAGCAAACTAATGTTGCAACATCCGAAGGAACATCAGAGGTCTAAGAACAAGGGGATATCTCGCTCTTGGGTATGCCATTATTGTGGTAGAAAGGGGCATATAAAGCCATTATACTTCAAGCTGTATGGATATCCCAAGTGGTTTCAGCAAAGAAGACCTGAACCAGATGTAATTAATGTCACGAAGGAGTGGATACCCAAATGTGATAATGTTGGCCTAATAGCTCACTCCTCTCTGAGAGCCTCATCTAGGGAAGACTGGTACTTTGACAGTGGATGCTCTAGACACATGACTGAAGTTAGTAAATTTCTTGAAAAATGTAAGATCTTACACCAGTAGCTATGTGACTTTTGGTGATGGAGCTAAAGGAGAAATTCTAGGTATTGGTAACTTGATCAATAATGGGTTGCCAAAGCTAGACAATGTGTTGTTAGTGAAAGGGCTAACTGCCAACTTGATTATCATAAGTCAGCTGTGTGATTAAGGGATGGAAGTGAACTTCAACAAGACTGAATGTCTGGTAATTGATGGGAAAAGTGAGGTGCTAATGAGCGGTAAGAGATCTAAGGACAATTGTTACTTGTGGGTACCTCAAGAAGAAGTTCACTTAACCACATGTCTCGTGAGTAAAGAAGAGGAGGTTAAACTGTGGCACTAGAAACTTGGTCATTTAAACCTAAGAGGAATGAAGAAAGCCATTTCGGTGGAAGCTATCAGAGGATTACCCAAACTTAAAATTTTTGGGGACAACATATGTGGGGAATGTCAGATTGGTAAACAAACTCGAATGTCGCATCCGAGGTTGGAACATCAGGTAACTTCCAAGGCACTTGAACTTCTACACATGGACTTGATGGGACCTATGCAAGTTGAGAGTATTGGTGTAAAGAGGTATGTTTTTGTGGTTGTTGATGATTTTTCAAGGTTCACATGGGTAAGCTTTATTATAGAAAAATCAAAAACTTTTGATGTGTTCAAAGATCGTTGTCAATGCCTCCAAAGAGAAAAAGAGAGTGTGATTGTGATTGTGAAATTAGAAGTGATCATGGCAAGGAATTTGAAAATGCCAAGTTCTTTGAATTTTACTCTTTTGTAGGAATATTTCTTGGTTACTCCATCAACAATAAAGCCTACAAAGTATTTAATTCCAGAACTAATACTATGATGGAATCCATAAATTTTATTGTTGATGATTCAACAGTTAAAAAAGGGACTGATGGTGAAGACGATGTTGGAACATCATTTCAGCAAGCTGATGCTTCAGATAATGTCCTAGACATTGAGTCCAACATTGAATTAGATTCAGGTGAGGCTCAAGACAACAAAGGTCCAAATATTAGAATCCAAAAGGATCATCCTAAGGACCTGATCATAGGGAATCTGAATGAAGAAATTGCCAACAGATCTAGAGATGTGAGTTCCAATTCTTGTTTTGATTCTAAATTCAAACCAAAGAACATTAAATAAGCCTTAACTGATGAGTTCTTGATAAATTATATGCAAGAGAAACTTGGTCAGTTGAAGAAGTATGAAGGTTGGAAATTGGTTTCTAGACCTGAAGGTGTGAATGCCATTGGTACTAAATGGATCTATAAGAATAAGTCTGTTGAAGGTGGTAATGTAACTAGAAACAAGGCCCTCTTAGTATCTCATGGGTACAACAAAGGTGAAATTGACAAGACCTTACTTGTGAAGAATGATCTCATGGTAGCTCAAATTCATGTTGATGACATTGTTTTTGGAAGAATGTCGAACCAGATGCTGGAACATTTCGTCTGACAAGTGCAGTCTGAATTTGAAATGAATCTTGTTGGTGAATTGACATATTTTCTTCAAGCAAGTAATTATGATGAATTGAAGCTAATGGATGAAAGCAAGTGTACCAAGAGTATTGTGAAGAATTTTGCTCTTATGAATACAAGACATAAGAGAACATCTGATGTAGCACATGTGAAGATAATCAAAGATGATAATGGTGTTGATATTGATCAAGGGTATTGTGATGCAGACTGGGCATGTAGTGCTGATGATAACAAAGGCACATATGTAGGATTTTTCTTTCTAGGCAACAATTTGTTTTCATGGTTCAGCAAGAAGCAAAATTGTATATCTTTCTCTACTACAGAATCTGAGTACATTGTTGCATGCAGTATCTGCAATCTGTTGTTATGGATGAAACAGATGTTGAAGGAGTACAATGTCAAGCAAGATGTCATGACATTATACTATGACAATTTTGAGAAGTTAAGGGGATTTTTAAGTAGTTGCTTCTATGAGAATCTATAGCAATTACAGGTGTTGAAACGTGTAAACAAACTCTTTCCATTTACTATAACTAGAGTTGCACGAGAAATAAGGGAAATCATTTTCATTCTGAAGACTGCTGAAAATGTAAGTTCTCCTATTGCTTCACATGTACCGGTTAATGTTTCCACAAGCCCTTTTGATTCTGTGGATATAAATCCTGATGTTACTGAAGCTTTTATTGCTTTTGTAAATGCGTTGAAACCAACTGCAACTGCTTTTGATTTTCATGTTGAATCTAATGTCGAAACCTGTGTTGATGCTAATGTTGAAACATCTGTGGAACCTGTCTTTGAGTCTGTTAGCCAGGTTAATCCTATATCTGATATGACCCTAGAGAAGTTTAGTTCTGTTACTATTGTTGTTGATGACGTTGTTAGTGAACCACCCACTAAAGAAACATGTCCTGAACCATCAACTGACCAAATGACTCCTCTCACTGATCTTGCCAAAGACTCTGTTGTTGAACAACATCTTGTGCTTGTTGACTCTGTTCTAACCTGTTAATCAAATTGAGTCTGATGTCATACCGGATGTTGAAACATCCCCGACCCAACTTGTTAATATTGTTGAAACCAGTTCTGAGATCCCCCAAACTGATGCTGATATGGTTAAGCTTCCTGAGAATCCTCAACTTGATGTGATTGAAGATCAACCTAATGTGGGTTGAAGTTTTGAGGTTCAAATATGTTAATGCTCAGATGTATTATGTTCAAATGTGGTTACTATTACTACATGTGTCTTAGTGGTTTGCTATGAAGTGTTTCTTCTTCTGTGAAGACTTTGTGCGTGGGTACTATGTTTGTGTGATTCTAATGTGCACTGCTATATGTTGACGAATTTTACTTGATGGGATCTCTTGGTTGTTTAAAATTGTTGTTGCTAATTTATGATATAGTGATACTGAGAAAGATGTTGAGGATGATGTCCTAGACATCATGTCACCTGGCAGGAAGAAGATATGTGCTATGAGAAGTGTCACTGGTGTTGGTAGATGTTACGAAGCAAGCTGGGACATATGTTTTGAGCTTCCAATAGCCTTTCTGGGTGTAATCACTGAGAGTACTCTGAGTCAACACCCTGAGATTGTGAGGCCATATGAACTTCGAAGCAAAAAGGGCGTGTCTTTGACCTTTGACTATAGGCTACTTGTCGGACCACATGTTCCAGACATTGTTATCTCTGCTGGTCTGTATCTGATGTTTCCAAGAACAATTTTTTCTTATGCCTCTGTTGGAAATGGTATGTCTCCTATGATGTTATCTTTGGTTGTAGCAGCTTTGTGCACTATATGTTTAATATGATGGGAGTAGTATGTGTGTGGTGATGTGATGTACTGGTTTATATTGGATGCTTATAACCTCAGAATAGATGTTTTATGACTATGTGCCAGCTCTCGGTATCCTTGGTGGGCTATGCCCTTGATTTTTGTGCCTATGGTCTATAATCTAATACTCCGCATGCTCTGCTACTGTTGTTCTTGTTCTTTCTACTCCTGGTGAATGCATGGTTGTTTTTGTCAAAATTGTGGCTAAAAAATGGGAGTAGTTTTGGTAGTTTTATGCTTTATTTGCATTAAGGGGGAGTACTACCTGAGGGGGAGTAATACTGTGTTGTGTGATATGCATATATTTAGGGGGAATGATACTATGCTGTGTGATATACATATGTGTTTGTATGAGATATGTAGTATGGCATGATGTGTTACAAAATGTTGAAACATCCGGTGCCAGTTGCTTGTATATGTGGGGATTTATTTTTCTCACTTTGGTAATATGTGTGTTCTATTCCGCTGTTGCATGCCTCTGACACTCTTTAGTGATACTCCACGATATTCTTATCTGCTACGTTTCATTTGAGGAATTCTTTTGAAGTAGTTTTTGAAGATGTGCTACCTTTCTTCATGGTTGTGTGCTTATGATGATTGAAGAAATGTTTGTGTGGTATCCCTCTAGGTTGTCTGTATGATCTCAGATTGTTTTAGCCAAAAATTTGCCAAAGGGGGAGATTGTTGGATATTTGTATGTTGGCTTCATTTTTGCTAAATCAAATATACAAGCAAGATGTTGGACCCAATGTTCCAACATGAGGGTACGACTTCAGTGTGCCCTGATTTCGCGCCTTGGAGCTGTTTATTATCACACCTGATCTTTTGAAGATTTGATTGAAGAATTCATTCATGTTACTTGTTCTCCAAGTTGCGTGTGTTTCCAGAAGGAAGATATTTTCGAGATTGGATATTTTTATTTGTGTAAATATATTTTCAAAAGAGATCTTTGGAAAATATATTTCTGAAGAATATTTGTTTCAATATATTTCTAAAAAGAATATTTGATACAAATATATGTTTAGCCTGAAGGAAGATTTAATTGTACAAATATATTTCTAGAAGGAATCTTGGAAATATATTTCTGAAGAATTATTTGTTTCAACATATTACTGAGAAGAATATTTGATTCAAATATATGTTGCTGCTGAAGGCTATATAAAGAAGACACCTCTCTTGAAGAAAAATCGAAGCCGTCATTGAAAGAATATTTTAGGGTTTCGACTTTAGGTTGTCTTTGTTGAGTCGTGTGCTCTATTCTGTATACCACTCTATTGCAACTACTGAATATCAAAAGCTTAGAGTCACCTAAGCTTTGAAGTACGGTGTTAGTTTGTGTCTGAAGGTGTCTTCATCATATTGTTTGTATTTGTGTAATTACAGCGTGTGTGATTGAGTGGATGTGAGATGGGATCTCAGGTCTAAGAGTTCCTAGGCTGAAGTCACTACAGGTAGTAGCTAGGTGATAAGTTGTAAACTTGGAGTTTGCTGAGAACTTAGAACTAGGACTACACTAGTGGACTTCCTCCTGGCTTGGTAGTCCCCAGAGTAGGTGTGTTTGTCACCTAACTGGGTTAACAAATAACCTATGTCATTTACGTTTCTGTCTTTTATATTTTCCTTGTTCTGTTTGTTTATCGTTAGCCTGACGTTGAAACATTAAACTCAACGTTCCACCTGAGTCCCAATGTTGAAACATTACATACAACGTCAGAAAACTACCGTGCCAGAATTTCATTATTAAATCAAATTATTTTATAGTTAAAATTTGAATCTAATTATGATGCCAAACGATAAAGAAGTGATAACTAATTAAACCCTATTTAAAAATTTGGATCCAAAGATAATATCTTGAAATGTGTAGATGGTTTAAACTTGGTATAGTTTTTTAAGATATGTTTTCTAAATAAAAATATTTAATTTTCTAAACATAAGAAATTTATAGAAATTAACACGAGAGAGGTTACGTGCATAAAAAACAAAGTAAATATATATTTTTTAATCTAAATTAAGATTAAATAATTAAATTCATTGAGAAATAAAAGTATAAACTGAAAAAATGGTAATATATAATAAAAATTTATGTGTATTTTTTTTAGATTTTCTACATAAGATTTAAATGAAATATTTATCGGATAGTATCAAATCAATTATGTATTTTGGCGAGATATTTATACTAAATAGAAAATAAATTTTTAAAAAATAGAAAAAGGTTAAAAGAAAATCATTGATAATGCTTCCAAAAGATAAGGGATTAGGGTTGATCCTTGGTCCAGTCCTTGTTATGAAAAAATCATTGATAATGCTTCCAAAAGACAAATAAAAAAACCTCCGAAGTAATTTAGACGTCATATTATCACATCAAAGTGATTGTCGATAAGAATTATTTAAAGTCTCTTGCTAACTCCATTACAATATAATAAATCCAAAAACAGAGATAAATAAAAAAAAACAAATACATCAGTGAATGTAATTACCTCTTAAAGAAATATTTTCAAATTTATTGCATGATAGTAAAATTAGGTTCAATTTGTTAAATTGGATATCAAATTAAAATATTAAAACTATTTTTTACTCCAAATGCTTTTTAAAAGACTTAACAACTTTTATACAACGATAAGATAATAAATTTAGGTTCAATTAGTTAAAATAGATATAAAATTACAATACTAATGTTATTTTTGGCTTCAAAAGTTGTTTATGGAACTTAACAACTTTTATGTATAAGATATATAAGATAGTGGAAAAATAATACGAAATTTACGTGATAAATAGAAAATATAGGTTCAATAAGTTAAAATAGATATAGAATTACAATATTAACCCTTTATGACTCCAAAAAATTGGTTAAGAGACTTAATAACTTTTATATATAAAACAAGATATGAGATCATTTTCTATAAAACAAAAAAAACGCAAAAAATTAGGAAAGATATTTGCAACAACTTTTTTGGCTCCAAAAAGTTGCTTAAGAAAACTTAAGAACTTTTATAAATAAGATATGAGATCATTTTAAAAATTAAAAAAAAGAGCAAAAAATTAGGAAGGAAATTTGCAACAAATTTTTTAGCTGTAAAAAGTTGTCTAAGAGACGTAAGAACTTTTATACATAAGATATGCGATCATTTTCTAAAAAAATAAAGAGCAAAAAATTAGGAAGGAAATTTGCAACAACGTTTTTGGCTCCAAAAAGTTGTTTAAGAAAACTTAAGAACTTTTATAAATAAGATAAGATATGAGATCATTTTCTAAAAAACAAAAAAAAGAGCAAAAAATTAGGAAGGATATTTGCAACAACTTTTTTGGGTCCAAAAAGTTGTTTAAGAAAACTTAAGAACTTTTATATATAAGATAGAAATAATTAATGTTAAAATTAAATTATTTTTTAAAAATATAATGAGTAGTTTGTTGAGATATTTATGCTACATAAGATATTATAAATTAACTAAAACTTAAATAAAAAATGTAGTGGATAAGATCAAAGTTATATACGAAGTTTGTTGAGATATGTTTGCGAAATAAAAAATCAATTTTAAATAATAAAAATATTGGGAATAAACATGAAAGTGACATTTGGAAATGGAGGTGGTGGGTCTCTCATGGAGGTTGATGATACTAAGGTTTAAAATAAAGTGAAAAAAAGATTTTGTGTGGATAGACTATAGTAAAATCAATGCACCTGTTTAATATGATGGTAGAAATAAATTTTCTCATGGTGCACAAGTTTTACACTTTGCATCCTAAATGTCACACTTCGTTAGGGCATAATATATTGTATTACATGAATAATATTAAAAAGGACCATGACTTTCAATAGTCCTTCGTGTAACTCTGTCCCTAAAAGTAACATAAGTAACCACAGATTTCAAACTAAGATAGTTTCTCTTCTGTTAATTTCCTTAGTTTGATGTACACGTTGTAATTATAATGCATATTTTCATCCTACCTGTTGTATGAATACTTTTTTGCAGATATTCAATGGGTGTGAGTCTAATTTTTATCACTAGACGAAGAAGAGAGATGAAATATTAAGTGAGTATAATGAACTAAAGTTTTAGATATCAGATACATGCCTCTTTGACCCCGCACACACATATGACACATGTCCTCATTTTTTGTGTGAACTTATTACAATGTTTTATATATGTATGTATAGTGTTCTAGAGTAGATCAAGAATAGCTGAGTAAGAATTTGAATTAGTGTTATATATGTAGAGTGCTTTTGAAGGCTTCATTTCCAACCAGATGTGACTTGTTATAAGGCATTCGAAAAAATACAATTGAAAAAGTCATGTTAGTCTGTGCGCATTCTTTAACATTTCTCTCAAAATATAATAAAAGAATGGTTATATAGATGAATGTTCACATTATAGAGGAGCCTAATCTTAGTTAGGCATGAGAAAGTACATATAGTTTTTCTGTAACAACAACAAATCCCGTCGTCGTCTACTTTGCCCCCGTCGTCTGTCCACGACACCTTGTTTCTGTCTCACAGCCTCTCTGATATGTGTTTGCCGGAATCGGGTTGCAGCTGCCAGGATTTCTTTTGCTGCATGGGATAGTGTCTCTTTGCATTGCAGGATTACCGATAAATTTGACAGCCTCAACGTCTTGAGTTAAAAGTGTGCAGATCAAAAGAGCACTAAGGAACACAACCAATGTTGTCTTTGTCATTGCCATAATAGTAAATAAATATGAAGTTGGTGATGGTTTAATTTATCAATCACAACTTAATTTTCTTCGGGAGGATGCATGCATTTAAATAATAGTTTTTTTCACTCTATAATTAGGCATTTGTGAAATTTTAGCAACTATACAAATTAAACATAGGGTCTAAATGTGTAAAGAAAACAACCTATAATTGGTTACATTGAAGGAGATTCTTAGTTGTCCGAAAGAATAGGAGAGTCAAAGAAATTCAAGGTGTTTTTCTTGGCCACCATATGGAAATTACCCATAATAGTAAAACATGGTGAGTGTCTGGTACACATTTCTTTTTCTTTTCTTAAGATTAAGTTGTTTTTATTTCCTAAATATAAGAAAATAAAATTGACTTTATTTTGGAAAAAAAGATTTAGGACAAGTTATTAACTCCTTAGTGTGTTTTATGTGTTAAGAATGAAAGAAATGACAACTTCAGTTGTATAATGTTTGATTTGTAAAACTGTCTTAAGGACTGATAAACTTGAGACAATGGACCACATAAACATTGAAATTTTGTCTCTCACTAAACAAAAACACAACGTTTTGTCTCAAGTTGTCTAAATATCAAAATAGATTTTTGTCCATACAAAATCGTAGAACACAAAAAATTATTCAATATTATACAAGTTTGTCATGTGTTGTTCTGTTCTATGTTGTTTTATCTAGTACTTACTCTTTGGCATATCAAACACATCCTTAGAGTATCCGTTTAAAATAAATTAACTCCTTAAAGTATCTCATTAACATTAACATTAAAATTGCAAGTTATTAACCACTTATTTTACATTATTTTACATAAATCTGTGTATTTCAAGTTATTAACAACGACCCAATACTCTAAGATCGCACGAGATTGAGACATCACATCTCCATCTAAAACCTTAAGACATTGAATATATGAATCATCCATCTTAAATGTCCAATATTTTACCCATCATAAATGATGTGAGACTTAACCACTCACACTTGAAATCCATCGCTCATTCTCTCAAGTGCGAGTTCTCATCTCTTTACACGATCAAGACGTATCTTCCGATAGATTTGTGCCATGAGGAGTTACATTCCACAAAACCATACGTCTTCTGAGCAAACAGAGGGGCTGATAGAGCAATTTCGATATAGTATGGGCTCATCCAAGAGAAAATAATAAGCCCAATGTTTACAAAACCTCAAATTATTAGAAGAACATTTAATAGTGATGAAATTAATATCTCATGTGCGTTCTATATTTTGAACTTTGTATATAGTGAAGGAAATCAATTCTGTGTCTTTCATTGATAATGATCAAGAGTATATATAGTTACAATAGGTAGAGTCAAACCTAGGAGAGTAATTACAAAATAATGGAGAGTAATTGCAAAATAATAACCAACATAATTACAAACATAATTACATAAAGTCAAACATTCTATTACACCCCTGCAGTCGAAGCGAGAGGTTCACAGACGCTTAGACTGATCCATAAATCATCAAAAAGAACTCTAGGTAGGCCATTGATGAAGATGTCAGCAATCTGGTGACGAGAAGGAACATGAAGGATGTGTGCCTGTCCCCGCGCGACCTTTTCCCGAACAAAGTGAATGTCCATCTCAATATGTTTAGTACGTTGATGCTGCACTGGATTACTATAATGGTAGATGGCACTAACATTATCACAGTACACCAGAGTAGCCTGGAAAAGTGGGTAGTGAAGCTCTAAGAGAAGATTGTGAAGCCAACACGATTCAGAAACCACATTAGCAACACCCCTGTACTCAGCTTCTACACTGGAGTGAGAAAGCGTAGGTTGTCGTTTGGAAGACCACGAAATGAGGTTGTCACCAAGAAACACACAATAGTCAGAGGTCGAACGACGGGTGTCAGGACATCCACCCCAATCAGCATCAGTGTAGGAGATAAGTTTCTCAATAGGGGATGGATAAAGATGCAAACCATAGTGTAGAGTGCCCTGAACATAACACATGATGCGTTTGAGGGCAAGAATGTGGTCGGTGCAAGGGGCATGCATGTGAAGACACACATGCTGGACAACATAAGAGATGTCAGACCGGGTGAAAGTAAGATATTGTAAGGCTCCTGCAAGACTTCAATATAAAGTGGGATCGTCATATGAAGTGTCGGCGGTGGTACTGAGCTTCTGTTTGGTGTCAACTGGAGTAGCAGAAGGTTTGCGTGATGTAACACTCTATTTCCCGACGATATTTATTAAATAATAAGAATATATTTAATAAAGAGGATGTTACAAAACTCATCAATATATCACATATAGCATAAACACTTTCTTTAAGTAACAATTTCAACAGCAGAAAACATTTCATTGATTACATTAATATAGATTATCCTTGTTATTCAACATCATAAATAGAAATAACAATAGTTCCAATTTTTCGACTTAAAAGCAAATTAATTCAACGTCAACCCCAACCCTGGTGTTACAAGAATCAGATACTAAATGCTTAATCAAATACTAAATTAATAAAATGAAAACTAGACGGAAGACGTATTCCATCTCTACCTTCTAAGTCGTCCCACAGCTAAACTTCCTCAACCTGAGTGTCTGTACTCGGGAGCATAATCACCACAACGAAAACAACACAACAACAATAAAGGGGTGAGAAATCCTGCCATAACATAATATTAGGGAAAAACATACACAATATTATAATACTTCAATAACAATATTTCCTCGTCATACGATCATCATCATTTATTATATTCTTCTCAACCAATCATACATACCATCATCTCACTCAAATCACACTTAAAACACCAAATACAAGTATCACCATTTAAGTGCATATGGACTCAACCTAAGACCTATATGAATGTGGTACCACACCTATCGTCGTCATAATTTGCCAAAGATATGTTACTAGACTTTCGTCGTCATAATTTGCTAGAGATATGTTATGGACTTTCGTCATCATTTCATCTTCATAATTCCTAGACACGACTATATGCATACATGGAGACATACTTATCAAATATTACACATCATAACATCATCAGGAATTCACAATCATAAATGCAAGACTTTTCCTAATATGCACAACATCAATGCAAAACACATCGTCATCATTCTCACCGTCTTCATAAATAAACATCATTATTCTCATCATCATAATAATATAGACATCGTCATTCATCATCACTATAATATAAACATCATCATTCTCATCGTCATTATAATATAAACATCATCCTTCTCATCATCATTATAATATAAACATCATCATTTCTCATCATATTTATTTATATACTTGTATATAGTATCAATCGTCATCACTCTTTGCCACAATCATAGGATTCCTCATCATTACTCTCTATCACCGTCTATTTTACCACATTATCTCCTCGTTAATCAAACCCTTAAACACGACTCGTTTCTATGTCAATATCCCTCAATTTTATTTTATTATTCATCTATGTCATCATGCGCTATCGTTTCAACGTCATTCTTAGTTTTAAGATGTTTACTTCTCCATTAACATTACATAAACGTCTTATCTCTATACAACTAGGTTTCACCTCACCATCGTCAATAACTCCTTCCTACTTGTTTTTCTCATTAAAACTACTTTATACCTTATTACTTTGTTTCACATTAGTCATCATATATAACCCCAACCATTCCCCTAATCTTAGCTTCATTCTAATTTAAAGTTATTATCTCACCTTATCGTTACTTTTGACGTCAACAAATTTCCTCACTAAAACTTTATTATAATTTAAGGTTTTATTCTCTCGATATCGTTTGTTGTTATTATCGTCAAACATTATACTATTTCCTCTTATCTTCTTTCCTATTCATCTTGCCCTCTTCTAATCGATTCCCATCTTATTCACCGCAATCATCATTCCCATTATCTTTCATACCCAATACACAACCCTCTATCTTCCTTTACGTTTCGTCTTAACAACCCTCTCATCGTCTACAATCACCCAAATTCGACTTCTCTATTCTTTATTCATTTTTACACCTTATACGTTCCTATCTAACATTCATCTTTAGTTCTTTAATTACCTTGATTCTTTTACTCTTCAACTTAACAATATTCCTAAGTTCATTATTGGTATAAGAAGATGATGTTTAACTTCATCAGTAAATTGGGAAGCACCTACTTCATATCCCCTCATATCAGCGTCTCTTTTCACTCCTTTCTTTCTTTCATATTTTATACCCTCTTAATCGACTTACCACATTAGACATTTAAAATACTCCAAGGGATTATTCTCGTCGTTATTACTCCGCCGCGTACTACTTATCTATATCATTCCTACTTCTCCTTCTACTTCTTAAACTGCTTCACCTTTTTAGGCTCATCTCTAATTCAAGGCACTTATGTTTATCTTAGTCATCTATCTTAAACGACTCTCTTGTCCCTCCTCTTATCATTGTCTTTCATTTCCTATTGTCACGTCATATTTAACGTCGTTAGGTTATCATAGGCTACTATCGCCGGTTCCTGTTTGGACTTGCGATATCTTGAGGTAACTACTTCTATTTATACCTAAACACACTCCCTCACTTAGATATGTAGTTTAAGGATTCTTACTTTCAATTCACACGCTAACGGCTTGCTTAAACTAACTATTGCTTTCATAGATGTTTTAGGGTCCACTGAAAAAATTGTGCTGAACTCTCTTGAGGAACGCAGCATGACCCATGCATGACATTTTAATCATAACTCAAGTTCTAGAGATCTAAATGGATTCAAAACAAAGGGAAATGAAAGCTGACATCTATATCTAAAACTTTCATGAAGAGACCTAAGTCCAATTCGGGACAGAGAGGGGTGGAAATGTTTCGTTTCCTAAACCTGGGCAGAGTGCACGACCGTGCTGACCCCTGTGTAGTAATTTGACCATAACTCAAGTTGTGGATGTCTAAATGAGGTCACTTTAAAGCCACATGAAAGCTAACATCCATATCTACAACGTTCATGAAGACACCTAAGCTCAATTCTCGGAGCATAACATGGTCAAAAAGTTGGTTCAACATCGTGTCACGATTCTGCAAATCGTGGCACGATGGTGACAGCTTGAAAAAGGATTTTTGCCATTGGAATTATCGTGGCACGATGGGACAGTTCCAGAACCCAGAAAAACAGCGTTTTTGCCCTCTAAATTGCTCCTAACTTGGCTAAACATCCCTATTTCCGACCCCTTGTCGCGGTGATTTTCGGAGATCAAGCTATTGATTAGCATTGACTCACTAATTTTATTTCACGACTGAACTTTTAATTTTTCAAAAGAAAAGGGGAAAAAGTTCTAAATTACCACAATTTTAAAAGATTTAGGGTTCGGGGGTTAGTTACGTATAGGGAAGGTGTTCGCACCCTAAACGTTCGTAGTATTCTACGAGAACCTCTTGATTTTATTTATTTATCTTGACTATTACTTGCTTATATAAAAAAAGAAAGAATTAGAGTAATGAGGAAGAAGATTGTTTTTTTATTTTTTATGATTTGGAAGGACAAGGTCCTTTGCCTACGTACCCGTGAGGGATCAAAACCTCGTAGTTCGGGGTAAAAATACTGATTGATTTGTTTTTGTGTTTTTTAGTTTTTGAAAAGGTTTTGAAGATAAAATAAGGCCAAGTGGCAAAAAGATTAAAATTTGTTTGTGTTTTTTATTTTTTTGAAAATGATTAAAGTGTTATTAAAGTTGATTAATGGTTATTTAAGAAAATAAAAGAGAAAAAAGGACACTTGATTGAAACTCAAGGTTTGTTTAAGAAAAGGTTTTTTTTTGAGTTTTTGATTATTTGTATGTTTTTGTTTTTTTAATAATTAACTAAGACTAAAAAACATAACCAAAAAACTAAACGCGAGGAATTTCCGTGGTGACGTTGGAAAGGGTGAGAGGAAATGTGAAAAATCATGCACTAAATTTTTCTAATTTGTAATTTATAAATAAAAATATTGTTTTTTATTTGGAACTGGAAGGAGTTACACAAATTAATTGGAAGTTACATAATAAAAATTACATGAATATGAATGAATTTTATATAAATAAATATGTATTAAATAGATGTTCCCTAAAAAAATGTATTAAATAGATGTAAAAAAAAGAAAAAATGAAAAAGAGAGCCACTTGGCATAAGTATGAGAGATTACCTAAAAATAGATAGATGTAATTGAAATGGCATGTATAACTCTCTTTTCTTTTCTTTTCTTTTTTAATATCAAAAGTCTAATAAAATAGCCTATATAGTGTTGTATCTTTTTTTCTTGAGTGGAATATATATAGTGCTCTACCAATCAACCAATCAATATCATCCATCAATATGTATAAAACTGAAATTGTTTTAACCAATACATTTGTCCCGTAAAATGATAATAGAAGTTTTTTATGTGCAAATTTAAAATGATTAGAATAGCAACAACTAAGAAATGTAACTCAAAGATAAAATGTAACAGATGAATTTTTTTTTTAAATAGACCCATGATATATTAATCATGCAACATGCATAAAGTCAAATTAATGAAGAGTTATTTCGTAACTTATATGAGAAATGAAATTGAAAAATTGGATGGATTTTTTTTAAATAAACCCTTGATGTATTAATCATGCAACATGCATAAAGTCAAATTAATGAAGAGTTATTTCGTAACTTATATGAGAAATTAAAATGAAAAATTGGTATGTAAAAGAACACATGTATTGGAGCAAGTGTCAATTTTAGAATAAAAGTCAAAAAAATTGGGAGCTTTGTTAGAATGACACATCACCAAAGTGTAGGTTAGAATACATGTATATTCTTGCAAACTTTTCTTCAATATGTATGTGTAATTTTTTTTATTTAGTAGTATAAGGTGTGGTAATAGTAATAAAAAATACATTTACATAGATAAACATCATATATGTAGTGAAAAGATTCCTTAAAAAAATGTAGTGAAAAGATGAAAGATTCCTTCATCATGGAAAAACAAAGAATATACAATAACTTTAGAACAAATGGATAAAAAAAACTTTAGCACAAATGAACAACCAAAATAAAACTTCAATACACATGTTGATGGTAGTAGCAATAGCACCATGGTGGAAACACTCTAAGATTTGGTATAATTGTCAAAATGGGTAGAAATGAGTTGAAAATGAATGTGGAGAGTAAGTGGTGGTTATAAAGGGTGAGAGTGAATGTGAAAAATCATGAACTAAATTTTTTCAATTTGTAGGTTATGAATAAAAAACAATGAGTAGTGGAAGGAGTTACACAAATTAATTGGAAGTTACATAATAAAAAACTACATGAATATGAATGAATTTTATATAAATAAATATGTAGTAAATAGATGCAAGAAAAGACAAAAATGAAAAAGAGAGCCACTTGGCATACATATGAGATATTAGTTAGAAAATATAGAGCTTTGTTGAGGTGACACATCATCAAAATGCACCATGGTGGAAACACTCTAAGATTTAGTATAATTGTGAAAATGGGTAGAAATGAGTTGAAAATGAATGTGGAGTAAGTGGTGGTTATAAAGGGTGAGAGGAAATGTGAAAAATCATGCACTAAATTTTTCTAATTTGTAATTTATAAATAAAAATATTGTTTTTTATTTGGAACTGGAAGGAGTTACACAAATTAATTGGAAGTTACACAATAAAAATTACATGAATATGAATGAATTTTATATAAATAAATATGTATTAAATAGATGTTCCCTAAAAAAATGTATTAAATAGATGTAAAAAAAAAGAAAAAATGAAAAAGAGAGCCACTTGGCATAAGTATGAGAGATTACCTAAAAATAGATAGATGTAATTGAAATGGCATGTATAACACTCTTTTCTTTTCTTTTTTAATATCAAAAGTCTAATAAAATAGCCCATATAGTGTTGTATCTTTTTTTCTTGAGTGGAATATATATAGTGCTCTACCAATCAACCAATCAATATCATCCATCAATATGTATAAAACTGAAATTGTTTTAACCAATACATTTGTCCCGTAAAATGATAATAGAAGTTTTTTATGTGCAAATTTAAAATGATTAGAATAGCAACAACTAAGAAATGTAACTCAAAGATAAAATGTAACCGATGAAATTTTTTTTTTTAAATAGACCCATGATATATTAATCATGCAACATGCATAAAGTCAAATTAATAGAGTTATTTCATAACTTATATGAGAAATGAAATTGAAAAATTGGATGGATTTTTTTTAAATAAACCCTTGATGTATTAATCATGCAACATGCATAAAGTCAAATTAATGAAGAGTTATTTCGTAACTTATATGAGAAATTAAAATGAAAAATTGGTATGTAAAAGAACACATGTATTGGAGCAAGTGTCAATTTTAGAATAAAAGTCAAAAAAATTGGGAGCTTTGTTAGAATGACACATCACCAAAGTGTAGGTTAGAATACATGTATATTCTTGCAAACTTTTCTTCAATATGTATGTGTAATTTTTTTTATTTAGTAGTATAAGGTGTGGTAATAGTAATAAAAAATACATTTACATAGATAAACATCATATATGTAGTGAAAAGATTCCTTAAAAAAATGTAGTGAAAAGATGAAAGATTCCTTCATCATGGAAAAACAAAGAATATACAATAACTTTAGAACAAATGGATAAAAAAAAACTTTAGCACAAATGAACAACCAAAATAAAACTTCAATACACATGTTGATGGTAGTAGCAATAGCACCATGGTGGAAACACTCTAAGATTTGGTATAATTGTCAAAATGGGTAGAAATGAGTTGAAAATGAATGTGGAGAGTAAGTGGTGGTTATAAAGGGTGAGAGTGAATGTGAAAAATCATGAACTAAATTTTTTCAATTTGTAGGTTATGAATAAAAAACAATGAGTAGTGGAAGGAGTTACACAAATTAATTGGAAGTTACATAATAAAAAACTACATGAATATGAATGAATTTTATATAAATAAATATGTAGTAAATAGATGCAAGAAAAGACAAAAATGAAAAAGAGAGCCACTTGGCATACATATGAGATATTAGTTAGAAAATATAGAGCTTTGTTGAGGTGACACATCATCAAAATGCACCATGGTGGAAACACTCTAAGATTTAGTATAATTGTGAAAATGGGTAGAAATGAGTTGAAAATGAATGTGGAGTAAGTGGTGGTTATAAAGGGTGAGAGGAAATGTGAAAAATCATGCACTAAATTTTTCTAATTTGTAATTTATAAATAAAAATATTGTTTTTTATTTGGAACTGGAAGGAGTTACACAAATTAATTGGAAGTTACACAATAAAAATTACATGAATATGAATGAATTTTATATAAATAAATATGTATTAAATAGATGTTCCCTAAAAAAATGTATTAAATAGATGTAAAAAAAAAGAAAAAATGAAAAAGAGAGCCACTTGGCATAAGTATGAGAGATTACCTAAAAATAGATAGATGTAATTGAAATGGCATGTATAACACTCTTTTCTTTTCTTTTTTAATATCAAAAGTCTAATAAAATAGCCCATATAGTGTTGTATCTTTTTTTCTTGAGTGGAATATATATAGTGCTCTACCAATCAACCAATCAATATCATCCATCAATATGTATAAAACTGAAATTGTTTTAACCAATACATTTGTCCCGTAAAATGATAATAGAAGTTTTTTATGTGCAAATTTAAAATGATTAGAATAGCAACAACTAAGAAATGTAACTCAAAGATAAAATGTAACCGATGAAATTTTTTTTTTTAAATAGACCCATGATATATTAATCATGCAACATGCATAAAGTCAAATTAATAGAGTTATTTCATAACTTATATGAGAAATGAAATTGAAAAATTGGATGGATTTTTTTTAAATAAACCCTTGATGTATTAATCATGCAACATGCATAAAGTCAAATTAATGAAGAGTTATTTCGTAACTTATATGAGAAATTAAAATGAAAAATTGGTATGTAAAAGAACACATGTATTGGTGCAAGTGTCAATTTTAGAATAAAAGTCAAAAAAATTGGGAGCTTTGTTAGAATGACACATCACCAAAGTGTAGGTTAGAATACATGTATATAGAGATAGAAGAGTATAAGATTAAAATGAATGACGAATAGTGTGTGGGTGTTTAGGATAACTGAAGATGCTAAGAGAAATGATAAGACAAAAGTAATTGAAAATATGAAGAGGTGAGTTAGAGTAATGCATAATGTTAACGTTAATAATAATGGTGGGGTAAAATATTAATTTACTTAAAATTATTGAGATGAATTATTAATGATGTAAATGACGTAGCTATGTGGTGAGTAAATGATGACTGTGGTGTCGCTATGTGATGAGTTAAATGTTAAATTTTGATGTTGTTATTGGTGAGTAAACATATATAAATTTTGATATTGTATTCGGTGAGTAAACATATAAATTCTGTTGGAGATTTCCAAAATAGGTGAGAAAAACTGAAAAACAGAAAATTACACATGGTAATCGATTACCATATTGATGTAATCGATTACATCAAGCAAAATTTGCAAACGGTAAACAGAGACTTTGGGTAATCGATTACCTGCATATGGTAATCGATTACCACGGGACTGGATGTGTTTTTCTGCACTTTTTCTCATAGTTTTGGGTTCCAAAAGTTGTAACTCTTCATGGGAATGACTTGTATACATTGGGAAGTTATCATTTACTGATAAATCATGAATCATTGCATTGATTCAAGCCAAAAGTTGAATGTATATGGTTGTAACTTTTGATTAAAAGTTGCATTCTCTCATATGAAGGGGCATATGATGCACTATAAATGCATGGCATTTGTGTATCAGAAGGAGCACGTTTTTGACATCAATTACAGTCAAATTCTCCCTCATTCTCATACTCTAAATCATCCATCAATTCTCTAATGCATGAGTGAATTGTTGGAAACATATTTCTGTCAAATATTGTTAGGAGATACGCTTGGTGTGATTGTGCAATACACATCAAGGAACTCATAGTATCCTGAAGGGGATTCGCCGGACATTCCTATTGCATCCAATATAAAGTTATTGGTGGGGGCGAATCGAACCTAAAGGTTAGTGTGGCAACCCCATACGCTTTGAGTTTTCGTGCATAACCATTAATCATTTCAGGTTTTAAGTGCAGCAGCCTCTTCCCAACAAATCAAGATTGATAACAATCTTTAGGTTCGATTTTATGGCTGCTTCATTGAAAGAAATGACCTCTGACTTTGTTAAGTTGGAAAAGTTTGATGGAGGAAACTTCATCCGTTGGCAGAAGAAAATGAAGTTTCTTCTCACAACATTGAAGGTGGCTTACGTTCTGAACATGGCAAGGCCCGTGGAGAAAGATGATGAAACCATTGCTGAGACCAGAGAGAGACAGAAGTGGGACAACGATGACTACATCTGCTTGGGACATATCTTGAATGGTATGTCTGATTCTCTGTTCGATATCTACCAGAGCAGCCCATCGGCAAAGGATTTGTGGGACAAATTGGAAACCAGATACATGCGTGAAGACGCTACAAGTAAGAAATTCCTTGTCTCACAATTTAATAATTACAAAATGGTAGATGGTAAGCCTGTTATGGAACAATTATATGATATTGAACGTATTCTTAACAACTACAAACAACATAACATGCATATGGATGAAACTATCATTGTGTCATCCATAATTGACAAACTCCCTCCTTCATGGAAAGATTTTAAACGATCCATGAAACATAAGAAGGAAGATATCTCTCTTGAGCAATTTGGAAATCACCTTCGTTTAGAAGAAGAATACCGAAAACAAGAAGGTATTAAAAATCAAATTACTCAAGAGAAGGTGTAACACCCATAATAAGATTGCCTAGGATCTTATACGAGTATTAAAATTTCGTATTGGATACATTAATTTACAATATAAAAGTTCATACAAATATTACATCACATTGTAATATTACATCCAAAGTTAAAACAATTCTCTTGTTACATGTACATCAAGTACCACAACATATAATACAATCAAACTTTAAACAAATAACATCAGCACGATCAGTCCGTAGCCTTCTCCTTACCCTTGTTGCGTGCTGAATGCGATCCTGCCTGTGAACCTGCACCAGAAGGAATGGGATGAGACATAATGTCTCAGTGAGCTCTACCCAACCTACTGTTTGGCAACCACAGGGAACCTAGGGTCGCCATGCCTACCTTGGCAATTTAGGGGAATTCTAGAATCGCCAAGTCTTTAACCTGCCTATGACTTTAACTATAACCAGCCTATAACTGTAAACTTCCTGTAACTAACACTTTTACTATGACTGTATAACATAAAGCAATAAAGTGTTTTATGTTAGCTGTTAGCGTTGAACAAACAATTAATCTGAGTTCATTTTACGGAGGGCATCCGGGTGGAGTAACCCCGAAGTACGTCTCCCTATGACCCGATGAAACTCCTGACAATCAGGCTAGCACCGGACTCCCTATGAAATTGCATGTGGATAACCCTCTCGGAGAAATCCCATCCGGCGTATCCCGGAGTCTGCTGAACATGCCTATGACTTTGAATTATTACTATTCTTTGACTTTGATGAGTAAGTATATAAATATAAATACATGTCTATAACTTTGATCATATGAACATTTCCTGTAATCTATAACCTGTAATCTATAAACTTGGCTTATCGTTCTCATAAGCCTCCTATAATTGTTGGAGAACCAACTCTATTAACTTGTCTATAACTATGATGGGTAATTCATTCATACTTCCATATCCTAATGTTTGCACAAGTTATGGGAATGTAGGGACTTCACTTATAAACAATTAATTCCATTACCAATCCCTAACCACATCTATATAGCTCAGGAGTACAAGTATACATCTCCTAATACCATGCCTATCCCTTATCCTTCCCTATCTCCAAGCCAGAACACACGAAAAATGATGCTGATGAGGACCAATATCGTAGCACGATATGGATATATCGGAGCACGATTTTATGCGAAAGTTTCATGAAAATCAGGACATAAAATCGTAGCACGATGCCCATAAATCGGAGCACGATTTTGGCTTCAGCAGCACACAAAATTCCACTTCCTAGGCTAACCCAAACGTTCCCAAACACCAAATAGCTTATGGGAATGGATTTTTCTATGACATATGAACAAGATAACACATAACAACATGTATTCACAAACCAACAAGGGATTAAGGCATGATTCCATCAAAATAACTCTTAATTCTATGACTTTAAAGCTTAAACAAAGTAGGGTTCTAAAACCCTCTAAGAGCTCACCTCAAACTCAAAGATTGCTTGCTAAGTTTTGATTTCAAACCCTAGCTTCAAGCTCCAAAAACTCTACTCAAGATCACCTCTATTTCCTTGGCTTTTCCTTCTTGTTCTTGCTCCAAAATTTCCAACAAAAGCTTGCTTGCCTCACAATTGTTTAGGAAGGAGTTTACTAGCTTTAAGGTTGAAGATTGGATGATGAAGATGGTGAGGATATGGGGCGAAAATGAGGGGAAAGGAAGAGCAAAAATCTGATTTTGCTTATGAGAAAAATATGAGTAGAAACTCATAAACTTTCATATATATCCAAAAAGCATTTTCCTCTTAATTACTATTATGCCACTTCTCTTATTACTACTTTGCCCTTGCTTGCAAACGAAGTTTCTATCGCTTATAACTGGTACATTTAAACGGGATATTACAGAAGGTGCATGTTGTGGAAGAGGGAAAATCAAGTAAGACTTCCAAAAAGAGAAATCATGAAAATGATGAGTCTCAAAACCACAATGGTAATAACATTAAAAAGAAAAAGAAAGGTAAATGTTATTTTTGTGGGAAAGAAGGACACTTTAAGAATGAGTGCAGGTTCTTGAAAAAGAAGAACAAAGAAAAGAATTCAAGTGCAACAAATGATGATCTTGTTGCGGTCATTTCTGAAATCAACATGATTGAAGATGTTGATTCTTGGTGGATAGACTCTGGTGCTACTCGTCATGTGTGCAAAAACAAGGAATTGTTTAAGACCATAAATGAAGATGGGAGTGTTTTGTACATGGGAAATGCTTCAACTGTGCAAGTCCAAGGAAAAGGGACCATAGAGATTGAATTCACTTCTGGAAAGACACTTACTCTTAAAGATGTATTTTATGTTCCTGAAGTTAGGAAGAACTTGATTTCTGTACCATTACTTAATAAGAATGGGTTCAAATCTGTATTTGAGGGAGATAAATTTATCCTCTCAAAAGGGGGTATGTTTGTAGGAAAGGGATATTTGTGTGAGAATATGTTCAAATGTAATATTGCAAATATTAATAATAATGATATGATTTCTGCTTATATTGTTGAGTCTTGTGATTTATGGCATATGCGATTGGGACATGTTAATTTTAGAAAATTGGAGGATATGATGAAATCAAATCTAATTCCTAATCTTGATAAAACTTTGATTCATGTACTACTTGCATGTTGACTAAAATTACAAGACAACCTTTTAAAAGTGTTAAAAGAAGTTCTAGGGTGCTAGATTTAATTCATTCAGATGTATGTGATTTACATGGTTGGCCCACCATTGGTGGTAAAAAGTACTTTGTTACTTTCATTGATGATTGCACTCGATTTTGTTATGTTTATTTAATGCATTCAAAAGATGAAGTCTTAGATAAATTCAAAATGTTTAAAGCACAAGTAGAACTTCAACATGAAACTTTCATTAAATGCTTTAGAAGCGATAGGGGAGGAGAATCTATCATCCGAGTTATTTTGAATCCACCGGTATTGTGCATCAAGTTACTGCACCATACACCCCACAACAAAATGGAATAGCAGAAAGGAAGAATAGGACTTTGGTAGAAATGGTTAATGCCATGTTGTCCTATTCTGGATTATCTAAAGGATATTGGGGTGAAGCAATGCTTACAGCATGTTATATCCTCAATAGGGTTCCAAACAAAAGGAACAAAATAACCCCATATGAACTTTGGAAACAAAGGAAGCCAAATCTTAATTATTTAAAAGTTTGGGGTTGTAGAGCAATTGTGAAAGTGCCTGAACCAAAAAGAAAGAAGTTGGGTGAAAGAGGAATTGAATGTGTATTCTTAGGCTATGCAGAAAATAGCAAAGCATACAGATTCTTGGTTATTGAATCGAATGACTCATATTCTGTCAATACAGTAATTGAGTCAAGAGATGCAATTTTTCAAGAAGATAGATTTAAATCATTCTCTTATCCCAAGGACATTGCTCATTCTAATGTACCAAATTTAGAAAACAATGAATCAAATGTAGATACATTGGATGGTTCAGAACTTAGAAGGAGTAAGAGGATCCGAAAAGAAAAAGATTTTGGACCTGACTTCTTCATGTTTCTTATAGAAGGAACTGGTACATCCATAAATAGTTATGGACCAATTTGCTTTAACCTTGAGAGTGATCCAGTGACATATGAAGAGGCTATAAAGTCTCAAGA
The DNA here is from genome assembly GCA_018208015.1 of Medicago ruthenica. Lineage (NCBI taxonomy): Eukaryota > Viridiplantae > Streptophyta > Magnoliopsida > Fabales > Fabaceae > Medicago > Medicago ruthenica. The sequence goes on along the minus strand of CM031376.1, from coordinate 67,341,319 downwards.
TTCAGCCTTTTGGAAAGAAGCTATCCAGGAAGAAATGGATTCAATTATGGGTAATAAAACTTGGAAAGTAGTAGATCTCCCACCCGGATCCAAACCAATAGGTTGTAAATGGATCTTTAAAAGGAAAATGAAAGTTGATGGTACCATTGATAAATTCAAGGCTAGACTAGTTGCCAAAGGGTTTACACAAAAAGAAGGAATTGATTATTTTGATACATATGCACCTATTGCAAGAATTGCATCAATTAGAGTGCTAATTGCACTAGCATCCATCCATAAGTTTGTTATCCATCAAATGGATGTTAAAACTGCTTTCCTAAATGGAGAGTTGGATGAAGAGGTATATATGAAACAACCAGAAGGGTTTGTGATCAAAGGTCAAGAAGATAAAGTGTGTAAATTAACTAAGTCTTTATATGGGTTGAAACAAGCACCCAAACAATGGCACCAAAAATTTGATCAAGTTGTGTTAGCCAATGGATACATTATAAATGAATCTGACAAGTGTATTTACAGTAAATTCCACAATGGAAAAGGTGTCATGATTTGTTTATATGTAGATGATATGTTAATTTTTGGCACAAGTTTAGATGAGGTAGAAAAGACTAAAGCTTTCTTATCCAAAAATTTTGACATGAAAGATTTAGGCGAAGCAGATGTGATTTTAGGAATTAAAATCATAAGAGATGGTAACCACATTGGTTTATCCCAGTCTCATTATATAGAAAAGGTGCTTCAGAAATTCAATCATTTAGATTGTAATCCGGTCTCTACCCCATTTGACCAAACTGTTAGTTTGCAACCAAACAAAGGTTGTCCGGTGGCACAACTTGAATATGCAAAAGTAATCGGATGCTTGATGTATGCCATGACCTGTACAAGACCTGATATAGCATATGCTGTTGGAAGGTTAAGTCGGTATACTAGCAATCCAAGTAAAGAACATTGGCATGCTGTGAAACGAGTATTAAAATACTTGAAAGGAACAATGAATTATTGTTTAACGTATAGTGGAGACCCTTCAGTTTTGGAAGGATACACAGATGCTAGTTGGGTAACTTATGTTGAGGATCATGCTTCCACAAGTGGATGGATCTTCAACCTTGGTGGAGGTGCAGTTTCTTGGGGTTCAAAGAAACAGACATGCATTGCCGACTCCACCATGGCTGCAGAATTTATTGCATTGGCTGCAGGAAGTAAAGAGGCAGAATGGCTAAGGAATTTGTTGTATGAGATACCAGTCTGGCAAAAGCCAATGGCACCAGTATCCATACATTGTGATAGTCAATCCACACTATCAAAGGCCTATAGTCAAGTATACAATGGAAAATCAAGGCATATTGGTTTAAGACATAGCTATGTAAGAGACTTGATTTCTAATGGAGTAATATCCATCATGTTCGTAAGAACAGAAAAGAATCTTGCAGATCCTTTGACGAAAGGTTTGACAAGAGACATGGTGTTGAAGACATCATTGGGGATGGGACTCAAGCCCATATCTAATTGATTACCAATAATGGAAACTCAACCCACACTTGAGTAACATCAAGTCTTGGGTTCAATGGTGAAAGTACATTATTAGAGTAATTGAAGTACTTGTTAATAGATACATCCCAAGGTTAAAAGTACTTGGACCATAAGATTAAAAAATGGTAGGTTGAGATTTTTCTCTTAATGGACATATAGCATACATTTGCTGAAATGCATACTTATGGGGCATTTCCGATATAGTCTACCTATGTGAGAATGAAGTTTGGCCGCTTCACGGAGTTCAAGGGCTTGACTCTTAAGTTTTCATGAAAAGGGATATATGACACAAGGCCTTATTAATGTGTCATCTTACAGTTCTCTTTATTAATGATATTGAGATTCTATGTGTAAATTATGTACACTTGTTCTAATGAATAGTTGGTTCAAAGCTTGCCTACCATACTATTTGGGAATGAGCGAAAACTTAATTTACTAAGTAATGGTTCAAATCGTGAGATACCATTATCTGAAACCATGGAATTTCCAGTTTTATGGGATTTAGTATTTTGAAAATGGTGGGGGATTGTTGGAGATTTCCAAAATAGGTGAGAAAAACTGAAAAACAGAAAATTACACATGGTAATCGATTACCATATTGATGTAATCGATTACATCAAGCAAAATTTGCAAACGGTAAACAGAGACTTTGGGTAATCGATTACCTGCATATGGTAATCGATTACCACGGGACTGGATGTGTTTTTCTGCACTTTTTCTCATAGTTTTGGGTTCCAAAAGTTGTAACTCTTCATGGGAATGACTTGTATACATTGGGAAGTTATCATTTACTGATAAATCATGAATCATTGCATTGATTCAAGCCAAAAGTTGAATGTATATGGTTGTAACTTTTGATTAAAAGTTGCATTCTCTCATATGAAGGGGCATATGATGCACTATAAATGCATGACATTTGTGTATCAGAAGGAGCACGTTTTTGACATCAATTACAGTCAAATTCTCCCTCATTCTCATACTCTAAATCATCCATCAATTCTCTAATGCATGAGTGAATTGTTGGAAACATATTTCTGTCAAATATTGTTAGGAGATACGCTTGGTGTGATTGTGCAATACACATCAAGGAACTCATAGTATCCTGAAGGGGATTCGCTGGACATTCCTATTGCATCCAATATAAAGTTATTGGTGGGGGCGAATCGAACCTAAAGGTTAGTGTGGCAACCCCATACGCTTTGAGTTTTCGTGCATAACCATTAATCATTTCAGGTTTCAAGTGCAGCAGCCTCTTCCCAACAAATCAAGATTGTTAACAAATTCTGGTGATGATATTGGTGATTAAACATATAAATTCTGGTGACGTTATTGACGAGTAAACTTATAAACTTCTTGTGATGATTTGTTGTTGTCTGTTAATTGGTGAGTTTTCTTCATGCATCATATCATGATTAGGATTCTGGTGATGATTGGTGAGTGTATGCTCAGTAACATAACTATGACATACAATATTGGTGAGTAGAATTGGTATCACATGCATATAGGCAATATGAATGAAGTGCATTTGAATATAAATGTTGATGTTTGAACATGGTGCATATTGTGAATGATGTGTCATTGTTGATGCTTAAATTAGTCAGTGTTGTGAATGATGTTGATTACCTCGTGAGATTATGTTCTTGATTGTCTTGAATGTCATTTGTGACTATTTTTACCATTGTTTGAATTGTGACTATTCCTATTATGAATGTGTTTTTGATCACCTCGTGGGACTATGTTTTTTACCGTCTTGATGGTTATTGGTGACTACCTGTGTTGTGACTATTTTGGAATTAAATTGTGACATTGTGTTTGTGAAGATTTTGGTTCTTATGTTGTAATGATATTTTTTTTACTAATTGTGGATTGAGTTGGTATAGTATATTCTTCAAGGTTTTGAATATTATGGTTGTGATGTGATACAGTTTTAACTTAATTGCTTACGTGTTCTTCTCATTTATTTTATATTAATACATGTTCTCGAAACTCACCCCTTTGTTGTTTGTGTTTACTGGCTTGGCCATGCATGCGGTTGCGAAATCGCAGTGTAAATACAGGTCTACGAGTCTTAAAGTTCAAGTGTGGGAAAAGCTCCACTCTAATAGTGACACTAGGAAAGAGATATACTTATTTAGTTTTGTACAAGGAAAATCATTTTCTATGATGTAAAAGAAATTATTCTCAGAATCAAAGTATTTGATGTTAATATTATTGTAATTTTTAAGGAAGTGAAATATGGATTATTTTGTCACGAGTCAATGTGGTATCCTAAACCTTGTGAAATAATTTAGTTTCAAGAAAGATATTTATTTGAAATTTTCCGCTGCAAACCAACTCTTTATTTTTTATAAATAGTATTAGTATTTATTTTGGGGTTTAGGATGTCGCACTAACACTGTCTCATCGTATATTTAGCCGTACAAGCCTAATTTGTTATAACACATTCACATTTCAAAATTACTGAGCTATCGAGATTTAGTGGTGTCTTGTCTATTTTCATAACATTCCAAAATGTCAATTAGTGGTCAAAAAAGTATATAAAAACTATCTCAAAATAGTACAAAGAAGAGATTCCTATTTGTATAGTTACATCATACTAAAATCACAAAATAATGACCAATGTACTAAACACACAAAATAATGATCAATGTTCAAGATACATGCCTACCACAAAGATGAACATTGAGGTAGAAATGCAAATCAAAAGAGAGTCTCACTCTACATCTTGTTAATCTAAAATTAAAATTAAAAGCAACACACTAGTCACAAAGACTTATTGAGAGCATAACAAATAAAGTGGGTCAGATGAAAAAGTAAGAGATTCATCCAAAATAAATTTTAAACTAAATCTCATTTTTTGAAAGCTCATACATACGTTACAAAAAAAATAATACTTACAACATTAAGGATAACACTTCTCAGAAAAATCCTTTACATGATTCAATTGTTAGTCATACTATAATTTCTACAAACACATCGACAATTTAAAATATCAACAAACTCATCGCATCTCATATCATTTATCTCATCCAACTATATTTACATTGACCACTTTGTCTCTCCGTTGTGACGAACAGTGCCCAATCCTTTCTCGCTCATTTTACGAGTTATGTACTAAGGTATGTTCCTATGGTTAATCATGAAACTACAAGCACTTAAGACGTAGGTTGAATTATCTATTCGTTATAGCAAACAGTCTCATAGGGTATACGATCAACCATCACGTAGGTTGTGTTATCTTTTTGTTACAACAAACAAATATCAATTTTAAAATACAAAGAAAATAAATGATTATGTTGTGAACTAAGTCTCAGCCCATGTCGCCGACCCAACACACAATGGTCCAATAATGTATAATCCTAGCCTGCATGAGGACTTCCCATGCCGCACAAAAGCAAGTCTCCATCGACAAGGATTGTTGACGTGATCTTCAACTAACCTTTGCATTCGTTCCTGAGTTTGACGGAGATAGCTACAAACGAGCTCCCCGATACAAAGGTGGCCACGCGCGACAACAGAGACATGTTACATATTTTAAGTTTAGTCCTATTACAAACTTTCAAGTTCGATCTTTTCCTTATTCATCTTCAACAAGATTTGATCATGTTCATGAAATGGGTCAGAAACATTAACATCAAAACTCAAAATGACACAAACACAAACAACCTCGTACCCTGTCTCAAAAGAGACAACAACCTCGTACTCTGTCCCAAGGGAGAGAGTGGACTGTGTGTGGTTGGGATAGCAGTGGCATTGAAGGGTAGAGAGGTAATTGTGATTGAATCAGCATCTAGTTTTGGTACTGGAATGGAACTAGTTCAAGGAACAATGAAGTTGTTCATGCTGGAATTTATTACCCTCATCGTTCTTTTAAGGTTCGTGTGTTTCTTCTTCTTCTTGTTGTTGTTGTTAAAATTTTGATTTTTATGTAACCCCATTAGAGAAAGTTCTTGTTTTTATGTTTTGATTGATGTTAAATCTTGATTGATATTGTGTTAGTTGGTTAAAAAATCAAATTGGGTATTTGAATTGAACCCCTAATGGTTGAGTTGATAATATATTGATTAATTGATAAAGACTGTTGAATGATTCTTTGACACAATCATATCTTGATCTCTGTTCTTTTGTTATTTTATTTATCTAGAGTGAAATTATTTTGTTGTTTCTTAGCATTATTAACAATTTTGTTGTTTCTCGACTTTGTTAATAGTTTCAGAATGATATTGCTCTATTATACTCTAATGCTTCTCTTGTCTCCTTGGAATATTTTTCCTTATGTCCATTTCTTATTTAAATTTTAGACTTGTAAATATTTTGCGAGATCTCACATTTACTAGTGATACGATTATGACCAAAATAGTCGTTGTAAAAGTCTTTAGCAATCCTCACTCGTCAAACTGGTTTTTCGAGATGAGTTAGTCCTAGTTCAAATTCTAAGATGGTATAAGAGTCTGATATCAGACGATCTGCATCGACTAGAGGCATGGCCAAAATAGTCCTTGTTTGTAAGACTTCAGAAATCCTGACCCCTTCAGCTAACTAAGATATTATGATATTATCTAAAAATTTAAGCTGATTGCTATAGATATTTCATCTAGCATGTAATTTGGATAATTAAGTTATTTGTAAAAAAATGTTCTGAAAGTCTTTTGTTCATATTTTACCTTCTTCTCATATAAAGAAAACATGTTGATTTGGATCACTGACGTGAGCAACCATTGATCCTAGGTTTGACTATTCGGTAAATGTGAATAGTACTGAGAAGTTTTATCCAGAAATAAGAAAATACTATCCGAATCTAAAGGACAGGTCTTTGGAACCAGGATATTCGGGGATCCAGCCGAAACTTTCAGGACCATATCAGTTAGACTGTTACCTGTTGATTTTGTAATACATGTCATTTCTCACACTCTCTTTCAATACAGTTTTACCTTTTCTTTTAACACTGTTGTATAAGATGTTAAATTTCAATGCTACATTCCTTCCATCTAGTTTATCAGAGAAGATCCAAAGTTCAGCTTCTTCAGCCACTGTCAATCCCTGAAGTGAAGGTGAATTTGGAGGAGGAGATTGTGAACAAGAATGGTGTTGTGATTGTTTTTGATTTTATTTTCTTCAACCTTAGGATAACACATTTATTTTATTTGAATCACAATATTGGAAAGTTTACATGTATTATTAATGTGATTTGTTTGTTGTTAATTTGGAATAACATTAATGCGCTTTGCTTATTAATGGGTTATGGGTGAGGAATTTTCCTAAGGTGTGAGCCCATGTTAGGATAAACAGTTTAATTAAGTGCTCACTATATAAGCTATTTCTATAATCAACTTTAGTATTATTTTTTGTTGGGGACTAAATTGGGCCGCAAGAAAATTGTGAGGACCAAAATGGGTCTTCACTCAGATAAAATTTAGTCAATCTGTTTTTATATAAACTATAAGTTGTTTTCACCCTAACACTATCAGAAACGCTGACACAAACACAGATAACACACACGATTCCTATGGTGTGAGCCCGTGTTAGGATAGACAGTTTAATTAAGCTTTCAGTTCCCATGGGCACGTGTGTCATCTCATCTAAGCGCTCTTGGGTAAAAAAAGCCATTTGTTTATAAATATTCTTCATTTATAAATATAAATAAAAAATAAATAAATTTTACTTTTAAAATTTTGTTCTTATCCACTATAAAATTTTACTCGACTTTCAACCTTAATATTTTGAACTTACTTGCAGGATGTAGAATATTACAATAAATTAGAAGATCCTACTGACTAGGAATTGGGCTTACTGAAACGTGGGTTTTCTTATGCATGGAACTTGGAGTTTAATTTTCATGTTCTATTTATGTTCCTCCCAAATTCTTCGTTGACTAATTTTGAGAGTTATGCAGATCACGTCTTGGTTGTCAAGTGATCGATACTCGCAATTTTGCTGCTGATGGTTACGTGCCGAAACCACAGTAGTTATCCCTGGAAGTTTTTTTGGGTGTAATGCAAAGAATGCAGCTATCTCAGTTTTGTAGCTTCACACCGAGTTAGATAAATGAGCTTTTATTGATCTTAGGCATTTTTTTGGTACTGAGTTTAGTCGTGATCGCCAAGCTCTTCTGTATGACAGACCAGAGAGATCATGGTGGAATTTCGACGGTACAATTGCTTACCAATAAACTACTTGTATTGTACCAGTGAAACACTTTCTGACTCTCAAATGTAAAGACCTTAAAACAAAAGGAAAAAAGAGAGAAAAAAAAATGGTAAAGGGTGTCTATTTATCGTTGTTGTTGAATTAAATATAAATTATGTTTCTTTATAATAGTAGGTTCATACATTATTTACCTTTGCACTGATGTACCCTCTAAAGTCAAAACAAGATTGGCTTACAGCTAAATATCCTACAATTGACTTTCCAATGAGATTTTCTTTCCAAATATTAAATAACTCCATGGAATATTCCAATTTTAGTAGTACCTATATAGCCAACATATAAATGCATTTTGTGAACAAAATGTGCACAACTAATGCAGTAGTACTGAACATGACCTTGTATGTTTTTATGGAAAAAAATTAAAGAATCCAAAGCTTAAGAGATAAACCCTCCCTTTAAAGAGTTGAACAATGCTACACGTATTTCCCCCTTCTAGTTTACAAACTTAGATCAAATATTTCATTCTTAATTGATAGGATCACTCACACTCAACTCATTTGAGAGTCCATTTAAAGGCATCTAAACTTGCACCTAAGCATATACATCTCTAACTCAAAACTCTGAAATCCTCACTCACTTCAAACAATGTCATCTTTTTGTAGCTTCAACTGTTCTCAGCTACAAATCCTTTCTTTCTCCAACAATGTCATCTCAGGTCAACCTTCAAATTCTCAACATTTCTCAACCTTTCCACAAGTCCACTATATCACACACAGTTTGTAGCTTATAAACTTGGATCAAATATTTCATTCTTAATTGATAGGCTCACTCACACTCAATTATATTTTGGTTTAAATATAATTTTAATCTTTTTTTCTCTCTTTCTTTCTTTCACATTTACAGTGCATTTGAAAGCCATATATCTATTATGTATCATCATTTTGATGGGATTCCATCCAACCGAGGCTAGAACATTCCAAACAGCCAAGTTGTTTGTGAATGTTTCTAGTTCAGCAGTGAAGGAAATTCCAGAGACATTTATGGGAGTGTTCTTTGAGGTCAGTGAAATTCACAATATTTATATTTTTCTTTTCTTCTTTTTTAGTCCTAGTGAATTTATTCATATATCGTTATATTTTATCAATTTTTCGTTTTTTTAGGAGATAAATCATGCTGGTGCTGGTGGACTATGGGCGGAGCTCGTGAACAACAGAGGTTTTGAAGCTAAGGGAAAGAAAGTTCCTTCCAGTTTGCATCCATGGACAGTGATTGGAGACAAACCAGCGATTCTAGTATCAATTGATCAAACGTCTCTCTTTGAGCGTAACAAGAATGCGTTGAGGATGGAGGTACACTGTGACCGCTCCAGTTCATGCCTTCCTGATGGTGTTGGCATCTCTAATCCTGGATTCTGGGGCATGGTGAGATAATTTATTAGCTACTTGAAAAATGTAAAAGTTTAATTTTGAAATTTTAATAAATAACAACCATTGATACATGTGGCTTTTTAATGATCTGGCATCATGATTGATTTATAGTGTAATCTCTTTTTATATTGACGATTGTATATATGAATTAAGTCAAACTTATAAAATACTTTCTAGTGTTTTGGCTTATTTAATCAAGAGCCATCTGTAAATTTTTTGACTTAGTTTTTTTCTCTCTTTCTATATACAGAATATTGAGAAGGGGAAGAAATACAAAGTGGTGTTTTACATTCGTTCAACAGAAGGAATTGATCTTAAAGTTTCATTTGTTGGAACAAATGGTGGAAAATTGGCTTCAAGTGACATCAGGTTGTAAAGATTCTCTACAAACAATGAATTATATTTTCCTTTGCTTTTATTTATTTATTGAGTGATTGAATACAAATTATAATAACATAGTCTGGTCTGTATGTTGCAGTGATGTTGGTGTAAATGCATCAACATGGAGAAGGGTGGAACGTGTGCTGGAGGCCACTGAAACTAACCACTATTCAAGCCTTCAAATAACAGCAACCGGGAAAGGGATCGTGTGGTTAGACCAAGTATCGGCTATGCCGTTGGACACATATAAGGTATGCATTTAATTGATTTTTAGTGTTTTGAGTAAAAGGCTTTATATCACAGTTGTGTAGCTCTATTAAGAAAAATTGTGGTAAAATACTGTTAATGCATCTGCAATTATGATTGTGATACAGTAGTAAGTACACATAACTAGGCATCCTACTCAAAATCGCAGTAGCAGACCTTTTTGTTCTTTCAGAAATCTTGACATTGACTTATGTGGTCGCAACCGCGGTCTCTATACGATTGCAGAGGCATAAAAAACCTTGACGTTGTACCCACAATCGCAGTTGCCAGTTCTTTTTTCTTCTAATAAGCTTGAAATCGGTCGATGCAGCTACAATTGTAGTTTCTTGCTATACAATCATGGATATCAAAAACCTTGACATCATAGTCACAATTGTAGTTGCAGACCCTTTTTCAAAAACCATGATTTCAATTTACTTTTGAAATGATTTGCTTCAATTCACTTTCCATTTCCTTCCCATTACTTTGAAGCTCATGACTTTGTTTTCTTGTCATAGGGACATGGCTTCCGTATGGATCTTTTTCAAATGGTGGCAGAATTAAAACCAAGGGTATTTAGATTTCCAGGTATACATCAAGTTTTAGTATATCTTAACAAAAAGGGCTAAGAAAAGATGCTCTATCCCTTTCACTATTATTGCAATTAATTGTTACAATTTTTTATTTTTATAAATTTTTTGCAAGTTGTTACAATTGTTGGTCCCGTGACAAGTGGTCCATCATTTTTTTGTAATACAATATAATGTACCTATATATAATGATATTTTCATTTTTTGTTTTGTTTAATTGCAATGTAATATAGGTGGTTGCTATGTTGAAGGAAATGTGTTAAAAAATGCATTTCGATGGAAACAAACAATTGGACCTTGGGAGAACAGACCTGGTCACTATGGTGATGTTTGGGATTATTGGACGGATGATGGCTTTGGTTTTTTTGAGGGTCTCCAAGTATGTTATATTTTTCTACTTACTGTTACTACTATTAATATGATGATTATGGTATGGTATCAATTTTTAGCTATATAGGAATGGAAATCGGGTGCATAAGTATAGTAATCCATCTTCCCATTAGTGAAAATTTATCTCGTATTCAATCTTGTTAGAATTATATCTAATCAATCAGTTCAGTCGGTTGAATCGGGAATCGGCTAATCTGTCGATTGGTTCAACCGCAATTGGTTTACAATCTTTTTTAATCGGATCAAACCGGGTGGATTTGGTTTGAACCACAGTTTAATAATGGTTCAATTGAATTGTTTGTTTTTCTTTTCTTTTTTTATAAACTAACTTATTTAATACTTATTTATTTATACATTAGTCGTTTGGTTCAAACGTGATTTAGCTAATTAAACTAGTTGAATAATGATTCATCAGTCTCACTAAGTCGACCTATGGATCTGATTCTAACAACATTGTTGGTATCCTTCCATATCTATACAAACATTCATTGTTTGAGTTTTCATAACTGGATCGAATCAAACCGAACTAAACCGGTCAGTTGAATTGGTCGAACCAATTGAACCATGACTTAGAGATCACGCCGGATGACTAATGAACTTACCAAATTTTACTTTTTTTTTAAACACCTCCCTCCAATCATTCAATTCAAAGTTGTAATACCTATTTTCTTGTGCTACTCTCCATTTTTTTTTCTGAGCAGCTAGCAGAGGATCTTAATGCATTGCCAATATGGGTTTTTAATAATGGTATTCTTCTTGTCCTAGATATGTTCTTTTCATCTTTTTTAGACCAAGAATTAGTAGTGATTCAATTTCATTTTTTTAAGTACAAAATGTGTCTTGATCGTTTAAAAATATATCTTATTTTAGGTATCAGCCATAGTGAACAAGTTAATGTCTCTGCCACTTCACCATTTGTACAAGTATGTCCTTCTTTTTCTAACTTAAATATTTATTTATTAATTTCCTCAATTTCTGTTATTTTTCTTACAAAAATTTCATGATTATTGACTATCACTTCCAATATTGATTATATTTCTAGGATGCCCTTGATGGTATTGAGTTTGCTATAGGAAGTCCCACTTCAAGGTGGGGTTCCATTAGAGCTTCTATGGGACACCCTCAACCTTTCAACCTAAGATATGTAGCTGTTGGAAATGAAGACTGTCAAAATAATCTCATACCTATCTATCAAGGTAGCCTTTTTATATTATTTGTTTAAGCAAATGCAAAAAGTTAGTCACTAATTTTTACAAGTTTGACAATTTTCACGTATATTAAAAAAAGTCAGTAGTGTATTTAATGTGTACATTATTTTTATAAATATTACTAAATTGTCATTTTTATATACATCTGTCGAGTTCTGATTTTTTATCTTTTAAGACAAACTGTAGTATTATGATGGGTATGAATGAGAAAGAATATTAAATGTATTTTTTTTTTGACAAAACTAATAAATATATTTAGCAATTTGAAAATGCTGTTGCAGACCTATGAAGATATCATGTGTGAGTTAGCGAAAAATTGATTTACATCAACCTATTAAGCATATAGACTGATAATAATTTAAGAAAAACAATGGTGATTGAAAGTGATCAATGTTCGGTGTAGACACCAAGCACGCTTTTAATTCAAAGTGTCAATGCTATAAACATTATTGATTTCCTTAATTTTGCACTTTCATTATTTATTTTTCTTCCTAATTTGGCTTTGTATTTTGGATTGACCAGGAAATTACCCTGTTTTTTATGATGCAATCAAACGTGCCTACCCAGATATTCAAATCATCACAAACTGTGATGCTTCTAAGCAACCATTAACTCACCCTGCAGATTTGTATGACTATCATGTAATATATAATATCCTAACTAGCACATTTTCTTTTATTTGCTTCACTTGTATTTATCCTTCTAATACTTTATGATATGATTTTCTTATCAGCATTACTCACTCACTGCCAATGAAATGTTTCACAAGGCTCAAGATTTTGATCATGTGTCTCGCACTGGTCCAAAGGTTTGAAAATCATTATCAAATATCTTTCAGACCTTATGTGATTATTAAATATCTTTCAGTTTTGACCAATAATATATTGTTGGATGGTAAATTGCTCCTCTCAATAGTTATTTTACTTGATTAATTCAAACCTATTTGAATATTGTTCAGGCTTTTGTGAGTGAGTATGCCTTAATTAAGGAAGAGGCTGGAAATGGAACCCTGTTGGCAGCTGTAGCCGAAGCTGGGTTCCTGATTGGCTTAGAGAGAAACAGGTTTAGTCAAACTTAAAGCAACTTCTTATTTCACACACTAAGCTATTAGATAGATAATGAATATGTGCTCTCAATGAAGTTCACTTCTTTACAACTTACCTTTAACATTTTTCTTTTTTAATGCAGTGATGTTGTTAGCATGGTTAATTATGCGCCACTCTTTGTGAATACCAATGATAGGAGGTATGTAATTATTAATATGTGAAGTATTTTACGTCAAGTATTTTTCTTCAAACCATAATTGATAATCAAGCATTATTTGATTTTTGAATGTTTAGGTGGACTCCAGATGCAATTGTATTTGATTCTCACCAAGTTTATGGAACTCCAAGCTATTGGTTGATTAAGCTTTTCAACGAATCAAGTGGAGCCACATATTTAAATTCAACTCTTCAGACTAATTCTACTACACTTGCTGCATCTGCAATTTCATGGAAATCTTCTGTAGATGGTAAATCAGTTTTAAGGATCAAGGTAAAGAGGTTCTCTTTCATTTGTCAATTTATTCATCAACTGTTAATCAATTTGGTCAATGAAATGAGTGATAGAAGATACACTCAAGGATGCTAATTTCTCATATGAAAGAAACTGATGTTAGACTTGTGCAGGTTGCAAACTTGGAGAACAAGGCAGTGAGTATTGGAATTTCTATTGAAGGGTTGGAATCAAGTGTGGTTCTTTCAAAGGCAACAAAAGCAGTGCTTACATCATCCAATCCAATGGATGAGAATTCCTTTTCAGAGCCAAATAAGGTACCTACCTAATAAGCTGTTTTGTTAGTTGTTCCAGAACTCCTTCTTCTATTGTTTCTTATGTTTTTTGTACATGCAGGTGGTGCCAATAGAAAGCCCACTTAAGAATGCTGGCAAGATGATGGATGTCCAAGTAGAACCACATTCTGTGACGTTGTTTGATTTGATAATTTAAATCAAGACTTTCTTTCAACCAATCTCATTGTTTTTATGGTCAATTAACATTCAAAGGTTGTAGTATAAGTTTTCAATCATCTATATTACTCATCCATATTAATTTCAAATAACAGTTATTATCAACATTTGTGTCCGTTTAAGAACATTTAATCATATTAGTCACTGGTGGATCAATAGTATATAACATTTCTTTTTTGAATTGTAAACACAAACTCCTTGTAAAGGAGTTCATTTCCGTTCGAAAACACATGCCCTCGCATGATAATACTCCTACTGACAACGTTGAAAGAACGATGTATAAAATTCACTTGAACTCATTTTCCTTTTCGTACAGAGGTGTATTGAGATATAGAAGTGGTCAAGTTAGTTAATTAGTGACTAGACTATACTATAGTTAGTTTATTTGACTGATTCAATTAACCAACTATTTTAGCGTTTAGTTAGTTTTTAATGGATTGATTCAACTATAGTTAACTATCAATTGATATCATCAATAACATTCATCTTCTATTTTTTTATTCAACTGTCTACTTTTTTTTTATGGAAATCTACTTTCTCTATTCACTTGTTAAAGTTAATGCCGATAGTTTAGCTCCGTAAAAAAAAAGTCAATTTTGTAGATATTCATCATTATTCGATCAAAATTCAAAAAGTACTTGAAAATAATAATTCAAAACAGATCAAGAGCCCAAAATATAAGAACTACTATGTGGTATTATTAAATTTCATTAATTATTAACTACTTGCTACATCTATCATGTGTATCACTTGTTAAAGTTGGCTACGATACCACAATTGATGCAACATTTGCAGCGACGCTTATTTTCCGGAAGTTGTTGACATTCATAATCCTTAGCCATAGTCCATGATCCTATTTTGTGTGATGTTTTTTAAGAGCGACGAATCTGATGATAATAGTAGGTTATACAATTTGGCGGAGAAAATTGCTTGATGTGTCCTCAAGTTGCTCAACCCTAAAAGAGATCGATCAGAAGATCGCTTTGAATGGAAGATTCTAAGAAAAAAAAGTTGATCTGAAAATAAGTTTCAATCGATTTATACTATCGAAAGATATATTCTTATAAATTGAGGAACTCATAGAGCAATTTCTTTTTAGCTTAATATGAGATTTTTGGTCCAAGCTCAAATTGATGCAAATTAAACATAGGTTTTAAACTTCCCTAAAAAACACATAGGTTTTAAACTTATTATTTTTGAAGGAATAGGTTTTAAATTTATTGTTTCACAGTTGCGGATATTTCCTTATCGCATTTAAAACCTATGTTTGGCACAAGCTAGTCAGATATATAGTTCTTAATAAATTGAAAGAAAAACAAAGGCCAAAATATAAAACTTCATATACTATGAAGTATTATTAAACTCCATTATTAATTATTAATTACTTGCTACATCTATCATGTGTATCGTTAACATGGCGTATATGAAAAGTGTCACTTAATGTGTTGGCTTTATCCAAACAATTGATACAACATTGACAACGACGCTTATTATTTGGAAGTTGTTGACATTGACAATCTTTAGCCATGGTCCATGATCCTACTCCGTACATGAATTCATCTCTACAATCATGTTTAAATGGTGCCTGATCTTTACATGTTCCATCTGCTATAATTTCTTTTGAGACAGTAGTCCACACCTACAACATTATAATTAACAAAATTATCAAAAATATAGTACTTATAGCATGCATAGTACTACTATTAAAAAAAAAAAATACCAATAATCATAAGTTGTGATATATGGCATACCAGACCCATAGGTGAGGGTGAAGAGAGCAAACAAAGCCCCAACCATTAGGAGAATGCTTCCTAACTTCATTATCATACTTGCTCCCTACTTGCACAATAATTTTCAAATGGAAAAAATAGGGATGATGGCCACTGAGAGGAAATGAGCACACACATATATACACATAATTCACGTTAACTATTGTAAATATATTTACTGATATTTATGATATTAAATTCCTTCAAAAAAGATATATTGACGTCAAAGACTTTAAATGTAATTCTATTTTGTTTTTTTTTTACTAAATGACACTCTCTCCAAATTAAAAAAAAAATCTCTATCTTATTATAAGTGTCACATTTGAATTGTGCACGATTTTTGAAAAAAATAATTAGTGATTTCAATGATGAATTAAATTTCATTTACTAAAATATCCTTCAATTGAGTAGTTATGTGTGTTTAAATACAATAAATAAGTAGTACTCCCTCCGTTCTAGATTATACGTCGATTTAGAAAAAAACATTTGTTATAGATTATAAGTCGTTTTACAATACCAATGAAACATTAATGTTACTTTCCTATTATACCCTTAACTATTTATCAGTCTCTCTTTTTACAATTCGTTAGTTTATTTTTCTCATATTATTTATTAAGGACAATTTTGTAAAACAACATAATATCTCTTTCTCATACAAAATTAATTGCATTTCTTAATACGTGTGAAATGACCAAAACGATTTATAATTTAGGACGGAGGGAGTATATTAGGAGAAAAAAATAAATAAAATTTCATTGGAATTCCAAATTGATAATTAATTTAACAAAGATAAGTATTATAAGAGTGAAAATCTATTTTGATCCTTCACAATTTTTATGAGGACCAATTTAGCCTCTCAAAAATAAAACTCAAATTAGTATATGACATTTTCACAGCGGAGACAATTTACTTCATCTGTTATATTGAGTCATAGACTAATTTTTCCATGATATAAAAATATGAAGGACTACTTTTGGTCTTATTTTTGTTAGAGACTAAATTGGTTTGCCGAAAATTGTAAATGAACAAAATGAGTCTCCACTCAAATTATAAATAAAAGGCTTAATTGGTTCATTGGTTCCCTAATTAATTTCTAGTTTTTATTTTGGTCTCATATCTCATAAAATCAACGTTTTGGTCTCTTATGTTTGTCTCTGTTATTCAAATAAATCACTGCCTGTTAACTTTAACCTCAAATGTTTATGGTGGACCAACCTTAAGAGTGGTCCACCATAAATCCTATTAATTATTTTAATTTAAACCGTTTGATTTTTTAAAAATGATTACCATTGAATTACGCATGTCTATTTTATCTTACGATGTATCACCAACACCTAACCTTTTTTTTTTCTTTTCTTCATCTTCTTCCCCAACCTTTTCTTCACCTTCATCATCATATATTCATTCATTCATCACAACAACCCAGAAAATCTAAAATCTAAAAGCTAAAATCATTCACCTCTTCTCAATTCTTCCACCATACTTAGATTAAACAATTAAACAACAGCAGAACCAACATTCTCAAATTAAATAATAGCAACAACACCATCATCATCAATTCAACAACATCATCATGAAATCAATTCACGCAACAACAACATCGTCATCATCATCAATTCTTAGAACTCCAGCAGAACCAGCATACTCAGATTAAACAATAGCAACAACATCATCATCAATTCAACAACAACATCATCATCATCTACCCAAAATTCGGATTTGAAAAATAAGGGAAAATTAGGGTTCAATAAAAATTGGGGCTTTTTAAAGATTGTGACTTTATAGTAACTAAGTGAAAACCCATGAAGGAAAAGAGGTTTAAGAAGTACCAGAACAACAAATTGTGGTGGAAAAACGTTGTTTGAGTTGAATTTTGGGTTGGGAATGGAAAATTGTGTTATGTTTGAGAACAAGAGATGAACTTGTTGTTGAAACGTGAGAGTGGAAGCATGATGATGTTGTTGTCGGGTACAAGTGTACTTGCAAATAGGGGTGGAAATAGGCTAGGCCGAGCTAGGCTTTGCAAGGCCTAAGCCTGGCCTGCCAAATTTTTTAAGGCCTAAGTCTGGCCTGCGACCTGTCATAGGCTTACTTTTGAGGCCTGAGCCTGGCCTTCTGAAAGCCTGATAAGGTCTGCTAGCCTGTTTAAAAGCCTATATCATATGAGTATCTTTAAGTAAGCAATGTGATCTAAGTTTAAATAGACTAGCAAACTAATAGATCAATTAGATTAAACTCTCTTTTAGTAATCAACATGAGTTTTTAGGAAATTTAACTATATATTGCATCATATTTCAATTCTAGTTTATAATAATATCTTTGTATATGCGAAAAATTAATGTATACTAATAAACTTAAATTACTAACGAATTTATAATTTAATTCAAAGTACAAAATATATTATAATAATAAATAATATTAATCATATTTACTTAAATAGGCTAGCCTAATAGGCTTAAGAGGCTTTTTGAATGACCTATGGCCTGACATTTTAAGCTAAATAGGCTTCTAAAAAAGTCTAGGTCTTCTCCATTTAAGAAAAAAGTCTGGCTTGGCTTGACCTGTCGTAGGCCCCTGTAGGGCGGCCTGGCCTATTCCCATCCCTACTTGCAAAGGGGTGAATAGAAGGAGGAAGGAGGAAGAGAAGGAGGGAACATAAGAGAGAAGGTCGAATAGAAGGAGGAAGAAGGAAGAGGAGGAAAAAAAGAGAAGAGATCCATGTTTTTTTTTTGTTGTAATTTATTTTTTTGAGTTTGTTTGTATGAATGTATGAATATGATTGATAAGGATGAAGAAGAGGAAGATGAAGAAGATGAAGAAAAGGAAAAAAAAATTAGGTGTTGGTGGTACATCATAAGATAAAATAGACCTGCGTAATCCAATGGTCCTCTTTTGGAAAAAAATCAAACGGTTTAAATTAAAATAGTTAATAGGATCTATGGTGGTCCACTCTTAAGGTTGGTCCACCATAGACATTTAAGGTTAAAGTTAACATACAATGATTTATTTGAATAACGGAGACAAATATAAGAGACCAAAACGTTGATTTTACGAGATATGAGACCAAAATAAAAACTGGAAATTAATTAGGGGACCAAAAGACCAATAAAGCCTAAATAAAACATTTATAATGAGACATATGGATTAGTAAAAAAAACTAGAAACCATAATTGATAATCAAGCATTATTTGATTTTTGAATGTTTAGGTGGACTGCAGATGCAATTGTATTTGATTCTCACCAAGTGTATGGAACTCCAAGCTATTGGTTGATTAAGCTTTTCAAGGAATCAAGTGGAGCCACATATTTAAATTCAACTCTTCAGACTAATTCTCCTACACTTGCTGCATCAGCAATTTCATGGAAATCTTCTGTAGATGGTAAATCAGTTTTAAGGATTAAGGTAAAGAGGTTCTCTTTCATTTGTCAATTTATTCATCAACTGTTAATCAATTTGGTCAATGAAATGAGTAATAGAAGATACACTCAAGGATGCTAATTTCTCATATGAAAGAAACTGATGTTAGACTTGTGCAGGTTGCAAACTTGGAGAACAAGGCAGTGAGTATTGGAATTTCTATTGAAGGGTTGGAATCAAGTGTAGTTCTTTCAAAGGCAACAAAAACAATGCTTACATCATCCAATCCAATGGATGAGAATTCCTTTTCAGAGCCAAATATGGTTAACTAATATGCATTTTTTTTTTTCATCTGTTTCCACACTTTCTTCTGTTGTATATTCTGATACTTAAGGCACCTATATGGTTTTGTTGTGCAGGTTGTTCCAAAAGAGAGTTTACTTCAGAACTCTGGAAAGGAAATGAGTGTGGAAATTGCTCCACACTCATTGACTGTCATTGACACTTATCTACAAATTCGAAAAAGAAATTAAGGAGGACAATGTATACAAAGTGCTAAATTATTCAAAGTTGATGTATTTAAATGCAAGTACTTACACAAATAGTGTTAAATTAATTGACCAAAAGCCATGAATTAGTATGAAAAACATGAATCATCTATACTCCCTCCGGAATGAAATATAAACAAATATTCAAAGATGATGTATATGAACTAAATTTTTGTGAGGAAAATAGCTTTCGATCGATCTGTACTTATCAAAAGATATATTCATAAAAATTGAGGAGCTCATAGAGCATTTTCTTTCGGCTTAATATGACTCTGAGATTTTTCGCACAAGCTCAAATTGATGCACAAATTAAACCTAAGTTTTAAACTCATTGTTTCACAGTTGCAGATATTTCCTCATCGCATTTATAATCCGTGCTTGACACAAGTCAGAATACTAGTTATTATTGAAAGAAAAAACAAAGACCTAAAATATAAAACTTCATATACTATGAAGTATTATTAAATTCTATTAATTATTAATTACTTGCTACATCTATCATGTGTATCGTTAACATGACGTATATGAAAAGCGTCGCTTAATATGTTGGCTTTATCCGGACAATTGATACAACATTGACATCGACGCTTATTATTTGGAAGTTGTTGACATTGACAATCTTTAGCCATGGTCCATGATCCTACTCCATTAATGAATTCATCTGTACAATCACGTCCATGTGGCCAATGATCTTTACAGCTTCCATCAGTTACAATTTCTTTGAGACAATAGTCCACACCTACAACATTATAATTAACAAAATTATCAAAAATATAGTAGTTATAGTATGCATGGAACTACTATTTAAAAAAAAAATATTGATCGATTTAATCGGTCTTTGGATCGGATACCAAATTTAAAAAAAAAATTAGAAATATTAATAATCATAGGTTGTGATATATAGCATACCAGATCCATAGGTGAGGGTGAAGAGAGCAAACAAAGCCCCAACCATTAAGAGAATGTTTACTAACTTCATTGTCATCCTTGCCCAATATTACCAATTATCAAATGAAAATGGAAAATGAAAATATTGGGATGATTGCAATTGAGAAGAAAAGGACACACACACATATATATAGCCATAATTGACGTTAAAGACTTTAGATATATTTAATGATATTTATTTATATTACTTTCATGACATAATGATATTGACTTTGATTAATATTTTATTTTGATTTTAGTCAAAATAAATTTATTTGACTGAAATGATACTCCCTCAATCCTATTTGGACCGTAGATCTCACTATCTAGGAATTGAGACCCCAAAGCCAAGGGTGTGAACCCTTGGAATAAGGCTGGACGTCCTCCAAGAGGGCAGTGGGCCCACTTGACAATCACAAATAGCCCTTTGGGGGCGCCCTCAGCAGCTTGCGAGGGCGCCCAAGTCATGGTTTTGGCCCTTTTAGGATTTAGGCTCAAAACCATGACCGGGTAGGCCCAAAAAAGGCTACAAATAGTAACCTCGGGACCATTCCCGAGGCATGACCTAAACACAGCACAGAAACCCTAGTTTCTAGAAGTATTGTACTCACTGCCAGTACAGTTGGCGCCCACCGTGGGGCTACGGTAAAACTGACCTAGCCACCGTCTCCAAGGAAAAACGATCGATCCACGGCCCCTGAAAGTCATCAGAGCGCCGTGTATCCACCGTATTTCCCAGAAGCGACCTGAAAACCTTCGAATCCGCCGTGATTCAGCCCTAGACCTACCCCTAACTCTAATCAAACATCCAACCCGTTTCTTGTTCAAAACATCAATTA
This sequence comes from Medicago ruthenica, assembly GCA_018208015.1. Classification (NCBI taxonomy): domain Eukaryota; kingdom Viridiplantae; phylum Streptophyta; class Magnoliopsida; order Fabales; family Fabaceae; genus Medicago; species Medicago ruthenica. Next base: position 67,319,953 of record CM031376.1, on the reverse strand, counting down.
GCCCCTCCGAAATTCGCAACCCCGACTGGGAGCCTTCAGTCGCAATTTTTGAACCTAGATAACCGACCCGAAATCGACCGTCGTCGCCACCATTGTTCATGGACCCAGAGGCGGCGAAAGCAGTACAGCAACAGATCCAACAACTCCACAGCAAAGCGTTGCAAGTTAACGTCATCGACTTAGATCCAAGGGAAGAATTCCAGAACGAGCGTCTTGAACCCACTGAGGATCTGAAGGAAGTCACAATAGGCCCGGAGCCACATCAAACAACCAAGGTGGGGACTTCTTTGGATCCCGCCGAAGAACAGAGTCTAGTGGATCTCCTGAGAAGAAACTTAGACCTGTTCGCTTGGCAACCATCAGATATGCCCGGCATCGACCCTACCATCGTATGCCACCACCTCGCCTTACGCCCAGGAGTGAAGCCGGTGGCTCAGCGCAAAAGGAAATTAGGCGAAGAAAGGAGGAAAGCAGTAGATGAAGAGGTGGCCAAGTTAAGAGACGCCCGTTTCATAAGCGAAATCAAGTATCCTACATGGCTGGCAAACGTCGTCCTCGTAAAGAAAGCTAACGGAAAATGGCGCATGTGCGTCGACTACACCGATCTGAACACCGCCTGCCCAAAAGACCCATATCCCCTCCCAAACATTGACCACCTTATTGACAACGCGTCAGGGTACCAAACCCTGAGTTTCATGGACGCATACTCCGGCTACAACCAAATAAAGATGGATCCTCTCGACGCCCCAAAAACGGCCTTCATGACTAATCACCACAACTACCACTACGAAGTTATGCCTTTCGGCTTAAAGAACGCCGGCGCCACCTTTCAAAGGTTGATGGACACCGCCTTTGCAGAACAAATCGGAAAGAATTTGGAGGTCTATATCGACGATCTGGTAGTAAAAACAAAACATGACAAAAGCCATGCAAAGGATCTGGAAGAAATCTTCGATCAAGTTCGCGCATATAACATGCGTCTCAACCCGGCCAAATGTTCTTTTGGGGTTCACGCAGGAAAATTCCTCGGCTTCATGCTGACCCGGCGCGGTATCGAGGCAAACCCTGACAAGCGTCAGGCGATAATCAACATGAGAAGCCCCTCTAGCATTAAGGAGGTGCAGCAGTTGACGGGTAGGCTCGCAGCGCTCTCCAGGTTTCTATCATGTGCCGGCGATAAAGCTTTCTCTTTCTTTGCCTCAATAAAGAAGAAGGAACTTTTCCAATGGACTGAAGAGTGCGAAGATGCGTTCGCAAAGATTAAGACGTTTCTTTCCAGCCCGCCAGTTCTGCATCGTCCAGATGCAGGCGCCGTCCTTTTCCTCTACCTATCTATATCGGAAAATGCTATGAGTTCCGTCCTCGTGCAAGATTCTGACGAAGGCGAAAAACCAGTATATTTTGTAAGCAAGGTATTCAAGGGAGCCGAACTGAGATACCAGAAAATAGAGCGCCTGGCTCTGGCAGTGGTAGCAACAGCGAGGAAACTGCGACCATATTTTCAAGGACATAGAGTTGTTGTCAAATCTAACTACCCCATCAAGCAAGTGCTGGGGAAACCAGACCTGGCGGGAAGAATGGTATCCTGGGCAGTGGAATTGTCCGAATATGACATTCAATATCTTCCTAGAGGCAGCATAAAGTCACAGGTCCTGGCTGACTTCCTAGTAGAATTTTCATCCCCGGTGGAAGAAGTCGCCCCCTTTGTATGGTTGTTATCGGTCGACGGATCATCAAACCTCAAAGGTAGTGGAGCCGGCATGGTGCTGGAGGGTCCAGGGGGCCTAATCATAGAGCAGTCGCTGAGATTTGAGTTCAAGGCGAGCAACAACCAGGCAGAGTATGAAGCCCTGGTAGCGGGCATGAAGCTGGCACAAGAGATGGGAGCGGAAAACTTGAGGGCGAAGAGCGACTCCCAGTTGGTGACGAGTCAAATTACCGGGGAATACCAAGCGAAGGACAGTCAACTTATCAAATACTTAGCAAAGGTCAACAGTTTAGCCTCCACCTTCAAGTTCTTCGAGGCAATCTACGTCCCAAGAGAGCAGAATTCAAGAGCCGACCTTTTGTCTAAACTGGCCAGCACCAAGCGCCCGGGGAACAACATAACGGTCATCCAGGAGGTGCTGGCGACCCCCAGCACAGAGATCGTGGAAGTAGGCGCCGTGGAGAATGAGGAGGAGGGATGGATGACGCCCCTCATCAAATACCTCACCGGAGCGTTTAATCCCAAAAGCGAGGAGGAAGAGCTGCAAATACGAAAAAAGGCTTCGAAGTACTGCATGGTCGCTGGCAAATTATACAAGAGAGGCAAGGCATCGCCTCTGCTCAGGTGCTTAGGTGAAAACGAGACCCACCTCGTCCTCTTAGAAGTGCACGAAGGCGTATGCGGGAGCCACATCGGCGGACGATCCCTGGCCGCGAAGCTGTTAAGAGCAGGTTACTACTGGCCAACAATGATCCAAGAGAGCGCAGACTTTGTACGAAAGTGTGACAAGTGTCAGAGGTTTTCTGATAAGAAGCACGCCCCTGCTTGCGAACTCACCTCAGTCTTTTCCCCATGGCCTTTTCATAAGTGGGCAGTGGATATTGTAGGCCCATTCCCGTTGGCACCCGGACAACTGAAGTTTCTCATAGTCGGGGTGGATTACTTCACGAAGTGGGTCGAAGCCGAAGCGGTCGCCAAAATCACGGCAGACAGAGTAATACGCTTCTACTGGAAGAAAATAATATGCAGGTTTGGGCTACCCAAAGTTATAGTATCTGACAACGGGACCCAGTTCGCCAGTTCCAAGGTGGTAGAATTCTGCAATCAACTCGGAATCCAGACGAAGTTTGTCTCAGTCATCCACCCCCAAGCAAACGGGCAAGCCGAATCTGCAAACAAGGTGATCTTGAACGGCATAAAAAAGAAGCTTGACGACGCCAAAGGACTTTGGGCTGACCAATTGCATGAAGTGCTCTGGTCATATCGCACGACACCTCATTCCACAACCAAGGAAACCCCGTTCACCATGGTATACGGCGCCGACGCGATGCTGCCTGTAGAAATCGACACGCCAACATGGCGCCGGGAGAACTTCTCAGAAGAGGCTAATGAGGCGAGCTTACTATGCAGAATAGACATGATTGACGAGGTACGGGAGGCCGCCCACATCCGGGAATTCGCCGCTAAACAAAGAGCAGCCCGCCGGTACAATTCAAAAGTAATCCCAAGAGACATGAAAGAAGGAGATTTGGTCTTAAGACAGGTCGTCGCGCCCACCCGAATTGGAAAGTTACTTCCCAGCTGGGAAGGACCATACCGAGTCAGGGAAAAGCTAGCACACGGAGCATACAAGCTGGAGGAGCTGAATGGAGACACGATACCACGAACCTAGAATGCCGCCAACCTACGCCATTACTACAGCTGAGTACTTCACCATTCCTACAAACAAGCCAAACAAGGTCGAACTGCTGTAAAGTCTTGCTTGCATTTTCTTTTGAATTGTTTGTATTTTGATGTCAATTAACGAAGAGGAATAAGGGAGCACTCTTTTCCCCGCGAAAGCTGGGTTTTTAATGAGGCACCAACTTCCGTTTACTCTTATCTCTGTTTGACTCCAATATCACAGATATCGCCGAAACGAGCTAGGTAGCATCAACTCACAAAGGGCGCGCCTAACCCCAAAGGGGTTGCCACCTAATTCCTTAACCCTAAAAGACAGGGCTCTAAGACGTCGTGTGCTTAAAATAAGAATGCCACCTAATTCCTTAACCCTAAAAGACAGGGCTCTAAGACGTCGTGTGCTTAAAATAAGAATGCCACCTAATTCCTTAACCCTAAAAGACAGGGCTCTAAGACGTCGTGAGCTTAAAATAAAATCGCCGCCTAATTCCTTAACCCTAAAAGACAGGGCTCTAAGACGCCGCGAGACGAAAATAAGATCGCCGCCTAATTCCTTAACCCCCAAGAGGGCTCTAAGACGTCGCGAGCCGAAAGACAAATCGCCACCTAATTCCTTAACCCTAAAAAGGGCTCTAAGGCGTCGTAAGCAGAAAACAAAAACGTTACAAAAATAGAAGAATTCATGCAGAAGATGCCTCAATAAAGCGATAACATCGAAAAGCTCAACGGTTTGACAATCTTAAACAAATCGAGAAAACAGACAAGTATTAACTACCGCCCAAGAAGCGTGATCATCACCATCACTAAATAAGAAACCAACGAAACATAGTACAAATAATGCATCGTTACAAATTCGAGAAAGTTCAAGATCAAAATAAATTAAAGTTACAACAAAGACTATTGTTCGTCCACAAGGGCGCCATCTACAATTATCTTGAAAGAGTCCATAGACGAAAGATCAGCGTCAGGATGGAGGAAGGCGGCCTGCTCCTTCGCACGATCAAAACCAGTCTCGAAAGACAGCGCCAGTTCTCCTTTGGCTTCCGCAACCTCAGCCTTTAACGCCACTTCCCTCTCAACCCCCGAGGCGACCTCTTTCCTCAAACGCATGATCACCGCGTCCTTCCCAGCTAAGTCGGCGTCATGACCAACCTTCAAGTCACTGATTTGTTCATCGAACTCGGCCCTCATCGCCTCTGCCGCCTCCTTGACCTCCTTCTCCTTACTCTCCCGAACCTCTTGTAATTCCTTCTCCAGCAACTCAACCCTTTCCAGCAGCGTTTCTCCATTACGAACCGATTCCGCATATTTGCAATCAACGGCAATCAAAAGCATAATGGACCGCAAACAGTTGACGCCGATATCCCTTGTAGCAAAAGGAACAGGATTCTGCGTCCCGGCTATCACATCATCAGGATTGCAAACCATCTTCTCTTTCACGTAAGCCTCGTAATCAAAATCCTTGTCCCAAAAGGACCGCACATCCCGGCTGGGACCAGTAAGCTCAGTGGCAGGACGAGAATGCGCCCGTTTAGACCTCCTCTCCTTCATCACCCCCTCTTCCCCATCTGGCGCCTTCCTTTTCTTCTCCTCTCGATTCTTCTCCTGCGTCACGTCCACATCACACTCAGGCTGAGCGTCAAGAACAATCTCGGCTTTCTTTTTAGACTTACGGAGGATAAGCCCAGAAGAATCGCTAGTGTCAGCCACCCCGCCCGACCTCTTGGCCTTCAGCTAGGCCAGATACTGCTTCCTCTCCGCAGCCGTTAGTGGCGCCATTGATTCTGCAAGTCAAAAAACCAAAGCCAATATAAAAATAATTAATAAAGGAAAGGCGGGAAAGCTAGACAAGCAGAGTTATGAAATCAACTCACACAAATAGGTCTCTAAGCTATCGACATTTCCCTCTCTATTCAGCAACTTCCGGATATCCATGGGCAGCATTTTGTCCAGGAAGGAAACGACACCTTGTTCATACGCACTCAACTGTTCATAAGCAAACCCAGTAATGGAAGCTGGGGAACTCGTCCAGCAGATGGGAAATTTTAATTCATTATGTACGCGCCCTCCTCCCCTCACCCTAAGGAATGTCCGTCTCCAGTTCTTGTAGTGAGAGGCGTAAGGTGGAAACAACCGTTTCCCAGGGTGCGCGCCAACGGAGACCCAAGACGATTTGTCCACCCCCCGAGTACCGTAGAAGCTAAAGAAGCACCCGGCGGAGGGCTCAAAGCCTAATCCCTCACAAGCTATCTCAAAGGCCTGGATGAACGCCCAACTGTTGGGCTGAAGCTGCGAGGGCGCCACATTCAACCACCTCAGGACAGTTACTCCGAAGGGCGTGAATGGATACTTCACGCCCAAATCTTCAAAGACCGCCGTATACATATAGAAGAACTCGTGGGCCCTACTCCTTGGCATCCGTAAGTAAACTTTCTCACCAGGACGGCAGGGCTCCAGGATCACATCATCTTCGCATCCTGTCGAAGACACATTAACCTTGCTTCGGAACAGCGCCACTCGTTCAGGATCCATAAACACGGACTCCAAGCGCACCATTTCGCTAGTAGAACCCCCTAGTCCCAAATCACTAGCGGACGCCATACCGTGATTTTCTCTCGTATAGGAGGGACCTGGACGAACAGAAAGAATAACACAATCAGATGAGTTCCCGCTATCGTCTTTATCCTCGCTATCACTCGAGTCGCTCGAAAACTCCCCTAAAAGGGAATGGCCATAGTAGGCATTTTCAAAGGCAACCCAATCGGTGGTCTCGTCCGATCGTTTCGCAAGCCTAACCGCCTCTCTCAATAACGCATCCCTTTCCTCCGAGTTAGCCGGAGATAGTACGTTTCCCTTCCCATCACACTCCCTGATAACTACCATATCCTAGTTTGAATTACAAAAAACGAAGCGCTAACGTTCAGAGGATGAATTCTAAAAAAGGGATTACCTGTTTCGAATGAAGAAAAGCTGGACGAAGAAAGGGACTGATTTGATTCTGGAGGAGAGCGTTGATTCTAAGAACTGTTTGCAATTGGCGAAGGACGTGCGTTTCGGACAAAGAAAGGAGAAGGAAAGTGAAAAGACAAAGAAAGGGACTGATTAGATCCGCGTTCAGTTTAAAGTGAAAAGCCTGGGAAAACGCGCAGATGACGTCACTTAAGTTGGCACGATTTCCGAGAACCGTCAAGATTACGACACGTCAGCGAGAGCGAACGGTCGCCTCACGCCAGCCGTCGGATCCCAATAAAAGGCGTCCTCAACACGTAGTCCAAAGGGCGCGGCGAGCTGTACGCAGTTTAATCACTTCGCCTTGTACCAAGACTTGTGCTTGTTGGGCTAGCATAAATATTCCTGTTGGGCTGGCGCCCACACTCTCGTAGGGCTAGTACCGCCCACTAAGGTACTCAAAACAAAACATGGAGCTAGTGCCCATGTTGGGCTAGTATCCGTGTTGGGCTAGTGCCCACGCAGGGTTTAAACACCCACGTTGGGCTAGTACTCATAAAATTTTTTCACATGGCTTCATGGCTAGTAAGCCCCACTTGCTGGGCCAAAGGTCGTAGTCAAATCCCCCGTAAACAGTTTAATCATTTCGCCTTGTACCAAGACTCATGCTTGTTGGGCTGTGGACCGTAGATCTCACTATCTAGGAATTGAGACCCCAAAGCCAAGGGTGTGAACCCTTGGAATAAGGCTGGACGTCCTCCAAGAGGGCAGTGGGCCCACTTGACAATCACAAATAGCCCTTTGGGGGCGCCCTCAGCAGCTTGCGAGGGCGCCCAAGTCATGGTTTTGGCCCTTTTAGGATTTAGGCCCAAAACCATGACCGGGTAGGCCCAAAAAAGGCTACAAATAGTAACCTCGGGACCATTCCCGAGGCATGACCTAAACACAGCACAGAACCCTAGTTTCTAGAAGTATTGTACTCACTGCCAGTACACTATTACAAGTGTCTTATTTGAGTTAGACATCGTTTTTTAAAAAAGTAACAACATGTGTTGATTTAATTAATAAAATAAATTTCAATTACTAAAATATTTTGTTAAAGAGTCGTGGTAACTAGTGTCTCTTAGACACTAGTTAAAAAAATAATTAGAAACTTTTAAAAAATTTATTTTTTTACTCTCAAAAAGTTGAATATATCATTTTCACCACATTCTAACATAATATTTCTATATTAGTTTTTTAATAAGACACTCTTTACCCTTTACGTTTATTATTGATAACTAATTTTAAAACAAATTAAACATTTACAATGAAATGTACAAAATATGTTATATTATTAAATCCTTTCTGGTCACATGCATTCAAACCTGGATCTCAGTGGAATAACTTTTTTGACTAAACACCGCAAAAAAAAAAGAAAAAAAATTGACTAATTAATGTATACTAGTTATAGTTATAAATACTTTTGTCTTGTCAAAAAAAAAATACTTTTAGAAAAATAGTTATTACACATGAATAAAAAATGAATATGTTTTTCATAAGAAATTATTTAACTTTTTTCATATATGTTTAACTAATTATACTATTATATAACTTTTAAGTATTATTTAAAAAGTATTCAAACAAAATAAATTATATTATTTTCCTCGCACTATACTCTTTTGTCTTTTGGTTATTTTTCGGTTAAATAGGATATGATTTTGTCATTTTGACGTTTTCTCTCGTGGCACTATTTTTTTCTGATTAGATTTTTTAATGAGTCAATATCTTATCATTCTCTTGATTATTTTCTGTGATTTGGCTTAATCTCCAAGCTCTCTTGTAGGGGTGGGAATATGTTAGACCGAGCTAGACTTTGCAAGGTCTAAGCCTGACCTGCCAAATTTTTTAAGGCCTAAGTCTGGCCTGCGACCTATCATAGGCTTACTTTTGAGGTCTGAGCCTGACCTTCTGAAAGCCTGATAAGGTCTGCTAGCCTGTTTAAAAGCCTATATCATATGAATATCTTTAAGTAAGCAATGTGGTCTAAGTTTAAATAGACTAGTGAACTAATAGATCAATCAGATTAAACTCTCTTTTAGTAATCAACATGAGTTTTTAGGGAATTTAACTATATATTGCATCATATTTCAATTCTAATTTATAATAATACATTTGTATATGGGAAAAATTAATGTATACTAATAAACTTAAATTACTAACGAATTTATATTTTAATTCAAAGTATAAAATATATTATAATAATAAATAATAATAATCATATTTACTTAAATAGGCCGGCCTAATAGGCTTAAGAGGCTTTTTGAATGGCCTATGGCCTGACCTTTTAAGTTAAATAGGCTTCTAAAAAAGCCTAAGCCTTCTCTATTTAAGAAAAAAGCCTGACCTGGTATGACCTGTCGTAGGCTAGGTCGTAGGCCCCTGTAGGCCGGTCTGGCCTATTCCCATCCCTACTCTCTTGTTTATTTTATTTTTATTTAATAATATTTATTTGGATGTTGCAAATACAGGGCCGACCAAAAGGGCCTCACATTTTAGTAGGCCTCAATTTATTATTTTAACTAGTAATATTTTTTTTGAGGGATAGTAATATTATTTTTATTAATATTAATTATTTTACATCACATATTATAATTTTTACTCATTAAATTTTTTACTAATTATGTTACTAAAAAAATAATCAATTTTCTGAATGTATTTAAATTTTATTTTTGTGCTGTTTCATATTAAAAAAACAAATTCGGATTAAAATGGATTTAAAAAATTTGTTTCTATCCACTACAAAAAATTCAATCGACTTTGAACCTTCTCAATATTTTTTCCTTCGACAAAAAAATAACCTTCACGATGTTTTCCGTCAATAGTTTTAGCCCCTATGAAATTTAAAATAAATTGAGGCCTTACAAGAATGATTAAAAATTTTACATGTCGTTTTATCTATTATTACATAAGTCTAAAAAATGAGTTTCCAATTTGTTAAAAATCTGAAGGTTAGATATCGGTTGAATTAACAAAGACTAAAATTGTTAACGAAAAATAATGTCGTACTAAAGTAGATGAACTTTTTAACACAAACTAAGAATGAAGATTTTACATTTTATAAGGATTCAAAATATACTCCCTATTTATAAGAAAAAATCAAAAAAAAATTTACTCCGGTCCTATATATAAGAAAAATTTCAAAAAAATTTTGGTCCTATTTATAAAAAAATATCACAACATTTTAGGTGTAATTATTGCTTAAAAGACTTTTCTACCCCTTATTTAATGTTTGTTTTTTTAATATTAGTGAATGTATTTAATGTTTCACAATTTTTTATGATAGTATATTTGTAAAAATATTCAAAAAGTTACACTAATTAATGACGGCATTGATTTTAGATTTTTTTGTTTTTCTTCTTATAATAAGGACCAGAGGGAGTATTTAACACCACATTTTATAAAATCTTAAATTATATTTATTTTTTTGCTTTTTGTACAAATTTCAGTATTTTTATTTTTAAAAAGCTCAACCACTATTGCAGTAGGTGAGAAGCACATTGTCTTGAGTCTATGTAAAATTGACTCTACTATATAGTTTTATTGTTTTGTCACACATCATATTGTTTTTTTTCCTCTCATTCAACATGGTATCCAAGTCTATCCGAGATCTATTAGATTGCTCAAGTTATGGCCCCATATGTCCAATCCTAAACATGAGAAGTGTGTTTAAAGTTATGATTGAAAATGTGTATATAAATGGGAGACAAATCTTACTTTACGAATCGATTTTGTAAAGTTGAGTTAGACACAACCAAAATTTTAAGAGTTTGTTTCATTAATTAAACCATAAGACGACATTATCTTTGTAAACTGGGTTAGCAATGTGGTAGGAGATTTTATCATGCATTGGAAGTTGAGGTGAATGTATCATCGAATATTTAGGCGATTGGTGTGGTTGGGGTCAATTGATATTTCATGCTTTCTTTAAATAGGTGTCAATGTTTTTGCGATCATTGATATTGCATAAAATTGTGATGATTATAAGAAATAAAAATATATTTAATCCTTATTAATATTAGAAAAAATTGTATTAGCAACACTTAAAATTCAACAAAAGCCATATTGTAATTTTAATTTTTTTTTTTTGTGATGATGCTTATTGTTGTTATAAATTTTACATTTAAACTAGATTATAAATATGAAAAAAAAATATAAAACAACATATTTAATTAATAGTTAATTTTTTTAATTAAGATTATAAAATTGAGAGAAAAATGTTTTGAGTTACAAGTTATATGAATTAACTTATTAAACAACACAATAAACAACTAAAAATAAGTTATAATCTCGTGAAAAATGATGATTACGAATCAAATTCTTTTTACCCATATGAGTTTATAAGCTCAAAAATATATCTTGCTGTCCAGATTCAAAGAGACACATCACGTGAGTAATTTCCACCGGAAGAATATTTTAATTGCACTTCCTAATCACTCTAGAATAAGAGACGGGGTGAGTCCTGTCTAGAATTCATTTTTTTTACAAGAACACTCTAGAATTCAATATTAAAAAGTACTTGAAAATAAAAATACATAACATGCCCTAAACATAACAACTTATATATTAGAAGATGAGGTATTATTACAAACCAAAAAAACAATATGAAGTACTAGTAAATTTCATTAATAGTTAATTAATGAAAAGGATTGCTAGACACCCAAACCACTTATTTACATCATGAAAGAGATAGATATAAAGATGGTGATGCATGTTAGATATGATATAATAGTGATGTGATAAGAGAAAGATAAAAAAGAAAGATATTGAATGTGTGTTTGAAAATACGGAGTGTCTAGATATAAGTGTTCATTAATTACCGGCTACATTTATCAGGTGTATCATTACTTTGGCGTATATGCAAAGCGTCGCTTAATAAGTTGGCTTCGAAATCACAATTGACACAACATGCGCAGCTACGCTTATTTTCCGAAAGTTGTTGACATTCACAATCTTGAGCCATGGTCCATGATCCTATTCCATGCATGAATTCACCACGACATTCATTTGGTCCATCATTTGGACTACAGTTTCCATCTCTCGTAATTTCTCTAAGACAAAATTTAGTTTCAGAGACTGGCTGCACCTCTACAACATTATTATCGACAATTAGAAACATTATATCAAATTGTTTCAGAATTAGAATATACTACTCCTATAGCATAGTAATACCATTTGTAAAATATTAATAATCATATTTGTGTTGTTAAAAAAAATAATCATATTTTCTATTATATAGCTAGTATACCATAACCGTAGTTGAGGTTGAAGAGAACAAACAAAGTCCCCACCATTAGGACAATGCTTCCTAACTTCATTGTCATTCTTGCTCTCAACTTCCACAATACTATATCAATTATCAAATGGAAAATGTTGGGATGATTGCAATTCAGAAAAAAATGAGCACACGTATATACACACACAAAATCGATGCTAAATCATTTAAATATTTAATGATATTTATTTGACTAAACTTCAATTTTTCCTTTAAATGGAAAAATTTCTGATGAGAAATGAGAAGGATCACATTCACGTGTGATTTACACTATAGAAGAGGAAATTGATGAAGTAGCACAACAAGTGAGGATATTAAATTCCTTCAAAAAAAAAAGTGAGGATATTAAAGAAACATTTGAAAAGTCAAACCATACACATGCTGGCAGTAGCAAAACCATTCCACATGTGCAAGTGTAACAAATGAAGTAAACAATTCCCAAAACTTACAACACACATTTATAAAGTGGCCAATCACAACCTCATGAAAAAATGAGTTACTAGTACTAAACACTCAAAAATTTCTTTGGCTTCAAAAAAAGAAAAAAAAGAAATGTTGAAAAGTCAAACCTTACACATGCTAGCACTAACAAAACCGTTCCACATGTGAAAATGCAACATATGATGAAAAAAAAACACTATTAAGGAACTATATGGTAATTTTGTTTCATAAGTTGTATGTTCAAATTTTTAAAAGTATAAAAATTATTATTTTTTAATATTAAAATTCTTTTTCTTTTTTGTGAAGAAACTAAAATAGAATATGTTACTGACCTGTCTAAAATTTCAGCACAATAAGTGCCAAAAAGCTGCAAAAAAAGTATAAGTTTACATCAAGAAACAACAAGGCACAAAAGAAAAAGAGTCAATGTCGCCCCTTTATAAAAAGATTTCCAAACAAGATAAATTATTAAGCCACCACAAATGATAAGTACAAGTAAAATTATGGCGATTCGCTTTCAGACACCAATACGATTGGAGCTTAATTATATCAAGCAATTGTGATAACGAGACCTCTTTTTGATTAAAAACTTGAGCATTTCTTTCGCTCCAAATCACCTACACAGACTAAAGCCAAATAAGATTAAAAGCAGAAGAGATACTTTTAAGAAAACCGCCTAAGTTTCTAAATTGAAGTAAATGATCTTAGCATGTGTCTTTAGGATAAAGGTAACAAACACTTACAAAAAAAAATTGCAACTTTACTAGTGGTAAAAATTCCCAAAATTTACGGCACATTAAATAATTATGAATTGTCCTGTCCAATCACAACCTAGTGAAGAAAAAAGAGGATATTACTAAACACACTCCAAAACAAATTGTTAAGTTAATCAATCAAGACAATAGTATAGCATACCATCTTGGTTACATAGTGGTCCATGATGTTGGAAAGAACTGCCCATTTATTAGAAGATTGGAAGATGGTTAATGTGATTCAGACAGGTAGTGGAGTAGTGAACACCAATCAGGGCCGAGCAGAGTTACTGTCCAGAGGTGGTCTAAACTGACCCTTGTTTGGCTCACCCCCAATATGCTATGTGGAGATGGAGGAGGTGTTGTGTAACACCCATATAGAGATTGCCTAGGATCTCTTACGAGTATTAAAATTTCGTACCGGATACATTAAATACAATACAGAAAGTTGTTTAATAAATGTACAATGCATAAGTTTCTGGTACAACTCATTATCCGATACAAAACATCTTCTGAAATATACATCATAATACATTATTATATACAAACATCCAAATATAACTTAAGCAGCACGATCAGTCCCAAGCTTTCTCTTTACCTTTACGTCGTGCTACCTATGAAGAACCTGCACCAGAAGGAAAGGGATGAGACATAACGTCTCAGTGAGCTCCTACCCTACCTACTGTTGGCAACCACAGGGAACCTAGGGTCGCCGTGCCTACCTTGGCAATCTTGGGGATACCTATGATCGCCAAGTCTTAACTTTACATATTCCGCGATCAAGGGGGAAAAAATACTAAGATCGCTGCTTGGCTTTATCATATCTCATCATATGCTAACTTTAACTTAACTTGTACTTAGTGATCAAGAGGGAATATCTTACGATCACTTTTGTTTCTAGGAACAAATTGTCCTATTTCTCAATACATATATAAATAAACTTATTCATCTTCTCATATCTTAAGTTAGAAGTTAGCGTTGAACAATCAATAATTATCTGAGTTCATTTTACGGAGTGCATCTGGGTGGAGTAACCCCGAAATACATCTCCCTTCTAACCGGTGAAAATTCCTATCATATCAGGCTAACACCGGACTCCTCTTGTCGTCGTGCGGTCATCCTTGCGGAATAACACGTCCCACTAGCGTGAACCTCCTGTGTCCCACTAGCGTGAACAACAGAAGACACGACTTAATAGTCTTATCTTATGCGTATACCTCCCATGTCCCACTAGCGTGAACGATGAGAGACGCGATTAAATATTCTTTTAACTTATGCATGAACCTTTCGTGTCCCACTAGCGTGAACGACGAAAGTCACGACTTAATATTCTTCCTTAATAGTCTTTACTTTGCATGGACCATTCGTGTCCCACTAGCGTGAACGACGAAGGCCACGGCTTATATCTTAATAATCTTGAATACTTAACCTATAAAAGGTTCTAAACTTGAATACTATATCATTCTTGGCTTGCACTTACTTAATTGAGTGTTTGAGAAATTGCTTAGTAAGGGATAATCCCAATACTAGCTCTTATACCTCTCTATGATAACTTATGGATTAAGGCATCCATTCTCTGAATCTTGTGCCTATCCTCATGCTATAATAATCTATTCATTCTCTAAGGATAGGTCTTAGAATGCTTATTAGCGACTCTTAATCATTACATGTTGTTCCTTGTGTCTGAAGCAGTATTGAATAGCCAGAACGGTGCAAGATTTGACGAAAAACAATTTGTTCCTGTCCACTGTAAAATCGTGACACGATTTGGAAATCGTGTCACGATTTCCTACCTAGAAATCGTGTTAGCTCCTGCCTGTAAAATCGTGACACGGTTGTAAAATCGTGACACGATTTTACCTGCAGTTGGACAGCAAAGGGCAAGTTTAAAACGTGATTTCCACCATTTTTTCTTATCCAATCATGCCCAAACATCATACAACTTCAAAGGATAAATTCTAATGCATATCAACAGGTTACAACATGTATGATCAAGAATTACTAGCAAAATAGAATTAGGGCTCAAAAGTTCATAACTTTGTTCATAATGCTAAAACTCACAAACTTACTCAAACGGGTTCTAAAACCCTGTGGAGCTCACCTTAATCCTCATTTGGTGCTTGCTAACTCTGATTTCCAAAGCCTTAGCTTCAATCTAAGTCTCCTCTTAATTCTTCCTTGTTTCCTTCTTTCTTTCTCTTGTTCTAATTTTCCAACACAAGCTTGCTTGCATAAACTTCCTCACAAGAACTTGGATGGAGTCTACTAGGTTATGGCAATTAGGGAGAGGGGCGTGTGAGCTAGAGGGGAAAGAGGGAGAGGGCTGATTTTGGAAGGATGTAGAAAATGGTAGAAAGATAGTAAGAAATATCTTACTTCTTATTTTAAAACATTCTTCCCATTCCAATTATTTACTAAATTGCCATCTCCACTTATTTACATATTTGCCATGCTTGCTTCACAAGTTTCTAGCACTAATAACTGATACTTATGAGCGGGATATTACAATCTACCCCCCTTAAAGAAATTTCGTCCTCGAAATTTTGAATTTACCTGAAAATAGATGCGGATAGTTCTCTTGCATCTCTGACTCTAGCTCCCACGTTGCTTCGCCGTTGGGAGAACCTTTCCATACAACCTTAACAATAGGAATCTGTTTGTTCCGCAAAGACTTAACATCACGATCAATTATCTGATCTGGCTCAGGTTGAAAAGTTAAATCTAATCTCAAGTCAATACTATCCAACTCCACTGGTTGAAAAGGATCGGGAATGAACTTCCTCAGTTGAGAGACATGGAATACATCGTGTAAACCTGACATGGCCGATGGCAGCGCTAACTGATAAGCTGCTGGACCGACACGTCGAAGTATCTGAAATGGTCCAACATACCTTGGACAAAGTTTCTTGGTTCTAAAAGCTCCTCTTAGGCCTAACTTATGCGTAACTTTGAGGAATACATGATCTCCCACTTCAAACTCTAAAGGCCTTCGCCTTTTGTCCGCATAGCTTTTCTGGCGACTTTGGGCTATTCTCATTTTATCCTGAATGGATTTAATCTTCAAGGTCGTCTCCTGAATTATCTCAGGTCCTAAAATACTTTTATCTCCGACCTCAGCCCAACAAAGTGGGGTTCTACACTTCCTACCATACAAGGCCTCATAAGGTGCCATTCCAATACTAGAATGGTAATTGTTGTTGTAAGAAAATTCAATCAATGGTAGGTGATCATTCCAACTTCCTCCATCTTCTAGGATACATGCACGTAACATATCCTCTAACGTCTGAATAGTCCTTTCTGATTGTCCGTCTGTTTGGGGATGATGAGACGTGCTCATCTTTAATCTTATTCCTAAAGCCTTCTGAAAAGCTTTCCAAAAATGGGATGTGAAGATCGGATCCCGATCTGATACTATACTGGCAGGTACACCATGGAGTTTCACTATCTCAGAAATAAACAATTCGGCATACTGAGAGGCTCGGTAAGTAGTCTTAACCGGCAAGAAATGAGCTGACATGGTTAACCAGTCCACTATTACCCAAATGGAGTCATGTCCTCGCTGTGTTCGAGGCAAACCACTCACAAAGTCCATGGTTATCTCTTCCCATTTCCATTGAGGAATCTCCAAAGGTACTAACATTCCTGCAGGCCTTTGATGTTCAATCTTTACCTGCTGACATACAATGCATCGCGACACAAATTCTGCAATATCTCTCTTCATGCTAGGCCACCAATAATCTCTCTTCAAATCTTGATACATCTTGGTGGTACCTGGATGAATACTGAAACTGCTTTTGTGCGCCTCTTCTAAAATCAACCTTTTTAACTCCACATCATTCGGAACATAAATCCTTCCTTCAAACAGTAGCATACCATCTGGTGCCAAGGAAAACTCTGATTGACCAACTTTTCTTTGAAGGTCCATATCCATAGTTTGCGCTTGTGCAATCCTAAACCGTAGGTCGCACGAAATCTCTAACTTGTGCAGCAAGATGCCACCATCCAACTCAGTAACATGGAGGTTAAGATCTCTAAACTTTTCATATAACCCACATGTGTGCATCATCACTTCAGCCTTAACTAAAGCCTTTCGACTCAAAGCATCTGCTACCACATTTGCCTTTCCCGGGTGATACTTCAAATCAAAATCAAAATCCTTCAAGTATTCCATCCATCGCCTTTGCCTCATATTTAAATCTCGTTGATCAAACAAATACTTCAAACTTTTGTGATCACTAAACAAATCAAACTGTGCACCATACAAATGATGTCTCCATATCTTCAATGCAAAAACTATGGCTGCTAACTCAAGGTCATGGGTGGGGTAATTCTCTTCATGAGCCTTGAGCTGTCTAGACGCGTAAGCTATTACATTTTCCCCTTGCATAAGAACACTACCCAGCCCTTTAGAGGATGCATCGCAGAAAACAGTGTATCTCCTTTCAGGATCTGGTATTGCCAACACTGGCGCTTTAGTCAACTTTCTTTTCAAAACTCTGAAACTTTCTTCACATTCTTCGTCCCAAATAAAGGGCACATTCTTCCTGGTGAGGCGTGACAGAGGCAAGGCAATCTGAGAAAACTTCATAATAAACCTTCGGTAATAACCTGCTAAGCCTAGGAAACTTCTGACTTCAGCCACATTCTTGGGTCTTTCCCAATTGAGAACGGCTTCAACTTTGGATGGATCAACGGATACTCCTCCTTGAGAAATAACGTGCCCCAAAAACTTAATCTCAGACAACCAAAACTCACACTTGCTGAATTTAGCATATAACTGTTTGTCTCTGAGGACGTTCAAAACAATTCTCAAGTGCTGAGCATGCTCCTGAGGATCCTTGGAATAGATCAAAATGTCATCTATGAAAATCACCACAAATTGATCTAGGTAAGGTTGGAATATTCTGTTCATATAATCCATAAATACCGCTGGAGCATTAGTTACACCGAAAGGCATAACCAGAAATTCATAGTGCACGTAACGCGTTCGAAATGCTGTTTTGGACACATCAGAAGACTTAATACGAATCTGATGATAACCTGACCGAAGATCAATTTTAGAAAATACCGTTGCTCCCTTGAGCTGATCTAGGAGATCATCAATCCTTTGAAGAGGATACTTATTCTTAATAGTCACTTTATTCAGTTGGCGGTAGTCTATACACAGCCTCATGCTTCCATCTTTCTTCTTGACTAACAAAACTGGAGCACCCGAAGGTGACACACTGGGTCTGATAAAATGCTTCTGAATCAACTCTTCGAGTTGAGATTTCAGCTCTTTGAGCTCAATAGGTGACATTCTGTACGGTGCCACAGATACTGGCTCCGCCCCTGGAACTAAATCAATTAAGAACTCCACCTCACGCTCTGGAGGCAAACTAGTTACTTCTGAAGGAAAAACATCTAAGTACTCATTCACAATAGGAATATCACTGGGACTCAACTCTGATTCTGAAGCCACAGTGAGCATAACATAGAATCCCTTATCTTGAGCACAAATGAATTAAATTAACTGATGGGTGCGGTTAATCAATTCAGACAGAGCTACAGCTTCCGCGGTATCACTGGTCGGCATATAAATACTCTTCTTGGAACATCCGATGTACACATGGTTAGCGGAGAGCCAGTCCATGCCTAAGATCACATCAAGTTGCTCCATCGGGAGACATACTAAATCAACATAATAAGTCTTACTAGACACAGTGATAGGACAGTTTTCACAAACGTAGCTTGCCTCAATTCCGCCTTCAGTAGCGGTAGATACTAACATTGGAGGATTCAATGGAGACAAAGGTAATTGTAGCGTCTCTACACATTTATATGAAATAAAAGAACAGGTAGCGCCGCAATCAAAAAGAACTTTTACTGGATTTGAACCAAGATAGCACATACCGGCAATCAAATCTTCATTAACTAAAGCCTTTGCGCCATCTAGGGAGTACACCCTGCCTTTGCTAGTAGTAGTTCCCTCGGCTGCTCCTTTACCACGCCTATTAGGACACTCTGATATAAAATGTCCTGGCTGCTTACATCCATAACAAATACCAGCACCTATCAAGCACTCTCCTTTGTGCATTCTACCACACGTCTTGCAAGTAGGATAAGCCCGTGAAGGATTAGATTGTGGAGAGTATGTCTGTTTCCCTCTCTGAGGGGATCCTTTAGGCTTAAGCTTGTCATGATACTTATCTGTTCTACTCTTCTTCTTCTCAAAAGCTGCCGCTCTTTCTCTCGAGGCCTTAGCAAGTCCGGCTTCAACCACTAAACTATCATGCACCAGTTCATCATAACTTGCAGTTCTTTGGAGACTTACTGCAGTGTCGATCTCGCCTCTTAAACCTCGTTTGTACTGATTCATCTTCCAGACTTCGTTCTCAGCATACTCATTATGTGTAGAATAATAGGACAACTCTTCAAACTTCTTAGTGAATTCAGCAACCAACATGCTACCTTGCTTCAACTCCAAGAACTCTTGCTCCTTCTTTACCTTGTAAGATAAAGGTAAATATTTTTCTAACATCACCTCTTTAAAGTTTACCCAGTTCACCTCTACACCATTAGCTTCCATCCTGCGCTGAGCAGATTCCCACCAGTCTTCTGCTGCGCCTCTGAGTTGATTTGTGGCATAAACTACTTTGTCCTCTTCTGAACACTCGGCCATTCTAAAGATCTTCTCCATCTGTTTAATCCACTTCCTAGCTTCTTGAGGTTCACCTTCTCCATTAAACTCCGGGGGGTGATGTCTATTATACTCCCGGAACACGGGGTTACCAATTACTGGAGGAGGTGGTGGCTGTGGATGGAAACCTTGTCCTTGGTTCATCATTTCCATCCATTGTTGTTGGGCTTGAGCCTGTTGCTGAGCTTGTTGCTACATCATCAACATCATTTGTTGATACTGTAATGCATTTTGAGCTTGCTGCTCTTGATACTGCTGCTGCTAGGCTTGCTGCTGTTGTATCATTTGTTCCCACGAATTCATACTTGGTCCTCCACTTTCATCACTAGCTTGATTAGCACGAGGTCTACCAGGTCCTCTTCTTCTCCCAGACATCTTATCCTAGCTGTCATATACAAGTCAAAGTGATCAGTTTTAACTGAACATAACATCTAGAATAATGTCCTGGATCCAAGAGGTCCACAAACTTGGATTGTACTTTAATGACCCAAGGCACGGTCTGAATCGACCTGCTCTGATACCAAATTGTAACACCCATATAGAGATTGCCTAGGATCTCTTACGAGTATTAAAATTTCGTACTGGATACATTAAATACAATACAGAAAGTTGTTTAATAAATGTACAATGCATAAGTTTCTGGTACAACTCATTATCCGATACAAAACATCTTCTGAAATATACATCATAATACATTATTATATACAAACATCCAAAAATAAATTAAGCAGCACGATCAGTCCCAAGCTTTCTCTTTACCTTTACGTCGTGCTACCTGTGAAGAACCTGCACCAGAAGGAAAGGGATGAGACATAACGTCTCAGTGAGCTCCTACCCTACCTACTGTTGGCAACCACAGGGAACCTAGGGTCGCCGTGCCTACCTTGGCAATCTTGGGGATACCTATGATCGCCAAGTCTTAACTTTACATATTCCGCGATCAAGGGGGAAAAATACTAAGATCGTTGCTTGGCTTTATCATATCTCATCATATGCTAACTTTAACTTAACTTGTACTTAGTGATCAAGAGGGAATATCTTACGATCACTTTTGTTTCTAGGAACTAATTGTCCTATTTCTCAATACATATATAAATAAACTTATTCATCTTCTCATATCTTAAGTTAGAAGTTAGCGTTGAACAATCAATAATTATCTGAGTTCATTTTACGGAGTGCATCCGGGTGGAGTAACCCCGAATTACATCTCCCTTCTAACTGGTGAAAATTCCTATCATATCAGGCTAACACCGGACTCCTCTTGTCGTCATGTGGTCATCCTTGCGGATTAACACGTCCCACTAGCGTGAACCTCATGTGTCCCACTAGCGTGAACAACAGAAGACACGACTTAATAGTCTTATCTTATGCGTATACCTCCCATGTCCCACTAGCGTGAACGATGAGAGACGCGATTAAATATTCTTTTAACTTATGCATGAACCTTTCGTGTCCCACTAGCGTGAACGACGAAAGTCACGACTTAATATTCTTCCTTAATAGTCTTTACTTTGCATGGACCATTCGTGTCCCACTAGCGTGAACGACGAAGGCCACGACTTATATCTTAATAATCTTGAATACTTAACCTATAAAAGGTTCTAAACTTGAATACTATATCATTCTTGGCTTGCACTTACTTAATTGAGTGTTTGAGAAATTGCTTAGTAAGGGATAATCCCAATACTAGCTCTTATACCTCTCTATGATAACTTATGGATTAAGGCATCCATTCTCTGAATCTTGTGCCTATCCTCATGCTATAATAATCTATTCATTCTCTAAGGATAGGTCTTAGAATGCTTATTAGCGACTCTTAATCATTACATGTTGTTCCTTGTGTCTGAAGCAGTATTGAATAGCCAGAACGGTGCAAGATTTGACGAAAAACAATTTGTTCCTGTCCACTGTAAAATCGTGACACGATTTGGAAATCGTGTCACGATTTCCTACCCAGAAATCGTGTTAGCTCTTGCCTGTAAAATCGTGACACGGTTGTAAAATCGTGACACGATTTTACCTGCAATTGGACAGCAAAGGGCAAGTTTAAAACATAATTTCCACCATTTTGGCTTATCCAATCATGCCCAAACATCATACAACTTCAAAGGATAAATTCTAATGCATATCAACAGGTTACAACATGTATGATCAAGAATTTCTAGCAAAATAGAATTAGGGCTCAAAAGTTCATAACTTTGTTCATAATGCTAAAACTCACAAACTTACTCAAACGGGTTCTAAAACCCTGTGGAGCTCACCTTAATCCTCAATTGGTGCTTGCTAACTCTGATTTCCAAAGCCTTAGCTTCAATCTAAGTCTCCTCTTAATTCTTCCTTGTTTCCTTCTTTCTTTCTCTTGTTCTAATTTTCCAACACAAGCTTGCTTGCATAAACTTCCTCACAAGAACTTGGATGGAGTCTACTAGGTTGTGGCAATTAGGGAGAGGGGTGTGTGAGCTAGAGGGGAAAGAGGGTGAGGGCTGATTTTGGAAGGATGTAGAAAATGGTAGAAAGATAGTAAGAAATATCTTACTTCTTATTTTAAAACATTCTTCCCATTCCAATTATTTACTAAATTGCCATCTCCACTTATTTACATATTTGCCATGCTTGCTTCACAAGTTTCTAGCACTAATAACTGATACTTATGAGCGGGATATTACATGTTGGGCCTCTATAATGCTTTGATTTGGGTGATTGACCTTCAACTAGATAATATAGATTTCGATCTCGACTCGAAAAAGATTATAGATTATTTTCGTGAAGGGAGCAGAGACATTACTAAATTCGGTAGTATAATGAATGTTTGTGAATAATAGTTTAAATTCAAAACTCTAATGTCAAGTTTAACCGAAAGCAAGTTAGTGAGTCGCTCAGCCTTAACGAAAGTATCATTATTTTATGTTAGCTCTCATTTGTTTATTGATGTACCATCATGTATTTGTACCTTGATTTCTAATGAAATGTTATAAGTTTGTTTCCCTAAAAAAAATTATATAAAAATAATAAAATTTCTTAAAGGATAAGGTTACTATGTTAAACAAAAAATGTTCAAATCCAAAGGCTTGGTTAGTGATAAAAAAAAAAAAAAAAAGAAGTCTTAAATTCACGAGGTCTCAAATTTTAGCTCCCTCAATGTATTTGTAGAGAGTTAAATGTAAATACATTGATATATAATGTAAGTACTATGTTGATATATAATGTAAGTAATATGAGTTTAATCTCTGCGTGCACCTTGAAAGAATGCATTACTAGTGCACTTTCTTAGAAAAAAAATTGGTGGCAGATTCCTTGAAACAAGATTAAGAAAGTTTATTGGGCTAGGGGATCTCCGTCTTGTGGATCTTAAGGATGGTCGCTTTGTGGTTCACTTTACATGAGAGGAAGATTATAAACATGGAAGATTTGTGTTAGGGCTTGTTTTGAATTATGACTATAAGGTTTCCAAAAAGTGGGCCTTGTGACAGATTTAGTAATGTGCATATTGATGACACCACAAAGTTCCAAATCCCAATAGGAATTAGACACGTGTTAGGAACAAAATTGGAGGCAAAAATCCTCATGTTAGAGAGTGAGGTTTGAAAGATGTGAGAAGAATCATATCGATGGAAGATCTTAATAAATCTGAGGACATTATAACGGTCTTTGGGCTTTAATAGGAGATTTTAATACTATATGTCCACGTAAGAGAATTGGTTGACTTGGATCTCCTCTGTATTGTAGTGCGAACACGTTCCGTGATATGGTTTATGATTGTAGTCTAATTGATTTGGGTTTTCAAAAAGATCCTTTCACTTGACATCGTGGTCATTTAAAAGAATGGTTAGATCCTATGTTAATCAACATGAATTGGCGTTTGACAATTTTTGAAGTTACTTTAAATTCCATTGTCTTTCTTCAAGTTGAATCATTGAGTTTGGCTAGCTACTTTTTTAAGAGAAAATGGTCATAACTTGCAAAGGAGACCTTTTCGATTTCAAGTAGCTTGGCTTACACATGAAGATTTTCATAATTTTTATGCGTCATGCTTGGGATAAGAGGAAAGAGTGGAATGATTAACTTCCAAATTTTAAGAGTGTTTGGAAATTGAGCTAAATGTACATTAGAACACTTATGATTTGGAAGTGTGTTTATAAGAGGGAGACATTTTTCACCTTACGGATCGATTTTGTAAAGTTGAGTTAGACACAACCCAAATTTTAAGAGATTGTTCTTTAATTAAACTATAAGAAGAAATTATCTTCGTAAATTAGGGGAGCAATGTGTTAGGAGATTTTATCATGCATTTGAAGTTGAGGTGAATGTATCATTGAACATTTGGGTGATTGGTGTTGTTGGGGTCAATTGATGTTATATGGTAGCAAACATGGTTATATTTCATGCTTGGCTAAATTACACAAAAGGTCATTTAAGTTATTTAATTGTAACACATTGGTCCTTAAGTTTTTTTTTTCGTACTGTTTAGGTCCTTTAAGTTAATTAATTGTAACAAGTTAGTCCTTTAAGTTTATTCCTTACCAATTATGTCCTTTAAATTATTTAACTGTAACAAATTAGGTGATTTCAGACTTAAAAATGTAATTATTCAGGGCCTAAAAGTTACAATTAAATAACTTAAAGGACCTAAGTGTTACGAAAAATACTTAAAGGACTAACGTGTTACAATTAAATAACTTAAAGGACGTAAGTGGTACGAAAAAATTTAAAGGACTAATTGTTACAATTAAATAACTTAAATAACTTGTGGTGTAATTTAGCCTTCATGTTTTCTTTAAATATGGTATCCATGTTTTTGCAATCATTGATATTGCATAAAATTGTGGTTGATGCGCCAATAATTGCAGTCATGATGTATTAGCAACAAAATTTAAGATAATTATAAGGAATAAAAACATATTTAATCCATATCAATATTAGGGAAAATTGTATTAGCAACACTAAAAATTCAACACATGCTTTATTACTCTTCCTATTTATTTGAATCCAAACAACTTTTAGTACGAGGTTCCAATGTGAGTGACGGGTGTAGTAGCATTTTTCTTTTACATTTATTAACTATATGTTTGAAATTTTGGCCTAACTGCTATTTAATTTATGCAGGGAGAGGACATTCCTACGGTACATGCCCTGGTCTTATTAATTGCAAGAAGTTGGTCCTTTAAGTTTTTTTCATACCAATTAAGTCATTTAAGTTATTTAATCGTAATAACTTGGGAGATTTCAGATCTTAAAAATGTAAGTTATTCGAGGCCTAAAAGTTACAATTAAATAACTTAAAGGACCTAAGTAGTATTAAAATTACTTAAAGGACCTAAGTGGTACAAAAAAACTTAAAAGAGCAATTTATTACAATTCTCTGATGTAATTTAAAATCAAAGTTATTAGTCGAACTATGTGACTACTAATTCAATATTTATTTAAAGAACCTAAAAAAATTCTTAATAAATAAATTTCATGCTTAGAAAATATATCTAGCAAAAGAATGGTCATAACTTAGTAAGAACACGTTTCATGATATGGTTTGGGATTGTAGTCTAATTGATTTAGGTTTTCAAGAAGATACTTTATTCCATTGTCTTTCTTCAAGTTGAATTATTGAGTTTGGCTAGCTAGTTTTTGAAGAGAAAATGGTCATAACTTGAAAAGGAGACCTTTTCGATTTCAAGTAGCTTGTCTTACACATGAAGATTTTCATAATTTTTATGAGTCATTCTTGGGATAAGAGGAATGAGTGTGTCATACCCCATTTTTTGACCCATTTTCGTCTCGTTTTATTTATTGTCTCGTTTTACGCATTTTTTAAAAAAGGCCGAGAATTTTCGTCGTTTCAGACGAAATTTCGGCAGGGAGGTATTTTAAAATACCTCATGTCAATTTTTGTTTCGTTTATTAATTTTATTTTTTATCACTTTTTACTTTTATTTTTAATTTTAGTTTTTTTATTATCATTAATTTTTATTCTTTTATTATTATCATTTTTTACTATTATTATTATTATTATTATTATTATTATTTTTATTATTATTATTATTTTTATTTTTTGTCCAAAAAAAAATCCAGTCCAAGTCAACACAGTCAACAGTCCAGGGCCAACACTGTTCACGCCCCCAAAACCAGTGTTTTTCATCATCACAAAACCTTCAATTCTATCCAAAATCATCATCACAAATCCCAGATCCTCACAAAATCATCTGCAAAAAATCCAGCAGATCACTTCCACATAAATGCTTGCTCAAAATCTTATCCCAAAAACCAGATCAACTTGCAAATTTAAATGAGTCATTAAGCTGACAAGCAGCTTAATTTTCATCTATAAAACAGAATCAAGCAGAACAAAAAAAAAAAAAAATTGAAGAGAAGAAATCCTAAGCTAAACAGATTTTCCAGCAACTTTTTCCCAAACACCCAAACACGTTTTCAGCACCAAACAAACCACACGCCCTCACACAGCAAGGCAACCACACATAAACCACACACCACCCACAAATCCACAAAAACTCCCACGTCCCAGCCCAAGACACGGCCAAAGCAAGAAACGCACGCACCTACACACAACACAAGACTCACGCACCAACACACACAGTACAAACTCACACACACACTACACGCACACACACATAAACAGCATAACAAACACACGCAAGCCGTACGGAAAAGAGAAGAGAAGGTAAAAATTTTTTTTTGTGGTTTTAAAGTTTAGATCTAGGGTTTTTGGGGGAGATTTTGAGAAATCCAAGCTTGGATTTAAGCTTAGAACGAAAAAGGATATAGGAAAAGGTATTTTGTTTTGAAAAAGGGTGAGTTTTTATTTTCCGGCGCGGTGGCGCCGCCGTCTTGGCCGGCGGCCACCACGCCGGAACACTATTCATGGCTGAAAAGTTAGAGAGAAGGGAGAGGAGTTCGGCCAAGGCAGAGAAAGGAGAAGAAGAGAGAGAGTGAATGTGAGAAATGAAAGAAAATTGTGAAGGAGGGGGTTTAAATACCCCTCCCTGTTTCTGTGTGGCAGGGTGTACGCGTTAGCGTACACCCACGCTCTCCTGCCCCTCTGATTTTCAATCGTATGGCCCTGCTTTCTTTACCCTGTGATCTGATCAGGGCCGTCTGATTAATCAGACGGCCCAGATTAATTTACGAAAGCCCAATGCCTTTTGGGCCTTTTCTTTCAAATCTGATTTAGTTTTTGCTACTAGTACCCCCCCAGTTTTAATTTTTACACCTCCCAAATATTTATTTCTTTTATTTTTCTTTGCAAAATTTATTTTTTTCTTTTTATTATTATTTTCTTTTATTGTTTTATTGTTTTTTTACATCTCATTTATTTATTTACCTATCATTTTATCTCATGCATTTATTTTTTTATTTATTTCTTTTTGTTCATTTTATTTTGCATCTTTTTCTTTATGTCATTCATATATACATTTGGGAACATATATATATAAATATGCATTGTTCTTTTATTTTTTTTATATAGTTCAATCCATGATAAATAAAAATCTTTTTAAATCCAACGATCGTTTTATTAATTCCTCGCGTTTAGTTTATTTTATCGCATTTATTTTTCTCCAAGTAAAAAAATCCAAAACCACAAGAACTTTTTTTTATTTTTTTTTTAAGCAATAAACTTGTTCATTTTGGTTGCAACAACTAATTTGAACAATTTCTTTTCTTTTATTTTGAGTTCTAAAAAACGAGCGTTTTTTTTAATTAATACATTTTTCTTAAAAATTCAAGCGAAACTTGAATGAAAAAGGGTGGTTTGACGTATGTCTCTCCTTTCCCCGATCGGATAAACACTTGACGTATGTCTCGTTGCTTAAACGATCGTCATTCTTTTCTAGCTTCCCCAAAAATACGTTTTTAAAATTCAAACAAAACTTGAATGAAAAAGGGTGGTTTGACGTATGTCTCTCCTTTCCCCGGTTGTACGAACGCTTGACGTATGTCTCGTTGCTCGAACAATCGTCATTCTATTTTCGAAGTATAAAAACTCACCAATCTTGGCCCTTGTGGTCAATCCAAACCTTTCGCGCCTTTGCGCGTTTATTTTCAACCTTTTTACACCTTGCGCGAATTTTATCGCCTCCGTGTGTTTATTTTCAACATTGTACGCCTCCGTGCGTTTGTCTTTATTTTCAAAACCTTTTACGCCTCTGTGCGTCTGTCTTTTCTTAAACATTTACGCCTTGCGCGAGTTTATCGCCTTAGCGTCTGTCTTTCACTTTTTAAGCTTTTTTACGCCTTTGTGCGTTTTCAAACGATTCTTTTTCAAGAACTACGTAAGCTTTGAATTCTCCGACTACCGGGAGATACGTAGGAGCAAGATCGACGTCTTGTCAAGCCCGTTAATAAAAAATCTTTTTTTCTTTTTTCTATTTCGTTTGTTTTTATCTCTTTCTTCACCTCACATTTTATTTACTTGTTCCTATATATATATATATATATGATTAAGCATGCAAGCAAAACGTCAAAAAACATTTTAAGCCTAAGCCAACTAAGAGGTTCCCGTTGAGTACAACGGATGTGAGGGGTGCTAATACCTTCCCCTCGCATAATCGACTTTCGAACCTAAAATCTCATTCAAAGGTAATTTAGAACTTTTTTCCTTTTTCCCCGAAAAATTAAAAGTTCAATCGTGATTTAAATTTAGTGATTCAATGCTAGTCAAATAGCTTGACATCCGAAATTCGACGCGACAGAAATGGCGACTTCACTGGGGAAATGTGCATAAAACACTTTGTTTGTGCATAAACAAGTCAAGCCTATCTTAGTCGGCTTTTAGGCTAAAATGTTTTTATTTTGCTTGCACACTTATGCCTTATTATCATTATTTGTTTATTTTTTCTCGCTTTATATGTATATGTTTCATATTGCTTTATATTATATATATATATGTTGTGGGGTTACTTGAGCGGTGTTACTCCACATTGTTCGGGTTAATGCCGGACGTGTGAGGCTCTATTCCCGAGCTCGAGAGAAAATTAAGATAGGATGGGGTTGCGTAGCGGAGGCCCACTTGACGTATGTCTTGAAGGGAAGATGCGAAAACCCCGCCTAGAGTAGATTTCACTTGGAATATATTGAGGTCTTGCGAGCATTTGCAATTGACGACAATAGTTCCATGTGAAGTCCGTGATCTCTAGGGACCTTTTAGAAAATCTCATCTTTAGAGCCTGCACGTGAGGATGGGG
The DNA here is from genome assembly GCA_018208015.1 of Medicago ruthenica. Lineage (NCBI taxonomy): Eukaryota > Viridiplantae > Streptophyta > Magnoliopsida > Fabales > Fabaceae > Medicago > Medicago ruthenica. The sequence goes on along the minus strand of CM031376.1, from coordinate 67,291,239 downwards.
GAAATTTTGAACATACATACATACATATGCATACCATACATTTGTATTCATGGAAAATAATTTTGCACGTCATCTTGCTTTATAGGAAATTAAAAGGCAATCAAAAATTAGCAAAAGAGATATGGCTTCCGGAAAAAGAAATACATTTCCTTTCAAGGTCAAAATTCCTAAAGTGGAAGGCTTGCTAGCTTTAAGTCAACGGCTCTCTTTGGTCGACAAAAGCAACTTTGAAGCAAGCTATGGTTTGATACTCGATCTCTTGCCCGTGAAGATAGATCCCGTGGCCTTAACCACCTTAGCCCAATTCTTTGATCCACCTCTCCGATGCTTCACTTTCCAAGACTTCCAATTAGCCCCTACCTTGGAGGAATTTGAGAGAATTTCGGGATGCAATTTGAAAGGTCATGGACCTTACCTCGGTTTGAAGGAGGATCCTACTTTAGAGGCTATCGCCGAATCTTTGCACCTTGGTATCCAAGAGATAGCACCGAACTTGGAAATTAGAGGAAATACCATGGGTTTTACAAGGAAATTTTTGGAGGCTAAGGCTCGAAGCTCATTGGCCAACAAAGAGGGAGAAGCATTCAACGCAATCCTAGCTCTTTTGATATACGGGCTAGTATTGTTCCCTAATATGGAAAATATCATAGATCTCCCAGCCATAGGCGTATTCTTGACTAAGAATCCGGTGCCTACACTTCTAGCGGATTTCTATCACTCACTTCATGCTAGGCATGAAAAAGGGAAAGGAGGCATTATTTCTTGCTGCACCCCTCTAGTGTACATGTGGTTAATGTCTCATATGCCGAGAAGTCGAGACTTTGTGGAGAATCGGGCCAAGCTCAAATGGTCGCAAAGGATGTTAGCTCTCACCGAGAAGGATATCCATTGGTTTTCTCCGAATTTAGAGGACCCGGAAATTATCCTAAGTTGTGGGGATTTTCCTAATGTACCCCTCATTGGTACTAAAGGATGTATTAATTATAATCCGGTCCTCTCTCTTCGCCAGCTAGGCTATTCCATGGACGACAAACCCGGTGATCTCTTGCTAGAACCTTTCTTCTTAAGAGAGGGAGATCAAGACTTGGCCTTGCTAAAAAGAATCCGAGGAGCTTGGAATCAAATGCACAAAGGAAAGGTTGGAAAGAGGAATTGCGTGGCTAAGCCGTTATATACTCAGTGGGTGAAAGAGAGGGTCAAAGCAATCAAGTTACCCTTCGGGGTCATATGCCCTCCTAAACCTCATACACCTAAACCGACCACCACCATTCCCAACAAAGAAGCGGAGGAACTCAAAGCTAAAATTCGAGAACTCCAAAACAAAAATGGAGAACTAGAATTAAAGCACCTCCAAGCTTTAGGAGAAACCACAAGGATGAAGAGATCTCGTGACGAAGCGACAAATGCTCTTCTAACGTGTGAGAAACGTTTAAGAATTTCCGAGGGGAAAAGAGAGTGGATTGGAGGTGGTTTGGTTAGCGCGGATTCCAATCTTATTGCCAAGGACGAGGAGTTGGAAAGAGTTTTGCATTCCAACCAAGAACTCAAAAAATTCGGCGAGCTAGCCATCGAAGCTCAAAGGAAGTGGAGGTTGAAGTTTCAAGAGAAAGATCAACAACTCCAAGTAGTCGTCAAGGACTACAAAGAGCAGCTCCAAGCCGAACGCGTCCAAAGGCAAAGATATGAAAGCCTTTCTCATCAAGGAAAGCTACAATGCAATCGCCTCGAAGCGGACATCAAGAAATTTGAAGAGTACTTCGACAAGATTGCAAGAGAGCATGGAAACCACATTGCACGACTCATTGATGAGATTAGGAGCGCAAACATCCAGCTAGCTCAGCGCAAGGAAGTGATCGAGTTTGTATGGCAAGACGCCACCCGGTTAAGTGAAGACTTCACAAGATTGGTCGCGTTCTCCAACATGGTCATCGCCAAACTTCCAAAGAAACTAGCCAAGGCCGAGCTAGTCATGCCATACTTTGACATCCCTAAGAAAGTCAAGACCTTCATGAAGTTCTGCAAGGACACTTTAGACTTCTATAGGGAGGAAATCGACAAGGCCGAAAAGCGAGCAGCTATTTGATTGTATTAGCATTAATTACCCTTTGTAATCTCAATGTTATTCAATCAAATAAATATATTTTGAACAATATTATTTTCTTGGCCTTTATTATTTTAATTGCTAATATTAATTGCGCACTTTTAAATTCCTAATAAAGCAAGACAAAATAAAATTTTTCATGCATTTACATTAACATCATTCAATATCATGCATATGTCCATCTTCGAGTCCAAAACTCATTCCCTTTTCTTTCTTATCCTCAGGATTTCTCATAATCCAAATTGAGTATTTCAGTGTTCGCATTTTCTCCGCAACACTACGCGTCTTTCCATAAAGAGAAGTGGCTCATCGTCTTGAAGTAACTCACGCCTACAACACTCGAGCAGCTTTAAAGAAGAAAATGGAGAATTTAGAGCAAGAGAATCACGAGCTTCGTGAAGAATTAACATCCATGAAAACGGAGATGGAGAAACTAACGGAGTTAGTGAAACTACTAGCTGCCGCGCAAATCCCGACACCTCCTCCTCCCCCCAGTTCTCAAGAACAAGCATCAGCATTTGCTTCGACTTCATCATTGCATGTCAATGCTCCACAACACTCTAAACCCCTCGGTTGTACGTGGGGCATGCCTTTTGAGTTTGGTGAAGAGTCTATCCCAATTCCCACTACTCTCCTAGAAGCTCCGGTATCTCAACCCGAGATTTCCTTCCCTCAGGCTACTGTGGCCTTCACAACGCCGGTGGTCCATACCACTCAACATGATCACGGGCCTATCTTTCGTGCCGAAAGCTTAGGTGCCCAGGATAGGATGGCCGATTTCCAAGAGAAATTCGAGGAAATGCAAAAGGAGATTAAGGCCCTCCGAGGGAAAGATTTATTCGGGAAGGACGCCCATGATTTTTGCCTTGTACCCAATGTCAAAATCCCACCTAAATTCAAGGTCCCGGATTTTGAAAAGTACAAGGGAAATACTTGCCCGCAAAGTCACTTGGTAATGTACGCAAGGAAGATGTCAACGCAAACCGACAACCATCAACTCCTCATCCATTATTTCCAAGATAGCTTAACCGGTGCCGCTTTAAAGTGGTACATGGGTTTGGATAGTACTAAAATCCGAACCTTCAATGACTTGGGAGAGGCGTTTGTCCGCCAATACAAATATAATTTGGACATGGCCCCGGACCGGGACCAACTCCGGGCCATGGCCCAAAAGGACAAAGAGACCTTTAAGGAGTACGCACAAAGATGGAGGGAGATAGCGGCTCAGATCAGCCCGCCTCTTGAAGAGAAGGAAATGACCAAGATATTTTTGAATACTCTTGGCTCCTTTTATTATGAACGAATGGTTGCAAGTGCGCCAAGTGACTTCACCGAGATGGTAAGCATGGGCGTACGTTTGGAAGATGCGGTCCGGGAGGGACGCTTAGTGAAAGAAAGTGCTCCATCAAGCAGCACTAAGAGATTCGGGGGTGGCTACCCAAGGAAGAAAGAGCAAGATATTGGCATGATTGGCCATGGAGGACCTCATCAAGGGTACTCAGCATATCCGCATATCTCTGCCATTTCACCTACCATCTCAACACCTCCAAACTACCAGATCCAGGTCCCACAAAGGCCTCCCCCTCCTTATCAACCAGCATATCAACAACAACAACCTCCACAAAATCCACAACCATATTATCCACAACAACGCCCGCAAGGTCAGCAGCAATTCCGACCTCAAGCGCCTCAACAACCGTTTAATCATCAGAATCGCCCAAGAGTGGCATTCGATCCGATACCAATGAAGTACGCGGACTTGCTCCCGGCTTTACTTGCGAGGAACCTCGTGCAAACAAAGGCACCACCTCCCGTACCAAACGTGTTACCCCCATGGTATCGCTCTGACCTTACTTGTGCATACCATCAAGGGGCATCGGGACATGACGTTGAACGTTGCCTCGCTCTAAAAAATGAGGTCCAAAGGCTAGTCCGTACTAAGGTGTTGACCTTCAAGGACTCAAACCCAAATGTCCAAACTAACCCGCTGCCAAACCATGTCTCCTCTATCAACATGGTTCAAGAATGTCAAGGAGCCAGTCATGTTTTGAAGGCCCAAGACATCAAGACGCCTCTAGTTCCACTGCACATCAAGATGTGTAGGGCAGCTATGTTCGAGCACGATCATGCTAGTTGTGAAGAATGCTCAGTGAGTCCTCAAGGATGTATGAAAATCCAAAATGACATACAAGGACTATTGGACAAAAAGGAGCTTGTTGTCACAAAAAGGGACAAGAGCGTATGTGTTATAATCCCGGAATTTAATATCCCAGATTACTTGGAGTTAGCCCCCAGCAGCCAGAAGCCTGCCGCTACTCCTCTCATAATATGCTTACCAGGGCCTGCCCCATACACTTCCAACAAGGCAGTTCCTTACAAATACCTTGCAACCATGGTGAATGAAGGTCAAGAGGTACCAATTCCTCCTTTAGCCCCTGTCGGTAATATCACGGACAGTAGCAAGGTGCTAAGGAGTGGACGGATTCTTCCCGCAGTAGTCCAAGAAAAGGTCAATACCCCGGTATTTGAACCAAGGCAAACCCAAGACCCCTGCACAAACAAAGATGTAGGTCAATCCAGTGGGGCAAATACCGATTCGGATCTTGATGAGGTTTTGAAACTAATCAAGAAAAGCGAATATAAGGTTGTGGACCAGTTGTTGCAAACACCTTCGAAAATCTCTATGCTGTCCTTACTGTTAAACTCCGAAGCTCATAGAGAATCATTGATGAAGGTTTTGAACCAAGCCTTCGTGGAGCACGATATAACCCTTGGCCAATTCGGGGGCATTGTCGGAAACATCACTGTATGTAACAACTTAAGCTTCAGTGATGAGGAACTCCCGGAGCAAGGAAGGTACCATAATTTGGCGTTACACCTCTCGGTAAACTGCAAGTCGGATGCTTTATCAAATGTGCTTGTAGATACCGGTTCTTCATTGAACGTAATGGCCAAGACAACCCTTGACCAGCTTTCTTACCAGGGGACCCCCATGAGGTCAAGTGGGGTGGTAGTTAAAGCTTTCGACGGCTCAAGAAAGTCAGTAATTGGAGAGGTAGATCTGCCCATCACAGTCGGGCCGCACACATTTCAAATCACCTTCCAAGTAATGGACATACAAGCAGCGTACAGTTGTTTGTTAGGACGTCCATGGATCCATGAAGCCGGAGCAGTAACGTCCACACTTCACCAAAAGCTGAAGTTTGTGAAGAATGGAAAGCTAGTCACTGTGAGAGGGGAGGAAGCTCTGTTAGTCAGCCATCTGTCGGCTTTCTCGTTCATCGGTGCTGATACCGTTGATGGGACATCATTCCAAGGTCTTTCCTTAGATGATGAGAGTGCTATAAAGAATGGAGCATCCATGATGTCTTACGAAAGTGCACAAAGGACAGTGCGAGATGATTTACTCCCGGGTTGGGGAAAGCCGATAAGCCTTCCAGAGCATAGGCATAGAGAGGGGTTAGGCTTCACTTCAACTACAAGAGTTGCCGAACCAAGCGCTAACATCGAATCGCTCAAGGACATTTTCCACAGCGCCAGTTTAGAAACCAATGCCATCACTGAAGATGGGCCGGAAGAAGCGGTACATGTCCATGTGACACCCGGAGGAGTTTGCTGCAATTGGGACGCTGTCGACGTTCCTTCTGTTATTCAATTGTCAAAGTAATGTGTTTATTTATTTATCGCTTTCAAAAAAAAGATCCCTTCGTCTTGCCCAAAGCGAAGAAGGACTCATGTAGGGCTTGTTTAAAGTACTATTATCATAAATGAAATTCGTCGTTTTTATCACGACCTTTCTATTATTCTTCTTGTTATTTTATTGTCGTTTTTCCGAAAAAAAATGGTAACACAAAAAAAACCAAAAAAAATCAATCATAAGTATATTTTCTTTTTTTTAATTTTCAAAAAGGCTGCATTTTCTCTCATTTCTCTAAAATCAATCATCCATCATTTGCAGACTAAACGTCCATAAACCCGTTGAACTCCATAACCCTAGGCTCTCTCCCAACTTTGAATTCCCTGTTTACGAAGCGGAAGAGGAAGAGGATGAAGAAATTCCGGACGAAATCAAGCGTCTATTAGAACAAGAGAGGAAGACTATTCAACCTCATGAGGAAGCAATAGAGGTTATCAACTTGGGTTCCTGAAGAGGACAAGAAAGAAATCAAGATCGGGGCATTGTTGGATGCATCCGTCAAAGAAAGAATCATCAAGCTTCTTGAAGAATATGTGGATATCTTTGCATGGTCATACCAAGATATGCCAGGATTGGATCCTGAGATTGTGGAGCATCATCTACCTTTAAAGCCTGAATGTCCGCCAGTCAAGCAGAAGTTGAGAAGAACTCGCCCTGACATGGCCCTCAAGATCAAAGAGGAAGTGCAAAAGCAAATTAACGCTGGATTTCTTGTTACATCAGAATACCCTCAGTGGTTGGCCAACATAGTGCCTGTTCCCAAGAAGGACGGTAAAGTTCGGATGTGCGTCGACTACCGAGATTTAAACAAAGCTAGTCCAAAAGACGACTTCCCTTTACCCCACATTGACATATTGGTCGACAATACTGCCAAGTCCAAGGTATTCTCCTTCATGGATGGCTTCTCTGGATACAATCAAATTAAAATGGCTGTTGAAGATAGAGAAAAAACAGTCTTTCATTACACCATGGGGCACCTTTTGTTATCAAGTGATGCCTTTTGGCTTAACAAATGCGGGTGCTACCTATCAAAGGGGCATGACCACTCTCTTCCACGACATGATACACAAAGAAATTGAAGTATATGTCGACGACATGATTGTCAAATCAGGAACTGAAGAGGAACATGTTGAATATTTGCTAAAGATGTTTCAACGTCTAAGAAAATATCGGCTTCGCCTGAACCCCAACAAATGTACATTCGGCGTGAGATCTGGAAAACTTCTAGGTTTCATTGTCAGTCAAAAGGGTATCGAGGTAGATCCCGACAAGGTCAAGGCCATCAGAGAAATGCCTGCTCCTCAAACTGAGAAGCAAGTAAGGGGATTTCTAGGACGTTTAAATTACATCTCTAGATTCATATCCCACATGACAGCCTACTTGTGGACCCATCTTCAAGCTACTTCGCAAAAATCAAGAAGTAGTATGGACAGAAGATTGCCAGAAAGCCTTCGACAGCATCAAGGAGTACCTGCTAGAACCTCCAATACTTATTCCTCCAGTCGAAGGAAGACCTTTAATCATGTACTTAACCGTATTGGAGGACTCCATGGGTTGTGTACTCGGACAACAAGACGAGACCGGTAGAAAAGAGCACGCTGTCTACTACCTAAGCAAGAAGTTTACGGACTGCGAGTCCCGATACTCTCTACTCGAGAAGACTTGTTGTGCATTAGCTTGGGCTGCTAGGCGTCTTCGCCACTACATGCTTAACCATACTACTTGGTTGATATCCAAAATGGATCCAATCAAGTACATCTTTGAAAAACCCAGCCTTAACCTGGAAGGATCGCCCGTTGGCAGATGTTGTTATCAGAATACGACATCGAATACCACACTCAGAAAGCTATCAAGGCCAGCATTCTTGCCGATCATTTGGCTCATCAACCAATCGAGGATTATCAACCAATCAAGTTTGACTTCCCCGATGAAGAAATCATGTATCTAAAGATGAAGGATTATGACGAGCCACTATTCGGCGAAGGTCCAGATCCCGAATCTAGATGGAAGTTAATCTTTGATGGAGCTGTCAATGTCTATGGCAATGGAATTGGGGCAGTTATCATCACCCCCGACGGCAAACATCTCCCTTTCGCTGCAAGACTTTCATTCGACTGTACAAACAATATGGCGGAGTATGAAGCTTGTATTTTGGGAATTGAGGAAGCCATTGATCTAAGGATCAAGAACCTCGACATTTATGGAGACTCAGCTCTTGTGATCAATCAAATCAATGGAGATTGGGAAACTCGCCACACCGGCTTGATTCCTTACAAAGATTACGCAAGACGTTTGCTAACTTTTTTCAACAAAGTTAAGCTGCATCATATTCCTCGAGATGAGAATCAAATGGCGGATGCTTTGGCAACCTTGTCTTCCATGTATGAGATCAGCCGCCGGAGTGAGATTCCAACAATCAAGGTTGAGCATCTAGAAAGGCCTGCACATGTGTTTGCAGCCGAAGCAGTCATAGATAACCAGCCATGGTTTCATGACATCAAAAGTTTCCTCCAAAAGCAAGAGTACCCGCATGGGGCATCCAACAAGGATAAGAAAACTCTGCGAAGATTAGCTGGCAACTTCTTTCTAAACTGGAGAAGTTTTATACAAGAGGAATTTTGATATGGTGCTACTCAGATGCGTTGATGAGCAAGAAGCCGATCGTATAATGCATGAGATACATGAGGGTTCCTTCGGGACTCATTCCAGTGGGCACACAATGGCTAGGAAAATCTTAAGGGTCGGATATTACTGGATGACCTTGGAGAGTGATTGCTACAAGCATGCCAGAAAATGCCATAAATGTCAAATTTATGCGGACAAGATCCATATGCCACCAACGGCTCTGAATGTCCTCTCTTCCCCATGGCCTTTCTCCATGTGGGGTATCGATATGATTGGTAGGATTGAACCTAAAGCTTCTAATGGACATCGCTTCATCCTAGTTGCGATTGACTACTTCACCAAATGGGTCGAAGCTGCGTCATACGCCAACGTCACCAAACAAGTGGTGGTCCGATTTATTAAGAATCATATCATCTGTCGATATGGTATTCCCAGCAGGATTATCACCGACAATGGGAGCAATCTGAACAACAAAATGATGAAGGAGCTATGTCGAGAGTTCAAGATCGAGCATCATAATTCCTCTCCTTATAGGCCTCAAATGAATGGTGCAGTTGAAGCTGCAAACAAAAACATCAAGAAAATAGTTCAAAAGATGGTGGTCACCTACAAGGATTGGCACGAGATGTTGCCATATGCCTTACATGGGTATCGTACTTCAGTACGCACATCGACAGGGGCAACCCCTTTCTCTTTAGTATACGGCAGTGGAAGCAGTGCTCCCCGTAGAAGTAGAAATCCCGTCATTGAGAATCTTGATGGAAGCTAAATTGTCAGAGGCTGAATGGTGTCAAAACAGATACGATCAGTTGAACTTAATTGAGGAGAAACGCATGACTGCCTTGTGTCATGGACAACTGTATCAACAGAGGATGAAACAAGCTTTTGACAAGAAGGTTCGTCCTCGTGAAATCCAAGAAGGAGACCTCGTGCTTAAAAGGATCCTATCTTTTCAACCCGATTCTAGGGGCAAATGGACGCCTAACTACGAAGGTCCCGTATGTAGTCAAGAGAGTTTTCTCTGGAGGAGCTTTGATTCTCACGACAATGGACGGCGAAGATTTGCCGCGTCCTGTGAATTCCGATGTAGTCAAGAAATATTTTGTCTAAAAACAAAAGAACAGCTCGGTAAGTCGAAAACCTGAAAGGGCGGCTTAGGCAAAAATGAGCGTCTCGGTGGACTGAAAACCCGAAAGGGCGGTCCAGGCAAAAATTAGAGACACAAAACAGAAATAATCATCCTGATAGGTCGAAAACCCGAAAAGGGCAACCTATGCAAAAGTTAAGGATCAAAAGACAAAATAACTGCATCGGATTGACTACAGTTTACTTGGGGCAAATCAGCTGTCAAAGGACTCGGAATCTGAAGCATCCAAGCAGTGAATTCAAAGTTGTTAGGGAGAATAGCGGTTATTGTTCAATGAACCTTCCCTGTATATTTACCATTTTTTCAACTTTGTAAGATCCGTGGAGCCACGCCGTTGGCGGGCCACCATCCCATTAATAAAATTTCTTCCTAGTGAAGTCTTTACATTTTGTTGGGAATTCCCACTTATTTTGCTTAGTCATTTCTTCTATTTTTGATAATAGTACTTGGAACGAAACTCTTTTTCAAAAGAAAAATTTAAATCTTTTTAGAAAGCATAAATAATAAACACATTCTCTTTGGACTTGCGAATAATTGAAGTGCGCGCCAGCAGCTATCCCGAGAGCGGATAAACTTCGCAGACCAAATATGGTCAATTGCTAAACAGATTTCCCCGGCGGAGTCCCCCCGTGAATCAAAGGGAATATCCCCAGTGAATCAAAGCCCGACCTCGCTCGGCATTCAATCATAATCCCCAGTGGATTAGCACGATCCCCGGTGGATTAATAAACTCCCCAGGAAGCCAACCTTTGTCAAAACAATCAAAAGCCCAATTGTCATTGGCACCTACTTACAAAAGCCCAACCACCGTTGGCATCTAAGGCTGGATATCGATCATGCTTCCGAAATGATCCTTATATCCCCAGCGAAACCACAAATAAAGCCCAATTTTTATTGGCATCCCTCCAGTGGAGTCTCAACCCCAAAAGCCCAATCATCATTGGCACAAATACAAAAAGCCCGACCTCGCTCGGCACCCACATTGCAAAAAGCCCGACCTCGCTCGGCACCCCAATCAATGCCCGACCTTGCTCGGCATCCAAATACAAATCAAAGCCCGACCTCGCTCGGCATCCAAACAAAACATAAACATTCCCGGTGGAATCACCAGTTCTTTCCCCAAGCGAATTAACACGATTCCCCAGTGAAGTAACAATTTCCCCATGAGGTATGTGTTCCTCGTCAACGGTTATGGCTCCGCCCCGTCAACATTTTGGAGGTGTTCCCTGTGTCATCATCACATCAAAGATTACCGAGTGTTTGCAATGCGACGTCGGTCCACTTCTCATTTTACCGGTCTAAATCTTGTTTCACCAAGTTGTCGGTCACGCAATAAATCAAAACATTTAGGGTATCCCCCAGTGCAAGCCAATCTTTCACACATCCCCAGTGGGAGTCCTGCATTAGTACATTCATACATTCATGCATTCATACGTTTGTACAATCATACAAATCATGTGATCACGCATTCATGCATATGCGCATTCATACATGCAACATAATGCAATGTCATCTGTACATGGTTGCTTTAACCACCACGTTTCTTACCAATCTATCATAAACAATCTGCATTTTTCTCCAATGTCATCCTCCAGTGATGTTACAACATAAAGCCCAATTTTATTGGCATTCCCCAGTAAGTCATCATTCACACTCACAAATACCAAATCATAACCAAAGCCCGACTTTGCTCGGCATCCCATCATAGTCACCAGAAAATGTTCCCCAAGTGTCATCCCCGGTCCAGTTGGTCAAGTGATGTCACCCTTTTACGCCAAGTGGCAGTTCAAACGAACAGCTTGCGCATCCTTTTTATCATAACTTTATGCCAAGTGGCAGTTCAAACGAACAGCTTGTGCATATTCCCCAGTGTTGTGCCAAGTGGCAAGTTCTTTAATGGACAGCTTGTGCATCCCTTTTCCCCAAGTGAAGGGGCAATTCTGTAAAGAACGGCTTGTCAGTCGCATCCTCACCGTCGTCAATGTACGGTTCGGTAAACAATCCGGACAGTTGACATGTCTCTTTTATTTCCCGTCGTCAATGTACAGTTCGGTAACCAATCCGAACAGTTGACTTTTCTTCTTGTCGTCAATGAACGGTTCGGTAACCAATCCGGACAGTTGACGTGTCTTTATTTCCTGTCGTCAATGAACGGTTCGGTAACCAATCCGGACAGTTGACATGTCTTTTATTTCTTATCGTCAATGAACAGTTCGGTAACCAACCCGAACAGTTGACTTTTCTTTTTGTTGTCAATGAACGGTTCGGTAACCAATCCGGACAGTTGACATGTCTTTTATTTCTTATCGTCAATGAACAGTTCGGTAACCAACCCGAACAGTTGACTTTTCTTTTTGTTGTCAATGAACGGTTCGGTAACCAATCCGGACAGTTGACATGTCTTTTATTTCTTATCGTCAATGAACAGTTCGGTAAACAACCCGAACAGTTGACTTTTCTTTTGTTGTCAATGAACGGTTCGGTAACCAATCCGGACAGTTGACATGTCTTTTATTTTTCTGACGTCAATGAACAGTTCGGTAAACAACCCGAACAGTTGACTTTTCCTTTTGTCGTCAATGAACGGTTCGGTAAACAACCCGGACAGTTGACGTGTCTTTACTTCCTATTGTCAATGAACGGTTCGGTAACCAACCCGGACAGTTGACATGTCTTTTCTTCTTGTCGTCAATGTACGGTTCGGTAACCAATCCGGACAGTTGACATTTCTTTTATTTCATGTTGTCAATGTACAGTTCGGTAACCAACCCGAACAGTTGACTTTCCTTTTTTATCGTCAATGAACGGTTCGGTAACCAACCCGGACAGTTGACGCGACATTTACTTTCTTGTCGTCAATGGCAGTTCGGAATTCAACCCGAACAGTTGACATCTTGTTTCTTGTCGTCAGTGGCAGTTCGGCAACAACCCGAACAGCTGACCCTTACATTCAATCCTTGTCGTCAGTGGCAGTTCAGCAACAACCTGAACAGCTGACCTTTACATTCAATCTTTGTCGTCAGCGGCAGTTCGGAATTTAACCCGAACAGCTGACATTTTACCCTTTTGGTTCCCGTGGTTAATTGCCCACTCTCCCCAGTGAACAGTTCGGCAATAACCCAAACGGCTAACCTTTTTCCCCAGTGGAACGCTATCCCCAATAGAGTCGGATCCCGTTTCTTTAACGAACTCGGGTATCCCTTTGTCTCTGTTTGTCCCCCAATCAGGTCATCTTTGCCATTTTGCATTTATACTTGCATCACATGCATTCATAACATTGCATACATGGCATCGCATCCATATTGTTTTACTGTCCAAAATTGGTCAAAAAAATGGTGTACTTTGTATTTAAGTTTCTTCGACCCGTCGAATCAAAATTTCGCTTTTTAATCTCCGTAGCGAAGAAACTTAAATAGGGGCATCTGTCATACCCCATTTTTTGACCCATTTTCATCTCGTTATTTATTGTCTCGTTTTACGCGTTTTTTTTTAGGGCCGAGAATTTCGTCGTTTCAGACGAAATTTCGGCAGGGAGGTATTTTAAAATACCTCATGTCAATTTTTGTTTTGTTTATTAATTTTATTTTTTATCCCTTTTTATTTTTACTTTTAATTTCAGTTTTATTATTATCATTAATTTTTATTTTAATTTTTATTATTATCATTTTTATTATTTTTATTATTATTATTTTTTCTTTTTTGCAATTTTTGTCCAAAAAAGTCCAAAATCCAGTCCAAAAAATCCAGTCATGGTCAACACAGCCATAACACTGTTCATGCGCCCCCAAGGCCTGGCTTTTCATCATCACAAATTCTCAGATTTTATCCAAAAATCATCATCACAAAATCCTCAAATCCAGCAAAATCACTTTCCCATTTAATGCTTGCAGAATTTCTATCCAAAAAAACCAGATCAACATGCAAGTTAAATGAGTCATTAAGCTGACAAGCAGCTTAATGTTCCTCTATTTAACAGAGCCAAATCAACAGAAACAGAAGGAGAAGAAATTTTAGAACAGAAAAATTTAAGAGAGAAAAATTTTAGAAGAAGAAATTTAAACTCAAACATTCCAGCAACTTTTTTTTCTCAGCAAACACACACAAACATAACACACAAACACGTTCAACACAACCTGAACATTTCCACCCAAACTCAACACACCTCACTCAAACCCTCACGGCCAAACACACCCACACAGTACCAAACTCACACAAACACGAACCAAGCCACACAAAACGCACGCAACCACAACAACACACACTCACGCAAGCTTAAACGAACCCACACGGCCTATAGCACGAAACCACACGGTATAACACGAAACCCACACACACATCACCAGCAACCTCGCAACAAACACATCACACACACACAAAGAGCATAAACCGAAGCAGAACCGAAAAAAGAAAGAGAAAGGTAAAAATTTTTTGGTAGTTTTAAACTTAGATCTACGCTTTTTGGTGAGGATTTTCGAAAATCCAAGGCCGGATTCGGGTTTAGAAACAAAAAGGATATAGGAAAAGGAAAAAAAATTTTGAAAAAGGAGTGTTTTTAACTTTCCGGCGCGGTGGCGCCGCCGCGTTGGCCGGCGGCCACCACGCCGGAGCCCCCCCTTGGCCGGCCAGAATTTTTAGAAAGAGGAGAGAGGTGGGAGAAGAAGGTGGTTCGGTTGAGAGAAGAGTGAAAGAAGAGAGAGAGTGGAAGTAAGGAAATGAAAGAAAATGAAGGGGAAAGGGTATTTATACCCCTCCCCGTTTCTGTGTGGCAGGGTGTACGCGTTAGCGTACACCCACGCTCTCCTGGCCCTCTGATCTTAATCATACGGCCTGGTTTTCTTTGCCCTGTGATTAGATCAGGGCCGTCTGATTAATCAGACGGCCCAGATTAATTTACGAAAGCCCAATGCTTTTTGGGCCTTTTCTTTTAAATCTGATTTAGTTTTTGCTACTAGTACCCCCCAGTTTTATTTTTTACACCTCCCAAATTTTTATTTCTTTTATTTTCTTTGCAAATTTAATTTTTTTCTTTTTGTTATTTATTTCTTTTTATTGTTTTATTATTTTTTACATCTCATTCATTTATTTACCTATCATTTATCTCATGCATTTATTTTTTTATTTTTATTTCTTTTTGTTCATTTTATTTTATATCTTTTCTTTATGTCATTCATATGTACATTTAGGAACATATATATATAAATATGCATTGTTTTTATATAGTTCAATCCATGATAAACAAAAAAATCTTTTTATTTAAATCCAACGATCCTTTTATTTAATTCCTCGCGTTTAGTTTATTTCACCGCATTTATTTTTCTTTTTAAACTCCAAATAAAAAATCCAAAACAACAAAAACATTTTCATTTTTATTAAGTAACAAAACTTGTTCATTTTGGTTGCAACAACTAATTTGGACAATTTATTTTCTCTTTTATTCTAAAAAACGAGCGTTTTTCTTAGTTTACATTTTCATAAAATTCAAGCGAAACATGAATGAAAAAAGGTGGTTTGACGTATGTCTCTCCTTTCCCCGATCGGATAAACACTTGACGTATGTCTCGTTGCTTAGACGATCGTCATTCTTTTCTAGCTTCCCAAAAATATACGTTTTTAAATTCAAACAAAACTTGAATGAAAAAGGGTGGTTTGACGTATGTCTCTCCTTTCCTCGGTTGTACGAACACTTGACGTATGTCTCGTTGCTCGGACAATCGTCATTCTATTTTCAAAGTGAATCCAACTCACCAATCTTGGCCCTTGTGGTCAATCCAAACCTTTCGCGCCTTTGCGCGTTATTTTTAAAAACATTTACGCCTTGCGTGAATTTAACGCCTCTGTGCGTTTATTTTATTTTCAAGCTTTTGTACGCCTCCGTGCGTTTGTCTTTATTTTCAAACATTTTACGCCTCTGTGCGTCTGTCTTTTTCCTTAAATATTTACGTTTTGCGCGAGTTTATCGCCTTAGCGTCTGTCTTTCACCTTTTTAAGCTTTTTACGCCTTTGTGCGTTTTCAAACAATTCTTTTTCAAGAACTACGTAAGCTTTGAATTCTCCGACTACCGGGAGATACGTAGGAGCAAGATTGACGTCTTGTCAAGCCCGTTATTTAAAAATCTTTTTTCTCTTTTTTCTATTTCGTTTGTTTTTATCTCTTTCTTCACCTCACATTTTATTTACTTGTTCATTTACATATATATATAATTAAGCGTGCAAGCAAAACGTCAAAAAACATTTTAAGCCTAAGCCAACTAAGAGGTTCCCGTTGAGTACAACGGATGTGAGGGGTGCTAATACCTTCCCCTCGCATAATCGACTTTCGAACCTAAAATCTCATTCAAAGGTAATTTCGAACTTTTTTCCTTTTTCCCCGAAAAATTAAAAGTTCAGTCGTGATTTAAATTTAGTGATTCAACGCTAGTCAATAGCTTGACATCCGAAATTCGACGCGACAGGACCGTCTGATTAAAATCAGAGGGTCCTTATCTGATCACAAGGGGGAACACCCACGACCGTCTGATTTAAATCAGAGGGCCTGTGAGGCGATGGTGCATGCTAAGGCATGTACCCACGCGCACCAAATCAGGGAGGGGTATAAATACCCCAATCCTTCACAAAATCTTCATTCTCTCTTTTTCTTTATCTCTCTAATCCTCTCTCTAGGAAACTGTCCCCTCTCTCTTCTCTCTTCTCTCTCAAATTCTGGTGGCCGGAAAAATTTCCGGCGCAGTGGCCGGCCTGCCTAGACCGCGGCGCCACCGCGCTGGAGTTTTAAAACTCCACCGTTTTTGGAAAAAATAATTTTTTTTACTCCTTTTCTCACCCTCTCTTTGAATCCACACTCAAAACTTCCAAAATCTTTTCGAAAACTCCTAGATCTAGATTTTAAAAATCTTATAAAAAAAAGAAAAAAAAACTACCTTTGTGAGCTTTTGGGTTCGGATTGGGGTGGTTTTAGGCTGTGATGATTTTTTTTTAGGGTGGTTGGTGGCTCGGATTTTATGTTTGTGTGTGGTTGGGAGTGGTGGCCAAGTTGTGGTTGTGAGGAGATGAGTGGTGGCCGAGTTTGGTTGTGGAAGAGGGAGGTGGTCGCGATTGTGGTTGTGGTTGTGGAAGAGGGAGGTGGTCGAGTTTGTGTTGTGGTGGTTTAGGGGGGGAGGTTTAGTAGTTTTGTGTTGTTTTTTTTGTGGGTGGTAGAAAAAATGTAAGAGTTTTTTCTTGTAGAAATATTTGATTGTGCTGTTTTTTTGTGATTTTTTTGATGAAATTCTCCCCCTCTGCCTCTGATTTTTGTCTCTGTTATAGGCATTCTTGGAATTGAAATGCTGGATTTTTTTTTGGCAAAAGTTTGGTTAATATTTATTGAAAAAGGGGGAGGAAGTGACTTGTGATCTTTGGTGAAGATTTGGGGCTGATTTTTGGGCAGAGGATGAAGAAAAAAATCAGGAAAAGGGGCGCCCCCTGCAGTGATCTTACCTCTTAATTAAAAAAACAACAATAAAAAAGAAAAGTAAATAAATAGTAATAATGATAATAAAAGAAGAATAAATAAATAGTAATAATGATAATAAAAGAAGAATAAATAAATAGTAATAATGATAATAAAAGGAAAGAATAATAAATAGTAATAATGATAATAAAAGGAAAGAATAATAATAAAAAAATAATAATGAGAACAGAAGTAAATATAATAAAAAAAAATAAAAAGATAAAAAGTGGCCCTAAAACGGAACAAAAATGAGGTATTTTAAAATACCTCTGCCGAAATTTTTAACGAAAAGACAAAAAGTTTCGGGCCAAAAGATATAACATGGAATCTTAGGTCAAAAATTGGGGTATGACAGATGTCCCTATTTAAGTTTCTTCGTCCAGAGATATGAAGATGAAATCTTCGCTTCGACGGGAAGAAGAGACTTAAATACAGAATACACCATTTTTGACCTTAAGATACCGAGGATGCTCGTAATGCAAGTACGAATACACAACTGCAAATGTGACACGACCGAGGAAGGATACCCAAGTTTGTTAAGGAAAAGGATCCGACTCCGCTGGGGAATGATGTAGTTTTACTGGGAGAAAAGGTCGCCTACTATCTCATTGATTCAGAACGATAGCTTAATAAAGACAAAAGACCAATGTTACCTACCATCGTATAGACGATAGCTTAAAGAAGATAAAAGAAGAAGATATTGCCTACTATCAACAAAAATGATAGCTTAAAGAAGAAAAATGACAGGTATTACATACTATCGCGTACTAATAGCTTAACGAAGGTAATATAAGAGAAAAGATATTGTCTACTATCGGTGTGCAGATAGCTTAATGAAGACAAACAATATATTTTACCTACTACCGTTGTGAGGATAGCTTAATATAAGAGAGAAGATATTGTCTACTATCGGGGTGCAGATAGCTTAATGAAGACAGACATTATATTTTACCTACTACCGTTATGAGGATAGCTTAATGAAGGTAAAATATAAAAGAAAAGATATTGTTTACTATCGGTGTAAGGATAGCTTAAAGAAGACATACACTATATTTTACCTACTACCTTTGTGAGGATAGCTTAATGAAGGTAAAAATATAAGAGAAATGACATGGTCTATTATCGTGGTAAGGATAGCTTAAAGAAGACAGACACTATATTTTACCTACTACCGTTGTGAGGATAACTTAATGAAGGTAAAAATATAAGAGAAATGACATGGTCTACTATCGTGGTAAGGATAGCTTAAAGAAGACCGACAATATATTTTACCTACTACCGTTGTGAGGATAGCTTAATGAAGGTAAAATATAAGTGAAATGACATGGTCTACTATCGTGGTAAGGATAGCTTAAAGAAGACCGACAATGTGTTTTACCAACTACCGTTGTGGGGGTAGCTTAATGAAGGTAATATATACGAGAAATGACATACTGGGGATGACACCCTTGGGAACTGAACATGATCGCAAGCCTATTTGTTTGTAGAACTTGCCACCGGAAAGTGTTTGATTAGTGACATCTCTGGACCAGACACACTAGGGATGACACTCTTTTATGAGAATTCAAGTTGTTCGTTTGTAGAACTTGCCACCTGAAATGTTTGACAGGGACCACTACCTTGCTCCAGCCTTTAGATGGTCCAACAACAGCACTCTTCTTAGTAACATGAGCAGGCCTGCTGGCAGCAGCAACAACCTTTCCTTTCCTATTCTTCAGCCTCTTGCCAACACTTTGGTCAAGTATTTTACCAATGGGTTCATCATCAGACTCCATATCATCTATATTAACAGCAATTATAGATTGATCCTTTATCATATCAGTACTCTCTTCTTGAACTTCTTGATCAAACACAGGTTCAGACTCTTCTGCATCTTTGTCATTCTCACTGTTTACTGACTTGTCCTCTGACACAGCATCCTGGGAATGCTCATCAGTCTCCTTCTCTTGTGAACTGTCAGAAGGTGACACAACAACAGACTTACTGGTAGACTTTCCAGGAGACTCTTCTTGACTGACTTTCTTCATTCCTCTTAGGTTTAAATAACCAAGCTTCTGGTGCCACAGCTCAATCTCTTCTCCTTTTGATGATGCTTTTAGAGAGGTGTGAGCTATAAGACTAGTATCAACAACCTTAGGTTTCCATTCTTTTCTAACTTGAACACATGTATGGCTGACCTTTGGTTGAACATGAGGTTGTGGATATCCATACAGTTTGAAACAAAACGGTTTAATATGCCCATTTTTCCACAGTAATGACATACCCAAGGATGAGATTTCCTCCTGCTCTTAGATCCTTGAGGTTTGTTTAGATGTTCCATCTTAGGTTTGCCCATCATTGGATCAAATGCTTCAACAATTGCACTGACCTTTTTAGTTGGATTTTGCTGTTTGTTCAAGGTCCTATAATCAAACCCTATACCACTTGGTTTCCCTTGGTTCTAAATCTCCAATATCTCTTTTAGCCAGTACCAGAGTTCAACATTCTAACCTGCTTCTTTAAGTGTTCAAGTTGAGAGTTCAGTTGGGTTACCACATCTTTGAGATCAGAAATATGTCCTAAGTGTTCACTTCTTTCAGTCTGAAGTTGACTGATAGTTCTCTTCTGTTCTTCCAGTTGCTTGCACACTTCTTCAAATTTAACATGCAACTTCTTGCATGAATCAGCAGGTTCTTCATAAGACAGTTCTTCATCACTGGATTCAGTATCAGATGATGCTTCAAAACCTAATGGTATTTCAGAAACTGATGGTGCTTCTAAATCCTTAACTTTATCATCAGACATGCATCTACCAGTTAAAGCAACAACACGTTTGGCAGACTCATACTCCACTTCTCCTTCTGAGTCATCATCAGACCAAGAAACTGTCAGACTCTTCTTCTGTTTCTTGAGATACGTTGCACATTCTGTCCTGATGTGGCCATATCCTTCACACTCATGACACTGAACTCCTTTGGATTGATTGTCTTTCTCATCAGTTCTTGTCTTCTTCAAGTCATTTGGTTTGGACCTCTGCTTCAGAATCTTGTTAAACTGTCTACTAAGCATCACAAGAGCTTCTAATGTGCTTTCATCATCCACAGTATCAACATCTGCTACAAAAGCAACACCTTTCCCTTTCTTATCAGTTCTGTTGTTGAAGGCTATCTCAAAATTATGCAAGGACCCTATCAATTCCTCAACCTTCATACTGGAGATGTCTTGTGCTTCCTCTAATTGCAGTCACTTTCATATCAAATCTCTTAGGTAAGGATCTGAATATTTTCCTCACAAGTTTCTCATCAGATATTTTTTCTCCAAGAGAATCAAATGAGTTGGTCATGTCCAGAACATTCATATAGAAATCTAGTATATTTTCATCCTCCAACATTTTGAGATTTTCAAACTTGGTGGTGAGAAGTTGAAGTCTGGACATTTTTACCTTAGAAGTGCCTTCATGAATAGTATTAAGAATCTCCCAAGCATCCTTAGCTACTGTGCACTGCTTGATCAGTCTGAACATATTCTTGTCCACTCCATTGAATAAAGCATTCAAAGCTTTGGAGTTTCCAAGAGCTAATTTATCTTCTACCTTGGACCACTCTTCCTCTGGTTTTAACTCAGTTGTCTTCTTTCCATCTTTGTCAAGCACAACAGGATGTTCCCAACCCTTCAGAACTGCTTTCAAGGTCTTACTATCAATGGATTTAAGGAAAGCACTCATGCGTGATTTCCAATATTCATAGTTGAAACCATCCAACAGAGGTGGTATGTTTACAAATCCTCCTTCTTTCTCCATTATGCCAGAAAATATCTTCCCTGGAGCTCACCCTAAAACAGGCAGGGTGCCTTCTCTGATACCAATTGAAATTTCTGGCAGGACCAGTTGCTGTTTGTAAAACAGAGTAGAACAAACTACGCAAAACAGTGGTTCAGAAACAGCACAATAACAGACAGAAAGTAAAAAACTGAAAGTAAAGATGCACAAGATATTTGTTAACCTAGTTCGGTGACAAACACACCTACGTCTGGAGGCTACCAAGCCAGGAAGGAAATCCACTATGATAGTCCTAGTTCTAAGTTCTCAGCAAACTCCCAGTTTACAACTTATCACCTAGCAACTACCCGTATTGACTTCAATCTAGGAACTCCTAGACCTGAGATCCCATCTCACTTCCCTCAGTCAATCACTGCCCCAGTGATATCAGACTCTAACAATAAACAACTAAGTAGGAGACACACTCCAAAAACATAAATAGTCACTCTTGCTTAAAACCTTCAAGTGATTACAACTCAATAAAAACAAACCAACTCTAAACAATTGAGTGGTGTACAGAAACAGAGCACACAGCTCACAGACTCAAAACCTAATAAAACTCTATCAATACTTGCTTTGGTTTTTGGTTAAGTTTCTTCAATAGCAGCGTCCTCTATTTATAGTCTCCAGCAGCAACAAATTCTTGAACCAAATAATCTTCAAATATATATTTCCAAAATTCTTTAGAAACATATAGAAGCAATTATTCTTCAGAAATATATTTTCCAAAGATTACTTTGAAAATATATTCACAAATAAAAGAAACCAATCTTCAACAAATATCTCACGTAAAATAATCTTCCTTCTAGAAACGCATCTTGAAGAATTCTTCAAATAAATCTACAAAAGATCATGTGAGAAAATTAACAGCTCCAAGGCACAAAAACAGAACGCAGAAAACCAGCTTTTGAAGGTACTTATGAAGGTCTGCGTATGAAGTTCTGCGTCTGAACATTTCAGCTTCTGAAGGTTGCTTCTGAAGTACTGTTCAGCTTCTGAAGGTTCAGCGTCTAAAGTATTGTTCAGCTTCTGAAGACGCACATATTGAGATTTCAGCTTCTGAAGACGTACTGCTTCTGAAGACGCACAACTGCTTGTATATTTGATTTTAGCAAACATGAAGCCAACAACCAAATATCCAACACATCAGAATTCAGCGATAAAGACAGCATGATGATCTTCGAAGGAGTTTACATTAGCTGGTCCACTACCTTGTACTCACTTTTCTTAATCAGCTTCAGCACCTCATCAAAATCAGAATTGACATTGGTCCCACTGGGTTGGCCCGCGTCCTTGCTTGTACTGGAGTCTTGTATTCGTTGCTTGTATTGGTCCCACTGGGTTATCCCCAGTATGCATTGGGCTAGCGGGGATATATCTAAATGCATTGGACCAGCGGGGTTATATCTAAATGCACTGGGCCAGCGGGGTTATATCTGGACCGTCTGATTAAAATCAGAGGGCCCTGATCTGATCACAAGGGGAAACACCCACGGCCGTCTGATTTAAATCAGAGGGCCTGGGAGGCGAGGGTGCATGCTAAGGCATGCACCCACACACACCAAATCTGATCAGAGGGGTATAAATACCCCAACCCTTCACAAAATCTTCATTCTCTCTTTTTCTTTCTCTCTCTAGGAAACCGCCCCCTCTCTCTTCTCTCTCAAATTCCGGTGGCCGGAAAAATTTCCGGCGCGGTGGCCGGCCGTCCTAGACGGCAGCGCCACCGCGCCGGAGTTTTAAAACTCCACCGTTTTTGAAAAAAAAATAATTTTTCTTACTCCTTTTCTCACCCTCTCTTTGAATCCATACTCAAAACTTCCAAAATCTTTTCGAAAACTCCTAGATGTAGATTTTAAAAATCTTGTAAAAAAGAAAAAAAAAAAAACTACCTTTGTGAGCTTTTGGGTTCGGATTGGGGTGGTTTTAGGTTGTGATGATTTTTTTTTAGGGTGGTTGGTGGTTCGGATTTTATGTTTGTGTGTGGTTGGGAGTGGTGGCCGAGTTGTGGTTGTGAGGAGATGGGTGGTGGCCGAGTTTGGTTGTGGAAGAGGGAGGTGGCCGCGGTTGTGGTTGTGGAAGATAGAGGTGGCTGAGTTTGTGTTGTGGTAGTTTAGGGGGGAGGTTTAGTAGTTTTGTGTTGTTTTTTCTGTGGGTGGTAGAAAAAATGAAAGAGTTTTTTTTTTAGAAATATTTGATTGTGTTGTTTTTTGTGATTTTTTTTTGATGAAATTCTCCCCCTCTGCCTCTGATTTTTGTCTCTGTTATAGGCATTCTTGGAATTGAATGCTGGATTTTTTTGGCAAAAGTTTGGTTAACATTTATTGAAAAAGGGGGAGGAAGCGACCTTGTGATCTTTGGTGAAGATTTGGGGCTGATTTTTTAGCAGAGGATGATGAAAAAAAAAAATCATGAAAAGGGGCGTCCCCCTGCAGTGATCTGACCTCTTAATTAAAAAAAACAATAAAAAATAAAAGTAAATAAATAGTAATAATGATAATAAAAGAAGAATAAATAAATAGTAATAATGATAATAAAAGAAGAATAAATAAATAGTAATAATTGTAATAAAAGGAAAAAATAATAAATAGTAATAATGATAATAAAAGGAAAGAATAATAATAAAAAAATAATAATGAGAACAGAAGTAAATATAATAAAAATAAAATAAAAAGATAAAAAGTGGCCCTAAAACGAAAAAAAATGAGGTATTTTAAAATACCTCTTTGCAAAAAAATTTCTCGAAAAGACAAAAAGTTTCTGGTCAAAAGACATAACATGGAATCTTAGGTAAAAAAATTGGGGATGACACTACCATTAATGAAAAAAACATTGGCCCAGCCCAATAGTAAAAAACAATCCAATAAAATAAAATCATGTGTCTCCCTTGTTGAAATCACAAGTCCCAACAACATCGCTTCCATTTCTCCATAACCCTTTCTCTGATTTCTTCCATTAAACTACCATTTCGATTTCCTTCCAAATCTCTCAATATTATTTTCCCACTCTACCATTTCTTCGTTATCCAATTCTTGCAATATGGCTTCAAGCTTATAGAGGGGAAAGACAAATTTGCGTGGTTGTGGGTTTCATAAGGAGTGGTGGAACTGGGTGATGTGAGTAGAGGATTTGGGTGATGCAAAGAAGAAGAAGAAAATTGTTTTTGTGTACTTGTGTAGGAAATTGGAGAAGAGGTTAAGGGTAATTAGGTAAAATATATTCGTTACTAAAAATTATAGATTGGATTCGATTTTGCTTTGCTGCAGAAGCTCCAATTTGTAGCTTCGAAGAGACTCACATTTGGAACCAAAACCACGTTTTGGAAAATTGATTTTGCAACTATCCAAACATCAAAGAAAACGGTTGAAACAACGTTTGGGTGTTGGACTCGCGTTTGGAGGCCATCAAACGCGGAACCAAACAGACACTAAAGCAACATGTTTGGTTCTCCAAATTTTGACGTGATTTTCATTCTAGAGCCGCTTCAAGTTGAAGCAGCTATTTCTAGTTTTTGCGTTCACGGTAAGATTCAATTCTATGATTAATTGGTGTCTTCCTTGATTACCCTTTATAAGTGTTGTACGCCATGGTTGAAAGTTGTTGCTCCATTCTTTTACGATGTGCTCCATTACGGTGGATATAAGTACTGTTTGATTATTTTTTTTATACTCTTTAATTCTTATATTTTATTAAAAAAATTCAATTGATAAAAAAATATTAAAAATAACTCTTATGAATTAATATCATTTTAAAATGAATTTATTCTTTCAAAAAAAAAATTATGAACCAATAAAAAGCATTTATAACTTTAGATAAGTTGAAATAATTATCCAAAATGAGAATTGAGATATTTAGTTTTAAATAAAATTAAAAGGATAATTTGGTCATTGCACATTTAAAATCAATTTTGATTCAAACTATTCAAACAATATAACTCATAAGAATAACTTCTAAGAGCATGCACGATGGAGACACCCATTTTTGGGTACTTTAATGGGTCACACATATACACATTACTCATTTATAATTTTTTAATAGTAGTACCTAATAAGTACTCAATCCCTCCATCCCATCATCTCACACAAATTTTTTAAATTAGACCCACTAATCAACTATCAATAACTTTATATCATTCAATTTTTTAATATTAAAAGAGTGTGGATCCTGCTTAATATTTGGGGTCTTAAGTGAGACCTCGGGTCTTATAAGACCCTGAAAAAGTTTCTCCCCATTGGGGGTACCTAATAGGTACCGGATCTTAAATGTTGAAGACCCTCCCATTGGCGATGGTCTAAGTGAGTGTATCCAAACATAAATCAATTTACATCAAACTCACTTTTAACCAAAATCAATTCTCTCAAACTCAATTCTATCAAAATCAATTTTCTCCACCGCCAAACCAAACACATACTAAGCGACTTATGCTTTTAAAAGACGTCTATATCGCTAAATTGAATTGTTAATCCACCAATCTCTGACTTTGCTTGCTGATCCATTTGTTAGCTAGCCTAGCAAATTGTTTTTAACTTAGGGTTCTTCATTCTATGATCTTTTATAATTGGCTTAAATAATCATCCAGTCCTTTAACTTAATTCTTTTTTTTCAAAGTGGTCCCTTAACTATAAAAAGTTTCAATATGGTCCTTTATGTATTATGTCGTTAGTCATTTTGGTCATCTCCGTTAACTTTTAACCTTAAATGTTTAAGATGACCAACATTGTAGGTGGTCTACTGTAGACCTATTAAATTTAACCCTTTGATCTTTTTTCAAAAAGGAGACCGTTGGATCAAACAAGTCTACTGTATCTTACGGTGAACCAACAACATCTAATTTTTGTACTCTTCTCCATCTTCTTCCCTCTTCTTCTTCATCCTCATCATCATCTTCATACACATCTATCACATTCATCATCTTAAAACCCAGAAAATTAAAATTAAAAACTCAAATTAATTTTTTCAAAAACCCAATCTTCATTATCTTCAATCTTTTTACCACCAACCATATACACAAATTAATTCCGAGATGCTAATATAAACCGTAACTTAATGTAATTTTGGAGAGGGGGTAACAAATCCAACGTCGTCGCCTCCGTCGATCTGTCCAACATGCGATTCCGGTTTAACTATTCTTGTGGTTGCTAGCATTTGATTTCAATTGAAGGGGCAAATATTCCCAATTCTGAAACGTGAACAACTACTTTCATTGCCTAATAGAGAACCCATCAATTTTCTGGGTTTACTTTTGTTGCAGCAGTTTTGTTGTTGGAAAATTCGATCCATTATGGAGTAATTAATGATTGTGAATTTAATTGGGACAATTAAAGCCTTTCACCAACATTACCAATTCAATTCTGCTTCTGTTGAGTTTGCGTTTCAATCAACCATTTCAACTCTATCTTTCTTGTTAACTAGTTGTTGCGTTCTAATTGATATGGGGAAAATTATTTACTGTTCATGCAATTTTTCCCAGATTAACCAATTTAATTCTAGATTTTTTTTATTAATAATGAGATTCAATTAATTTGAGATTTTAGTGAAATGTGAAGGATTCAATTCTTGCTTTTTCTTAGACTTGTTTGTTCAAGTTTTCTTAGGTTTATAATTTCATGATAAAAAAATTAGGTGTTGGTGGTTCACTATTACATACAATACACCTGCAATCAAATTGTTGAAATCAAATCATGAATAATAGACATTAAAAAACTAACGGAAAATATCAATTTGATTGACGAAAGCATAAATAAAAGACTAAATTAAAACTTTTAATAGTTATGGGACCACTATGAAACAAAGAATTAAGTTAAAGGATTGGACAATCAATTAAGCCTTTATAATTGAAACCTATGATCAAAAGAAAAAGATGTCAAAGTAACTATTCTTTTTTGAAAAGGGCAAAGTAACTATTCTTATATATATATATATATATATATACATACTATTTAAACTTATGATCCATTACTATAGTTTTTGTGTATAAATGTTTAACTAACATCACATATTATAAAAATATGTGCATGTATATCATGTATTTACTACAAAATTATAGTAATGGATATTCCCATTTATTTTAGTTTAATGATTTTCTTAACAATCCAAGTTAATAAAGTGTCAAAAAAGTATACGAGGAAAAAAAAATTCGTCACTTATCAACTAACAAAAAGTTCATACATACATAAACAAACTATAGGCAATATACCGACCATGATTCCACCATATTCAATCTTAAACGTGAACTTATACATGACCCCATTGATGCATTAAAAGATTCATTGGGCCACCTGCTATTAGGTTTCCGCTATCGGGTCATCCACTATTTATGTCTACGAACCAAGCCCAATAGTGCTGGTTGTGAGGGGGTGTGTTAAGAGTCTCACATCGGATATAAGATGACCTAACAATGTGTTTATAAGTAGGGGCAATCCTCACAAACCGGTTTTGTAAGGATGAGTTAAACCCCAAATTTCAACAAGGACATTTACATATATCAATGGTACTCCATTTAAAAAAAATATATATCAATGGTACTTAAATTGAGTATTAATATAGTAACAATCATGACTACCATGTTTGATATAAAATAAGATCCTAAGAATGTTTAGTGAATAAATTTAATGTAATCCTAGTTGTGACGTGCATTGCTAGCTAATAAAATTGAAGCATTCCTAAAATTTGGAATTTGACCTCCATTCTTGTCCCTTCTCAGAATTAATTTTTCATTCTGATTGCCGCCAAAATTTTATTTTAGACAAGTCAACTAAGGGTATTATTTAACACCTGTTAACAGATATTTTCTGTTTTAATTCTATCTGTTTCATTAAATCATATTCTTTACGATGAATAAACTATGATTAGGTACCCTAAAAAACCATTAAGTTTTTATATTGAGGCTAACCCATCCTTGAAAAACCAGTTTATAAACTAACAAGTGTCACTTTTTATATATTATACTCACGACCAGCACTAATGGGCTTGGTTCGTGGACATAAATGGTGGGTGGTCCGATAGTGAAAACCTGATAGAAGGTGACTCAATGGATCTTGAAGAGGCTCTGATACCATCTTAGAAATCGTGGTTGAGCCTAACACAACCCCACAAAACCAGCTTGTGAGATGAGGATTGCCCTCACTTATAAACACATTGTCAGACCATCCTCCTATCCGATGTGGAACTAACACTTAGTTATTTGACTCATATAATTAGCTTCTTTATTGCTAAAAATCATCCTATTCCTTGACTTCCAAATAGAGTAAATAGTTGCAATTTATCCATTCCATACACCCCAAATTGGGGAATGAAAAATTGAAGGAGTTGATGGAATTGGATGGAATTGATTTCATTATGTTCCATTTCATTTCATTTCATTCATTTTTTACAAATCTAAATAATGATATTTAATTACTTACCACTCCATCACATTCCATCGATCCAAACATAAATTAAGTGAATCCACTTGATTCAACTTGGAATAATAAGTTGAGGATAACTTTTTTTAATGGAGGGTAGCATTTTGAAGTTGTCACAGCTAAATTGTAACATATATAATATCAAAATCCTAATTAAGTCAAATATAGGAATATACAGCGTGAATCAACCAAAATACCCTTGAGTGCTATCCCAATAAACAATTAAATAATGAACAAAAGTTCAAAACAAACTTAATTTGCGGGCTAGTCAACTATATACACATCATTAATAAAATTATTATGGCATCATTATATATAGCCAAACATGCTTATCCTAAACACAAATCATCATCTAGTTAATTAGCATTTCCTTTGCATAAAACTCCTCATAACCATGAAAAGCCTTTTAAGTTTTCTTTTACTCATAGCAATTTCTTTGCTATCATTCTCAAAGCCTTCCCTCACAATCTTTGTGAGTATCAATTGTGGTTCCTCTAAATCTTTCACTGATAAAAACAATATAAGATGGAGTGGTGATGATGATTACATTCAAAATGGTGTGCCTCAAGAGGTCTATTCATCAAGTTCTAGCCCATTAAGCACTCTAAGATATTTCCCAACTAGAAAGAAAAATTGCTATTCCATCAAAGTTCCAAAAGGTGAAAAAGTTCTTGCTAGGGCAAGTTTTTATTATGGAAATTATGACAACAAATTATCACCACCAGTGTTTGATCTTCAATTTGATGGTAACTATTGGGCCACCGTTAATACCACAAATTATTATTATGTTGATTATGAAGCAATATATGTAACCAAAGGAAACTTCACTAGCATATGTGTTGCTCAAACAAAGCCTACACAACTTCCTTTTATATCATCACTTGAGATAAGAAGCTTGGATCCTACAATGTATAGTCATTTTGATATCAATCATGCTTTGATTTTGCAATGGAGATATGCTTTTGGTGGAAATGAAACTATAAGGTATTCCAAATTACTCCCTCTATTCCTTTAATTAATGCAATATTAATTATTATTTAGTTAATAACATCATTAACTATTTATTGTATAGAGAGAAATTGGTAGAACGAGAAAATAAGTAATTAATAATATTATAGAAAAAAGACAAATAATTTTGTCATATATGAATTTCCAATTTATCAAATTTTGATATTTAACATCATTGTTTTAAATTGCGGTCCGCGACTGCAATTGCAGCCCCCACTATAAAGGGTTTTTCAAGTCTACGTAACATACCTAAAAAAAAGTCTACTTTCACCCACATCGGCCAAAATATAAAGATTCTCAGCGTAATTACAACTGCAACTTAAAACCATTTTTGACACTATTTTGGTGCATTGATTGGAACAAACTAGGTACCCGGACGACATTTACGATCGAATATGGACACCGGCATACGGTATCCTCCTTTCCGAAGTAAAAAGCGAGGAATCAATCTTTGACATCAGTACAGCAGAAGATCATCCACCACAAGATGCATTAAAAAATGCAGTTGTTTCATCAAGCACAAATGAATACATACAATTTATCAATAGGCTTCCAGCAGAGGAAAATCATGTTTATGTAAATGCTTATTTCTCAGAAGTGATGAAAAGTGCTTTAGGAAAAAGATCAATTCAGATGTATATAGATGATAAGCCCTTTTTAAGTGCTATTGTTCCTCCTCTTGGAAGTGTGAAAGAAGTTTATATAACCAATATTACAGCTTCAGCAAACACTACATTTGTTCTGCAAGCTTCAGAGTCTTCTACTCTTCCTCCTATACTTAATGCTCTTGAAGTTTTTACAATAAGTGATGCATTCAATGCAGGAACTGATAGCAGAGATGGTAAGTGACTAAATTCTGTTTGGATGAACATCTTATAAGTTAAGCACTTATAGTTTAAACGCGTATCATATAAGTGCTTATGTATAAAATATTTTTTGAACATAAAATAAAATAAAGTCAACCGATTTTCATATTAGCTATGAACTGCTACCATAAACTAACCTGGAGAGCTTTTGAAAATATACTGAAAATAGCTTAAAGACTTGTCATAAGCTATTTCCATAAAGCTCTTCTAAATAGTCTAACAAGTATTTATGCTTGTAGATAAGTTCGTACAATGAATTCAATTGTTTTCAGAATATTGATATATGTTGTTATATTTTTATTTTATCTCTATCCTTAATCCTGTTTTTATCTATGTTTAATATCAAATATTACATAATTTTTTGCATACCCTTTGATTCAATTAAAATAATAAAAATTTTATAGTTTCTTTCTTTATTTTCTATTAAGTCATTTACAATCCATTGTAGAGGTGTTAGTAATTGAATTTAAAAATTATGCATAGATGGTATAAACAAATTTTACATAGGCATCTAATGTTGTCGACGGTCTTCATTAAATAAGATATCACTTGAAAAATTGTGTATAAATGCTTATAAACTAATTTTATCAAGTAAATCCAAATTTTAAGATGATATCAAAGATAGTCTAAGATATCTTTGGCCACTCACAACTAGACAACTTGGTTCATGGTCGAGATGTCCAGTTGTGGGCAAAAAAGGAATGTGTTGAGACTCATTGAATGAATGGTGGAGAGTCTTCACCTTATAAGTCAACTTTTTTTAAGGGACCTTATAAGTCGATTTTATAGGTTGAGTTATGTCTAACCCAAATTCTAATGTTGACAAGTTGATAGAATATAATTAAATGTTTGAACAAAACTTATTTATACTAATTTACCATGAGTTCCTTTTATTTTTCTATTAACTTTATATCTGTGTTTTATTTTGTCAAATTAGTGGAAGGTTTGTTACAACTTAAGTTGGCATTTGAAGTGCTTGTGGATTGGAGTGGAGACCCTTGTCTACCATATCCTTATAGTTGGGATTGGATACAATGTACCTCTGATGCCAAACCTCGTGTAACAGCATTGTAAGGAATTAATATCACTTTAATAAAAAATTTGTAAATTATGTAATATAATATAATAGCTACTAATAATTTGGTTATATATATTTGACTGAAAAAATATAGGTATCTTAGTAGTTATGAGTTGCAAGGCACTCTTCCAGATTTCAGTTCCATGACTGCACTTGAAACAATGTGAGATATATACTAAAAAAAAATGCTTTGTTTTGTTCTGTCTATTTTGAAATGATTAACCAATAGTTTATTATATTTTATTTTATATTTGATATACTAAACTTTTATGTGTTTCAGTGATTTGCAAAACAATACGATTGAAGGACCTATTCCTAATTTCCTAGGCCTTTTGCCTAATCTTAAGACATTGTAAGTTTCATTTTATTCACATTTGTTGTTTCAACAAATGCAACACATTATTTGAGTTCAACAAAATGAAAACATTTTTTTCTTGATTAATGCAGGAACTTGTCTTACAATAGGTTCAATGGTTCTATACCTGCATCTTTAGTGAATAAGAAAATTGAAACTGAGTAAGTTGAAATTCTCTATTATTTTCCCATGGTATTAGAAAATGGAAGTAAAAAATCTCATTTATTACTAAAATCTTCACCAAAAACCTTAAAACATAAAATATATAGATTCTTTTATTTATAATTTATATTTCGCTCAATGTTTTTTTAACAACTTTTCGGTTTATATAGTTTCTAACTTTAACTAATTTGGTTATTTTTAGCACAACAAATAATTGTCTATCTGGAATGAAGTGTCAACCTCTCAAGGCATCGTCACCAAGTAAGCAAACATCATCACCACCACCACCACCTCAACTTATTTTAGGTGATGAACCAAATATAATTGGTTCACCACCACCGCCTCGACTTATTTTAGGAGATGAACCAAATATAATTGGTTCACCGCCACCGCCTCAACTTATTTTAGGAGATGACCCAAATATAATTGATTCACCACCATTGCCAGAATTTCGTTCAGGGAATGCATCAGTGGGAAATGGAAGCTTAAAGAACAACAAACTAAACATATTATTCATACTAGCTGCGCAAACTTTGCTACCAATGATTTTCACAAAGTTTATATGAAACATATTTTTTGTTTTCTCATATATGTTTTTTTGCATGATTATGAATATTATCAAGCAAGTCATGTATTGTGTGACTCTTCTAAAGATTTAAAGTTGTTTCCAATTAATTTCCTTATGTAATTTTTACACACACACGTGTGTGTTGGAATGATAATGTGACTCAATAAATATCTCTATCGTGGATTAATTATTATTTCGTAAAAATAACATATAGTTGATAAATTAACTTATAGTTGATAACTAATGTTTTATAATTTATAGCTGATAGTTGATGATTGACGGTCGATAACTAATAGTTGATAAGAAACTTGAAGTGTTTGGTTAAATTAATAGTATAAATGTAAAATTACATAAAATGGTATTTTTAATTAATATATTTTGCATTATTATTAATTTTTTTTCAAAAAATTTAATAAAAATGCAAAATATATTGAATTAGTCCATGTCATTTGTTACAATGTTGATGCAAAATAATTAAATTTTGGCTTAATTGATCATCCGACCCCTTAACTTATTTTATTTTTTCATTTTGGTCCCCTAACTATTAAGTGTTTCAAACTGGTCCCATAAATTTTCTGTCGTTTACCATTTTGGTCCTTCCCGTTTGCTTTTTAATATCTAATATTTTTGATATTATTTCACTCATTCGATTGCAGATCCATTAAATACAACACTGAACCACCAACCCCTAATTTTTTTTCCCTTTCTTCATCTTCTTCCTTCCACCACTTCTTCATATTCATATGAAATTCATCAACATTTATACAACATAGCAGGAAAAAAATTCAGAAAAATCAACATTTAACCAACAAATAAAACCCAAATTCAACATCAATTCATCCCTTCAACATCGTGAATTCATGGCTTCCACGGATTTAGCACAACAAATAAAATATAGATTCATTTACAACATAACCCAAAATAATAAAATCATTGAACCATAGAAATGAAAGAGTACAATGATCTTCTGTTGTTAATTCTTGTAGACTTGAACGAAAATTTCCACTTAAGCTCATGAGAAAAAAACCAAATCAATGGTATTAAGGCTCCGTATACCCATTCTCCTCCACACCATGAATCCTCATTTACAATCAACACTGTTGTTCTCGTGGCTACTTTGGAACAAAAAGGATAAGATTGGTATTAAGGCTCTGTATACCCATTCGGCTACTTTAGAACCCGAATTCGGCTACTTTGGATTTGGAGATTGAAATTGGGGTTGAGATTGGAATGGAAGATGAATTTTAGTGATTTAAAGATTAATTAATTAAAATATTAATAAGAGTTTTATGTTTTTGATTTTCTGGTTTTTTTTTTTTTTCAGGATGAATAAAGATGAATGAGAGTTTTATTTGGGGTGAAGAAGAAGGAAGAACGATAGGGAAGAAGATGGAGGAAAAATTTAGGTGTTTGTGGTTCATTATAAGCTACAATAGATCCCTCCATGATCTAACCGTCTGCATTTAAAAAAAATATCAAACGATTAAAAATAAAAGATTGAATAAGGTTTATGGTAAACCACCTATAAAGTTGGTTCACCTTAGATATTTAAGGTTAAAAACAAACGGAGAGGACTTAAATGGTAAACGACAAAAGAGTTATGAGACCAATTTGAAACACTTAATAGTTATGGAACTAAAATAAAATAAAATAAAATAAGTTAATGAATCAGATGGTCAATTAAGCTTTAAATTTTAAACAATTAACATTAACAATATATAAAAATAGAAGTGCATCAAAATTTCATAATAGTCCTTATTAAAACTCATGATCTCTTTAACTTTATGTACATAATGGTCATTTTGCAAAATTTAATTTATTTGTTTTTTTTAAATGAAATACAGATAATGGTCATCACAAGTGTAACCAATTTCTATGGATAACTACGAAACTAATTTATTTGTTTTTTAAAAAATTAATCACGGATAATGATAAAATCTACTAACAATATAAAAAAATCGAAGTCTATCAAAATTTCATAATTGTCCTTACAAAATTTCATATTTGTCCTTATTAAAACTCATGATTTGTTTAATTTTTTAATCGTCCAGCAAACATTTTTTTTTAGGAATGGTGTTTTACATATAAAATAAAAATTTATTAATAACAATATATAACAATCGAACTCTAGCAAAATTTCATAATCGTCCTTATTAAAATTCATGATCTCCTTAACTTTATGTGCAAAATGGTCATTTTGCAAAATTTAATTTATTTATTTTTTAAAAAATGAATTACGGATAATGGTCAAATCTACTAACAATATAAAAAAATCGAAGTTCATCAAAATTTCATAATTGTCCTTGTTAAAACTCATGACCTGCTTAATTTTATAATCGTCCAACAAACTTTTGTTTTTGAGGGAATCGTCCGACAAACATTGAATGATGTTTTGCATAAATATTTAATAATTTTTTTTAATAAAAACACTACATCGATGTTTATATATTGAAAATAATCATGAGTTTTCAATCTTTTATCATATCGACTTTTTCATATATGTATATAAAATTTGTTTATGCAGATATAAACATTTAAAATCTGCAACGGGAATGATGCAAACATTAAACAGTATTTTGTATATAAAATAAAAATTTAATTGATAGAAACACCGTATTAATGTTGATATTTTCAAAATAGTCACAACTTTTCAAAATTTTATCATATCAGCTATCACATATCGATACATAATTTTTTTTTCCTGCATATATAAGCATATAAAATCATCAACGAGTGCAGTTTAAATATTTAACAGTGTTTTAAATATAAAATAAAAATTTATTTAATAGACACACTACATTAATTTTGATATTTTGAAAATAGTTAAGAGTTTCCAAAATTTTATCATATCGACTTTCTCATATATGTATATAAAATTTGTTTATGCAGATATAAATATTTAAAATCTACAACGAGAGCGGTGCAAACATTGAACCATATTTTGCAAATAAAATAAAAATTTAATTAATAGAAACACTGCATTAATGTTGATATTTTGAAAATAGTCACGAGTTTTCAAAATTTTATCATATCGACTATCACATATCGGTACATAAAATTTTTCTTTTGCATATATAAGCATATAAAATCTTCAACGAGTGCGGTTTAAATATTTAACGGTGTTTTAAATATAAAATAAAAACGTATTTAATAGACACACTATATTAATGTTCATATTTTGAAAATAGTCATGAGTTTACAAAATTTTATCATGTCGACTTTCTCATATATATATATATATATATATAAATTTGTTTATGCTGATATAAGTACATAAAATCTACAACGGGTGCGGTGCAAACATTGAACAGTCTTTTGCATATAAAATAAAAAGTTATTTAATAGAAACACTACATTAATTTTGATTTTGAAAATAGTCATGAGTTTTCAAAATTTTATCATATCGACTTACTTATATATGTATATAAAAATTTGTTTATACAAATATAAGTACATAAAATCTACAACAGGTGTGAAGCAAACATTGAACAGTCTTTTACATATAAAATAAAAAGTTATTTAATTGAAACACTACATTAATTTTGATTTTGAAACTAGTCATGAGTTTTCAAAATTTTATCATATCAACTTTCTCATATATGTACATAAAAATTTGTTTTCGCATATCTAAACAAATAAAATTCATAATTGGTGTGACTCAACTATTTAACAAGTTTTTGTATATATAAAAGAAAATATTTAATAAAAACATTACATTAATACTCATAATTTCATTTAATATTTATAAACATTCTATAATATTAACAATCTAACTATTTTTTATATAATTATCATAATGTTACATCGCACGGGTCCATTACTAGTTTAAAATAATAAATTTATTAAAATAATTTAAATGCTAATTTTGTTTGTAGTTTGATTCATATTTTGTTAATTAAGAAGTTGTGGGATACATGTTTGAACTAGGTCCCCTTCAAAAAAAATAAAAATGTTTGAACTAGGTCAAAGTCTTTATACTTTCAAATCCGTTTTGCAGTCGAAAATGACTTTTTGCCATTAATAGTGCACAAGAACGTGGAATGCAAGAACATGTGGTTGTTTTATTTTTATAATACCAATACTAAGGAAAATGCTTAGAGTAAAACAGAACAACCATCATTGTATACTATTTTCATTCTAACTAATTTGTTAATGGCCTACACTAAATCACAGGAAAACCACAAAATAGTAGTTTTTGTGTTCTTTCACACGTTTGGGATCCACAAACCAAACATTTAAATATTTAATAGAATATAGAATAATGGATATTCCACACACCAATTGAAGAAACGAACAAGCTTTTGTTAACTCAAGAGTCTTAGACTATAACATGCTCCCTACTAATTTATAAAAGGGTTAAATATGTTTTTGGTCCCTATAAAATTGAGACCTTTTAAGTTTAGTCCTTACTTAATTTTAATAGTTCTTTTAATCCTTAAAAAAAATTTGGCACTCAGTATTAGTCCTTACTCAATTCAAATTTGTTTAATTTATGC
This sequence comes from Medicago ruthenica, assembly GCA_018208015.1. NCBI lineage: Eukaryota > Viridiplantae > Streptophyta > Magnoliopsida > Fabales > Fabaceae > Medicago > Medicago ruthenica. Next base: position 67,254,451 of record CM031376.1, on the reverse strand, counting down.
TTAAACTCTTAAGTTTTTGAACAATTTTTTGCAGACGGGTTAAGAACATTACTAAAAGTTTCTCTGCAAAAAATTATCGCAAAATTTGATTTCTACGTCCAGATTTTGTTACTTTTATCTTTAACTTTTGTCGGTTTAAAAAATTCATATTTAATTCGTTTCATGTTCAAAAATTCTAAATTTTTGTAAATGAACCTTTTATAGTGTTCTAAACTTGTCTCAAAAAAATCGTTCAAAAATTTAAGTGTTTAAGGATAATTAAACAAACTTTGTTTTAGCAGAGACTAAAATTATAAGTAAATTTTTTTTATAGGAACTAAAAAGCCTATTAAAATTAAGTAAGGACTAAACTTAGAAGTTCCCAATTTTATAGGGACCAAAAACATATTTAACCCTTTATAAAAATTACGAGTTTTAAAAAAAATTGTTAAAATAATAAATTTGTCACATATGTATATATGTTTTACTAAATTATTGTTTATGTATAAATATATTTAATATTAAACCTTTCATATTTCAAAATACATTGATAGTTTAATGAGAAGAATGTTTGAAAAAAAAGTAATAAATGCATCTAATAGTTTGATAGATGATTTTATAATTAGAGACAATTTTTATTTTTTTTGTAAATAGTCTTATAAGTTATAATTAGAAACAGAGGGAATGTATATTTTCATTTTAACTTATAACTAGGGACAGACGGAGGGAGTACACAATTTTTTTTCCTGTAAATAACCTTGTAATTAGGAACAACGGGAGTATATACAACACTAGATGATTTAGTTGATAAAAACATTACAATATATTTCCCCGTCTTAAAATAATACTCCCTCCATTTTTTTTATGTTTTAGTACTTTAACTATATTTTGAAATATTTGATATTTTAGTATATTTAATATTTTTTTTCTCAAGTTTATTCTTGTTAAAAAACACATCATAAAACTATTAAAGAAGTTGTGATCTTTGACTTATCAGATGTGAATTTAATCATAAATAAGGACATTTTTTAGTCCAAAACATACAAATATTTCTATATTTTAATTACTCCTTAATACTTGTGCCAAAAACTAAAACATCAAAAGATAAAAAACAGAGAGAGTATTTGTTTGAGGTTTGTGTACGATTTTTAAGAAAATGATTAATTGTATTGATTTCAATGATAAAGTTAGCATCATTTACTAAAATACCCCTATTAATTATAGCTAACGGAGTAATAATGTTGGATGAAATTCAATAAACAAGGGCATAATAAGAAAATAAATAAATAAATGATGCACTGATATTTTAAAGTGACAATTATTTTAAGATAAAAAAAATGATAAAGAGAAAATCATTTTAAGACGGTGAAAGTATAAGATTTAGTAGTGTTTAAACATGAGAATCACATTAATGACTAAGTTTTTAATCAGCGTTCCTGAAGTTTTGAAGAATATGAAATTTAACATCAATCATCATTTAATGTTGTGTTAGGTTTTTTTTTTGTATTTAATTGAACAAATTTTATCCATATTGCATTGATATCTAACATAACTCTAGACTATCTAATTTAAAAGTTTCAAATTAAATAAATAATCACTTGAACAAATATTTGTAAGTGAAGTAATCCTCAATTCACAGGTTGTGTAACACCCATATAAAGATTGTCTAAGATCTTATACGAGTATTAAAATTTCGTACTGGATACATTAATTTTACAATACAGAAAGTTAATTGATAGTGATACATTACATAAAGTATCATTACATTTGTCTCTTACTACAACATTTCTGAAATAATACAACATTATACAAAATTTGTACACACTGCAACTAGAATCAAACATAAAACCAGCACGATCAGTCCAAAGCCTTCTCCTTACCCTTGCGTCGTGCTACCTGCGAACCTGCACCAGAAGGAATGAGATGAGACATGATGTATCAGTGAGCTCCAGCCCAACCTACTGTTGGCAACCTCGGGGAACCTAGGGTCGCCATGCACTAACCCTTGGCAATCTTGGGGAAAACTATGATTGCCGTCAATCTCTACATATCTCGCGATCAAGGGAAAAACTAGGATCGCTATATGTCTTTATCATATACATAATCTCATAATTAGTGATCGAGGGGAAAATATTATGATCACTTCTGATAACTGTTATCTGATGACTACTCTGTCATTCTCGTTATATTTCATATACATGTAAATATATATCTTTCTTATCATTAAGTTAGAAGTTAGCGTTGAACATACATTAGTTATCTTGGTTCATTTTATGGAGTGCATCCGAGTGGAGTAACCCCAAAATACATCTCCCTGCTACCGGTGAAAATTCCTATCATATCAGGCTAACACCGGACTCCTCTTACTTTTGTGCGGCTATCCTCGCTGATGTTAACTCCACCGTTCTAGCTTTATCCAGAACCCCCTGTATTCTAACTAGCGAGAAGACATGAGACACAATTTAACATTTAATTAACTCTTATGTGTGGCTATCCTCGCGGATGATAACTTCACCGTTCCAGCTCGCTGAAACCCCCTGTGTTCTAACTAGCGAGAAAACAGGAGACACATTTAATCTTTTAAATTAATCATCTTAGCTTGAACATGACCTTCAATGCTCCAACTAGCGGGAACAACAAGAGACACGACACGCATCTTCATATTAATAATGATAAGTTCACCATATCTTAAGACGTAGTAATCTCGTCTCTTACTCTAAATATAATTCGTACCTTAGTCTATTCATTTGCATATCTAATGCATTCCTTAAGGGGATCAATCACCCAACACTTAACATATGAGTATAGGGTCATAGGCTTATCGTTTTCATAAGCCCCTACTTGGTTGTTGGAATCATTCCCATACCCGTCTAAACTTTGCCCTCACACCTCTAAGTTATTGCATAATCCTTGTTCCTTATGATTACATCTATTTGGAAGCTTCTTGGACAAGTTAAAATGGTGTTCCTTGAGAAAAATAGGGTTTTGATGTTGTACATGGCACTTGGACAGTTGGTACATTTATAAAAGAGTCAAAAAACCAAAAGCTGTCAACTTAGCAGAGCAAAGTCCAACTTCGCAGAGCAAAGTCTAGGCGAAGTGGTCCAGAACCAAATGCTGTCAACTTCGCAGAGCGACCATGACAGAACAACAAGTGCTCAAAATGTGATTTTTCCACCATTTTAATTTATCCCAGCTTACCCAAGCCTCCCAACAGCATAAGGAATGATTTTCTATTGAAAATTGATAGTTAAAGACATGATTGAACAAGGAATTAGTAAGTAATAGAGATTAGGGCACACTTTTTCTAAACTTTGCTCAAATTATAATTTACACCCAAACTTACTCAAAGTGGGTTCTAAAACCCTAGGGAGCTCACCTAACAATTTTGTGATCCTTGCCAAGCTTACACAACCAAATCCTTATCTTGATTCTCACTCCTTTCTTGATTCTTCTTTAACTTTCTCTTGTTCTAAATTTCCCAAGATTTAGCTTGCTTGTGATACAATTGTTTTGGAGAGAAAATTGATGGATTAGAGCTTAGTGGGGGTGAGGGCCGAATTCTTGAGAGAGAAGGAGAAGAAAATTTGAGCTTTAGAGAGAGAAAAGAGTGGAGGAAATGAAGAAAATTCTCTATCTCTCCCTATTTATAACTCTTCCATCTCAAATTACAATTTTGTCCTTATTTACTCGTAATTCCTTTGATACCGATAAAAGTTAATTTTAGTCAGAATATTACATGTCGGTTTTATGGTTGTGTTAATCCAACCAATTCAATCTTTTCAGCATTTTATAATGCTTTTTTACTTTTTTTCTCTTTCTAATTTATAAGTTTCGACCATTATTTTGTTTTACGCCCTGACTGTTACTTTAACACCACTAGGGTTTCATCATCCATATATTATCTTCCCCATTTCCCCCAAAGTACGCTTCAAAGTCTTCATCTTCATTTTCATTCGTGCATTTCGTTCCTATTTTCTTCATTCAACGCTCATTTGCTTTTTTTCACAGTTGAAAATGGAAGCGACACGAACGGCGTTAAACTTAACGGCAACTGTTCTTCCATCATCTGCACGTTCATGTAAGCCGTCAATGTTCGCCGGAAGATCCACCGTTTCGCTTTTCCGTTCCAATTTACCGCTGTCCTGTAAGGTATCCAATCATTTTTTCGAATTTTTATTTATTTATTTTAATTTTTTACATTTTGATCTGTGGTTGTTATGAATGCATGTTCTGTTTTTTTTTTGATTGATGTGAATCTTGAGTTTGATGAATTGCATGTTGAAATTGATGGTTTGGTTTTTCTTTTTTGCCTATGTTTGTTAATTTTCATTAAATAATAAATAAATAAATAAATAAGGACAAATCTTTGATACTCTGGAGTTTGGTTGGATACTGTTACTTGAATAAACCGTCAATTTTGTCCCTAAACTATCACTCTCTCACTCTGTTGCACCGACACTTCTGATTGAAGGTCCCGTGTCCGACACCGACACGAGACCAACACTTGTGATTACATTGGATTATCATTTTCTCAAATTTTTGTTGACGTGTAGTATAGTGTTGTGTTGTGTCCGGTGTCCTTGTCTGTATTCGTGCTTCATAGCTCTCACCAATTTGGTCCCTAAACTATTAAAATCAACTAAAAATCCCTAAATTATACTCTCATCCATCAATATGAGAGTCCTTCAATTAACTGGTTTAAGGATCAAATTGATGAATGAGAATACAATTTTAGGACCTTTTAGTTGATTTTAATAGTTCAGAGACCAAAAAATTGGTGAGAGTGATGATTTAGGGATTAAATTGATTGTTTATTTGAGAACTGATATTTCGTACGGATTCATTTGAATGATGTAAGGGATTAATTTGATAATAGATCAAGATAGAGGATAGAATGTGATTAACATTTTGCAATTCTAGGAACCTTTTTGGAATATTGTTAATAAAGGGGATGAAGTTGATAGTTGTTCCGTTCCAACATAAAGTACGCCACACCACCTTCTGAGGTATTGTCCTTTTTGGGTGTAAATCCTGCACAGTTTTGTCCTTGATAAATGTCGCCTCGTTGGGTTGAGGAGCGTGGGTGTTGTATATAAACTTCTCTTGGCTTCAATTCCCATGCAATATTGGATTTTATTTTAAGGTGTACTGGAACAATAGTCTTACAATTTTAGCGACTAAATTTGGTTTTCCTTCAAAATAAATAAATTTAAATATTCCAACCATGATTTCAAGTCTTCTAACTAATAACATTTTGTACAAGTTGAAATGAGCTTTTGCATATCAACAAACACGCTTTGATCTAACTTAGCCACATATGTATGGGATTTTTTATTGGTAAAGATTCCAATACTTTTCACAATCGAGAAGTTTCTTTTAGTCTGAAACTAATCCAAACTTGGCTTTGCTGATGATGTATTGGATGAAGAGGAGCTTGAAATTTGATTTGAAGCTGATGCTGCTTGTTATGTTAGCTATAATTTGCTTGCTTGATACGAGAACAGGAATCATGAGTTGTCTAATAACCTGTTTTAACATGTTTTTATAATACTTTGGTTTTGTGGTACAGCTTTGTTGTTTTATTTAAAAATTACTGTTGATGTTTAATTTGAATCTTGCGTGAAAGCTGATTTGAGATACTTTTGTTTCTCCTGTGAACATTTGATGATTGACACCAGTTCTATATTGCCTTTATATTTGATTGGAGTTATTGTCTTGACAAACATCCATGGTGTTCATTGTGCTCCCACCAAATTAACGTATTTTATTTTAATACATGAGATTTGAGGGTTTATTTTTTTGCTTGCTGATTGTTTTTGGTGGTTGGTAGCTGCACACTTCTGTACCTAACTCCAAGCAAGGCAATGGGAGGAGCTTTTCTATTGGAAGTAGAAGGGGTCTTGTGGTTACAGCTGCATCATCATCTGCAGAGTCATCTGGATCAAGTTCTAATATTGCCCCATTAAAGCTCGAGTCTCCAGTAGGGCAGTTTCTCTCTCAGATTTTGGTTAGTCACCCACATCTCATGTCTGCTGCAGTAGAGCGGCAGCTAGAGCAATTCCAAACCGATCGTGATGGTTATGAACAAAAGGAAAAGCCTTCTGCTTCAGGAACTGACTTAGTTTTGTACAGGTTTGGTCTATACACGATATCTGATATTTTGCTTTATCACCACTGGCGGAGCCAGGGGGGTGCAGGGGGTTGCCATGGCACCCCCAAAGTTTAAAAAAATACATTTTTAATAAGTATATATACATATTTTTAATTAAATTATGTTATATATATATATATATATTAATGTTTGCATTACAGATCATGTCTTCACACTCTAGCAAAGCGGTTAAGTGTCTCACCTTCCAACGATTGGTCATGTGTTCAATTTTTTTTTTGTTCATTTTTAGCTTTGACTCGTATTTTTTGTATTTTTTAAACGAAAAATGCAATAAAAACATTGTAAAATGCAAGTATCAAACCATGGTTAGGGGAGCAACATAAAAACAAACGAATCACTTGATTACAACTTTAAATGTAATTATTTTTGTCACAATATATATTTATATCTTGAAAATATGGCACCTCCATAATTTTTTTTTTGGCTCCGCCACTGTTTATCACCATATATGTTCTTAAATCTGAGAAAGTTAGTTTCTTGCTTATTAGTCAAACTTAGATAAAAGGTCTTTAATTGATCCATTGATTGATAGATGCTACATTTTAAATAAATATTTGAAAGTATATTTACTTGTGCTCGTTTGAAGGTATAATCTTGACTATTAGTAACCTACTCCCTCCGTCCCTTTTTATAGGAGTAGTTTACAAAAATCATGTGTATTAAGAAAAGTTGTTGAAGTAATAAAGTTGTCTCAAATGTGTGTGACTATTACTAAATTACCCTTAATTAAATATATATTTAATGTTAACTTTTCATATACCAAGACAAATTGATAGTATTAATAAGGAGTATATTTGGAAAAAAGTAATCAATACATCTAGGAATTTGTATATAATCTTATATTTAGGAACAAAACTTTTTTGTAAATTACTCCTATAAATAGGGACGGAGGGAGTATTAGCGTCTCTCCTATCAGTGGCTACATGCACTTCATTTTTTCATACCACATCAAATCCATCGATATAAAATATGACCAGCATTATTATTTTGTCATGACATCTAACTTGCTTTTACCTATAAACAGGTTTCAAGTGATATGCTTGTCTCCTATATAAAGTTTGCATTTCATGTATGTTTCAGATTTCATCAAATTGTTTTAAGTTAGCATTTGGTGGAGAAATATCATCTGTTTCTAGTCTCATGAAATGCACAATAAGTAGTCAGTGCAAGTTACTCTTTATGCACTATATTTTATTGATGTATTTGTTGATTCAACCGTATTTAGTTCAAATCCATAAAAAAAAATAGATTAATAGGAAAATACTAGTATCAGTGAATTTTATTTTTTTTGAAGTCAATGAATTTTATTTTATCTCACAAAACAAGAGTACATAATGGTTTTTTTGTTTCTATTATATTGGAAAGTTTTTTCATAGTTATAAAACACAGATGCTTTACCAAAAGTGAAAAAAAGTGGGGTGCTGACCATTTTTGCTGGGTTCCAAAATTTTACAGGAGAATTGCTGAGGTAAAGGCGAAAGAGAGGAGAAAAGCTATAGAAGAAATATTGTACACGTTGGTAGTGCAGAAATTTATGGATGCCAATGTCTCTTTAATACCCTCCATAACGCCACATCCTTCTGGTCAAGTTGATTCATGGCCAAGTGAAGATGGAAAACTTGAGGATCTTCACTCGCCTGAAGCCTATGAGTTGATCCAAAGCCAATTGGCTCTCCTTCTTGGTAACCGATCAGGGGATTCAAAATCTGTAGCTCAGATCAGCAAACTAAGGGTAGGACAGGTCTATGCTGCGTTAGTAATGTATGGATACTTACTCAAGCGTGTTGTCCAACGGTTCCAGCTGGAAAAGACAATAAAAAATCTACCTGATGCAGCAGAAGAGAATCTTATTAGCCAAACTTTGGAAGACGAAACAAGAATCGCTGGTCTTGAGTTCCCTTCTCAAGTTATGTCCCACCCGGAAGCCCCTGCTTGGCTTGACAGTGGCATCGGTTCAGGTGCAAATGGCCAGGAGATAACAGTGTCTAGGTTGCGGTCCTATATGATGTCCTTTGATAACGAGACATTACAGAGATATGCAACGATTAGATCCAAAGAGGCCGTCAGCATCATTGAGAATCATACTGAAGCATTGTTTGGTAGACCAGAAATTGTTATAACACCTGAGGGGAAAATCAGCTCTTCGAAAGATGAAATCATCAAAATTAGCATTGGTGGTTTGAAAAGACTTGTTTTAGAAGCTGTTACGTTTGGTTCTTTTCTTTGGGATGTTGAGAGCTATGTTGACTCAAGGTACCATTTTGTCATAAACTGAGTTCTGCTCACTCCATGCATCCAAGGGGGGAAATTTATCCTTATGGCTTGGTACTGAGTACTACTGACCAATTTTTATTGGCACAATTGAAGTCCAAATACTTTTCACTGATTTGTGTTGTATATAGTGGATTTGGCTTTCAATGAGAATGAAAAGCTGTCTACGAAGTCGGATATTTGCTTATTTATTTGTTAATTTTTGTTCGCACATCAAATCCTTCCTTACAAATTAAGTTCACAGCTTTTGTTAGACGTGATTTTATCACAGTTTATCATTAGTTGTTTCATTGCATTCTCTTATTTCCTTCTTTATATATCTTTTACAATTGAGCAATAGTGGAGAATATATATACAAGGACTTTCCAGAAGGCCCGCTCTTTATTAGCTGGTCCCAAGCCCGGGTAAAAGGAGAAAGTTATGTTAGGCCTCGACAACTAACGTAAAATTTTGTCGAATCTCTAGCTGACCCATTTAGTGAGATAAATCTTGGTTGTTGATGGAAATAATGTAAATCAGTCCCCTGTCAACCGATGAAATAACGTGGATTCTCTAATGTTCGACAAAAAAAATGAGGGAGTCGTGTAAATATTTGATTTGTCCCTTTATGTCGTTACAAATATATTAAATAGATATTTCTTATAGAAACGATATTAGAGAGTGCTTCTTTCTTTCAAAAAAAAAAAAAGATATTAGAGGTGCTCTTTCATCAATCTATTGCTGGCTTGAAAATTTTCCTTATCCAAAGTGTAAGTAAGATCTCCATCTCTTACAATGGATCTGCAAATTTACAATGTAAGTAAGCTAAACCAACTTTTTTAAGTTACAAAATGTTATCTTTGAACTGTATAGGAGTGAATACTTGTTTTATGGGAAGTCATTATTTCTTTCTTCCTGCAGTTCGGTTAAAATGAGTGTTTACCAACAAAGTTAAATCGAAAAGAAAAGACAAGACTTCTACAACATGACGAATCAACTAAAGATTGAATATTGACTATGAGAAATATCCATATTAAGTATCTGACACACCTCAAATAAGATTATCTTCAATAGAAGAACTTATGGAAAAAAAATAGCTCATCTTCGTTATGTGATTTTTCAATTCTCCATTTCAATCGACGGGAAGGTGATTTTGTTGAAACTTAAAACTCTTATTAAAATTGCGTAGTTTTGTTTGAGTTCCTTACGTTTACCCACATTTAATATCAGAAACAATGGTGTCACCACCAACAACAACAAGATGCAACAAATGTTGATAACAAGAAATATTGGCTAGCTACTTTATAAATAAATGAAACAGATTATTTTATATGGTTTCAAGCAAAACAAAAGTATGCCTCAGCTATATATTGCCTCAAGTGTTTTGTCTCAATTACAGCCCATAAAATTGATCACTAAATGCTGGCTCTTCAACATTTTCTTTGGTATAAAATTCCATCATATTCCCCCCTCATTGCTTTAACTAATTTCACACTCTAAAATTCAACCATTGAATTATATCTTCAGTGATATCCTCTCTTTCAGGTTCAAATAGCAGATCATGTGAAAATCCTTCATACAATTTGATACTTTTGTCACTTGATAAAGCTTCTTCATACAATTTTAGTGAGGCAGTTGGATCAGTCACACAATCACCAGTGCCGTGTAGAACAAGAAATGGAACTTTAATTTTTCTTAGATTTTGCTGCAAGTAGCTTGTAATTCGAAGAATCTCATAGCCGGTTCGTACTCTAAGCGATCCGGTGCATACCAACGGGTCTGAATATTTCGCAATAAGAGCCTCCGGATCTCGAGAAACTGGCAACCCTTTCTTGTATGCAGAATTACATTTTAGTGTTGGCAGCAATAATGATGCTATTGGAGCAAGTACCTGTAATGACAAAAATAGAGATGAATAACCATAATATACTTGTGTATGGCATAATCATATTATAACATGATACTACAGTGAAATAAATATCGATATAGTTCTTTTAGAAGTGTGTTCTTTTGACACATTATGTGACAACAATTTGGTTATTTAATACAGTTCAAATGCATGGCTAATCACTTTCAGTTGATAGTTAATGAATATAACATGATACCACAACTAATTTATCATCCATTGAACACAATCAACCACAATTTTGAACCTTATTTAATCATGTTTTCACGTGTATAAAGCTACAAATCATGATAAATGAATACCGTGTATGCTTTAACACATGAAAGCCATCTAAATTGTTGTAAAATATGCGTCAAAATATCATTTTGTATACCATCATTGCATAGTTAATAAACTCTAGATATATTCTGATATCTGCATGTATGTACTATAATCACTTAAATCAAAAAGGTGGACGCAAGCTGGGGTGTATGCTTACCACCAAAAATGGATGAGAAGTCTCAACTCCAACTGCAGGTGATGTGAATGTAGCACCAGCTATGCAAGCTTCAATCTTTGGGTCAAGAAGTGCCTACAATATGCATGGTAATCAATACATTATACTCAATTGGTTGTTGGCATTTTTCAGCCAAAGGTAAGTTTAAAAAAAATTATACCTTAAGAGTAATTGCTGCACCTGTTGAGTGCCCATAGCAGAAACATGGAAGACCAGGATTTTCAATTAGAACCTTCTCAATAAATACTTTCTGCTCATAAAACAATTCAATAATTTTTATCAGAACAAAGATAACTCAAGCAGCAGCATACAGTTCAAACTTAAACATAAATCACAATCCCTTTTAGGCCCTGTTTGAATAAGCTTATAGCATAATCACGTATATATACGTGCTTACTTATAAGTCATTTCTATAGCAAAAGATAAAATAAAGTCATCCTGTTTTCATATAAGATATAAACTATTATCATAAGCTAACCTGAAGAGCTTATGGAAATAAGGTAAAAACAACTTATGAATATCTCCTAAACTGTTTCCATCTAAGAAGCACTGACAGACATGGACAGGCGAACATGACACCAACACAAACACATCGACGCCAATAATAATATGAAAAAAATGAATGAATTGAATATAATCACGAGTGTCGGTATCGTGTCGGCGTCGGACAAAGACACATGTCAGACACTGAATACGCCTTTGATCACAAGTGTCGGTGTGTCAGTGACTTTTATGAGCTCTACCAAACGGTCTCACAAGTACTTATGTCAGCAGACAAACTCAAAAAGTCAATCCTGGACATTCCATCAACATACCAAATCAGAAACCGCATGATCAAGAGAATGGACATATCCATGCAGACCATCACTTCCTCCATGACCTAAAAGATTATATGAGTAGACATCAGTAAAACAAAACCAGGTTTGAGCTAATACCAAAAAATGGGAGAGCTAAAATGAATGAAACACAATCTATCCGATTAGACAATAAAACATACAAGGTTTCAAGACAGACTTATATACCCTTATGAAGACAACACATCCAATGTTCATGAAACTGTCATATCATATTCTTAATTATGTTTTTTTTTTCTCTATAGGCAAATGTTAGCAATGTTAATGTTAGTAGTTATGTTAGTTTCCGGGAATCGAACCCGAGACTTCCTCCTTCTAACTCTTTCTACGTCCCTTAAAGCTAGTATTTAACTTCGACTGCAGAAAACTTAATCAATGTTTTTACTTTTGAAGGAGGAAAATTGATTGCACAGGTGTAGAAATGATTTCGAAATGTTTCAATATTATCGAGTAAACTTGATTATTACTCTAGAATTGATTCTAACTTGAAGCTTTCGCATCTACAATTGATTTTTTAGCCTCGAATATATTGTTCAACCCACGTTAACATAAATATATCCAAACATAAAACACTTTACATTCAGCTCACTTTTATCCATAATCAATTTTACAGAATCAGGTCATTCAAAATTAGTTGTCACGGCAAAACCAAACACAGGAGCAAGCACCCCGTCTTCATTCAAAGCCGAAACTTTATCTAGTTCTTGAAAACCAACCACTTGAATAACATAATAATATTCACAATCAATGTCATGTCCAAAGCCTCATCTGTGAGGCACCTAGGTAGGTTAACTAGGTCAATCCTATGTTCCTTCTAAACAGGAAGAAAAACATCTACACATGCTTTCATCAAAAGACCACATAAACCTCTAATGAAACACCAAAAACTGTTCAAATAAGAAAGTGAAAGAACACTTATCTGTGTAAGACTCATGAATTTATTAATCTTAAACATATGAGTCAGACACAATTCACACAGATGATAAGCTTACTTATATACAGGAGCTTCACATGTTACTTTATCGCACAAATAGGCATCTTCCTGCAACATCCAAATATAGATGCATGTTGAAGAATGATGGTCACTAAACTATTCAACAAAATGAGTATCATGTAAACAAAGGATGACATAGAATTTGTCAAAACAACTTTTCTTCACAATTTCATATTGTTCGGATTAACAGCTTAATTTACTGTTATAACATAAGTGCTTATGTCTAAGTTATTTTTGTAACAAAAGATCAAGTGAAGTCATTTTTTTTTAATATGAGCTACGAACTATTTTCATAATATATCTTGGAGAGGTTATGGAAATAAGCTCAAAACAACTGATGGCATGTCATAAGCTCTCCAAAACAGTCACAAAGGTTATGCCAGAAGATAAGCTAGCTCAAGTAAGTCATTCCAAACAAACCCTTAAAAATAGGCATAACTTCAAGGTCAAACAGATCACCTAGATGTTAAAATGCTCAATATAACACCGACACTTCAAATAAAAGGCGTGTCTGCTATTACATCGATACATGTAGTTACATTCAATCACTTCTATTTTCTCAAATTATTACTAGTATCTGTGTATGTATGTATGTATCAGTGTCATGTACAAGCCTGTGCTTCATAAAAAAAATGCTTTTATCAGTTATAAATAAATAACCTAGTATTGAATTATACAAATCACTTGACTTTTGCAAATTGAAATTAGCCAAACATGTACATCCATTTGCACAATGAAGAATTTCCAAGAAAATTGCTGGCCAATCTCTCTAGTACTTCTCTATCCTTAATAAACTAAAAACACAAACCACCGAGTTCTAGCGCAAGTGATTATTGCGCAGTGTATGTGGCTGTTGTAAACTCCGGGGGTAACGAATTCGATTCCTACTGATCAAAGAACAAATTAACTAAAAAGAAAATTTGAAAAGTCTATAGTAGAAACTACACAAATATTGGTCAATGAATCATCCTCAATACCAAACAATGTAAATGTGATGTAATGACAAGATCATGCAGAATGTAAATTATATTAGTAAGATTCTATTAATCTTCACTATGTTAGTACACAGACAAGGACATGAAATAAGTCTTTAGCGTAATAGAGAAACAAAAGGAACTAGTACCAAATTCATGAAGCATAAGTGAAATAGCTACTGCCATTTTTCAGAGTTAATACAAGCTCATTAATTATAATTTGGTTCTTACTCACCAATCCAATCCATCCCATAAACCTTGTAGCCATTAGCATTCAGCTGCTTTGCAAAATTGCTATATCTTCCGCTGTAGAGAATAAAGGAAATCACTTCAGGAAAACAAGAAGCAATAGAAAAAACTGAATGACATAGAAATTGTCTAAAATTACAAACCTGTGTTCATTAAGACCATGCATAAGAATAACAAGTCCCCTGCACAAAGTAGGTAACATATCAGTCAATACTGTAAAATAGCGGCGCTATAACACTTCAGTATATAGCAGTTATAACTTAGAATTTGAACTAATTGCTATTGTTCTTCAATTCGCTGTTTAGTACAAACTGTTGTCAAATAGCAGTTATAACGGCTGTTGTTTGAAATTCAAAACTTCAAGGTACTTAATAAAAACATGAATTGCAAGGGACAAAAATTGTGAATGTCATGCTTTTCTTTTTGTCAATAAAAACAAAGCCAAACCCCAACTAGTGGAAAAATGATTGACTATTGTCTGTTGTTTTTATGCTACAACTAAATTATTTATTTTCAAGAAATTTAAAAATTAACAAGGCAGAATATGCAATCAACATGAGATATCTAAAGATACCACTTATCCAGGTTTCAAAAACCGGTCCGCAACCGCGATTTTGGCTATGGTGTCAAGATTTGTTTATGTCACTATAACTGCAATTGGTGTCAAGATTTGTTTGTCACTATAACTGCCCTATACTGGACCACAATGAAGGGACCATGATTTAAATTAAGTTAAGGGACCTCTCAAATAATTTTACCTAAAAACAAGGACAGAGATTAAAATTTCTAGAAACCAACAAAACAATCAAGAGATCAACCATTACGATTATTATAAGGAGAATGCTGAAATATACACAATAGAAATCAAACATTCACCATGAAACAAACAACGCCTTATTTTTCCTGATTTTGTAGCTGTCACAAAACCTTTTTCTTTCTTCTCAAATCATATATCTATATCCCTCTCTAGATAAATTAAAAATGACTCATAAATCATAATTTTTTTAACACAAGGTCAATAGAATCAAACAAGATTGTTTTGATTATTATAATGATAAAAACTATGATTATTGAAGAATCCAAACCTATAAACTTACCTAATCTTAACAGAAAGAGGAGTCCAACATTGTGTAAAAATTGTATCACCCCTTTTAGTTCCAAAAAGCCAATACTCCCTCAAACATTTCCCATCAACATCCTCCAAAACTCTCCTTATAGCCAATTCCCTCCTCATCATATGATCCAACACCTTCATGGCAACCACACCAACACCACCACCACTCTTCCATGGCACAATCTTTGCCGGAACGCGCACCACCGCGCCTTTCCGGTGATGATGACAACACTCATGATTTTGTATCTTCTCCTCTTTTTCAATAGGAGATACCCTTCTCCTCCCTCTAAATGGTAACAAAAGTACCATAACAATAGCTGATATTAACACAAAAAGACTCTTCAATGCTCTTAATGAAAAATAGGCGCTTTCTTTTAACATAAACGCCTCGGTAGCCATTTTTTCTTGTTGATTCAATCACCCTTTTGAATTCTCTCAACAATTCCTTCTTCAAAATATTTTTTTCTTCTTCCAACAAAATCATAAAAATTCATAAAAAGGAAGAAAAATAATAATAAAAAAAGAACAGATGTTTTTTTTCTGTTAGTTTGTTATTATGGTAAAAATAGTTTTGATTTGTTTGCCAAATATAGTAAAACCTAAAGCTGGATATTAATTATTTTCAGCTGAAAAATATTAATATTAATGAAGATGATAAGAAACAAGAACGTAGGAGAAGATATAACTATAGAATAGAATCAATGTTTTGTGTTTGTTTTTGTTGATGAAAAACCTATGTTTATGTTTGAAGATGTTCTTGTTTTTGTTTGTGTTGTAAAATATGATTAGAATGGAAGTGTTGTTTTGAAGGTGTTGTTGAATGATGATGATTGGTTTGAGGGAGTGGCACATGTGATGTAAGGGAGAAACGTTGGAATGAAGAAACTATATAAAGATGACACATGGAATTCGAGAACATTTTTTGAGGATAAAGGATTGAGATTAATATGTACCAGTCAAATATTATTGTTATATGTTTCATCTAGAATCATCCATGAATTATGGGGCGAATCGGTTATCAATTTTGTTTAGATTTGTCTCATCATGTCACGCTTTTTTGTTCAAGAAATATTGCACCATGTCACAATCACATTATCATGTCATGGCTATTTTTTTTTTGGGTTAAATAGTCCCTGTCTAGAAATTCATTTATAATGAAAAGATGTATTTGGAGTTCAAACTCCAACTTCGTATATATTATACAATGTTTATGTTGTGTCATTGATTTAACATTTTAAAAAAAATGTCATCATTTAATGGTTTAAATATTTTTCTTATATATCTATTTCTTCTATATCTACTGACGTTAAAGTGTCCGTATTTTTGTTTGTATAGTAAAGTGTTGGAACAAAAAGTGTCTTGGACAATTCCTCTAAGGTTTTGATGATAACAAAGTATTGAAGAACAATTGGAATACTAACATATGTTTAAGTGTGCAGAATCAAAGAATAATCTATCTATCAAGGATGAACATATGAAGAGCATCAGAAGGAACAAGAGAAGCTAAGAAGACTATGGTTGAGGACCAAAATGAAGGTCAACCAGAAGTAACGTCCTAAGAAGACGGGTACCACACAGATTCTGGAGAGGTAACTCAATAGACTCTGTGATGGTCATCAGACTCAGAACCAGACATCATAGACTTGGATTACCCTCAGACTTGAGTAAGTTATGAGGGACCCAGAATCCACGTATGTTTTGTCTTATTCTGTAAACTGTCACTATCAAGGTTCTGATAGGTGTAGTTCTTTTGTCTTCTTCTGTCTACGTGCACAATCAGACAAAGGACATCAAGAACAAAGCAATGCAACAAATAATTTTTCTTTCAGCAAAGGAAAATTCAAAGACCATCCAACGGGATTATCCATATCAGGCAAAATGCCAACGTTCTTGATTGAAGCTTCTCAACGACTCTATTTACGTTGACACTCTTCTCCAACGTCTCTCAAATCTCTGCTTATAAAAGGAGCCGAAGACCATGAAGAAGATTAACAAGACTCTGCTATTCAACTGCGCCATTACTCTGTCAAAATCATATAGTACAAAACACTTAGAATTTGTATTCAAATTTATATCTTAGAAATCCTAGAGTTGTAGAGAGTCTGTTCATTTGTTCATATACACTAAACATTGTCAAATTAAGTGTAGAACAAATTAGAAGTCTTTAGCTTGTGCAACTAAAGCGTATAAGTCTTCTGGTGAAACCTTGAGCAACTAGAAGTCTCTTAGGTGTGTCCTTAGAGCATTGGAAGTCTCTTGCCTGCGTGCTTGAACACTTGTAAGTCTCTTGGAGTTGTCCTTGAGCAGGAAGTCTTTCTGAGAGTCCTAGAGCAGAAAGTCTTAGCATGTGTGCTTAAGCAAGGAAGTCTTTAGGAAAAGTCCTAGAGCAGAAAGTCTTGAGCAGATGTGCTTGAGCATAGGAAAGTCTCTTGGAAGTGTCCTTGAGCAATTTGTAATCCTGTGTGATTATAGTGAAATCCCTTGGAAGTGCAAGGGGACTGGACTACTCCTGGGTTGTAGGAGGAATCAGTATAAAATTTCTTTGTGTCTACTCTCTCTCTCTCTCTCTCTCTCTCTCTCTCTCTCTCTATATATATATATATTTATTTATCTTTGTGTTTCTGTACTATATCCGCTGCAATCAGACTATGTATCAGAATCTGTATACCACAGATTCTGAACAGCTTTTTAACACCAAGAAAAAGAAACAAGAAAAAGTCAACACAATTCAACCCCTTTCTTGTGTTTTTGTCACCTTCATAAAGCAACATTTCAATGCTAAAAATAATCAAGTGAAAGATAAATTTAAATGAAAAATGTTACACTAAAATTGTATTAATTTTTTTAAAAATTTAAAATAACCTTTTTTATACTGTCCAATATTACTCATATTGCTGTAATTATTGTGTATTGTTCTTATTTTAATAGACTAATTTTTTATTTGATAATTTAAATCTATCTATAGGAATAGGATAGACACATATGTTTGATTCTTATGCTCCGCAACTTCAAATATGTTTTTAATTAAAACCATGTCAATTATTAAACCATATCGCGTCGGTTGTATCGGTTTTAATTGGGTTTGACCAATTTAACTGAATGTTAATAGTTATTTAAGCGATTAAATTCAACGATTTGTCGATCTGGTTCTCAGTTAGACTAGCTGACCGGCCATGTTTTATTTTTTAAAACTACTCCTTCTATTTTTATTTAACTGTCGTTTAATGCTTGATTTTGTGTTTTTATTTAACCGTCGTTGTAACATCCTGTTTCAGACCCAAATATTTATCGGTGTTGAGACGAGGTATCAGAGATATTTTAAGTGAAATGACATTTTAGTAAAATTGAGGGCTGGGGATATATAAAGCCAACCAACCCCCAATTTCCTCATTTTCCTTCTCATTCCTCTCTCTGTAAATTCCGCGAACTCTTGAGAATTTCATAGTGGAAGTGATGGTTATGTTTGTGACAAGTAGAACACCAGATGTCCGAAAGAAAGGAGCAGGTACTAGAGGTAATGCCTCCGGCTTGTACTTTGAATATTAAAGGAAGTTGGAGTAGTCCTTGCATCCGTATGCGTATAACCAACATCAGATGCCTTTCCAGTGTAGAACAATTTGTTTACACGGAGTATGATATAAAATATATATGTAAGATGTCGTCGTGCAAGGCGAAAGACAAAGATAAGAATTCATTGGAATTAGTTGTAGTGCAATAGACCTCTCAAAGAGTGGAAAAATATTTGAGGAGGATAAGATCGACCCAATGTTGCCAGGATAATATTATTCAGTAAAAGTATCCAAGGCTTAATAACCTTAAGATGGATTTGCAAGAAGTAAGCCGAACAAGGGACATCGTCAAGTGAGACGAGTATATTGGTTCAGACGACCAAACATCCTACTAGGTAAGAATTATGCGATGTACGTCAAGCCTTTCAATTAAGGAAGCGATTGTCGAGTATTTTCGACTTATAGAATTGGAAACCATGGCTGTGAAACAGTTTTAACCAGCTAGGTTTAATCGAGGTATGAGTAATCTATATGTCAGACCCTAGAGTAACCATGGAATCCCGATAAGCAAGTTGATGAAAGAATCGGCTAGAAGAGAAAGGAGTATGAAAGATCCATTCGTATATGATCTCAAGAGAATTCTAAATTTCAAGGACGAAATTTCTTTAAGGGGGGTAGAGTGTAACATCCCGCTTCAGACTCAAATATTTATCGGTGTTAAGACGAGGTATCAGAGATATTTTAAATGAAAGGGTATTTTGGTAAAATTGAGGGATGAGGCTATATAAAGCCAACCAACCCCCAATTTCCTAATTTTACTTCTCATTCCTCTCTCTAGAAATCAAACCCTCTCCCTTCTCCCTCTCACGCCAACCTTCCTCCATCCCCCCAATATTCATCAAACTTCAACTCCATCTCTCAATTCTTATGCAAGCAATCACAATGTGGGAAGTTTGGATGAAGAAAAGGAAGTGAAACAAGGAAGGAATGAAGAAATCAAGCTAGGGTTTTGATGTAGAAGCTTGACAAGGAATCAAAACAAGTGATTCAGGTGAGTTCCTCTAGTTAGAACCCACCTTGGGTAGTTTGGGAGTGAATTCCCTCTTTTGAGCAAAGTTTAATATTTGTGCCCTAATTCCTTTTGCTTGCTAATTCCTTGTTTATCCATGTTTTAAACTGTCAAATTGCAATAGAAAATCATCCCTAATATTGTTGGAAAGCTTAGGTAAGTTGGGATGGGTCAAAATGGTGAAAATTAAGTTTTTTTGAACCATTTCTGAACTGTCAAGCTCGCTACAGTGAGCTGGAGCTCGCTGCAGCGAGCAGAACATTTCTGGTTCTGGAACAGCTCGTTACAGCGCAGTGTTGCTCGCTAATCAAGGTAGGTCAGGTTCAGCTTGGCCTGCTGAGCTGCGTCAGGCGAAATGATGCGTTTAGGCGAGGCGTTTTGCAACCGTTTTCCACAAAACTTTAAATTTCCAAGGAACACCATTTTAAATCATCCATAAGGCTCACAACGGATGGAATTATAAGGGAACAAGGAATAGGCAATGCATTAGGATGCGAGAGTAAAGGTTAGACAAATAGGGAAATACTAAGTGTAAGGTGTTGAACCCCTAAGTACGTCATATGACAACGATATGACTAGATCCTATGAATATTAGCAAGGATTAGATTGTATTTCAACTTTCAAGTTCAGAAAGGTCTAGATAAGACTAGCTAAGTCGTGCTTCTGATGTTCACGTCAGTGGGACACAGTAGGTTCACGCATCAGATTAGAAACTTTAATCAAGAATATTTTACACACATCAGAACGTGCCTCGGGTGTTCACGCTGAGGATACACGTAGCAGTTCAGTTAATTTAATCAGAAATTAATTAAAAGTTAAGTGTGTCTTCTGTGTTCTCGCTAGTTAGAGCACATGGGGTTGCAGATACAGCTGGAACGGGCAGGGACTTTCCGCGAGGATAACCACACACACAGCAAGAGGAGTCCGGTGACTAGCCTCAGATAGGAATTTTCACCGGTTAGTAGCAGGGGATGTACTCTGGGGTTA
Source organism: Medicago ruthenica (assembly GCA_018208015.1). NCBI lineage: Eukaryota > Viridiplantae > Streptophyta > Magnoliopsida > Fabales > Fabaceae > Medicago > Medicago ruthenica. Next base: position 67,233,895 of record CM031376.1, on the reverse strand, counting down.
CTCCACTCAGATACATTCTGTAAAATCAACTCAGATAATTATTGTATGTTCAACGCTAACTTTCTAACTTAATGATAAAGAAAGATGTATATATATATATATATATATATATATATATATATATATATATATATTACAATGAGAATATGACAATAGTCATCAGATATCAGGAAGTGATCCTAGTTTTCCCCTCGATCACTAAGTTAGCAGATTGTAGTCTAGATTTTACGATTACACAGTATAGCAGGCACATACATGTATAAACCCGAAATGGGTTGAGATTAGAATGTGGTAATCGTTGGTTTTCCCCGAGGTTGCCACACAGCCTAGGATAGGTGGAGCTCACTGAGACATTATCTCTCATCCCAATCCATTTGATTCAGTTTCAGGTAAGCAAGAGGTTCATGATGATATTTATCAAGGAGAAGCTGAGTGGAGTCTAAACGCTCGTCATGTAATAGCTCAGGAGGATATCAGTAAATTTATGTATATGTACCTTTAGTGGTATTTGGTCAATTGTATAAAACGAGCAACATTTGTGTTCATTCAGTAGAATTCTTATTATTATTGAAAATTTTAATGTATCCAGTATCAGATTTTATACGCATGCTAAATATTCTAGATAAATTTAGTGTTGGTGTTACAGTCGTTTTGATCTTTTAAGGTATAACTTGTCAATTATACCCTTTCTCAATAACTCATACTCCTTTTCAATAAAGAACCAAACTTTTGTTACAAGGGAACCAAAGCTTTAAAAGGAAAGTTGTAAAAGAAAAGAAAACACGAACAAATTTGTTGTTCGATCTTATTAAAAATCATGAACGTTACTTGTTGCTTAAGTTATTGAAACTCAAGAACAAGTTTAGTTCAAGTTTGAATGACAAACACAATCATAAAACATGCACAAAATTAGAAAGTTCACAAGTTTGGCTCGATTCGAGCTTGGTTTTAAAAAGAGTGAGCAAGCTCGGCTTAAATTCGCGTTTGGATTGAAAATCATGAACAACATGGTTGTTCAAGTTTGTTTTGAAATAGACGAACTTAGCTTGTTGCTTAAACTTGGTTTTGAAAATATTAAGAACATAACTTGTTTCACAAGTTACTCAAAATTTGTCGCACGAACTTGTGAAATCTTCAAAGTTGTGCATGATTATGAATTGGATTTGGACCAAAATGGTTTTAACCCTCTTTAGGTTCTGAATCAAGGGCTAGAATCCCAAAAATTGGACATTTGAATGCCTGATTCATGTTCTGAGTTTCATATACTTCGTAGAGCAACCAGAACTTGGCTCTGCGAAGTCAGGTTCTGGTGTGTTCGCAGTGCGAGCAATACTTTGCTCTGCGAAGTATGCGAATTTTCAAACTCAGAAGCTGTTTCTGAACAGAAGTTCAGAAACTGCTTCTAAGCAAGATTCAGAACCTAAAGGAGGTTAAAAAACTTGACAAAATGGAAGAAAAAGGGGTGGAAAATCACAGTTTTAAAGCTTGGCCCCTTTGAGGTCCTTTTTGAGGTTCAAAAGGGGTTTTTGTTCACAAAGCAAAATTGGACAAAACAAAGGATGAAAGCAGCAAACACAATGCAAAATAAGGATTAAAGGAGACTTACAGAACTCCTAGCAATGCTTCAGCAGTAGTTTTGGAGTGGCTTGCTTGCTTGATTGATGGTTAAGAACAAGGTTCTAGTTGATTTTGGCTTTGTGTATGAACTGATTTTGTTGTTGCAATGTGGGGGATTTGGTATGAATTTCGTGTGTATTGGCTCTCTGAATTGGTCTGTTTTTTTGTGATTTCAACTGGTGCTTAATCCTTGGGCCTTGGCATTCCTTTTATAGGCCAAAATGCAAATCTTTGTAATGATGAACAATGATGAACAAAATCCTAAAACACTAGCTGATTTGGGCTAAATTCAGGCTAGAACACTTTGCATTTAATGCTAAAGGATAGAACTTGCTTTGCCTTGTGCCAAGGGGCAAGGTCTTGACTGATCTCAGCCACAAATGCCATTAATTCTAGAAGGTAATGATGGTAAAAACTGTAAAACAGGGCAGCTGCAAAAGGGATGATTCTTGGGATCAATCCTTGCAATCTTGGAAGGTCAAGCAATCAAAACGTGTACTGCCATGTACAGGGAGATTGGGGGAAGCAAAATGAGCATGTGGGCTTATGTGTGGGAGGAGAAATCCAAGTCAAAACAGGGCACATCAAACAGCTTTTTTGCAACAAAAACCACTTGTGATTGACTGGTTTTGGCAGGGAAAAAGGGAAGGAAAGGGATCAAGCAGCTGGCTGGCAAGTTTAGGTTGGGTGAGGGGTCAATTTGGAGGGACAAAAGCTGACCAAGGATAGCCAATTTGTTTGATCACATGAGAGGTTGGAAGAAAATCCTTCTTTCCTTTTACCTTTAATGTCACACATTAATTCTTGCCTTGCTGCACCAAATCAGTCACAAAATAGCAAGAATAAAAGTAATAATGCTAATAACAACAATTGTAGTTGAAAGCAAAAAGGATAAACCTATATATAAAGTTCTGCATAAAATTTCGCAGAGGTCGCAGTGCGAAGGTGATTTCGCACTGCAAACTCCCTTTTTTTTGATTTTTTGTAATTAAATATAAAAGGTGAAAAATGAGTAAAAATAAATAATAATGATAATGATAAATGCAAAAATGCAATTGATAATGAAAATAAATAAATAGTAAATGACAATAATAATACAAATGATGATAATAAATAAAACTTAATAATATTAAAAGATAAAACTAATAGTAATAAAATAATAATGATATTATTAAAGAAAAATAGAATAACAATAACATTAATAATATTAAGGATAATGATGATGATAATAGTAATGCTTAATAATGAAAATGATAAAATGCAAATAAAATATTATAGCAATAATAAAATAATAAAAGGTAAAAATAAATAATGAGATAATAACAAATAAAACACATAAAAAATATAAGTCAAAAAATGGGGTATGACAGATGCCCCTATTTAAGTTTCTTCGTCCCGGAGGTTGAAAGTGAAATTTGAAATGGACGGGCCGAAGAGACTTAAATATAGAGTACGCCATTTTTTGACTAAATATTTTTCTGAGTTATGAATGCTATAAATGCAAACATGGATGCAAAGACGATAAAAAAAAAAAGAAGACCATACCGGGGATAAGTGTCAGCTGTTCGGGTTGTCGCCGAACTGCCACTGACAACAAAGAATGAAAAGGTAAATGCCAGCTGTTCGGGTTGTTGCCGAACTGGCCACTGGCGACAAAAGGATGAAAAGAATGTCAACTGTTCGGATGTTGCCGAACTTGCCATTGACGACAGGAAAAAGAAATGTCAACTGTTCGGATGTTGCCGAACTTGCCATTGACGACAGGAAAAAAGAATGTCAACTGTTCGGATGTTGCCGAACTTGCCATTGACGACAGGAAAATAAAATGTCAACTGTTCGGATGTTGCCGAACTTGCCATTGACGACAAAAGATAAAATGAAAAATGTCAGCTGTTCGGATGGTTACCGAACTTGCCACTGACGATACTGGGGATGCGGCTGACGAGCCGTTCCTTACAAAAAATGCCCCTTCAATCAGGGAGAAAGAATGCACAAGCTGTTCATTGAAGAACTTGCCACTTGGGACAACACTGGGGAGTACGCACAAGCTGTTCATTAAAGAACTGCACTTGGCGTAAAGACTTGACAAAAAGACGCGCAAGCTGTTCGTTCGAACTGCCACTTGGCAGAAAAGGATGACATCTCTGAACCAGACAGACTGGGGATGACACTTGAAAAAAGAATTCACGAATTGCTCGCGATTGTTTGGTGAGACTCATGATGGTTAGAACAACCATGTATGATATGCTGTATGCATATGTATGAATGCATGAATGTATGACTATCACTGAGGACGTCATGTGAGGGATGGACTTGTACTGGGGATACCCAACTTGTTTGTTAAGGAATTGCCCCTGGATACAATGAAAAACTTGCACAAGCTATTCATTAAAGAACTATCGCTTGGCGAAAATGAGGATGACATCCCTAGACCAGACAGACTGGGGATGACACTCGACTGTTTGTTGTGGGAAATGCATGATATGAATATGAGATGCATGCTAATGAATGATTATGATATGATGCATGAATTATGCTGACCTGGGGGATGACAGACGTCACGTGGGACGCTGAGGGATTATGATTTGAATGCCGAGCAAAGTCGGGCTTGGATGATGTAAGACTCCACTGGGGGGTATGCCAATAAGATTGGGCTTCGCTTGTGAATTCGCTGGGGATATAAGGATCATTTTGGAAGCATGATCGATATCCAGCCTTCGATGCCAATGGTAATTGGGCTTTTGAGAGTAGGACAAATATTGACTTCCTGGGGAGTTTGTCAATCCACCGGGGATTGTGCTAACCTGCTGGGGAGAAGAACTGGTGATTCCACTGGGAATGCTTACGCTTTGGCAAGTCTTTGCCTGAATTGTCCTTTCGGGCTCTTAACTCACTGGGGAATTTTCGATTAATTCGCCGAGGATTCTGTCGGGGAATTCCTTTTTTTTGCGACTGACCATGCTCGGCTTGCGAAGCGTTATCTGCTTTAAGGATAGACATCGATGTTCACTCCGAATATTCGCAAGTTCGAAAAGGAATGTGTTTGTTATTGGATAAAAATAAAAGACTCATGCAATAAATTTTGAAAAAGTTTTTTTTTTTTGTTTTTTGAAATACTATCATCAAGAATAAAAATGAATGAAAGGGATTTGACAAAAAATGTAAAGAATGTCATGTTGGGAAATGAAATTTATTAAAGGGGTGGTAGCCTGCCAAAGGCGTGGCTCCACGAATCTTACAAAGTCTAAAAAGGTAAATATAAAAGGGAAGGGTACATTGAACGCGATGGCCACTAGTATCCCTAATAACTTTGAATTCCCTGTCTGGATGCTTCCAATTCGGAGTCTTCAGACAATTGATGTGCCCCGAGTAGATCACGACCAATCCGATGTAGTTACCTTGTCTTTTGATCCTTAATTTTTGCATAGGTCATCCTTTCAGATGCTTGACCTATCAGGATAGCTATTTCTGTTTTATGTCTCTAATTTTTGCCTGGACCGCCCTTTCAGGTTTTCAGTCCACCGAGACGCTCTTTTTTGCTTAAGCCGCCCTTTCAGGTTTTCGACTTACCGAGCTATTCTTTTGTTTTTAGACAAAATATTTCTTGACTACATCGGAGTTCACGGGACGCGGAAAATCCTCGCCGTCCATTGTCGTGAGAATCAAGGCTCCTCCGGAGAATACTCTCTTGACGACATACGGGCCTTCGTAGTTAGGCGTCCATTTGCCCCTAGAGTCAGGTTGAAAGGATAGGATCCTTTTGAGCACGAGGTCTCCTTCTTGGATTTCCCGAGGACGAACTTTCTTGTCAAAAGCTTGTTTCATCCTTTGTTGGTACAGGTATCCATGACATAAGGCTGTCATGCGTTTCTCCTCAATTAAATTCAACTGATCGTATCTGTTTTGACACCATTCAGCCTCTGACAATTTAGCTTCTATCAAGATTCTCAATGACGGGATTTCGACTTCTACGGGGAGCACTGCTTCCATGCCGTACACTAAAGAGAAAGGGGTTGCTCCTGTCGACGTACGTACTGAAGTACGGTATCCGTGCAAGGCGTATGGTAGCATCTCATGCCAATCCTTGTATGAGACTACCATCTTTTGCACTATTTTCTTGATGTTTTTGTTTGCAGCTTCAACCGCACCATTCATCTGAGGTCTATAAGGAGAAGAGTTATGATGTTCGATCTTGAACTCCTTGCATAGCTCCTTCATCATTTTGTTATTTAGGTTGGTCCCATTGTCCGTGATGATCTTGTTGGGAATACCATATCGACATATGATATGATTCTTAATAAATCAGACCACCACTTGTTTGGTGACGTTAGCATATGATGCAGCCTCAACCCATTTGGTGAAGTAGTCGATTGCTACTAAGATGAAGCGATGTCCATTAGAAGCTTTGGGTTCGATCCTACCAATCATGTCAATGCCCCACATGGAGAAAGGCCATGGTGATGAGAGGACATTCAGAGCCGTTGGTGGCATGTGGATCTTGTCCGCATAGATTTGACATTTGTGGCATTTCTTGGCATGCTTGTAGCAATCACTTTCCAAGGTCATCCAGTAATACCCGACTCTTAAGATTTTCCTAGCCATTGTGTGCCCACTAGAATGGGTTCCGAAGGAGCCTTCATGTATTTCATGCATTATGAGGTCCGCTTCTTGTTTATCAACACATCTGAGCAACACCATATCAAAATTCCTCTTGTATAAAACTTCTCCGTTTAAAAAGAAATTGCCGACTAATCTTCGCAGAGTTTTCTTATCCTTGTTTGATGCCCCATGCGGGTACTCCTGCTTTTGGAGGAAACACTTGATGTCATGGAACCATGGTTTGTCATCTACGACTGCTTCGGCTGCAAATACATGTGCGGGCCTTTCTAGGTGTTGAACCTTGATTGTTGGGATTTCATTCCGGCGACTGACCTCATACATAGAGGACAAGGTTGCTAGAGCATCCGCCATTTGATTCTCGTCTCGAGGGATGTGATGCAGCTTGACTTTGTTGAAAAAGGTTAGCAAGCGTCTTGCGTAATCTTTGTAAGGGATCAAGCCGGTGTGGCGAGTTTCCCAATCTCCATTGATTTGATTAATCACAAGAGCTGAGTCTCCATAAATGTCGAGGTTCTTGATCCTTAGATCGATGGCTTCCTCAATTCCCAAGATACAAGCTTCATACTCTGCCATATTGTTTGTACAGTCGAATGATAGTCTTGCAGCAAAAGGGAGATGCTTGCCCTCAGGGGTGACAATGACTGCTCCAATTCCGTTGCCATAGACATTGACAGCTCCATCAAAGATTAACTTCCATTTAGATTAGGGATCTGGACCTTCGCCGAATAGTGGCTCGTCATAATCCTTCATCTTTAGGTACATGATTTCTTCATCGGGGAAGTCAAACTTGATTGGTTGATAATCCTCAATTGGTTGATGAGCCAAATGGTCAGCGAGAATGCTGGCTTTGATAGCTTTCTGAGTGTGATACTCGATGTCGTATTCTGACAACAACATTTGCCAACGGGCGATCCTTCCGGTTAAGGCGGGTTTTTCAAAAATGTACTTGATTGGATCCATCTTGGATATCAACCAAGTAGTATGATTAAGCATGTAGTGGCGAAGACGCCTAGCAGCCCAGGCTAATGCGCAACAAGTCTTTTCGAGTAGAGAGTATCGGGACTCACAGTCCGTAAATTTCTTGCTTAGGTAGTAGACGGCGTGCTCTTTTCTACTGGTCTCATCTTGTTGTCCGAGTACACAACCCATGGAGTCCTCCAATACGGTTAAGTACATGATCAATGGTCTTCCTTCGACTGGAGGAATAAGTATTGGAGGTTCTAGCAGGTACTCCTTGATGCTATCAAAAGCTTTTTGGCAATCTTCTGTCCATACCACTTCTTGATTTTTGCGGAGCAGTTTGAAGATAGGTCCACAAGTGGCTGTCATATGGGATATGAATCTAGAGATGTAGTTTAAACGTCCTAGAAATCCCCTTACTTGCTTCTCAGTTTGAGGAGCAGGCATTTCTCTGATAGCTTTGACCTTATCGGGATCTACCTCGATACCCTTTTGACTGACAATGAAACCTAGGAGTTTTCCTGATCTCACGCCGAACGTACATTTGTTGGGGTTCAGGCGAAGCCGATACTTTCTCAGGCGTTGAAACATCTTTAACAAATACTCGACATGTTCTTCTTCCGTTCTTGATTTGACAATCATGTCATCGACATACACTTCGATTTCTTTGTGTATCATGTCGTGGAAGAGAGTAGTCATGCCCCTTTGGTAGGTAGCACCCGCATTCGTTAGGCCAAAAGGCATAACTTGATAGCAGAAGGTGCCCCAAGGTGTAATGAAAGACGTTTTTTCTCTATCTTCAACAGCCATTTTAATCTGATTATATCCTGAGAAACCGTCCATGAAGGAGAAAACCTTGGATTTGGCGGTGTTGTCAACCAATATGTCAATGTGAGGTAACGGGAAGTCGTCCTTCGGACTAGCCTTGTTTAAATCTCGATAGTCGACACACATTCTGACTTTACCATCCTTCTTGGGAACTGGCACTATGTTGGCCAACCATTGAGGATATTCCGAGGTAACGAGAAATCCTGCATTAATCTGCTTTTGCACTTCCTCCTTGATCTTAAGAGCCATATCAGGGCGAGTTCTTCTCAACTTCTGCTTGACTGGCGAACATTCCGGTTTTAGAGGTAAGTGGTGTTCCACGATCTCAGGATCCAATCCTGGCATATCTTGATATGACCATGCAAAGATATCCACATACTCTTCAAGAAGCTTGACTATTTTCTTTTTGACGGGCGCATCCAATAACGCTCCTATCTTAACCTCTTTCTTTTCTTCTTCGGAACCCAAGTTGATGACCTCTATTGTTTCCTTGTGAGGCTGAATGGTCTTCCTCTCTTGTTCTAGTAGGCGCTTGATCTCATCCGGGATCTCTTCATCCTCTTCCTCTTCCGCTTCGTAAACAGGGAATTCAAAGTTTGGAGGGAGCCTAGGGCTAAGGTGTTCGACGGGTTTATGGGCGCTTAGTCTGCATGTGATGGATGATTGATTTTAGTAAAAGATGAAAAATGCAGACTCTTTGAAATTAAAAGAAAAGGTTTTTGGGTTTTTTTTGATATTGAAAATAAAAAGAAAAAGACAACGTATAAATACGTGGAAGTTGTAATAGAAACAACGATTTTTATTATTTGATGATAGTATATTAAACAAGCCCTACATGAGTCTCCTTTCGCTCCGGGCGAGGCGAAAGGGTTTTTTTTTTTTTGAAAAAAGATAAAATAGACAAACACATTACTTTGAAGACTGGATAACAGAGGGAACATCGACAACAACCTAATTGCAACAAGCTCCTCCGGGCGTTACATGGACAGGTGCTGTTTCTTCCGGCCCATCTTCAGTGATGGCGTTGGTTTCCTTTGTGGAGTGAATGAAGCTGGCGCTACGAAAGATGTTCTCGAGCGGTTCAATGTTAGTGCTTGGTTCGGTAACTCTCGTAGTTGGAGTGAAACCTAAACCTTCTCTATGCTTACGCTCCGGCAGACTTATTGTCTTTCCCCAATCCGGGAGTAAGTCATCTTGCACTGCTCTTTGTGCGCTCTTGAAAGAAGACATGGACGCTTCCTTCTTTGTGGCACTCTCATCTTCTAAGGAAAGACCTTGGAATGATGTCCCGTCAACGATATCAGCACCGATGAACGAGAAAGCCGACAGATGGCTGACTAACAGAGCTTCCTCTCCTCCCACTGTAACTAGCTTCCCATTCTTCACAAATTTCAGTTTTTGATGCAGTGTGGATGTCACTGCTCCGGCCTCGTGGATCCAGGGTCGACCTAACAAACAACTATACGCTGCTTGTATGTCCATTACTTGGAAGGTTATTTGGAAGACAGACGGTCCGATGGTAATAGGTAAATCCACCTCCCCGATCACTGATTTCTTCGAGCCATCAAAGGCTTTAACCACTACCCCACTTTGCCTCATGGGGGTCCCCTGGTAAGAAAGCTGGTCAAGGGTTGTTTTGGCCATTACGTTCAATGAAGAGCCGGTGTCTACAAGTACATTTGATAACGCATCCGACTTGCAGTTTACCGATATGTAATGCCAAATTATGGTGTCTTCCTTGCTCCGGGAGTTCCTCATCACTAAAGCTTAAGCTATTGCAAACAGTGATGTTTCCGACAATGCCTCCGAATTGGCCGAGGGTTATGTCGTGCTCCACAAAGGCTTGGTCCAAGACCCTCATCAATGATTCTCTATGTGCGTCGGAGTTCAACAATAAGGATAGCATAGAGATCTTGGAAGGCGTTTGCAACAACTGATCCACGACCTTGTATTCGCTCTTCTTGATTAGCTTCAATACTTCATCGAGATCCGAATCGGCGTTTACCCCACTGGATTGACCCATTTCTTTGCTTGTGCAGGGGTCCTGGGTTGGCTTCGGTTTAAACACCGGGGTGCTGACCTTCTCTTGGACTATTGTGGGAAGAACACGTCCGCTCCTTAACACTTTACTGCTGTCCGTGATATTATCGACAGGGGCTAAGGGAGGAATAGGCGTCTCTTGGCCGTTGTTTATCATGGTTGCAAGGTACTTATAAGGAACCGCTTTGTTGGAAGTGTACGGGGCAGGCCCTGGCAAACATATTACAAGTGGAGTAGTGGCAGGCTCTTGGCTGCTGAAGGCTACCTCCAAATGTTCCGGAATATCAAACTCCGGAGTTATGACACATACACTCTCGTCCTTTTTGGTGACAACGAGCTCCTTCTTGTCCATTAGTCCTTGTATGTCATTTTGGATTTGCATACATCCTTGAGGACTTACTGAACACTCTTCACACCTAGCATGATCGTGCTCGAACATAGCTGCTTTACACATTCCGATGTGTAATGGAACCAAAGGAGTCCTGATGTTTTGGACTTTCAAAATAGGATGGGTTCCTTGGTGTTCTTGAACCATGTTGATTGAGGAACCATGGTTCGGCAGCGGGTTAGTTTGGACATTTGGGTTTGAGTCCTTGAAGGTCAACACTTTGGTACGGACTAGCTTCTGGACCTCATTCTTTAAAGCAAGGCAACGTTCAACATCATGGCCTGATGCCCCTTGATGGTATGCGCATGTAAGGTCATGTCGATACCATGGAGGTAATTCACTCGGTACGGGAGGTGGTGCTCTTGTTTGTACGAGATTTCTCGCAAGTAAAGCCGGGAGCAGGTCCGCGTACTTCATGGGTATCGGATCGAATGCCGCTCTTGGGCGATTCTGATGGTTGAAGGGCTGTTGAGGTGCTTGAGGTCGGAACTGCTGCTGACCTTGTGGGCGGGGCTGCTGGTATGATTGTTGTGGATTTTGCGGATGTTGTTGTTGATAGGATTGCTGATATTGAGGGAGAGATCTTTGCGGGACTTGAACTTGGTAATTCGGAGGTGTAGAGATGGCAGGTGAGATAGCAGAGACATGCGGATATGCTGAGTACCCTTGACGAGGTCCTCCGTGGCCAATCATGCCGATATCTTGCTCTTTCTTCCTTGGGTAGCTACCCCCGAATCTCTTTGTGCTACTAGACGGAGCACTTTCTTTTATTAAGCGTCCTTCTCGGACCGCATCTTCCAAACGTACGCCCATGCTTACCATCTCGGTGAAGTCACTTGGCGCACTGGCAACCATTCGTTCATAGTAAAAGGAACCAAGGGTATTTAAAAAGATCTTGGTCATTTCCTTTTCTTCTAGAGACGGGCTAATCTGAGCCGCTATCTCTCTCCATCTTTGTGCGTACTCCTTAAAGGTCTCTTTGTCCTTTTGGGCCATAGCCCGGAGTTGGTCCCGGTCCGGGGCCATGTCCAAATTATATTTGTACTGGCGGACAAACGCCTCTCCCAAGTCATTAAAGGTTTGGATTTTGGTACTATCCAAACCCATGTACCACTTTAAAGCGGCACCGGTTAAGCTATCTTGGAAATAATGAATGAGCAGCTGATGGTTGTCGGTTTGTGTCGACATCTTCCTTGCGTACATTACCAAGTGACTTTGCGGGCAAGTATTCCCTTTGTACTTTTCAAAATCCGGGACCTTGAATTTAGGAGGGATCTTGACATTAGGTACTAGGTAGAGATCATGGGCGTCCTTCCCGAATAAATCTTTCCCTCGGAGGGCTTTAATCTCCTTTTGCATCTCATCGAATTTTTCAAGGAAATCCGCCATCCTATCCTGGGCGCCTAAACTTTCGGCATGAAAGATAGGCCCGTAATCCCCTTGAGTGGTATGAACCACTGGTGTAGTGAAGGCCGCAGCAGCCTGGGTAAAGGTAACCTCAGGTTGAATGACCGGGGTTTCTTGAAAGGTAGTAGGAATAGGGACGGACTCTTCGCCGAACTCAAATGGCATACCCCATGTGCAACCAGGGGGTCTAGTGTAGCGCTGAGTTCCATCATGTAAGGTCGGTGTTGAAGTGGAAGCTAGTGCTGGAGCTTGAGAGCTAGAGGGAGGAGGAGGTGCCGGGATTTGTGCGGCTGCTAGTAGTTTCACTAACTCCGTTAGTTTTTCCATTTCCGTTCTCATAGATGTTACTTCTTCACGAAGATCTTGATTCTCTTGCTCGAGGTTTTCCATTTTCCTCTTTAGGGTCGCTCGGGTATTGTAGGAGTGAGTTGCCTCGGGATGATGAGCCACTTTTCCTCACGAGAAGACGCGTAGTGTTGCGGAGAGAATGCAAACACTGAAGACTCAATTTGGATTATAAGAAATCCTGAGGATAAGAAAAGGGAAATGAGTTTGGACTCGAGGATGACCGTATGCATGATAATGAATGATGTATGCATGAAAAATTTTGCTTTGCTTTATAAGGATATTTAAAAGTGAGCAATTAATATTAGCAATTAAAAGTATTAGAAACCGGAAAATTAACATTGTCAAAATATATATTTGATTGAATAACATTGAGATTACAAAGTGTAACTAATGCTAATACAAATCAAATAGCCGCTCGCCTTTCGGCCTTGCCTATTTCCTCCCTATAGAAATCTAATGTGTCCTTGCAGAACTTCATAAATTCCTGGATTTCCGTAGGGATGACAAAGTACGGCACGGACCATCTCGGCCTTTGCAAGTTTCTTCGGAAGCTCGGCGATGACTAAGTTTGAGAATGCGACTAATCTAGTGAAGTCCTCACTTAGTCGGGAGGCATCTTGCCATACAAACTCAATCACTTCCTTGCGTTGGGCTAGCTGGATATTTGCATGCCTAATCTCATCGAGGAGTCGTGCAATGTGATTCCCATGCTCTCTTGCAATCTTATCGAAGTATTCTTCGAATTTCTTGATGTCCGCCTCGAGGCGATTGCAATGGAGTTTCCCTTGATGAGAAAGGCTCTCATGTCTTTGCCGTTGGACGCGTTCGGCTTGAAGCTGCTCTTTGTAGTCTTTGACCACTTCTTGGAGCTGTTGATTTTTCTCTTGAAACTTCAACCTCCATTTCCGTTGAGCTTCGATAGCTAGCTCGCCGAACTTCTTGAGCTCTTGGTTGGAATGCAAGATTCTTTCCAACTCTTCGTCCTTGGCCACAAGGTTGGCATCCGCACTAACCAAGCCGCCTCCTATCCAATTTCTCTTCCCTTCAGAGATCTTTAGCCGTTTTTGGCACACTAGAAGAGAGTTTGTTACTTCATCACGATCTCTCTTCGTCCTAGTGATCTCTCCCAAAGCTTGGAGGTGCTTTAATTCTAAGTCTCCGTTTTTGTTTTGGAGCTCTTGAATCTTAGCTTTGAGTTCCTCCGCTTCTTGGTTGGGAATGATTGTGATAGGTTTAGGTGTAGGAGGTTTTGGAGGGTTTATGACCATAAAGGGTAATTTGATTTTTTTAACCCTCTCCTTCACCCATTGAGTATAAAGGGGTTTGGCGACACAATTCCTCTTGCCGACCCTTCCCTTGTGTACTTGGCTCCACGCCCCTTGGATTCTCTCTAGCAATGCCGGGTTTTGATCGCCTTCCCTTAAAAAGAAAGCTTCCAACAAAAGGTCATTAGGTTTGTTTTCCATTGAAAAACCTAGTTGTCGGAGAGAGAGGACCGGATTGTAATTAATGCATCCCTTAGTACCAATGAGGGGTACATTAGGGAAGTCCCCGCAACTGAGGATAATTTCCGGGTCCTCTAAATTTGGAGAAAACCAATGGATATCCTTCGCGACGAGGGTCGTCATCCGTTGTGACCATTTGAGCTTGGCCCGGTTTTCCACAAAGTCTCGGTTTCTTGGCATGTGGGACATCATCCAAATTTGCACTAAAGGAGTGCAACAAGAAATCTTGCGTCCTCTTGCTTGTTCATGCCTAGAGTAGAGGGAGTGATAAAAATCCGCCAAGATTGTGGGAACCGGATTTTTAATCATGAATACCTCTAAAGCCGGAAAGTCTACGAAATCATCCATGTTGGGGAATAAAACAATCCCGTAGACTAAGAGGGCTAAGATGGCGTTGAATGCCATTACCTCTTTGTTGGCTAGTAAATCCCGAGCTTTGGCTTCCAAAAACTTTCTTGTGAATCCTCTAGCGTTTCCTCTAATTTCCAAGTTAGACGCTACTTCTTGGACATCAAGGTACAAGGATTCGGCAATGGCCTCCAATGTGGGGTCTTTCCCGGGACCTAAATATAATTCACGACCTTTCATGCTACAACCCAAGATCTTCTCGAATTCTTCCAATGTTGGAGCTAGTTGGAAATCTTGAAATGTAAAGCACCGGAGTGGTGGGTCGAAGAATTGTGCCAAAGTAGTTAATGCCGTTGAATCTATCCTTACGGGTAGGAGATCAAGTATCAACCCATAGCTTGCTTCAAAAACACTCTTGTTGACCGGGGAGAGCCTCTTGCTTAAGGCTAACAAACTTTCCACCCTAGGAGCTTTAACCTTGAAAGCGAGCGTACTTTTATTTCCGGAATCCATATTTCTCTTTGCTAATATTTGATTGTTCTTTTTAAATTCCTATAAAGCAAAGTGATGTGCGAAAATTATTTTCCATGAATGTAAATGTATGATATGCATGGGTGTGATATGTAGGTTCAAAATTTCCCCCATCCTCACGTGTAGGCTCTAATAAGTAAGATTCCTAAGAAGAGGTCCTTAGAGTCATCAATCTCATATGGAATTAGGGTTGTCTATGGACATACGTCGACATGACTTCAATTAATTCCATATGAAAATCTCGTCTAAGCGGGGTTGGGCATCCTACCTCACGGACATACGTCAACGCAGGCTTCCGCACACAACCTCCTTCTAACTTAGTTTTCTCTCGAGCTCGGGTAGAGAGCCTCACACGTCCGGCATTAACCCGAACAAAAGTAACCCCCACAATTGAGATATATATGAATATGAAGCACAAACGATATATATGTATGTAGAGTATAAAGAATAAACAAGTAAATGACAAGAAAATATAAACACGTAAGTAAAATGAAGCAAATTAGCCTAAAAGTCGACTGAGATAGGCTTGACTCGTTTATGCACAAACAAAGTGTTTAATGCACGGTCCCCAGTGAAGTCGCCATTTCTGTCGCGTCGAATTTCAGATGTCAAGCTATGGACTAGCATTGAATCACTAATTCTAAATTACGACTGAACTTTTAATTTTTCGGGGAAAAAAGGAAAAAAGTTCTAAATTACCTTGAGAAAAGATTTTAGGTTCGAAAGTCGATTATGCGAGGGGAAGGTATTAGCACCCCTCACATCCGTTGTACTCAACGGGAACCTCTTAGTCGGCTTAGGCTTAAAATGCTTCGATGTTTTACTTACGTGTTTATACATGTATAAAAGGAAATATATAAAAACATAATGCGAGATGAAGAAAGAGATAAAAACAAACGAAAGGGAAAAACAGGTTTTTTATTAATGGGCTTGACAAGATGTCGATCTTGCTCCTACGTATCTCCCGGTAGTCGGAGAATTCAAAGCGTACGTAGTTCTTTGGTAGAAAACGTTTGTATGTTGGTTCGTTTTAGTTAAAAAAAGATTTGATCGCGTCCGGGCGAAAAAGTTTTGAAAAAAAGAAAAAGTAATGAAAGTAAATGTCAACTGTTCGGGTTGCTGCCGAACTGGCCATTGACGACAAGAAAATAAAAGTAAATGTCAGCTGTTCGGGTTGTTGCCGAACTGGCCACTGACGACAATGCATAAAAGTAAATGATTTGATGAAAAAAAGTTTTCCACTCGGACTTGAACAAAGGTTTTAAAAACGTACGAAGACGTACAAAGTTTTAAAATGGTGAAAGATGGACGCTAGTGTGCGCACCTCGTTTTTTTCCTCGGGAAAAAGACGCGCAAATCCTCCGAGGTCGTTCGCGAACGCTCGGAGGGCCTTTGTGAAGCCGCCACCAAAGTTTTTGTGTAAAGGGAACGTTGATAAACCCTTAAGTTTTTTTTTTGTTTAAAGGGAAACGATAATAAAACCCTTTGACGATGAGGATAAGGATTTGGTCATCGCAACCATTGTCGGGTTCGGGAGTCGATTACGCAAGGGGAAGGTATTAGCACCCCTCACGTCCGTTGTACTCAACGGGAACCTTCTATTTGGTTAAAGCTTGAATTGTTTTTTAAATACTTTGCGTGCATGTTCATTTATGTTAAAAACATAATAAAAAGGGGGGAAAGAGATAA
Source organism: Medicago ruthenica (assembly GCA_018208015.1). Taxonomy (NCBI): domain Eukaryota; kingdom Viridiplantae; phylum Streptophyta; class Magnoliopsida; order Fabales; family Fabaceae; genus Medicago; species Medicago ruthenica. The sequence goes on along the minus strand of CM031376.1, from coordinate 67,217,614 downwards.
AAACAAACGAAAGAAAAGAAAGAAAAAAGTTTTTTTATTATTGCGCTTGACAAGATGTCGATCTTGCTCCTACGTATCTCCCGGTAGTCGGAGAATTCAAAGCATACGTAGTTCTTTGGTAGAAAAACGTACATGTGTTGGTTGATTTTAATTGGACGATGTTTTAACCGAATTCTTGCGATTAAAACGTAGCTTGTATGCTCGCGCTTGGAGACTTATTAAGCGTTTGTTCGTGAATCGCATTAGAATTGTTAAAAAGTACGTCCGTGAGGGTAAAGGGTTGAAATTGGCCGCCGTGGGACCAAGAGAGGTGCAATGGACTCATACAAGTCAATCATTGACCGAGTGGACTCCGAAGAGTCGGGCGATTGTTCGATTGATCCACTGAGATCAAGAACGGGTACAATGGACTCGGACGAGTCGAACATTGACCGAGTGGACTCTAACGAGTCGAGGGATTGAGTCTAATGGCCACGGGGGACCAAAAGGTTTGGATTGACCACAAGGGGCCAAGTTTTGGTTTGGTTAGGGTTGTATATATTGAAAAAAAGGAATGACGATTGTCCGAGCGACGAGACATACGTCACGCATTCGTACAATCGGGGCAATGGAGAGACATACGTCACACCATCCCTTTTTCATTCATGTTTTTGGGTTGAATCCTTTAGAAATCCCAAGGTATGTCAAAACATTTGGTTTGAAAACCCAAAATGGGAAGGTTTAGCAAATTTTGCTAGAAAACGCACAAGTTCGGCTCGTTTTGCGAAAAGCGAACGTATTCGGCGTATGTTCATGTTTGGGTTTTGAAAATCATGAACAATATTTATTGTTCAAGTTTTGATTGAAATGATGAACATAGCTTGTTTGTTCATGTGGTTTTGAAAGTTTGAGAACATAACTTGTTTTGCAAGTTATCCGCAAAATGGTCATACGAACTTGTGATTTTGTCAAAATTATGCAAAATCCTTGTTATGGTTTGAAAAACATGGGTTTAAAAACTCTTAGGTCCTGAGCTCTGGGGCTAGAACCTCAAAAATTGGTCATTTTGACACAAAAACTCAGATTCTGAGTTCTGTCATGGTCGCACTGCGACCATGACTTCGCACTGCGAAGCATGCGAAATTTTGGGTTCAGAAGCTGTTTCTGAACTTTTGTTCAGAAACAACTTCTAAACACACTCAGGACCTTATAGGTGGGTGAAAAACTTTGAGTTTTTGGGGTGAAAAAGGCTGGACAAACCAGTTTTGATGTTTTGAAAACCTTGGGATTTCTGTGAAATTCAAAAGGGGTTTTTTTTAGAATCAAATGGTTTTGAACCAAAATAGCTATGCAAACACAATTGTAAATGCAAGATAAAGCCTTAGAAACTTACAGAACTCCGTAGCAAAGCTCCAGCTGCACTTGATTTGATTTGGTTGAAGGCTTTTGCAAGAGGTTTGAATATTGGTGATGGTTTTGGAACTTTGGAAAGCTTTGTGTGGATTGATTTTTTCTGGTTGTTTGTGAGGGTTTGTAGGCTAAAATGAGTAGAGTTTCTGCTCTTGAAATGCTGTGTTAATTGTGTTTGAAACCTTGGGCATTGCCTTCTATTTATAGGCCAAAACCAAATCTTTTTCATCATTGCAAAATCCTAAAATTCAGCTGATTTGTGGCTAAGATCAAGCTGGATCCTTTTGCATTAAATGCTAATGGATAGAGGCAACCTTGCCTTGTACCAAGGGGCAAGACTCAGCCTGATTTCAGCCACAAATTCAACCAATTCTAGAAGGTAATGATGAAGAACAAAGCTGAATTGCAATTGGCTAATGCTTGGGGATCAATCCTTGCAATCTCAATGGTTGATCAATGAAAACGTGCACTGTGATGTGCAGAGATTGAGGGATGAAAAAGGCTATAATTGACTGGTGTGAGAGGGTGAAAAGCTGCTGCAAAACAGAGTAGGCACTCATGGCTTTTCAAGTGAAAAATCCAGCTGGTTTGACTGGTTTTGGGGGGAGCAAGCAGGAGGAAAGTCCTCAAGCAGGTGGCTGGCAACCTTGTGGTGGTTAGCAGGTCACATGGGAGGGACTAGAGCTGCCCAAGGGCAAGCCCACTTGCTTGTCACATGCTAGGTTGGAAGAAAAAGCTTCCAACCTTGGCATTAATGGCAAGTCCTTCAATTCTGGTTTTGCTTGGCCCAATTAGCCATGAATGCTACTTAAAATAATTATGGAAATGATATGCAACAAATTCTGGAATTTAATCAAAGAAACCAAAAATCTGCAGAAAAATCGCAGACTTCGCAGTGCGAAGTGACCTTCGCAGTGCGAAGTCATCATTTTTGAAATGTTGACTTTTCTGTTGACTTTTGTTGACTTTTGACTTTTTTCCCTCTTTGATTTTTTTTGATTTTTGTTTTAAAATGCTTAGGACAAAATTAGGGTACTACAGCTGCCCCTACTTAATTGTGTCTTCGCATAGAGTGCGTGAGTGCCGAGGGCATCTCATGAACTCTTTGCGAAGATCAATTAAGTAAAAAGAAGGACCCGAATTTTGTCCTTCGCGAAATGCAAATGCAATGGTTGGTAAAGGTTGATCGTATCCAGCCGCTAACACTGGAGGTAGATCCACTGAGGAATGAAGGTAATCTTATCTAGGCACTGTCACTAGAAGTCGATTCCTGAGGATGGTGATTTACTCTAGGCACTGTCACTAGAGGTGGAACATTGATGGAGGTGATCTACTCTAGGATATCACTAGAGGTCGATACCTAAGATGGAGGTGATCTACTCTAGGATGTCACTAGAGGTCGATACCTAAGATGGAGGTGATCTACTCTAGGTACTGCTTCTAGAGGTCGATACCTAAGATGGAGGTGATCTACTCTAGGTACTGCTTCTAGAGGTCGATTTCTGAGATGGAGGCGATCTACTCTAGGATGTCACTAGAGGTCGATACCTAAGATGGAGGTGATCTACTCTAGGTACTGCTTCTAGAGGTCGATTTCTGAGATGGAGGTGATCTAACTCTAGGATGTCACTAGAGATTGATACCTAAGATGGAGGTGATCTAACTCTAGGATGTCACTAGAGATTGATACCTAAGCTATGGAGGTGATCTACTCTAGGATGTCACTAGAGGTCGATACCTAAGATGGAGGTGATCTACTCTAGGTACTGCTTCTAGAGGTCGATACCTAAGCTAGGTGATCTTATTCAGGCACTGTCACTGAATGTCGATTCCTAACGAGCCGCGGTCTTACCCTAAATAGGTGCCCCTGGTTGAATGTTGATGGATGTTGGTGAATATGTGATACTCACTGGAGAATCCTTGTTGAGGATGCATGATTTATGAAATGAAATGCATGTGTATGAATAATTTGTATATGCATGCATGAATTATGTTATGCATGATGTGTGGGATGTTGGTGGGGTGCCGAGCAAAGTCGGTCTTGGTTGTGGTTGTGCCAATGACGATTGGGCTCTCTTTTTGTGTTTTGTTTTTTTGGTTGGTCGGTTTGGAAGGACAATGTCCTTTGCCTACATACCCGAATGGGATCAAAACCGGTGTAGTTCGAGCCTAAAGCCCGAAGATTTGTGTGGGTTTGCCAATAATGATTGGACTTTTGTTTGGGGTTGAGACTCCCTGGGGAATATCAATGAGGTTTGGCTTACAGGGATATAAGGATCATTTTGGAAACATGATCGATATCCAGCCTTGGTTGGTGTTTGGATGTTTTAGGGTGCTTACTGGGGAATTTTGCTCCTCCTAACCCTTGGGGGTTTTTGCGCTCCGCGTGCCACGAGCTACACTTGCCTTTGCTAAGGAACATAAGTCCTTTGGTGCAATATTTTGGTGGGAATTACCGCAATTCTTTCGGAATTCACGAAGATTCAAAATAAAGCAATGTTTGTTTGTTTTGTTTTTTCTCTTTTTTGGAAGAAAATTCTTTTGTTTATTTCCCATGTTTTAAAGCATTTTCATCATGAATAAAACAAAATTTTATGCGCTACAGAGAACATAAAATAACAAAAAGGAAATTTATTCAATGCAGATTTGACCTCTTGAATGGGTAAAAAATACACAAAGTGAGAAGTGAGATAGAGAAAGACAAGAAAAAGCAAAAAGAAAATGTTGGTTTTGGCACAACACATGCTATTCCCTTATGACTTCGAGATTTTTGTTTGTTGGAAGATGCTGACGAGACCGATTCTTCTCCTCTTGAATCTTGTCCGGAGCTTGGATGCTGCAGTCATTGCCTTTCTTTTTTTTTTTTGTTAACCCCTAACTTTTGCCTGGACCGCTCTTTCGAGTTTTCAATCCACCGGGGTGTATTTCCTTTTTTGATGTCCTTAATTTTTGCCTAGACCGCCTTTTCAGGTTTTCAATCTAGCAGGACGCTCTCTATTGCCTAAATCGCCCTTTCAGGTTTTCGATTTAGCGAGCTTTTTTCTTCTTTTTTTTCTTTTAGGCATAATACCTCTTGACTGCATCGGAGTTTATTGAGAGTGGGAACTCTTCTCCGTCCATAGTGGTGATGATCAGGGCTCCGCCGGAGAAAGCTTTCTTTACCACGTACGGCCCATCATAACTGGGAGTCCACTTCCCTCGGGGATCTTTGTGGATAGGTAATATCTTCTTGAGCACTAGGTCTCCTTCTTTGAACTCTCGAGGACGGACCTTCTTGTCGAATGCTCTCTTGAGCCTCCTTTGATAGAGTTGTCCGTGACATATTGCCGTCAGACGCTTCTCCTCTATGAGATTCAGTTGGTCGAACCTTGTTTGGGCCCATTCAGCTTCTTCTAGCTTGGTTTCCATCAAGACCCTTAACGAAGGAATTTCCACCTCTACGGGGAGAACAGCTTCCATACCGTATACTAAGGAGAAGGGGGTTGCCCCAGTTGAAGTGCGAATGGCTGTTCTGTAGCCATGTAGCGCAAAGGGAAGCATCTCATGCCAATCCTTATATGTTGTCACCATCTTTTGGATGATCTTCTTTATGTTCTCATTGGCTGCTTCTACCGCACCGTTCATCTTTGGTCGGTAAGGGGAGGAATTATGGTGCTCAATCTTGAAATCTTTGCACAACTCCTTCATTGTCTTGTTGTTTAGGTTTGCCCCATTATCGGTGATGATTTTGTGGGGAGTACCATAACGGCAAATGATTTCCTTCTTGATGAATCGGGCTACCACTTGTTTGGTTACGTTTGCATACGAAGCTGCTTCTACCCATATGGTGAAGTAGTCGATAGCAACGAGGATGAAGCGATGTCCATTTGCCGCTTTGGGCTCGATCATTCCAATCATGTCTATGCCCCACATAGAGAAAGGCCAAGGTGAAGTCATGACGTTCAGTGGAGTTGGTGGCACATGCACTTTGTCGGCGTAAATCTGGCACTTGTGACAAGTCTTGGCGTAGTGGAAACAATCAGCTTCCATGGTTAACCAATAATAGCCCGCCCTTAAGATTTTCTTTGCCATTGCATGCCCATTAGCATGGGTTCCAAAAGATCCCTCGTGGATTTCTTTGATGAGCATGTCAGCTTCATGTTTATCCACACATCTGAGCAGGACCATGTCATAATTTCTTTTGTAGAGGGTATTTCCACTGAGGAAGAATTGAGATGCCAATCTTCTGAGGGTCCTCTTGTCGGTGTGCGAGACATTTTCTGGATACTTTTGCTCTTCGAGGTATCACTTGATGTCGTAGAACCAAGGTTTGTCGTCAAGTCCTTCTTCGACTGATGCGCATACAACTGGTTTGTCTCTACGATCCATCCTTATGATTGGTGCTTCGTTGTAGAAATTTACTTGGTACATTGATGATAATGTAGCCAAAGCATCTGCTACCTGATTTTCTTCTCGAGGTATGTGGTGGAAGTTGATTTCATCAAAACGCTTGATCAATTCTACAACCCGGGCTCGGTAGGGAATTAAATTGGGATGTCTCGTTTCCCATTCTCCTTTGACTTGATAGATGACCAAGGCTGAGTCACCGTATACTTCAAGGTTTTTGATCCTTAGATCAATTGCTGCTTCGAGGCCTAGGATACATGCTTCATATTCTGCCGTGTTATTGGTGCAGTCAAAGCATAACCTTGCTGTGAAGGGCTGGTATCCATTTCTTGGGGAGATTAAAACTGCTCCGATACCGTGTCTCATGGCATTTGAGGCGCCGTCGAAAGCGAGCTTCCATTGAGCTCCTAGTTCTGGCCCTTCATCATCGCTTGTGACCTCTTCGTCATTCAAAGCTACGACATCTTCGTCTGGGAAGTCGAATTGTATGGGTTGATAATCCTCCAATGGTTGGTGAGCAAGGTGCTCGGATAAAACACTCCCTTTGATGGCTTTTTGAGCAACATATTGGATGTCGTACTCAGACAGCAACATTTGCCAACGGGCTATCTTCCCTGTGAGGGCAGGCTTTTCGAAGATGTACTTGATGGGATCCATCTTCGATATCAACCAAGTTGTATGGGTCAACATGTATTGCCTTAGACGTCGAGCAGCCCATGCTAAAGCGCAGCAAGTCTTTTCAAGTGAAGTATACCTTGTTTCACAGTCGGTAAACTTCTTGCTTAGGTAGTAGATTGCGTGCTCTTTTCTTCCCGTTTCATCTTGTTGTCCTAACACACAACCCATTGATCCTTCAAGTACGGTTAGGTATAAGATGAGGGGTTTACCCGGAACCGGAGGTATTAAAATTGGTGGTTCTTGCAGGTATTGTTTGATTTTGTCAAACGCTTCTTGGCAATCTTCATTCCAATGAACGGCTTGGTTTTTCCTTAGTAGTTTGAAGATTGGTTCGAAGGTAGCTGTCATGTGTGAGATGAACCTGGCGATGTAGTTCAATCTTCCTAAGAAACCCCGGACTTCTTTCTCGGTTTTTGGCGCTGGCATTTCTTGGATGGCCTTTACCTTATCAGGATCCACTTCAATACCTCTTTGGCTGACGATGAAGCCCAATAACTTCCCGGATCTAACGCCAAATGTGCACTTGTTAGGATTTAAGCGCAGCTTGAATTTTCTTAGGCGTTCGAAAAGCTTTTGTAGATGGACTAGATGATCCTCCTCCGTTTGGGATTTGGCAATCATGTCGTCGACGTAGACCTCTATTTCTTTATGGATCATGTCGTGGAAAAGAGTCACCATTGCTCTTTGGTATGTTGCCCCGGCATTTGTTAATCCGAAAGGCATTACCTTATAGCAGAATGTCCCCCATGGAGTGATGAACGTAGTTTTCTCCATGTCCTCTGGAGCCATCTTGATTTGGTTATATCCCGAGAAGCCATCCATAAAGGAAAAGACTGAGAATTGGGCTGTGTTGTCCACCAATATGTCGATGTGTGGTAGCGGGAAATCATCCTTTGGGCTTGCTCTATTCAAGTCCCGATAATCCACACACATTCTCACCTTGCCATCCTTCTTCGGAACTGGCACAATGTTGGCAACCCATGTTGGATACTTGGTTACAGCTAAGAAACCGGCATCGAATTGCTTTTTGACCTCCTCTCTGATCTTGAGAGCCATATCGGGTCGAGTTCTTCTCAATTTCTGCTTCACTGGCGGGCATTCCGGCTTGAGTGGCAGCTTGTGTACAACGATGTTAGGGTCTAAACCCGGCATGTCTTGATACGACCAAGCGAATACGTCCACGTACTCTTGCAGAAGCTTAATCAACTTTCCTTTCACATCCTCGTGCAGGGAGGCTCCTATCTTGACCTCTTTCTTATCCTCTTCGGTCCCCAAGTTGACCTTTTCAACTGATTCTTGGTGAGGTTGTATTACCCTATCCCCTTGATTTGCAAGTCTAGACAATTCTTCAGGCGGTTCATAATCGTCCTCTTCATCATCTTCCGTTTGATTAATCGGGCAATCGAAGTCATAAGGGTTTAAGGTAGTGTTGTTTTTGGAGGGTGGATTTGTAGATCTGCATGAGTATGATTTTTTTTTTAGGCTTTTTGTAGAAATTTTTTTTTTAAAACAAATGCAAAAAGAAAAAGACTCAAATGAACATAAAAGAGTGTTTTTATTCATGATTGTAAATAACTTATAAAACATGGGGGGCCCCACACGACTAATCATTTGCCTTGGGCAGAGCTAAATGATTTTTTTTTTTTTAAAAGTAAAAAAAAACAAACAAACATGGTTTATTACTTGATCCTGGTAATGATCTCGGGAATTGCGATAGCCCTCCAATTGTTCAAAGCTTCATCCGAAGCGCAACGGTACACCAAATCGGGCACGTCTTCGTCTACGTCTTCGAGTAGAGCCACTTGATCTTCATGGATAAACCCCGCACTGATGAATGTTTCTGAAATGGGGAGGATCCCTTGCTTTGAAGGCTTTGAGAAATTTTCGGCTGATGGATGATACCCCAACCCGAAGCGATTTTTCTTCTCCGGTATGTCCACTAATTTGCCCCATCCGGTGGGTCGGCTTTCTTCTAGGGCCTCTCTTATCGCCCTCCATGATGACATGGCTGTCCTAGCCTCTTCCTTGGGCTTCGAGCTCAATGTCACGACATTCGCCACTTCCAAAGATTGGAATGGGACGTCCACAGCTTCTTCATCCGTTTCTATATAACGGAAAGATGAGAGATGGCTTACCATCATGTCCTCTTGCCCGGAAACTACAATCATTTGGTTATCAATGATGAACTTCAGCTTCTGGTGCAGGGTAGAGGTAATAGCTCCGGCCGCATGGATCCATGGTCGTCCGAGAAGACAACTGTATGTTGGATTAATATCCATGACTTGGAAGGTTATGGTGAAAACCTTAGGTCCGATTTGGACTGGTAAGTCGATCTCCCCTATAACGGCTCTTCTTGACCCATCGAAGGCTTTTACGACCAAGGCGCTGGGCTTCATTACGGTCCCTTCACATGATAGTTTGAGGAGGGTAGTCTTGGGCATGACATTCAATGATGACCCCGTGTCCACTAGCACTCTTGAGAGGATGTGGTCCATGCATTTCACGGAGATATGTAAGGCGCGGTTATGAATGTGCCCCTCGTCGGGTAGCTCATCGCCATTGAAACCCAAGTACCTACTTGAGGTAATATTTCCGACTATCCCGTCGAATTGGTCCATCGGAATGTCCTTGGTGACATGTGCCTCACTGAGGATCCGCAGTAGTGCTTCTCGGTGTACTTCCGAGCTTAGTAGTAAGGATAGCATGGAGATCTTGGAGGGAGTTTGACCTAGCTGATCAATGATTTTGTACTCGCTCTTTTGGATTATCCTTAGGACCTCTTCGGCCTCTTTTTGCGGGATTGTCTTTTGAGAAGGCCCCGCTTGGTTCTCTTCTTCCTCCACGCTCTTTTCTTTGAGCGGTTCTCTTGGTAGTACGGCTGGCGTCTTCCCGAGTTCTTTCGGAGCGAAGACTCTACCACTTCTAGTCATTCCTCCAACACCGGTAATGTTAGTGATGCTGGGCTCAATTTTGGCTAGTGGTTTCCCTTCCACATAGGCCACAGGTTGGTAATTCCATGGTACCCTCTTCGTGCTTTCAAAAGAGAAGGGTGCAGGTACGTCGAATGTTATGGGTTGTATTGGCATTGGTACCTCTCTCCTTTGGTATGGGATCTCGAGAGGTTTTGGGCCGTTAGACTCTAAGGTAGCAACGTCCGTGCCATCCTTTATATAGCCAATTTGGATCCAACCTTGGTCCATTAACTCTTGAAGACAGCTCTTTAACTCCTCGCACTCGTTCGGGTTGACCTTGCAGGCTTCACAGTTGGCGTGCATTTCCTCGAATAATCCAAAGCCGGTTAAACGCTCCCTTATAGTTGACAGGGGAGTCTTAACATTGGATACCCTTTTGACTGGACCAAAGTCCTCTTGTTCCTCCACCGCATTTACAGAGGGACCCGCATGCCCCGGCAATGGGTTGTTCTTCACATTGGGGTTCTCCTCTTTGAAGGATAACATCTTCTTGTCAATAAGATCCTGTACCTTGTGTTTAAAAACTCTACAGTTTTCGACATTGTGCCCCACGGATCCTGCGTGGAAATCACATTTGGCAGTTGCGTCGTACCAATGTGGATATGGTGGCGACATTGGTGGTAGTAGTCTTGTCTCGACCATACCCTTTTGGATTAGGTATGGCAAGATTTGACCATAAGACATAGGTACATGATCAAACTGCCTATTAAAATAACTGTTCCTTGAGCTCGCTTGATTCTTTGATGGGTACCCGCCTTGTTGTTGTTGCTGTTGATTTTGCTGCGGCAACACTACTGGTTGTCGAGGTGGATTTGCGGGAATCACTTGAGGTGAGTAACGCCCTTGAGCCGCTGCTGCTGCCACATAAGGATAGTGGTAGTGAGGCATTTGATTTGGTGGTGGGTAGGATGGTCCCACTAGAACGGCATTTGTCTCCCCCTCTTTCTTTTTGTGAAAGTTGCTGGGGGGTTTTCTAGCTCCACTTTGAGCTTCTAGAGAGCCTTGGATTTTTCCTCTCTTTACTCCGTCTTCTATTCTTTCACCGACAATGACTAGATCGGAGAAACCGGCAGACGTGCTTCCAATCATCTTGTCGTAGTATGGGCCTTGAAGTGTGCCCATAAAGGTGTCGACAAGTTCTCTTTCCAATAGTGGTGGTTGTACACGAGAAGCTAGTTCTCTCCACCGCTGAGCGTACTCCTTGAAGGACTCGTTGCTTCTTTGTAGGAGGTTTTGTAGTTGCATCCTATTTGGAGCCATGTCCAAATTATATTTGTATTGCTTTAGGAAGGCATCGGCTAGATCCTTCCAAGTTTGGACATGGGTACGCTCGAGCTGCATGTACCAATCCAAGGACGCTCCGCTTAAACTATCTTGAAACACATGCACCATGAGTTTCTCGTTCATTGCGTAAGCTGCCATCTTCCTACAGAACATCCTTAGATGGTTCTGAGGGCATTGAATTCCTTTATATTTCTCGAAGTCCGGTGCTTTGAACTTCGGAGGAATTACCACATCGGGCACTAGGCACATATCCAAGGCGTTGTGGGCACCGTATAAGCTGAACCCTTCGACAGCTTTCAACCTTTCTTCCAAAACTCGATACATTTGGGTGGTATCATTGTCTTGGTGGGTGGTGTCGGGAGCAGATTGCCTTAGCTGGCTATTTTCCACATCATGGGGAATTACTTCATGCTGAGTAGTGGAAGTTCCTTGAGGACGACGCTCTTCATTCCTTACGGGGATTGTGAGCGGTGGTGGAGGTGGTCCTTGACCCTCATTTTCGAAGGGTGGGGTATAGTTCAGAGGTAAACCATAAGGAGGCCATTGCACATTGGATGCATCCGTTGTTGGGCGAGGGTGGCTTTCTCGTGCCGATAGAGCTTGCATTAACTCTAGCATCTGATCCATCTTTCCCTTCATTCCATCAACCTCTTCTCTCAAAGCCGCTTGAGTTTGTTCCAAATTGTCCATGATCCTTTGTTTGTTAGCTCGTGTTCCGTACGAGTGTTGAATATCTGGTTCTTGGACCGAGGGCTTTCGGGGTTTTCGGGCTATGATTGCTTTGAACTGTTTGAATGGGGATGAATGAGTTTTTTTTTTGAAAAATGCATGAAGATGCATGTGGATGTAGGTATGCTATGAGTATGCAAAATATGCGTTTTTTATTATTTTGCTTTATGGAGTTTAAAGGTGCACGATTAATATTAGCAAATTCGAAATATTAAAGACCGGGAAATCGATTATGCTTCAAAATATATTTGATTAAATAACATTTGTTTACAAAGTGTAACTAATGCTATTACAAATCAAATAGCCGCTCGCTTCTCGGCTTTGCTCATCTCCTCCCTATAGAAATCTATGGTGTCCTTGCAGAACTTCATAAACTTCTGGATCTCCATAGGGATGACAAAGTAGGGCATGACCATCTCGGCTTCCGCTAGCTTCTTTGGAAGTTGGGTGATTACCAAATTTGAGAATGCAACCAATTTAGTGAAATCCTCACTTAATCGGGTGGCGTCTTGCCGTACATACTCAATCACTTCCTTGCGCTGGTCTAGCTTGACTCTTGCACTTCTAATTTCATCGTGTAGTTGTGCAATGTGGTCCCCATGAGCTCTTGCAATCTTGTCGAAGTACTCTTCGAATTTCTTGATGTCTTCTTCGAGATGATTGCACCTTAGCCTCCCTTGATGAGAGAGACTCTCATGTCTTTGCCGCTGGACGCGTTCGGCTTGAAGCTGCTCTTTGTAGTCTTTCACTACTTCTTGGAGCTGTTGATTTTTCTCTTGGAATTTCAACCTCCATTTCCGTTGAGCTTCGATGGCTAGTTCGCCAAACTTCTTGAGTTCTTGGTTGGAATGTAAGATTCTTTCCAACTCTTCGTCCTTGGCCACAAGGTTGGCATCCGCACTAACCAAGCCGCCTCCTATCCAATTTCTCTTCCCTTCGGAGATTCTTAGCCGTTTTTGGCATACTAGGAGAGAATGCGATACTTCATCACGATCTCTCTTCGTCCTTGTGATCTCTCCCAAAGCTAGAAGGTGTTTTAATTCTAACTCCCGAATTTTAACCTTAAGCTCTTCCTCCACTTTGTTGGGAACGATTGTGCTTGGCTTAGGAATCTTGAGCTTGAAGACGAGCGTGTTTTTGTTCTCGGAATCCATATTTCTTTTTTTTGCTAATATTTGTTCGTTCTTTTTAAACTCCTATAAAGCAAAACGATGCGAAAATTACTTTCATGAATGCAAATGTTATGCAAGGGTATGGTTTATGAAGGTTCGGAACTTCCCCCCATCCTCACATGTAGGCTCTAAGTTGTGAAATCTCCTAAGAAGAGGTCCTTAGAGTCATAGACCTCACATGGAATTAGGGTTGTCTATGGACATACGTCGACATGACTTCAATTAATTCCACGTGAAAATCTCATCTAAGCGGGGTTGGACATCCCACCTCACGGACATACGTCAACGCGGGCTTCCGCACACAACCTCCTTCTAACTTAGTTTTTTTCTCAAGCTCGGGTAGAGAGCCTCACACGTCCGGCATTAACCCGAACAATGTGGAGTAACATCACTCAAGTAACCCCCACATTTGATATATATGATATGAATATAAAGCAGATAAAGCAAATATAAACATAAAGCATAAATATAACATGTATGAATAAAATAAATAAACATGGCACGCAAAGAAAAATAAAACAATTGGCTTTAGACCAAATAGGTTAGGCTTGACTCGCTAGTGGGAACAGGTTCCCCAGTGGAGTCGCCAGCTGTGCGCACCTCGTTTTTTTCCTCGGGAAAAAGACGCGCAAATCCTCCGAGGTCGTTCGCGAACGCTCGGAGGGCCTTTGTGAAGCCGCCACCAAAGTTTTTGTGTAAAGGGAACGTTGATAAACCCTTAAGTTTTTTTTTGTTTAAAGGGAAACGATAATAAAACCCTTTGACGATGAGGATAAGGATTTGGTCATCGCAACCATTGTCGGGTTCGGGAGTCGATTACGCAAGGGGAAGGTATTAGCACCCCTCACGTCCGTTGTACTCAACGGGAACCTTCTATTTGGTTAAAGCTTGAATTGTTTTTTAAATACTTTGCGTGCATGTTCATTTATGTTAAAAACATAATAAAAAGGGGGGAAAGAGATAAAAACAAACGAAAGAAAAGAAAGAAAAAAGTTTTTTTATTATTGCGCTTGACAAGATGTCGATCTTGCTCCTACGTATCTCCCGGTAGTCGGAGAATTCAAAGCATACGTAGTTCTTTGGTAGAAAAACGTACATGTGTTGGTTGATTTTAATTGGACGATGTTTTAACCGAATTCTTGCGATTAAAACGTAGCTTGTATGCTCGCGCTTGGAGACTTATTAAGCGTTTGTTCGTGAATCGCATTAGAATTGTTAAAAAGTACGTCCGTGAGGGTAAAGGGTTGAAATTGGCCGCCGTGGGACCAAGAGAGGTGCAATGGACTCATACAAGTCAATCATTGACCGAGTGGACTCCGAAGAGTCGGGCGATTGTTCGATTGATCCACTGAGATCAAGAACGGGTACAATGGACTCGGACGAGTCGAACATTGACCGAGTGGACTCTAACGAGTCAAGGGATTGAGTCTAATGGCCACGGGGGACCAAAAGGTTTGGATTGACCACAAGGGGCCAAGTTTTGGTTTGGTTAGGGTTGTATATATTGAAAAAAAGGAATGACGATTGTCCGAGCGACGAGACATACGTCACGCATTCGTACAATCGGGGCAATGGAGAGACATACGTCACACCATCCCTTTTTCATTCATGTTTTTGGGTTGAATCCTTTAGAAATCCCAAGGTATGTCAAAACATTTGGTTTGAAAACCCAAAATGGGAAGGTTTAGCAAATTTTGCTAGAAAACGCACAAGTTCGGCTCGTTTTGCGAAAAGCGAACGTATTCGGCGTATGTTCATGTTTGGGTTTTGAAAATCATGAACAATATTTATTGTTCAAGTTTTGATTGAAATGATGAACATAGCTTGTTTGTTCATGTGGTTTTGAAAGTTTGAGAACATAACTTGTTTTGCAAGTTATCCGCAAAATGGTCATACGAACTTGTGATTTTGTCAAAATTATGCAAAATCCTTGTTATGGTTTGAAAAACATGGGTTTAAAAACTCTTAGGTTCTGAGCTCTGGGGCTAGAACCTCAAAAATTGGTCATTTTGACACAAAAACTCAGATTCTGAGTTCTGTCATGGTCGCACTGCGACCATGACTTCGCACTGCGAAGCATGCGAAATTTTGGGTTCAGAAGCTGTTTCTGAACTTTTGTTCAGAAACAACTTCTGAACACACTCAGGACCTTATAGGTGGGTGAAAAACTTTGAGTTTTTGGGGTGAAAAAGGCTGGACAAACCAGTTTTGATGTTTTGAAAACCTTGGGATTTCTTTGAAATTCAAAAGGGGTTTTTTTAGAATCAAATGGTTTTGAACCAAAATAGCTATGCAAACACAATTGTAAATGCAAGATAAAGCCTTAGAAACTTACAGAACTCCTTAGCAAAGCTCCAGCTGCACTTGATTTGATTTGGTTGAAGGCTTTTGCAAGAGGTTTGAATATTGGTGATGGTTTTGGAACTTTGGAAAGCTTTGTGTGGATTGATTTTTTCTGGTTGTTTGTGAGGGTTTGTAGGCTAAAATGAGTAGAGTTTCTGCTCTTGAAATGCTGTGTTAATTGTGTTTGAAACCTTGGGCATTGCCTTCTATTTATAGGCCAAAACCAAATCTTTTTCATCATTGCAAAATCCTAAAATTCAGCTGATTTGTGGCTAAGATCAAGCTGGATCCTTTTGCATTAAATGCTAATGGATAGAGGCAACCTTGCCTTGTACCAAGGGGCAAGACTCAGCCTGATTTCAGCCACAAATTCAACCAATTCTAGAAGGTAATGATGAAGAACAAAGCTGAATTGCAATTGGCTAATGCTTGGGGATCAATCCTTGCAATCTCAATGGTTGATCAATGAAAACGTGCACTGTGATGTGCAGAGATTGAGGGATGAAAAAGGCTATAATTGGCTGGTGTGAGAGGGTGAAAAGCTGCTGCAAAACAGAGTAGGCACTCATGGCTTTTCAAGTGAAAAATCCAGCTGGTTTGACTGGTTTTGGGGGGAGCAAGCAGGAGGAAAGTCCTCAAGCAGGTGGCTGGCAACCTTGTGGTGGTTAGCAGGTCACATGGGAGGGACTAGAGCTGCCCAAGGGCAAGCCCACTTGCTTGTCACATGCTAGGTTGGAAGAAAAAGCTTCCAACCTTGGCATTAATGGCAAGTCCTTCAATTCTGGTTTTGCTTGACCCAATTAGCCATGAATGCTACTTAAAATAATTATGGAAATGATATGCAACAAATTCTGGAATTTAATCAAAGAAACCAAAAATCTGCAGAAAAATCGAAGACTTCGCAGTGCGAAGTGACCTTCGCAGTGCGAAGTCATCATTTTTGAAATGTTGACTTTTCTGTTGACTTTTGTTGACTTTTGACTTTTTCCCCTCTTTGATTTTTTTTGATTTTTGTTTTAAAATGCTTAGGACAAAATTAGGGTACTACAGCTAGGCGATAAGCTCGCGCAAGGCGTGAATGTTTTTAAAAGGAATAAACAAAAGACAAACGCACTGAGGCGAAAAATTCGCGCAAGGCGTAAAAAGGTTAAAAAATAAACGCGCAAGGCGCGAAAGGTTCGGATTGACCACGAGGGCCAAGAAAAAGGATAAAAATGGCCACAAGGGGGCCAAGGGAAGGTTTAGCGTGCTAGACGCGTCAAGGGTGGAATGACGATTGCCCGAGCGACGAGACATACGTCACGCATTCGTGCAACCGAGGTTTGGGGAGACATACGTCAAGCCATTCCCGTTTCATTCAAGTTTGGTTTTGTCACTCGGAGAAACCTCAACGGAACCAAAGCTTTAAAAGGAAAGTTGTAAAAGAAAAGAAAACACGAACAAATTTGTTGTTCGATCTTATTAAAAATCATGAACGTTACTTGTTGCTTAAGTTATTGAAACTCAAGAACAAGTTTAGTTCAAGTTTGAATGACAAACACAATCATAAAACATGCACAAAATTAGAAAGTTCACAAGTTTGGCTCGATTCGAGCTTGGTTTTAAAAAGAGTGAGCAAGCTCGGCTTAAATTCGCGTTTGGATTGAAAATCATGAACAACATGGTTGTTCAAGTTTGTTTTGAAATAGACAAACTTAGCTTGTTGCTTAAACTTGGTTTTGAAAATATTAAGAACATAACTTGTTTCACAAGTTACTCAAAATTTGTCGCACGAACTTGTGAAATCTTCAAAGTTGTGCATGATTATGAATTGGATTTGGACCAAAATGGTTTTAACCCTCTTTAGGTTCTGAATCAAGGGCTAGAATCCCAAAAATTTGACATTTGAATGCCTGATTCATGTTCTGAGTTTCATATACTTCGCAGAGCAACCAGAACTTGGCTCTGCGAAGTCAGGTTCTGGTGTGTTCGTAGTGCGAGCAATACTTTGCTCTGCGAAGTATGCGAATTTTCAAACTCAGAAGCTGTTTCTGAACAGAAGTTCAGAAACTGCTTCTAAGCAAGATTCAGAACCTAAAGGAGGTTAAAAAACTTGACAAAATGGAAGAAAAAGGGGTGGAAAATCACAGTTTTAAAGCTTGGCCCCTTTGAGGTCCTTTTTGAGGTTCAAAAGGGGTTTTTGTTCACAAAGCAAAATTGGACAAAACAAAGGATGAAAGCAGCAAACACAATGCAAAATAAGGATTAAAGGAGACTTACAGAACTCCTAGCAATGCTTCAGCAGTAGTTTTGGAGTGGCTTGCTTGCTTGATTGATGGTTAAGAACAAGGTTCTAGTTGATTTTGGCTTTGTGTATGAACTGATTTTGTTGTTGCAATGTGGGGGATTTGGTATGAATTTCGTGTGTATTGGCTCTCTGAATTGGTCTGTTTTTTTGTGATTTCAACTGGTGCTTAATCCTTGGGCCTTGGCATTCCTTTTATAGGCCAAAATGCAAATCTTTGTAATGATGAACAATGATGAACAAAATCCTAAAACACTAGCTGATTTGGGCTAAATTCAGGCTAGAACACTTTGCATTTAATGCTAAAGGATAGAACTTGCTTTGCCTTGTGCCAAGGGGCAAGGTCTTGACTGATCTCAGCCACAAATGCCATTAATTCTAGAAGGTAATGATGGTAAAAACTGTAAAACAGGGCAGCTGCAAAAGGGATGATTCTTGGGATCAATCCTTGCAATCTTGGAAGGTCAAGCAATCAAAACGTGTACTGCCATGTACAGGGAGATTGGGGGAAGCAAAATGAGCATGTGGGCTTATGTGTGGGAGGAGAAACCCAAGTCAAAACAGGGCACATCAAACAACTTTTTTGCAACAAAAACCACTTGTGATTGACTGGTTTTGGCAGGGAAAAAGGGAAGGAAAGGGATCAAGCAGCTGGCTGGCAAGTTTAGGTTGGGTGAGGGGTCAATTTGGAGGGACAAAAGCTGACCAAGGATAGCCAATTTGTTTGATCACATGAGAGGTTGGAAGAAAATCCTTCTTTCCTTTTACCTTTAATGTCACACATTAATTCTTGCCTTGCTGCACCAAATCAGTCACAAAATAGCAAGAATAAAAGTAATAATGCTAATAACAACAATTGTAGTTGAAAGCAAAAAGGATAAACCTATATATAAAGTTCTGCATAAAATTTCGCAGAGGTCGCAGTGCGAAGGTGATTTCGCACTGCGAACTCCCCTTTTTTTGATTTTTTGTAATTAAATATAAAAGGTGAAAAATGAGTAAAAATAAATAATAATGATAATGATAAATGCAAAAATGCAATTGATAATGAAAATAAATAAATAGTAAATGACAATAATAATAAAAATGATGATAATAAATAAAACTTAATAATATTAAAAGATAAAACTAATAGTAATAAAATAATAATGATATTATTAAAGAAAAATAGAATAACAATAACATTAATAATATTAAGGATAATGATGATGATAATAGTAATGCTTAATAATGAAAATGATAAAATGCAAATAAAATATTATAGCAATAATAAAATAATAAAAGGTAAAAATAAATAATGAGATAATAACAAATAAAACACATAAAAAATATAAGTCAAAAAATGGGGTATGACACAACTTTTTGAAGAAGCTCCACAATCCCTTGACTACTGACGAAACCTTAGGGAAGGTTATTCAAATCGAGTCAATTATTGATCAACTGGCCAAAACTGTGCAGCATGATGAGGACAGTGCCATGAGGCTTGTTGCTCAGCAACGAACACATGACCATTTGCTCGAAAGAGCGAAAACTGCACAAGCTGAAGTTGATCGATTAGCAAATCTCGCCAAAGAAGCGCACCCTGATATTAAGGTTTGCAACGACAACATCTCTGATTGGAAAAACAATATCATCGTGTTGCAGTCGCAGATCGACAACTATAGGCAGAAAATTGCTGATGAGGAAGCCAAACGCAACCGACTCGAAGAGGACGTCAACAATTCGATTAAGGCTCGAATTGATGAGAAGGGACGAGAGGGTCTTAAGGCTTACAGTGCTTCTGCAGTAATCCTTGAAGAGGTTAAGAGTTCGGAAAATGCCCGCCAGGTCTTCGATAAAGAAATCAACAGCTTAACCAAACTGTACTGGGAGTCTGTAAAGCATTTGTAATACCTTAATTATCTTGTGAATTTCGAATATTTTTTGGCATATTTTGATTGTAATGTTCAGGACATGCCAAGTTTGTGGCAGTTTCTTTAACTATCATTTCGTTGAAGTTTTATTCTGCGCTTATTTTTACTTCGAGTCACTTTGATTATTTTAGCATTTAAAAATGCCAAATATCGAAGTTTTACCTGGTTTTTCATGATACATACTGAAACACCTCTTTTTTAGTAACAGATAAGATTGTGCCTATGACAAAACGCGTAACTATTAAGCCATATCTCTGACTGGCTCTAGTTTCAAAACGAGTCAAACATCCGTTTTCAAAACAGTCTTGCCGAACTGGCGTGAATTCTGAGAAAAATTAGGAAACGGTTGAAGAATCATTAATGATTCTACCATTATATATATGGTCATTCTCTATCCATTTTACTTACTCCACTCTGCAAGTGATAATAATATAGCCCCTATCACCAATTTTAAAAAAGAAACATGGGTAAAGGCAAACAAATTGCGAAGAACACCGATAAAAAGAAAGCAACATCTGCAAAGAAGGATAACAAAAAGACTGCTGATTCCTCAAAGAAGACCAAGAAACCCTCTTCCAAGGGCGAAAGCTCAAGAACCTGTAGAGCTCCCCCTCCTCCTGAAGGGAAAACACCTTCAAAGGCTCAACCAGAGATTTCTTCCTCAGAGTCTGATAGTACGGACCCTGATTGGGCAGAATTCCTTTCGACTTATGATGAAAACAAGGAATCTCTTCGTTCATCAGACTCAGAAGTGGATTCGAAATGAAGGCCCCTTCAAGATCAACGCGTCACTTTTCTTTTAGATGAAGGCCCATTCAAGATTAACGTGCCACTTTTTCTTTTGTAATTCGAATAAAGTCTTAGCATTTTATGATGGGTAAAAAAAAAAATCCAAGATAAGATCTTTGTATGATGAGGGATGAAACCCACCATTTTTAATTCGAATGTTTGATTTTATTGGCATCTTCGCTAGTTGCCATTTTAGTTATTTATTTTTCGAACTATTCTTGATTTATTCGAATCTCTTGCAGCGCTGGTCTATATCTTTTCAAATACTTACCATTTATGCTCAAGGTACGTTGATCAGGAGTTAATTCCTCTAACTCATAAGCACCGTTCGAATAAATCTGAACTACCTTAAATGGTCCTTCCCAATTTGGGGACCACTTGCCCAGGGTTCGATCTTTTCTATCCATGGGCAGGATGACTTTCCACACCAAGTCTCCAACATTAAAAGTTTTTGACTTTACTTTCTTGTTATAAGCTTTTGCAACTCTTTCCTTTTGCCTAGTCAAGACTTCTAATGCTCTTAATCTCTCCTCATCTAAATCAACCAACTCATCTGACATCATTTCCCAATAATGATCAATTGGTATGTCCATTTGTTTTTGTATTCTGGCTGATTGCAAATGTATTTCGACTGGAAGTACAGCATCATGACCAAACGTTAGTCGAAATGGGGTAGTGCCAGTTGATTCCTTAGGAGAATTTCTACATGCCCATAAAACTTGATCCAACGTTTTATTCCAATTTTTTGGTTTTTGGGTAATATGTTTTTTAATCAAGTTAATGATAATTTTATTGGCTGCTTCGACTTGACCATTTGCTTGCGCGTAATATGGTGTTGAGGTTAATAATCGAAAGCCAGTTTCTTGAGCAAATTCTTGCATCTTTCGTCCAGTAAAGACTGAACCTTGATCAGTGGTAATTGTTTCAGGAATACCATACCTATAAATAATATGGTTTTGAATAAAAATAATTACCGCCTCCTGATCGACATTTGGTAAAGGGACTGCTTCAATCCATTTAGTAAAATAGTCTATTCCAACTAAAATATATCGTTGGTTTTTAGACGAAGCAGGCTTAACCTCACCTTAAATCCAGAGCCCATCCTCTGAAAGGCCAAGGTTTGATTATGGAGTGTAACTCACTAGCAGGTACATGCTGTATCCCTGCATGCTTCTGGCATTCTTGACAGCCTTTAGCAAATTCTATGCAGTCCTTTAACATAGACGGCCAATATAAACCTTGTCGAAATAAAAGCCATTTCATTTTATGGCCTGCTTGATGTGATCCACAAGCACCATTGTGAACATGGGAAACTGCTAAATATGCTTCTGATTCGCTTAGGCATTTTAATAAAATTCCTTCTGCAGTCTTTTTAAATAATTCATTTCCCATAATCACGTAGTTCAAAGCCCTATATTTGATCTTTCGAGCCACATTACCTGTTGGATTTTCCAAATATTCAACAATGGATTTTCTCCAATCATTATCCAACATATTGTCAATGGCCAAAATTTGAATTTTTTCCTGAAGATCATCTACGTTTTCATCTTCACTACCTTGTGGTGTACTTGCCCCCACAAGTTTTGGCATTGATAATGCGGTGCTCAATGGCTCTTGTAACACCAGTTTATCTTTTATTTCGATCAACTGAGTTAATTTTTCCTTCGACAATTTGTACCCTGAAGCTATTTGGGCTAAATCATTTGCTTCTTGGTTTTCTAGTCGAGGTACATGTTCAACATTAATATAATCGAAATGATTCAGAAGAGAACTTGCTATAACAAAATATCTTGCTAAGTGTTCTTTCACACATTTGTATTCTTGTGTTAATTGTCTCAACACTAACTCTGAATCACCCCTTATGTTAACATTTCTTGCCCCCAAGCTAATTAAAATTTCAAGGCCTGTGATTAAAGCTTCATATTCAGCCTCATTATTTGAGCAAAGACCTTTAATCTTATATTTGAACTTAGTTGGGACTTTTGTGGGGGATATTATTAAGATTCCAATCCCAGTTCCATGTTTATGTTTAGAACCATCGAAATACAAAATCCAAGGTTCAGTTTCTACATAGTCTTGAGGCATTTCGATCACTGAGTGATCTACAATAAAATCTGCCACAATTTGACCCTTAACAGATTTCAAGGGCTTGTAAGTTAAAGAATATTCTGTTAATGCTAAAGCCCACTTTCCAATTCTACTGTGTAAAATAGGCTTCGATAACATGTGTTTAATAATATCATAATGAGAATACACATAGACATCAACAAGTTTTATATATTGCTTAAGTTTAATACAAGAGAAATACAAACAAAGACAAAGTTTTTCTATGGCAGTATATCTAGTTTCTGCATCATTTAATACACGACTAAGATAATAAATTGCATGTTCCACGCCATTTTCATCTTCTTGAGCCAACATGCTCCCAATGGTCTTGTCAGACGCAGCAATGTACAACTTCATATCTTTACTTCGACTAGGAGGCATTAGTACAGGAGGCTTAATCAAATACTCTTTAATTTCATCGAAAGCCTTTTGATGCTCTTCATCCCATTTGAATGGTTCATCTTTCTTGAGTCGAAGCAATGGCGAAAAAGTTTGAGCTTTGCCACTTAAATTCGAAATGAATCTTCTCAAGAAGTTGATTTTCCCTAGCAAAGATTGAAGCTGTTTCTTGGTCGAAGGAGGCTTTGTCTCAAGAATAGCCTTTGTCTTGTTCTGGTTTATCTCGATGCCTTTTTTATGCACCACAAAACCAAGGAAATCTCCTGCATGCACACAAAAAGCACACTTTAATGGATTCATTTTTAATCCATGTTTCCTCATCCGTTCGAAAGACTGCCTAAGGTAATCCAAATGGCTGTCTTAGGACGAAGATTTGATGATTATATCATCTATATAAACTTGCATGAATGTGTCTATAAAATCATGGAACATAGAATTCATGGCCCTTTGATAAGTGGCCCCAGCATTTTTCAAGCCAAAAGGCATAACAACCCATTCATAAGTGCCTAATGCACCAGGGCATCGAAATGCTGTTTTTGACACATCATTTTCAGCAATAAATATTTGGTTATAACCAGAATAACCATCTAACATACTTAAAAATTCGAAGCCAGCTGCTGAATCTACTAACATTTCTGCTACTGGCATAGCATATTCATCTTTAGGTGTAGCATTATTTAAATCCCTAAAATCTATGCATACTCTAAGAGTTCCATTCTTTTTAATAACAGGGACTATATTTGCTAACCATTCGACATACCTGGCAGCTCTGATGAATTTACACCTCAGCAGCCTTTCGATCTCATCCTTGATCTTGGACATGATATCTGGTGCGAACCTTCTTGGTAATTGTTTCACTGGCCTCTTTCCTTCTTTAATAGGTAGTTTCAGTTCGACCATTTCTCTGCTTAGCCCAGGATTTCTTTGTAATCCCACGCAAAGCAGTCTTTGAATTCTTTAAGAAGAAGCACCAGCTTTTCTTTTAGACTTGAAGTGATATTGGCGCTGATATAAGTTGGCCTTTTAATTGAGCCATCTCCAATATCGATCTCCTCCAAAGGATCTTGCGCTTGCATTTTTGGCGCCTCACTCATAGGATCCTTCTCGAACCCCAGCGGCTCATCGTCATAAATGCAGTCAAGTCTTCGATCCTTTGTTTCTTTGACTTCCTGATCTTCGATCTTGGCTTCCACTGCCATATTTTGTTGAAACTCAGCCTCAAGGGCCGTATTTAATCTATTTTCGGCCATATAAGCCGTAATCCTGGCCCATGCAGTGGCCTCAGTCATAGTAATCTTCATATATATTCCACCCAGTTGGTGGAATGACTCCATCTTCAGAAGAAACAGCACTAATTTCTTCTCTCTCCCATATAAAGCCATGGGCAGGATGGAGCTTGACAGAATGGATAACATTGTCACTTGGCTCGAAAGCAGAGTCCTTGTCACCACAAGGTGCTATATTAGCCAAATTTTTGTCAAAGGTTTGTGGAGTGACAATGTCAACCTCTGACCTATAGAAGCTTTGATCTGCCTCTATGTTTTCAACAATCCCATCCTCCCTCCAAATAATAAGTTTCTGGTGGAGAGTAGATGGTACAGCCCCAACTCCGTGGATCCATTCCCTTCCTAACAGCAAGTTAAAGTTAGCCTTGGATTGTACCACCAGGAATAGAGTTGGTCGAACTATACTGCCCACAGCAACATCAACTTGTATGGCTCCCAAAGAATAGCCAGTTTTGCCCTCATAATTAGAGAGCACAATGTTGTGGGCAGATAGATCACTGTCATATTTCCCAATCCTGTAGAGCGTAGATTGAGGCATCAAGTTGACAGCTGCTCCCCCATCTATGAGCACTTTGTTGATCCCAACATTTTCAACTTTTGCTCTGATGAAAAGGGGTTTGAGATGGCTTTTCATCCCAAGACTTGGCTTCTCGAAAGAGGCCAATTGCTCCTCAACGCAGCCATTGTTCATCACATAGTAACATACTGGCTTTGGGTCAGCCATATCAAGATGATCGAATTCACCTTCGATCTCAGTAACTTCAGATTAGACATCATACTCAGATGGCAAGATGGATACCACGCAGATGACGTCGAAATCAGGTTCAGAGTACAGCAGATCCTCGTCTTCCATCTTATCTTCATCCACTGGAGGAAAGAGTCTTTCTTTTGCTGGCCTCCTGGACACTTCCTTATATTGGCCAGTTTGCAGATTCTGTTCGGCCAATTTCTTTTGACGCTGAAACCTGCGCCATTGGGTCCTTGTCATATGATTCTTACCCTTGTAATTGTTTCTGTAAGAATACTTATTAGCCTCCTGTGGGCCAACTTGCTTCATTCCACTGGAACCACCTACTTCCATAGTTCCTTTGTTGAACCTTATGAGCCCCTGGTGCATCCATTTTTCGACGGGAATCGAACCAGGAGGAACAAAGGTATTCTTTCGACCAGATTTCTGGTTGTTGTTCGACTGCACCATAATCCTCTTGCCTTTATCGAAACGCTGGTTTTGTGTTGCCCCCTTGTTGACAACCTGGTACTTCTTGAGGCCCTCAGTAGCCTCTCTATCACATACTGCACTGCAGCGAGGACACAACATTACATTCTTGTTTTCGAGTTTGCATCTGTTCAAGAAATCGATCAAATCCTCTTCAGTCTGAGGATAAACAACCTTCATCTTTTCGCTGTAGTCTTCTTCAGATATGCCTTGAACTTGCACCTGAGACACCTCCATGGCTTCGACCATCATTATTCCTTGAGGTTCCGCATAGAGAGTTTCAACAGCTTTAGGTGTTTCAACATTCGCCTGAGTGGCCTTTGGTTTCTCACCAAACTTGAGTCTCCCTTCATTGAGAGCCTTTTGGACCAGATCCCTGAAAAGAATACAACGTGAGGTTTTATGGCCAAGGAAATTATGAAATTTACAATAACCCCTTTTCTTCTGTTGTTCGATTGGGGGTACTTTTAAGCCCTTAGGAACAATAATCTGGCCATCTGTAACTAATAAATCAAATATTTCATCACATTTGGTTATGTCAAATGTATAAGTTTTAGACACAAATTTATCATTTTTAGGCTCAACAGGATTTTTCCCATTCGAAGGTTTAAGGAGTTTACAGACATAAGAATATGCTCTAAACATGCATTAAATGCTGAAGGGAATCTTACAAGATTCTATCTAATCGAAGAGCAGAAAGAATCTTGGAATTGTTCACAGGTACAAGGGAATATTTACAAATACAAGGCTAAGGCAAGAAGGAGGACTTCGAACCAGAAGGCAAATCGACCTAGCGTATGATCGAATCGAAGCAACTAAGTTCTGGACTTAGCACAATTCTGACAAACTTCACAAAACTCAGTTCGACTTCGAGAGATACAACCGTTCTAAGGAGCAGTTAAGTGCATGCAGGGTGTACGTGGCAGGACATTTGGCAGTAGTATAGTGTTCGACCGTTAGGGCAGTTTATTTTCGAAAGTCTATATATAGTAGTTTTTAGTCAGAAAAAAAGGTCGCAATTCATTTTGTACAAAAATCCTTGTAAACTCAAAGTACCCACGCTATCGAGAGAAACAAGTGAAATGGGATCCAAGTATGAATCTGTGAACCATTCTTTTCTGTAAAGCATATTTTACAATTCAATGCAATTTACTTTTTCATGAAATGTATCTTTTAAGCACTTTAAATTTCATGCAAAGTTTAATGTTTCTCATTTAAATTCTATTCATTTCTGTTTCGATCGAAACAAAGTGTTCGTTTAGTAAGAACTTATTTTCCTTGTTATTTGCAATCCAAGTGAATTTTATGTTTAATTCTCCTCAAAACTACAATAAATGTTTATGCGTAATGGACATTCAAATAATTTAAAGAATTCAAACAAAGCACTATGCTCCTGAGATTCACTAGTTGGTCTCGCAAGCAATTAACCCAGACTAGCGGTTGTTTACCAAATTTCAGAGTAAACAAATTGGCACGCCCAGTGGGACATGTGCTTTAATTGAATCTTTTCTATCAAAAAATATTTTCGTTTGGATTTGCAAATTTCTATTTGTGCATTCTTTCTGGAAATTGCGTTAGTGCATGTTCTTGAGGAGTGGGAAAGTACTCCCTGAAATGGTTAGACCACCACCCAGAAATACAAACACAAATAATATGGAAAACGCAAATGTGAATGATAACAATGTGTCAGCGCCTTCGAGCGCATTGAACACTTCGAATGACGTTGTTGCGAATGTGACTGGAGCGACTATCTCCGCTCCCAGTTCTTCGACATTGGGCGTTACTATGCCTATCATTGCATCAACAACGATGCCTTTTACCACTGCAGGCCCTGCAGTTTCGATACCCCAAAATATAGGGAGCCAGCCATCCCCAGCAAGAGGAGGAGGCACAATAGACTCTACGTTCAGTATGCCTTTTTCACAATATACGAATCAAGGCAACAGTAGGAATGTACCATATGGTATGCCTACAACACTGATGCAAGGGCTACAAACCAACCCTTCATTATATTCAGAAACTGTGCCTGGCGTTTACTCGCCTACAAACCAACGTTTGGCCTCCAGTTCTGTTAATCGAAATGCAGTGCCACCATTAACTAATACATCCTTGATGTCTTTAAGGCAGCAAATGGATGAAAGTAATCATGATATGGTTAATATGTTGACACAACAAATTGGTACAGTGTTTAATCCTTTGATACAAAATACTAACCAGTCTTATCAATTGTTAGCCACCCAGATGGGTAGGATGGCTGATTTCTTTGGGGCTCCACATGTCCCTAATCAACCAGTCCCCCAGATCCAGAATCTAGCACCCATACAAAACATCCAAATACCAAATAATGCTATGGTGCCTATGCCCAATAACTTAGTGGTACAGCCTAATCAAGGACAATTACAAGTGGGTCCAATCGAACCACACGTTCAACCACAAGTACAACCACAAATCGAACCAAATCCAGGGATAGTCTTAGTAAATCGAAATCAAAATGCTGATGAAGTGGTTAGAAATGTCCAACAAAATAATTTAGGGGCACAAAATAACATAGCAAATTTGGTCGAAGCTATCTTAGTCCAAAATGGTTTGAATGTAGGTTTACATAGACCAAATTTTGTTTCTGCCTTGTCAGAGTATGTGCTTCAGACTGAACTACCAAGGGGTGTCAAAATCCCAAAATTCACTAAGTTCGCTGGTGACACTAGCGAATCAACCGTTGAGCACATTGCAAGATTTCTGACAGAAGCAGGAGACATAGCAAATAATGAAAATTTAAGGATGAAGTATTTCCCAAATTCTCTAACAAAAAATGCCTTTACATGGTTCACAACCCTCCCTCCACATTCCATACATAATTGGAATCAATTAGAGAGAGTTTTCCATGAACAATTTTACATGGGACAATCAAAAATAAGCCTTAAAGAATTAGCAAGTGTTCGACGTAAAGCGCCTGAGTCAATTGATGATTATCTCAATAGATTCAGACTTTTAAAGGCAAGGTGCTTCACCCAAGTCCCTGAACATGAATTAGTCGAAATGGCTGCTGGTGGCCTAGACTATTCGATTAGAAAGAAATTAGACACTCAGTATTTGAGGGACATGGCTCAGTTGGCTGATAGAGTTCGACAAGTCGAACGGCTAAAAGCTGAAAAGGCTAGGAATTCTAAATTTCATAAGAGGGAAAAGGTTGCATATGTCGAAGCAAATGACAGTGACCAAGAGTTCGATATCACTTATGAAGATATCGAAGACAATGAGGTTGATTTAGCAGAATTAAAACCTGGACCTCCTTATGTCTGTAAACTCCTTAAACCTTCGAATGGGAAAAATCCTGTTGAGCCTAAAAATGATAAATTTGTGTCTAAAACTTATACATTTGACATAACCAAATGTGATGAAATATTTGATTTATTAGTTACAGATGGCCAGATTATTGTTCCTAAGGGCTTAAAAGTACCCCCAATCGAACAACAGAAGAAAAGGGGTTATTGTAAATTTCATAATTTCCTTGGCCATAAAACCTCACGTTGTATTCTTTTCAGGGATCTGGTCCAAAAGGCTCTCAATGAAGGGAGACTCAAGTTTGGTGAGAAACCAAAGGCCACTCAGGCGAATGTTGAAACACCTAAAGCTGTTGAAACTCTCTATGCGGAACCTCAAGGAATAATGATGGTCGAAGCCATGGAGGTGTCTCAGGTGCAAGTTCAAGGCATATCTGAAGAAGACTACAGCGAAAAGATGAAGGTTGTTTATCCTCAGACTGAAGAGGATTTGATCGATTTCTTGAACAGATGCAAACTCGAAAACAAGAATGTAATGCTGTGTCCTCGCTGCAGTGCAGTATGTGATAGAGAGGCTACTGAGGGCCTCAAGAAGTACCAGGTTGTCAACAAGGGGGCAACACAAAACCAGCGTTTCGATAAAGGCAAGAGGATTATGGTGCAGTCGAACAATAACCAGAAATCTGGTCGAAAGAATACCTTTGTTCCTCCTGGTTCGATTCCCGTCGAAAAATGGATGCACCAGGGGCTCATAAGGTTCAACAAAGGAACTATGGAAGTAGGGGGTTCCAGTGGAATGAAGCAAGTTGGCCCACAGGAGGCTAATAAGTATTCTTACAGAAACAATTACAAGGGTAAGAATCATATGACAAGGACCCAATGGCGCAGGTTTCAGCGTCAAAAGAAATTGGCCGAACAGAATCTGCAAACTGGCCAATATAAGGAAGTGTCCAGGAGGCCAGCAAAAGAAAGACTCTTTCCTCCAGTGGATGAAGATAAGATGGAAGACGAGGATCTGCTGTACTCTGAACCTGATTTCGACGTCATCTGCGTGGTATCCATCTTGCCATCTGAGTATGATGTCTAATCTGAAGTTACTGAGATCGAAGGTGAATTCGATCATCTTGATATGGCTGACCCAAAGCCAGTATGTTACTATGTGATGAACAATGGCTGCGTTGAGGAGCAATTGGCCTCTTTCGAGAAGCCAAGTCTTGGGATGAAAAGCCATCTCAAACCCCTTTTCATCAGAGCAAAAGTTGAAAATGTTGGGATCAACAAAGTGCTCATAGATGGGGGAGCAGCTGTCAACTTGATGCCTCAATCTACGCTCTACAGGATTGGGAAATATGACAGTGATCTATCTGCCCATAACATTGTGCTCTCTAATTATGAGGGCAAAACTGGCTATTCTTTGGGAGCCATACAAGTTGATGTTGCTGTGGGCAGTATAGTTCGACCAACTCTATTCCTGGTGGTACAATCCAAGGCTAACTTTAACTTGCTGTTAGGAAGGGAATGGATCCACGGAGTTGGGGCTGTACCATCTACTCTCCACCAGAAACTTATTATTTGGAGGGAGGATGGGATTGTTGAAAACATAGAGGCAGATCAAAGCTTCTATAGGTCAGAGGTTGACATTGTCACTCCACAAACCTTTGACAAATATTTGGCTAATATAGCACCTTGTGGTGACAAGGACTCTGCTTTCGAGCCAAGTGACAATGTTATCCATTCTGTCAAGCTCCATCCTGCCCATGGCTTTATATGGGAGAGAGAAGAAATTAGTGCTGTTTCTTCTGAAGATGGAGTCATTCCACCAACTGGGTGGAATATATATGAAGATTACTATGACTGAGGCCACTGCATGGGCCAGGATTACGGCTTATATGGCCGAAAATAGATTAAATACGGCCCTTGAGGCTGAGTTTCAACAAAATATGGCAGTGGAAGCCAAGATCGAAGATCAGGAAGTGAAAGAAACAAAGGATCGAAGACTTGACTGCATTTATGACGATGAGCCGCTGGGGTTCGAGAAGGATCCTATGAGTGAGGCGCCAAAAATGCAAGCGCAAGATCCTTTGGAGGAGATCGATATTGGAGATGGCTCAATTAAAAGGCCAACTTATATCAGCGCCAATATCACTTCAAGTCTAAAAGAAAAGCTGGTGCTTCTTCTTAAAGAATTCAAAGACTGCTTTGCGTGGGATTACAACGAAATCCTGGGCTAAGCAGAGAAATGGTCGAACTGAAACTACCTATTAAAGAAGGAAAGAGGCCAGTGAAACAATTACCAAGAAGGTTCGCACCAGATATCATGTCCAAGATCAAGGATGAGATCGAAAGGCTGCTGAGGTGTAAATTCATCAGAGCTGCCAGGTATGTCGAATGGTTAGCAAATATAGTCCCTGTTATTAAAAAGAATGGTTCACAGATTCATACTTGGATCCCATTTCACTCGTTTCTCTCGATAGCGTGGGTACTTTGAGTTTACAAGGATTTTTGTACAAAATAAATTGCGACCTTTTTTTCTGACTAAAAACTACTATATATAGACTTTCGAAAATAAACTGCCCTAACGGTCGAACACTATACTACTGCCAAATGTCCTGCCACGTACACCCTGCATGCACTTAACTGCTCCTTAGAACGTTTGTATCTCTCGAAGTCGAACTGAGTTTTGTGAAGTTTGTCAGAATTGTGCTAAGTCCAGAACTTTGTTGCTTCGATTCGATCATACGCTAGGTCGATTTGCCTTCTGGTTCGAAGTCCTCCTTCTTGCCTTAGCCTTGTATTTGTAAATATTCCCTTGTACCTGTGAACAATTCCAAGATTCTTTCTGCTCTTCAATTAGATAGAATCTTGTAAGATTCCCTTCAGCATTTAATGCATGTTTAGAGCATATTCTTAGTTCATAAAAATATGGGCTAACAGCTCCACAAAGAGCATCTGAGTGATAGTCAATGTTTGGCAGACCTCTGACCAGCTGCAACTTGCTAAGCTTAGAGATGAGTCTCCAGTTAGCATGTCCCAGCCTTTTGTGCCATACCCATTTCTCATCACTCACAGACAAAAGGCAAACTACCTTTTGTTCAACCAATTCTGAAAAATTGATTTTATAAACATTGTTTTTCCTGTTTCCTTTGAACACAACAGATTTATCTTTGTTGTTGATTACAGTGCAAGTGTTCTTATTAAACAGGACTTCATAATCACTATCACATAATTGGCTTATGCTAAGTAGATTATGTCTCAGTCCATCTACCAACCAGACATCATCAATGGACAGGGAAGAATTACCTATCTTACCAGTACCAATGATCTTTCCTTTCTGATTTCCTCCAAACCCCACAGTTCCTCCCTCTTTCATGATCAGGGTTTGGAACATAGACTTGTCTCCTGTCATATGACGCGAGCATCCACTGTCCAGGTACCAAGACCTTTCCTTTTCTTTGGATGACAAGCATATCTGCAATTGAAATTATCTCAGACTTAGGTACCCATATCTTTATGGGTCCTCTATGGTTAGTCTTGAAAGGATAAGGTTTCTTGTGCACCTTTGGTCTGACATTTTGAGGTTTGAAAGGTTTTGAATAGACTGGTTTAGTAATTTTTGAAGGTTTCATAAACCCAGTCTTAGTAAAATTTGAGTTTGAATTTTTCTGACTCTGAGACTTATTTGTCTTAGGTTCTGAACTCTTCAGACTCTGAACATTCTCAGGTTTATAGTATGATTTTATCATAATCTTAGACTTAGGACCTTTTGGTTTAGAATTTGGCACAGTTTTAACTTCTGCCTTCATCTTTCCCTTAGGGTCAGAAGTTTTAGATTCTGAGTAGTTCAGAACCTCAGACTCATCAGTCTCAGTTTCTGTTAAATTCTGCTTCTCAGAACTGTCAGAAGCAGGCACAAAGCACACCTCAGTGCCTTTCATAATACTTTCAGAACATGATGATATTTTTGATTCATTTGAATGATTGAATGAATCATTATTAAAACCAATACCTTCACCTCTGTTTCTGCAAATGTTATAAATCATAGAAGCAATCTTACTTCTATTGATTCCAGTTAAAATAAAATCCTGAAGAGCAATTTCATGTTCATTTGGAATTTCTTCAGGTTTCTTATGAGCCACTTCTCTGAGTTCTCTAACTTCTTCATCAATCTTATTGAATTGATTCTGAAGTTTGAGATTCTCCTCATTCAGCAAGTTATGTTTATAAGATTTTAGTTCACCTAACTTGTTTTTGAGGTGGTTCATAAGATCTTTAACTGTTTCAATCAGTTCAGATCTAATAAGTTCAGAATATACCTCATCTTCATTATCAGAGTCTGAACATGATTCTTCATCAGAGAATGCTGTTACCATTAAAGCCAGATTTGCTTCGTCTTCATCATCAGACTCAGAATCATTGTCAAGATCATCCCATGTTGCCATAAGACTCTTCTTGAGTTTGTTTCTGAAGTTACTTGATTTAGAGCTGGTCTTCTTTGATTTTTCCTTTGACTTGTCCTTCTGAAGTTCAGGACAATCAGCAATAAAATGACCAGGCTTCTTGCAATTGAAGCAACCCTTCTGATCTTCCCTCTTGGAACCAGATCCTTTAACATTGCTGCTTCTGTTAGATAATTTCTTTTGCCTTTTCATTAAGTACTGAAATCTTTTAGAAAGCATTGCAAGCTCCTCAACATCTGAATCTTCTTCAGAATTTCCTGAGGGAAATTCTTCATCAGATTCAATAGCTTTTAGAGCTTTTACAGACTTTCTTTTGGATTTTAGTGCTATTGACATAGACTCTCTAACAGAATCATCTTCATTAAGTCCCAGTTCATGCACTTTGAGGGAGCTTATTAGATCTTCAATACTTAGAGTATTTAGATCCTTAGCTTCCTCAATAGCAGTCACTTTGGGTCTCCATTTAGATGGCAGAATTCTGAGGATTTTATTCACATGATCAGCAATAGTATAGCTCTTCTTCAGAATCTGAAGTCCAGAAACCAGAGTCTGAAATCTTGAGAACATTGTCTCAATATTTTCATCCTCCTTCATTCTGAACAGCTCATACTGGTGAACAAGAATATTAGCTTTTGCTTCTCTAACCTTTTTGTTACCTTCATAGTTAGAGTAGAGGGATTTGAAGATGGCTTTGGCTGTTGATTTATCACTCAGCTTCTGATACTCAGTGTGAGGTAGAGAATCCACAATGATACCTCTAACATTGTGATTCTTTCTGTATATCTTCCTCTCAGCATCACTCAGGCCTCTTCTGTTAACAATTACTCCTTCTTCATCAACTGGAATAGAAATTCCATCTTCTATGATATCCCATAAGGAATCATCTGTTGAGTATTTATATGTTGGCTGCATGTTTTGGTAAAATCAAAGTGCTCAAGCAATGCGTCTTCAGATGTTAAAGGAGTCTTCAGAAGCAAGGAATTGGTTTTAAAGAGGTTCAGAAGCTGAAAATTGCATTTCAAGAGGTTCAAAAGATGAAATGGACCTTTAGACGCAGGATGGACCTTCAGACGCAGGATGGACCTTCAGACGCAGAAATGACCTTCAGACTCTGAAACTGTTCATCAGACGCTGAGAGGTTCTTCAGACGCACTGTTCAGACGTTGACCAGCATTGATCTTCAGAAGCTGTGTTTTTGCATTCCTTGTGATTAATTCTGTGCGTATCTGTTGGAGATTTATTGAAGATTTATTAAGGCTGAAGTTTCCAGAAGTTTAATTATTTTAAGTGAAGATTTTTTGAAGATTTGCTTCGTATTTATGTTTGAATATTTGTGCTGAAGAATCTTTGCAAGATAGTGTTCAGAAATATTTGCTTCCTTATTGAGACTTTAATAATTCAGAATCATATCAATTGAAGAAGATTGGGTTCAGAATTATGCTGCTTGCTGAAGCCTATTTAAGAAGTCGTGCTGCTGCTATTGAAGAGAGCTTGAGTCAATACAAATTTTATTCTTAGAGTTTTTGTTTGTGTAAGCTTTAAGCTTTGATTGTACACCACTCATCTGAGTTGGTTTAGAAGTTTTGTGTTGTAAACCATTCTAAGCTTTTAAGTACGAATGGTGTCTTTGTGTTGAAGAGTGTCTTCATTGTTTTGAGTTGTTTTCAGAAGTTGCTGATCACTGGGTTGTGATCAAGTAATTGGGAAGTTAGTAGTGTTCTAATACATAGGTGGTGCTCCTGAGTAGAAATCAGACTAGTGGAGATTGATTGCTAAGGCTGGGAACAGGGGGGTCTGTGTCTGAGTCTTTGAGTTAATTCCTATAGTGGATTTCCTTCCTGGATTGGTATCCTCCAGATGTAGGTGGTGTTTACACCGAACTGGGTTAACAAATTCTGTGTGTTTTTACTTTTCTGCACTTTACATTGCTGCTTCTGATACTGTGCTTTTGTGCTCTGTTTTGAAAACCATCGTGCTCTGTTTTTAAGTTCTGATCATTAACTGCCAGAATTTCAGTTGGCATCAGAGCAGGCACCCTGCCTGTTATTGGGTGAGCTCCAGGGAAGAGTTTTCTAGCAAGCATGGACAAGGAGGGAGGATATGTCAACAGACCACCATTGCTGGATGGCACAAATTATGAATACTGGAAGTCCAGAATGTGTGCCTTTCTGAAATCCATTGACAGCAGGACTTGGAAAGCTGTGATAAAAGGTTGGGATCATCCAGAATGTGTGCCTTTCTGAAGTCCAGAATGCTGTTTCGTTGTCTGATGAAGACTCAGAAGGTGAGGTAGAGAGTAAGTCAGCTAAGCATGTTGCTGCTTTTATAGTTTCAGAAGCTCTATCTGAGTCTGAAGCATCATCAGAGACTGAAACTTCATCAGAGTCTGAAGCCAGTGATGAAGAATTGGTTTTTGAGGAACCAACTGTCTCTTATGAAGAATTACACCTCAGAAATCAAGAACTGTGCAAGTTATTAGAGAATAAGAAGGAGACTGTCAGTCAACTTCAGTCTGAAAGGTGTGATCATTTCGGACAGATTTCTGATCTTAAAGATGAGGTGAGCCAACTGAATTCCCAGCTTGAGAACATGAAAAAGCAGGTCAGGATGATGAATACTGCTACTGATGTGCTGGAGGAGATTTTGGAAAATCAGAAACAAGGGAAGAAAAAGGGCTTAGGATTTGTGGATGAGAGTCTGAACCTCAAGCAGAAAAATCCAGTTAAAATATTTGTTCCTGCTACTGAGACCTATGATCCTATGGAAGGAACTTCTAAGATGAAACCTCAGAAGCAACCTCAGAAGTCCAACAGAAAGAAGAGAAATCATCCTTGAGTTTGCCAT
This sequence comes from Medicago ruthenica, assembly GCA_018208015.1. Classification (NCBI taxonomy): domain Eukaryota; kingdom Viridiplantae; phylum Streptophyta; class Magnoliopsida; order Fabales; family Fabaceae; genus Medicago; species Medicago ruthenica. The sequence continues at coordinate 67,182,086 of CM031376.1, read as the reverse complement.
CATTGTGGAAAGAAGGGGCATATCAAACCATTTTGTTTCAAGCTATATGGTTATCCTGAGCATTTTCAGTACAGAAGAGTTGAACCTGCTGCAAAAAGAATCAACATTCAGAAGGTGTGGAAACCTAAATGTCAAGAACCTGTTGGTCTAATGGCTCACACTTCTCAGAAAGCATCTAGGAAAGACTGGTACTTTGACAGTGGCTGCTCTAGACACATGACTGGAGTTAGTAAATTTCTGGAAAATATAAGACCTTACACCAGTGGATATGTGACTTTTGGTGGTGGAGCAAAAGGAGAGATTCTGGGATTTGGAGACTTAATCAGTGATGGATTACCAAGACTGAATGATGTGTTGTTAGTTAAAGGATTAACTTCAAATCTGATCAGTATCAGCCAGTTGTGTGATCAAGACTTGAAGGTGAATTTCAACAAGAAAGAATGTTTGGTAACTGGTCAAGAAGGTGAGGTTCTGATGAAAGGCTGCAGATCAAAAGATAATTGCTATTTGTGGATGTCTGAAGAAGAAGACATAATCTGTCATCAGAAGCCTGAGCACTTAATCATGAAGGGTTTGAAGAAAGTCAAGTCTGTAAAACCCAAAGTTAAGGTCAATGAAGACAAAGTTTACAAGGAGCTGAAACATCTTGAACTTCAAATGAATCACTGGATGTCTATGCTAGAAGAGAGCCTTGATGTGAAGAGGAATGTTTCTGTCTGTAATCCTTCAAAAGTTTGTCTGCATGAGGAATTATAGCAATTAAAGATTGCTGAGGGTGAGCAAGTTAGAAGTGAGGAAGATAAAGTACCTGCCAGATTTGCAAATGCTGAGTGTGATCCTGAGTCTGAGTCTAATACTGTATTTGATGAAATTTCAGTTTTTGTTTCCTATATGATGGTGTTTTGTCAAAATTTTGTGGCTAAAAAGGGGGAGAAAAACTTATGTTTAGATTCAGAGTGTGGCTGGTCAGAATGTATTCAGAATTCAGAAGTTGTTTTGTTCAAAATTGAAATTTCTGGCAGTTAAACTGGTTCTGAACTAAAAACAGTAAAACAGAGTATGAAAGCTAACAGTTCAGAAGCAGAAAATAAAATGCAGAAAGCTAAAGAACACAATGAGTTTGTTAACCCAGTTCGGTGCAAACTTCACCTACTCTGGGGGATACCAATCCAGGAAGGAAATCTACTAAAGGAATCAACCCAAAGACTCAGACACAGACCCCCCTGTTCCCTACCTCAGCAATCAATCTCCACTTAGTCTAGATTTCTACTCAGGAACCCACCTAAGTATTAGAAAACTACTAACTTCCTAATTACTCAATCACAACCCAGTGATCAGTAACACACAAAACAGACAGCTCAAAATAATGAAGACATTCTTCAAAACAGAGACATCATTCGTACTTAAAAGTTTTGAATGATTTACAACTCAATCAAACTAAACCAACTCAGATGAGTGGTGTACAATCAAAGCAACAGCTTACACAGACTCTTGCGATTAATACTCTATTGACTCTATTCAATTCACCCACGAATTGCAGCAGCACGTCTTCCTTTATACAGGCTTCAGCAGCTTCCTTAATTCTGAATTCAATCTTCTGCAATGATATGTTTCTGAATTATGAGAAGCTCAATAAGGAAACAAATAAATCTGAAGTATATCTTGTAAAGATCCTTCAGCAATTAAATCAATCATAAAACACGAAGCACATCTTCATAAGATCTTCAACAAATTAATTCAGCCTTCTAGAAATTTTAGCATGAATAAAACTTCATAAAATCTCCAAGAGATACGCACAGATTTAATCCAAAAGAATACAGAAAAACCAGCTTCTGAAGACCAGCTTCTGAAGAAGTCAACGCTGGTCAACGTCTGAACAGTGCGTCTGAAGTACTGTTCAGCGTCTGAAGCACTGTAGTGCGTCTGAAGGCACTTTCAGAGTCTGAAGGCCCATTCAGAGTCTGAAGGTCTAAAACAGCTTCTGAAGGTCCAGAAATGCAATTTTCAGCTTCTGATCCTTATTAAAACCAGTTCCTTGCATCTGAAGTAACTATATAACATCTGGAAACGCATGCTTGCACATTTTGATTTGATTTTACCAAACAATGAAGCCAACACTTCAAATAACCAACAAGAATTCAGAGTTTTCAGAAGCTGACAGAGTTGTTCAGATTTCAAAATTATACAAGAGCTGTGCAGATTTATTTGAGGGGGAGTGTGTGTCTCAGGGGGAGTGCATAAGTGTTATGTTCCTGAGCTGTGAGCTGTTTGTTTTTGTATTCCTTCCTGAAGTGTTTACTGATGTTTCAGTTAGTGAAGAAATTTCTCAAAAGCTGCAGTTCAGAATTAAGGGGGAGTATTGTATGTGTGCTGAGTTGCAGGGGGAGAGTTGTTTTGAAGCAGCTGTGTGTTGCTGGTTTATTTGTGTGTGCTTCAGGATGTGTTTGTGTGCTGAACTGAAGCTGTTTGGTTGGTTTATCATGTTTAACATAGCTTGTTGACCGCTGCTGACTCTGTGGCTATGTTGATTATGTGTTGTTCTTCATGGCTGAGTTATTTTGTGATGAGTGAAGAACTTGATTTTGTGAAGCATTTGATTTTAGCCAAAAATTTGCCAAAGGGGGAGACTGTTGAGTATTTATATGTTGGTTGCATGTTTTGGTAAAATCAAAGTGCTCAAGCAATGCGTCTTCAGATGTTAAAGGAGTCTTCAGAAGCAAGGAATTGGTTTTAAAGAGGTTCAGAAGTTGAAAATTGCATTTCAAGAGGTTCAGAAGCTGAAATGGACCTTCAAACGCAAGATGGACCTTCAGACGCATGATGGACCTTTAGACGCAGAAATGACCTTCAGACTCTGAAACTATTCATCAGACGCTGGGAGGTTCTTCAGACGCACTGTTCAGACGTTGACCAGCGTTGACCTTCAGAAGCTGTGTTTTTGCATTCCTTGTGATTAATTCTGTGCGTATCTATTGGAGATTTATTGAATATTTATTAAGGTTGAAGTTTCCAGAAGTTTAATTATTTTAAGTGAAGATTTTTTGAAGATTTGCTTCATATTTATGTTTGAATATTTGTGCTGAAGAATCTTTGCAAGATAGTGTTCAGAAATATTTGCTTCCTTATTGAGCCTTTAATAATTCAGAATCATATCAATTGAAGAAGTTTGGGTTCAGAATTATGCTGCTTGCTGAAGAAGAGCTTAGCTGTTTCGTTGTCTGATGAAGACTCAGAAGGAGAGGTAGAGAGTAAGTCAGCTAAGCATGTTGCTGCTTTTATGGTTTCAGAAGCTCTATCTGAGTCTGAAGCATCATCAGAGACTGAAACTTCATCAGAGTCTGAAGCCAGTGATGAAGAATTGGTTTTTGAGGAACCAACTGTCTCTTATGAAGAATTACACCTCAGAAATCAAGAACTGTGCAAGTTATTAGAGAATAAGAAGGAGACTGTCAGTCAACTTCAGTCTGAAAGGTGTGATCATTTCGGACAGATTTCTGATCTTAAAGATGAGGTGAGCCAACTGAATTCCCAACTTGAGAACATGAAAAAGCAGGTTAGGATGATGAATACTGCTACTGATGTGCTGGAGGAGATTTTGGAAAATCAGAAACAAGGGAAGAAAAAGGGCTTAGGATTTGTGGATGAGAGTCTGAACCTCAAGCAGAAAAATCTAGTTAAAATATTTGTTCCTGCTACTGAGACCTATGATCCTATGGAAGGAACTTCTAAGATGAAACCTCAGAAGTCCAATAGAAAGAAGAGAAATCATCCTTGGGTTTGCCATCATTGTGGAAAGAAGGGGCATATCAAACCATTTTGTTTCAAGCTATATGGTTATCCTGAGCATTTTCAGTACAGAAGAGTTGAACCTGCTGCAAAAAGAATCAACATTCAGAAGGTGTGGAAACCTAAATGTCAAGAACCTGTTGGTCTAATGGCTCACACTTCTCAGAAAGCATCTAGGAAAGACTGGTACTTTGACAGTGGCTGCTCTAGACACATGACTGGAGTTAGTAAATTTCTGGAAAATATAAGACCTTACACCAGTGGATATGTGACTTTTGGTGGTGGAGCAAAAGGAGAGATTCTGGGATTTGGAGACTTAATCAGTGATGGATTACCAAGACTGAATGATGTGTTGTTAGTTAAAGGATTAACTTCAAATCTGATCAGTATCAGCCAGTTGTGTGATCAAGACTTGAAGGTGAATTTCAACAAGAAAGAATGTTTGGTAACTGGTCAAGAAGGTGAGGTTCTGATGAAAGGCTGCAGATCAAAAGATAATTGCTATTTGTGGATGTCTGAAGAAGAAGATATAATCTGTCATCAGAAGCCTGAGCACTTAATCATGAAGGGTTTGAAGAAAGTCAAGTCTGTAAAACCCAAAGTTAAGGTCAATGAAGACAAAGTTTACAAGGAGCTGAAACATCTTGAACTTCAAATGAATCACTGGATGTCTATGCTAGAAGAGAGCCTTGATGTGAAGAGGAATGTTTCTGTCTGTAATCCTTCAAAAGTTTGTCTGCATGAGGAATTATAGCAATTAAAGATTGCTGAGGGTGAGCAAGTTAGAAGTGAGGAAGATAAAGTACCTGCCAGATTTGCAAATGCTGAGTGTGATCCTGAGTCTGAGTCTAATACTGTATTTGATGAAATTTCAGTTTTTGTTTCCTATATGATGGTGTTTTGTCAAAATTTTGTGGCTAAAAAGGGGGAGAAAAACTTATGTTTAGATTCAGAGTGTGGCTGGTCAGAATGTATTCAGAATTCAGAAGTTGTTTTGTTCAGAATTGAAATTTCTGGCAGTTAAACTGGTTCTGAACAAAAAACAGTAAAACAGAGTATGAAAGCTAACAGTTCAGAAGCAGAAAATAAAATGCAGAAAGCTAAAGAACACAATGAGTTTGTTAACCCAGTTCGGTGCAAACTTCACCTACTCTGGGGGATACCAATCCAGGAAGGAAATCTACTAAAGGAATCAACCCAAAGACTCAGACACAGACCCCCCTGTTCCCTACCTCAGCAATCAATCTCCACTTAGTCTAGATTTCTACTCAAGAACCCACCTAAGTATTAGAAAACTACTAACTTCCTAATTACTCAATCACAACCCAGTGATCAGTAACACACAAAACAGACAGCTCAAAATAATGAAGACATTCTTCAAAACAGAGACATCATTCGTACTTAAAAGTTTTGAATGATTTACAACTCAATCAAACTAAACCAACTCAGATGAGTGGTGTACAATCAAAGCAACAGCTTACACAGACTCTTACGATTAATACTCTATTGACTCTATTCAATTCACCCACGAATTGCAGCAGCACTTCTTCCTTTATACAGGCTTCAGCAGCTTCCTTAATTCTGAATTCAATCTTCTGCAATGATATGTTTCTGAATTATGAGAAGCTCAATAAGGAAACAAATAAATCTGAACTATATCTTGTAAAGATCCTTCAGCAATTAAATCAATCATAAAACACGAAGCACATCTTCATAAGATCTTCAACAAATTAATTCAGCCTTCTAGAAATTTTAGCATGAATAAAACTTCAGAAAATCTCCAAGAGATACGCACAGATTTAATCCAAAAGAATACAGAAAAACCAGCTTCTGAAGACCAGCTTCTGAAGAAGTCAACGCTGGTCAACGTCTGAACAGTGCGTCTGAAGTACTGTTCAGCGTCTGAAGCACTGTAGTGCGTCTGAAGGCACTTTCAGAGTCTGAAGGCCCATTCAGAGTCTGAAGGTCTAAAACAGCTTCTGAAGGTCCAGAAATGCAATTTTCAGCTTCTGATCCTTATTAAAACCAGTTCCTTGCATCTGAAGTCACTATATAACATCTGGAAACGCATGCTTGCACATTTTGATTTGATTTTACCAAACAATGAAGCCAACACTTCAAATAACCAACAAGAATTCAGAGTTTTCAGAAGCTGACAGAGTTGTTCAGATTTCAAAATTATACAAGAGCTGTGCAGATTTATTTGAGGTGGAGTGTGTGTCTCAGGGGGAGTGCATAAGTGTTATGTTCCTGAGCTGTGAGCTGTTTGTTTTTGTATTCCTTCCTGAAGTGTTTACTGATGTTTCAGTTAGTGAAGAAATTTCTCAAAAGCTGCAGTTCAGAATTAAGGGGGAGTATTGTATGTGTGCTGAGTTGCAGGGGGAGAGTTGTTTTGAAGCAGCTGTGTGTTGCTGGTTTATTTGTGTGTGCTTCAGGATGTGTTTGTGTGCTGAACTGAAGCTGTTTGGTTGGTTTATCATGTTTAACATAGCTTGTTGACCGCTGCTGACTCTGTGGCTATGTTGATTATGTGTTGTTCTTCATGGCTGAGTTATTTTGTGATGAGTGAAGAACTTGATTTTGTGAAGCATTTGATTTTAGCCAAAAATTTGCCAAAGGGGGAGACTGTTGAGTATTTATATGTTGGTTGCATGTTTTGGTAAAATCAAAGTGCTCAAGCAATGCGTCTTCAGATGTTAAAGGAGTCTTCAGAAGCAAGGAATTGGTTTTAAAGAGGTTCAGAAGTTGAAAATTGCATTTCAAGAGGTTCAGAAGCTGAAATGGACCTTCAAACGCAAGATGGACCTTCAGACGCATGATGGACCTTTAGACGCAGAAATGACCTTCAGACTCTGAAACTGTTCATCAGACGCTGGGAGGTTCTTCAGACGCACTGTTCAGACGTTGACCAGCGTTGACCTTCAGAAGCTGTGTTTTTGCATTCCTTGTGATTAATTCTGTGCGTATCTGTTGGAGATTTATTGAATATTTATTAAGGTTGAAGTTTCCAGAAGTTTAATTATTTTAAGTGAAGATTTTTTGAAGATTTGCTTCATATTTATGTTTGAATATTTGTGCTGAAGAATCTTTGCAAGATAGTGTTCAGAAATATTTGCTTCCTTATTGAGCCTTTAATAATTCAGAATCATATCAATTGAAGAAGTTTGGGTTCAGAATTATGCTGCTTGCTGAAGAAGAGCTTAGCTGTTTCGTTGTCTGATGAAGACTCAGAAGGAGAGGTAGAGAGTAAGTCAGCTAAGCATGTTGCTGCTTTTATGGTTTCAGAAGCTCTATCTGAGTCTGAAGCATCATCAGAGACTGAAACTTCATCAGAGTCTGAAGCCAGTGATGAAGAATTGGTTTTTGAGGAACCAACTGTCTCTTATGAAGAATTACACCTCAGAAATCAAGAACTGTGCAAGTTATTAGAGAATAAGAAGGAGACTGTCAGTCAACTTCAGTCTGAAAGGTGTGATCATTTCGGACAGATTTCTGATCTTAAAGATGAGGTGAGCCAACTGAATTCCCAACTTGAGAACATGAAAAAGCAGGTTAGGATGATGAATACTGCTACTGATGTGCTGGAGGAGATTTTGGAAAATCAGAAACAAGGGAAGAAAAAGGGCTTAGGATTTGTGGATGAGAGTCTGAACCTCAAGCAGAAAAATCTAGTTAAAATATTTGTTCCTGCTACTGAGACCTATGATCCTATGGAAGGAACTTCTAAGATGAAACCTCAGAAGTCCAACAGAAAGAAGAGAAATCATCCTTGGGTTTGCCATCATTGTGGAAAGAAGGGGCATATCAAACCATTTTGTTTCAAGCTATATGGTTATCCTGAGCATTTTCAGTACAGAAGAGTTGAACCTGCTGCAAAAAGAATCAACATTCAGAAGGTGTGGAAACCTAAATGTCAAGAACCTGTTGGTCTAATGGCTCACACTTCTCAGAAAGCATCTAGGAAAGACTGGTACTTTGACAGTGGCTGCTCTAGACACATGACTGGAGTTAGTAAATTTCTGGAAAATATAAGACCTTACACCAGTGGATATGTGACTTTTGGTGGTGGAGCAAAAGGAGAGATTCTGGGATTTGGAGACTTAATCAGTGATGGATTACCAAGACTGAATGATGTGTTGTTAGTTAAAGGATTAACTTCAAATCTGATCAGTATCAGCCAGTTGTGTGATCAAGACTTGAAGGTGAATTTCAACAAGAAAGAATGTTTGGTAACTGGTCAAGAAGGTGAGGTTCTGATGAAAGGCTGCAGATCAAAAGATAATTGCTATTTGTGGATGTCTGAAGAAGAAGATATAATCTGTCATCAGAAGCCTGAGCACTTAATCATGAAGGGTTTGAAGAAAGTCAAGTCTGTAAAACCCAAAGTTAAGGTCAATGAAGACAAAGTTTACAAGGAGCTGAAACATCTTGAACTTCAAATGAATCACTGGATGTCTATGCTAGAAGAGAGCCTTGATGTGAAGAGGAATGTTTCTGTCTGTAATCCTTCAAAAGTTTGTCTGCATGAGGAATTATAGCAATTAAAGATTGCTGAGGGTGAGCAAGTTAGAAGTGAGGAAGATAAAGTACCTGCCAGATTTGCAAATGCTGAGTGTGATCCTGAGTCTGAGTCTAATACTGTATTTGATGAAATTTCAGTTTTTGTTTCCTATATGATGGTGTTTTGTCAAAATTTTGTGGCTAAAAAGGGGGAGAAAAACTTATGTTTAGATTCAGAGTGTGGCTGGTCAGAATGTATTCAGAATTCAGAAGTTGTTTTGTTCAGAATTGAAATTTCTGGCAGTTAAACTGGTTCTGAACAAAAAACAGTAAAACAGAGTATGAAAGCTAACAGTTCAGAAGCAGAAAATAAAATGCAGAAAGCTAAAGAACACAATGAGTTTGTTAACCCAGTTCGGTGCAAACTTCACCTACTCTGGGGGATACCAATCCAGGAAGGAAATCTACTAAAGGAATCAACCCAAAGACTCAGACACAGACCCCCCTGTTCCCTACCTCAGCAATCAATCTCCACTTAGTCTAGATTTCTACTCAAGAACCCACCTAAGTATTAGAAAACTACTAACTTCCTAATTACTCAATCACAACCCAGTGATCAGTAACACACAAAACAGACAGCTCAAAATAATGAAGACATTCTTCAAAACAGAGACATCATTCGTACTTAAAAGTTTTGAATGATTTACAACTCAATCAAACTAAACCAACTCAGATGAGTGGTGTACAATCAAAGCAACAGCTTACACAGACTCTTACGATTAATACTCTATTGACTCTATTCAATTCACCCACGAATTGCAGCAGCACTTCTTCCTTTATACAGGCTTCAGCAGCTTCCTTAATTCTGAATTCAATCTTCTGCAATGATATGTTTCTGAATTATGAGAAGCTCAATAAGGAAACAAATAAATCTGAACTATATCTTGTAAAGATCCTTCAGCAATTAAATCAATCATAAAACACGAAGCACATCTTCATAAGATCTTCAACAAATTAATTCAGCCTTCTAGAAATTTTAGCATGAATAAAACTTCAGAAAATCTCCAAGAGATACGCACAGATTTAATCCAAAAGAATACAGAAAAACCAGCTTCTGAAGACCAGCTTCTGAAGAAGTCAACGCTGGTCAACGTCTGAACAGTGCGTCTGAAGTACTGTTCAGCGTCTGAAGCACTGTAGTGCGTCTGAAGGCACTTTCAGAGTCTGAAGGCCCATTCAGAGTCTGAAGGTCTAAAACAGCTTCTGAAGGTCCAGAAATGCAATTTTCAGCTTCTGATCCTTATTAAAACCAGTTCCTTGCATCTGAAGTCACTATATAACATCTGGAAACGCATGCTTGCACATTTTGATTTGATTTTACCAAACAATGAAGCCAACACTTCAAATAACCAACAAGAATTCAGAGTTTTCAGAAGCTGACAGAGTTGTTCAGATTTCAAAATTATACAAGAGCTGTGCAGATTTATTTGAGGGGGAGTGTGTGTCTCAGGGGGAGTGCATAAGTGTTATGTTCCTGAGCTGTGAGCTGTTTGTTTTTGTATTCCTTCCTGAAGTGTTTACTGATGTTTCAGTTAGTGAAGAAATTTCTCAAAAGCTGCAGTTCAGAATTAAGGGGGAGTATTGTATGTGTGCTGAGTTGCAGGGGGAGAGTTGTTTTGAAGCAGCTGTGTGTTGCTGGTTTATTTGTGTGTGCTTCAGGATGTGTTTGTGTGCTGAACTGAAGCTGTTTGGTTGGTTTATCATGTTTAACATAGCTTGTTGACCGCTGCTGACTCTGTGGCTATGTTGATTATGTGTTGTTCTTCATGGCTGAGTTATTTTGTGATGAGTGAAGAACTTGATTTTGTGAAGCATTTGATTTTAGCCAAAAATTTGCCAAAGGGGGAGACTGTTGAGTATTTATATGTTGGTTGCATGTTTTGGTAAAATCAAAGTGCTCAAGCAATGCGTCTTCAGATGTTAAAGGAGTCTTCAGAAGCAAGGAATTGGTTTTAAAGAGGTTCAGAAGTTGAAAATTGCATTTCAAGAGGTTCAGAAGCTGAAATGGACCTTCAAACGCAAGATGGACCTTCAGACGCATGATGGACCTTTAGACGCAGAAATGACCTTCAGACTCTGAAACTATTCATCAGACGCTGGGAGGTTCTTCAGACGCACTGTTCAGACGTTGACCAGCGTTGACCTTCAGAAGCTGTGTTTTTGCATTCCTTGTGATTAATTTTGTGCGTATCTGTTGGAGATTTATTGAATATTTATTAAGGTTGAAGTTTCCAGAAGTTTAATTATTTTAAGTGAAGATTTTTTGAAGATTTGCTTCATATTTATGTTTGAATATTTGTGCTGAAGAATCTTTGCAAGATAGTGTTCAGAAATATTTGCTTCCTTATTGAGCCTTTAATAATTCAGAATCATATCAATTGAAGAAGTTTGGGTTCAGAATTATGCTGCTTGCTGAAGAAGAGCTTAGCTGTTTCGTTGTCTGATGAAGACTCAGAAGGAGAGGTAGAGAGTAAGTCAGCTAAGCATGTTGCTGCTTTTATGGTTTCAGAAGCTCTATCTGAGTCTGAAGCATCATCAGAGACTGAAACTTCATCAGAGTCTGAAGCCAGTGATGAAGAATTGGTTTTTTGAGGAACCAACTGTCTCTTATGAAGAATTACACCTCAGAAATCAAGAACTGTGCAAGTTATTAGAGAATAAGAAGGAGACTGTCAGTCAACTTCAGTCTGAAAGGTGTGATCATTTCGGACAGATTTCTGATCTTAAAGATGAGGTGAGCCAACTGAATTCCCAGCTTGAGAACATGAAAAAGCAGGTTAGGATGATGAATACTGCTACTGATGTGCTGGAGGAGATTTTGGAAAATCAGAAACAAGGGAAGAAAAAGGGCTTAGGATTTGTGGATGAGAGTCTGAACCTCAAGCAGAAAAATCTAGTTAAAATATTTGTTCCTGCTACTGAGACCTATGATCCTATGGAAGGAACTTCTAAGATGAAACCTCAGAAGCAACCTCAGAAGTCCAACAGAAAGAAGAGAAATCATCCTTGGGTTTGCCATCATTGTGGAAAGAAGGGGCATATCAAACCATTTTGTTTCAAGCTATATGGTTATCCTGAGCATTTTCAGTACAGAAGAGTTGAACCTGCTGCAGAAAGAATCAACATTCAGAAGGTGTGGAAACCTAAATGTCAAGAACCTGTTGGTCTAATGGCTCACACTTCTCAGAAAGCATCTAGGAAAGACTGGTACTTTGACAGTGGCTGCTCTAGACACATGACTGGAGTTAGTAAATTTCTGGAAAATATAAGACCTTACACCAGTGGATATGTGACTTTTGGTGGTGGAGCAAAAGGAGAGATTCTGGGATTTGGAGACTTAATCAGTGATGGATTACCAAGACTGAATGATGTGTTGTTAGTTAAAGGATTAACTTCAAATCTGATCAGTATCAGCCAGTTGTGTGATCAAGACTTGAAGGTGAATTTCAACAAGAAAGAATGTTTGGTAACTGGTCAAGAAGGTGAGGTTCTGATGAAAGGCTGCAGATCAAAAGATAATTGCTATTTGTGGATGTCTGAAGAAGAAGACATAATCTGTCATCAGAAGCCTGAGCACTTAATCATTAAGGGTTTGAAGAAAGTCAAGTCTGTAAAACCCAAAGTTAAGGTCAATGAAGACAAAGTTTACAAGGAGCTGAAACATCTTGAACTTCAAATGAATCACTGGATGTCTATGCTAGAAGAGAGCCTTGATGTGAAGAGGAATGTTTCTGTCTGTAATCCTTCAAAAGTTTGTCTGCATGAGGAATTATAGCAATTAAAGATTGCTGAGGGTGAGCAAGCTAGAAGTGAGGAAGATAAAGTACCTGCCAGATTTGCAAATGCTGAGTGTGATCCTGAGTCTGAGTCTAATACTGTATTTGATGAAATTTCAGTTTTTGTTTCCTATATGATGGTGTTTTGTCAAAATTTTGTGGCTAAAAAGGGGGAGAAAAACTTATGTTTAGATTCAGAGTGTAGCTGGTCAGAATGTATTCAGAATTCAGAAGTTGTTTTGTTCAGAATTGAAATTTCTGGCAGTTAAACTAGTTCTGAACTAAAAACAGTAAAACAGAGTATGAAAGCTAACAGTTCAGAAGCAGAAAATAAAATGCAGAAAGCTAAAGAACACAATGAGTTTGTTAACCCAGTTCGGTGCAAACTTCACCTACTCTGGGGGATACCAATCCAGGAAGGAAATCTACTAAAGGAATCAACCCAAAGACTCAGACACAGACCCCCCTGTTCCCTACCTCAGCAATCAATCTCCACTAAGTCTAGATTTCTACTCAGGAACCCACCTAAGTATTAGAAAACTACTAACTTCCTAATTACTCAATCACAACCCAGTGATCAGTAACACACAAAACAGACAGCTCAAAATAATGAAGACATTCTTCAAAACAGAGACATCATTCATACTTAAAAGTTTTGAATGATTTACAACTCAATCAAACTAAACCAACTCAGATGAGTGGTGTACAATCAAAGCAACAACTTACACAGACTCTTATGATAAAAACTCTATTGACTCTATTCAATTCACCCACGAATTGCAGCAGCACGTCTTCCTTTATATAGGCTTCAGCAGCTTCCTTAATTCTGAATTCAATCTTCTGCAATGATATGTTTCTGAATTATGAGAAGCTCAACAAGGAAACAAATAAATCTGAACTGTATCTTGTAAAGATCCTTCAGCAATTAAATCAATCATAAAACACGAAGCACATCTTCATAAGATCTTCAACAAATTAATTCAGCCTTCTAGAAATTTTAGCATGAATAAAACTTCAGAAAATCTCCAAGAGATACGCACAGATTTAATCCAAAAGAATACAGAAAAACCAGCTTCTGAAGACCAGCTTCTGAAGAAGTCAACGCTGGTCAACGTCTGAACAGTGCGTCTGAAGTACTGTTCAGCGTCTGAAGGCACTTTCAGAGTCTGAAGGCCAATTCAGAGTCTGAAGGTCCAAAACAGCTTCTGAAGGTCCAGAAATGCAATTTTCAGCTTCTGATTCTTATTAAAACCAGTTCCTTGCATCTGAAGTCACTATATAACATCTGGAAACGCATGCTTGCACATTTTGATTTGATTTTACCAAACAATGAAGCCAACACTTCAAATAACCAACAATCTCCCCCTTTGGAAAATTTTTGGCTAAAATCAAATGCTTCACAAACACAAGTCCTTCATTCATCACAAGTTAATTAACCGTGAAGAAATCCACATAAATTCAAACAAATGCAGCAGAGTCAGCAGCGGATTAAAACACAAACAAACTTCAAAATACTCCCCCTGCAACACACAACATCAGTTTCTGAGGAACACAGCACTCCAGCTCTTCTCCCCCTGAAACACAGAACTCAGGTACTCCCCCTGAACATAAACAATTTCTGACAGGAAGCACACAAACACAGGAACACTCCCCCTGAACAAAACAGATCAGCAATCACCAATCACATATATTTCTCCCTCTTTTTAGCCAAACAAGTTTGACAAAGCACTAGCAAACACCAGGACCAGCAAAACAGCAAGAGCAGAGAAACAAAACTCAGAACAGCAACACAACAGTCTTCAGACTCAGCATCAGTAATTGCTTAGTCTTCATCAGACACAAAACAACAAATGCTGCTTAATTGATATGTGCCTCAGGCAAATTTAAAACCTTCTTCCTAGCAATTTGCTTCTCAAAATCAGCAACTCTTTTCTGAACACATGTCACACCATCTTCAGACTCACAAGAAACAAAAGCCTTCTGATCAGGAACAGGAACTTTGCTCCAGACTCTGGATGGTCCAGCACCAGAATTCTTCTGTGCTACAGGAATTGGCTTGCTGTCATCAGCAACAGCCTTTCCTTTTCCTTTGTTCAGACTCTGAGCAACCCCTTCACACTTTGGTCTCCAAACCTTCTTGATCTTGCTTTTGTTCACAGCTGGTTCAGTTTTTCTGTGTTGAAAATGCTTGGGATAACCATGCAACTTGTAACAAAAAGGTTTAATGTGTCCCTTTTTCCCACAATGATGACAAACCCAAGGTTAAGTAGCCTTCTTATCTTTGAATTCCTGAGGTTTGTTCTTAGGTTTTCTTATCAGTGGAACATGAGCAACAACAGGTGTGAACCTCTTAGCAGGATTTTGCTTTTTGATTTTCAGGTTCTGATTATTAAACCCAATTCCATTTGGCTTTCCCTGATTCTGATTCTCCAGAATCTCATCCAACACATCAGTAGCAGAATTTAACATTCTAACTTGCTTTTTCATCTGATCAAGTTGTGAATTGAGTTGGATTACCTCATTACTGAGAACAAAAATCTTCTCTAAGTGTTCACCCCTCTCAATCTGAAGTTGAGTATTAATTTTCTTCTGTTCTTCCATCTGCTTGCACACTTCATCAAATTGACATTGCATCTTCTTGCAAAACTCAGCAGGATTTTTGTGATAAGTAGCCAGAACTTCAGAGGATGATTCTTCATCACTTGAATCGGATTCTGAACAAGTTTCTGACCCCATAAATTTATCATCAGACCAGAACTTACCAGTTAAAGCAATGACAAGCTTATTCTCTTCTCCTTCTGAGTCATCATCAGACCAGGAAATAGTCAGACTCTTCTTCTGTTTCTTGAGAAAATTAGGACATTCTGACTTGACATGCCCAAATCCCTCACACTCAAAGCACTGAACTCTTTTAGATTGATTGCTCTTGTCATCAGTTCTTGTCTTCTGCTTCAGGAACTTCTTGAATTGTTTACTTAGCAGCACAAGAGCTTCTGATGAGCTATAATCATCCACACAATCAGAATCAGCAACAAATGCCACACCTTTACCCTTCTTATCAGTTCTGCTTAATTCAAAGTTCTGAAGAGAACCTATCAATTCTTCAACCTTCATGCTGGATATGTCATGTGCTTCTTCAATAGCAGTTACTTTCATATCAAACCTCTTGGGTAGGGATCTGAGAATTTTTCTAACAAGTTTCTCATCTGAAACTTTTTCTCCAAGGGATTCAAAAGAATTAGCCATGTCCAGAATGTTCATGTAAAAGCTTTGTATGTTCTCATCCTCCAGCATTCTGAGATTTTCAAACTTTGTTGTCAGAAGCTGAAGTCTGGACAGCTTTACTTTTGAGGTGCCTTCATGAGCAATCTTGAGAATTTCCCAGGCATCCTTAGCAATTGTGCACTGCTTGATCATCCTGAATACATTCTTATCCACTCCATTGAAAATAGCATTCAGGGCTTTGGAATTTGCATGAGATAGATCATCTTCATCCTTGGTCCAATCTTCTTCTGGTTTTAAAACTGCTGTCTTCTTACCATCTTTATCAGTCACAACTGGATGTTCCCAACCCTTCAGAACAGCTTTCCAGGTCTTGCTATCCATAGATTTTAGGAATGCACTCATGCGTGATTTCCAATAATCATAATTTGTTCCATCCAGCAGGGGTGGCCTGTTAACAAAACCTCCTTCTTTCTCCATAAAGCCAGAAATAAACTACCCTGGAGCTCACCCAAATACAGGCAGGGTGCCTGCTCTGATGGCAATTGAAATTTCTGGCAGTTAAACTGGTTCTGAACTAAAAACAGTAAAACAGAGTATGAAAGCTAACAGTTCAGAAGCAGAAAATAAAATGCAGAAAGCTAAAGAACACAATGAGTTTGTTAACCCAGTTCGGTGCAAACTTCACCTACTCTGGGGGATACCAATCCAGGAAGGAAATCTACTAAAGGAATCAACCCAAAGACTCAGACACAGACCCCCTGTTCCCAGCCTCAACAATCAATCTCCACTTAGTCTAGATTTCTACTCAGGAACCCACCTAAGTATTTGAAAACTACTAACTTCCTAATTACTCAATCACAACCCAGTGATCAGTAGCACACAAAACAAACAGCTCAAAATAATGAAGACATTCTTCAAAACAGAGACATCATTCGTACTTAAAAGTTTTGAATGATTTACAACTCAATCAAACTAAACCAACTCAGATGAGTGGTGTACAATCAAAGCAACAGCTTACACAGACTCTTACGATTAATACTCTATTGACTCTATTCAATTCACCCACGAATTGCAGTAGCACGTCTTCCTTTATACAGGCTTCAGCAGCTTCCTTAATTCTGAATTCAATCTTCTGCAATGATATGTTTCTGAATTATGAGAAGCTCAATAAGGAAACAAATAAATCTGAACTATATCTTGTAAAGATCCTTCAGCAATTAAATCAATCATAAAACACGAAGCACATCTTCATAAGATCTTCAACAAATTAATTCAGCCTTCTAGAAATTTTGTTGGAACAAAATGTGTTTAACAAGTCTCACATAAAATAAGGGGGAGATTGTTGAAACATTTATGTGTAAACATATCTCTCTTTAAGGTTTTGATGATAACAAAGTATTAAAGAGAAAATTGGTTGTTTGCTAATGCTTTGTTCAAGTGTTTCAGAACCACATGCTTAAATTAGTATTGATTGATAATG